>QXEO01001565.1:1386959-2098062 GCA_007115705.1 Dactylis glomerata
TTGATCTTTGGAGAATCGAAGGAGAAGGCCTTGATCTACATCCTCACCGAAGCGATTTGATTTCCCCTCTCATTTGCTAGAGGGCCCTTTGGTCTTGGGTTCCCTTGTGTCCCTTGACCTTGTTTGTGTGATTGAAATCTTGATACTTGTTGATTGAGATCTTTGTGGTGCTTGGGAGCCTCCAATTCAGTTGTGGAGTGGTGCCCCAAGTTTTGTAAAGGCCGGTTCCGCCTTGAGGAATCCCTTAGTGGAAAGTGAGCTAGGCCTTTGTGGCGGAAGCTTGCACCGGAGAATAGGGTGAGCCTTTGTGGCGTTGGTTAGGCCTTTGTGGCAACCACACCCCTCCAACGTAGACGTACTTCCCCTAAAAAGGAAGGAACTACGGGAATCACATCCTCGTCTCCGTGTGCTCCACTCTCGGTTACCTCTATCCTTTATTGCCTTTATATATTGTATCTTGTTTAGCTTGCTAGTTGACCTATAGGTAAATTCACCTTAGTTGCATATCTAGAGAATATACCTTTGTGTCAAGCCTAAATTGAAAAAGAACTAAAATTTGAGTAGCACCTATTCACCCCCCCCTCTAGGTGCCCATATGATCCGTTCACTTATCTATGTGAAAGGAGTTGGAAACTTGTAAGCTCATGGAGTTTGTATATGTGTTAGAGAAATGCCTGGGCCGCTAATCTAAACCATGCATCATTCATGGTGGAAATTTACAGCATACCTATAGTGGACATTCGATGACGCATCTCAAAATAAAAAGCTATACCCAATGGTAAATAAAAGAGATGCCGATGTGTTCATTGTCTGTTTGTCTTGTCATGTTGATGTGGTATAGTTTCCATATCATCGGGCAGGAGGTACCCCGTTGGCGTTCTCAATGATACATGTATGCTTACAATGACAAGAACTTACTTGGGACCTATGTCGATTAACATGGTTTAAGTACTCGTATTCAAGGGACATGAGATTTTCAACTTATGACTTGTCAAGCATATATCTCATATTTGTACTCGCATTAACCTTAACCAATCAAGATGCCAATGATAGAGGCAATGAGAGCTCAAAGCTAATAAGTACCATAATTTTTGTAAGGTTTATAAAACTTGCAATCACTGCTTCCCTCTGCGAAGGGCCTATCTTTTACTTTTATGTTGAGTCTTCATCTTCTACCTTTATGCACCGAGTAAGAGAGCATAGTTGTCATTCTGAGTATAATGTGCATAGTCCCAAAATTTATTATTGATTGATTCATGATTATGGTATTGCTCGTTCTCAAATTATTTGTATCTAGTCACACTCTTGAACTTTGAAGGTGTCCTATGCATTTATGTTTTGCTACTTCATGAGGGACAAGCTGAATACCGCTTTGTTATGTTTTCTCTATGCTCAAAACAAACAATTGACTTTCAATGCATTATTACTCATGATCTTTTGTTTGTGTTTCTTTTCATGTTGTAACATGGTTAATAAGTTCTATGGTTAGAATTATATCTCTTATGCCCATGTTTAGAGTACTTTGATCTCAGCATGCAATGCTTTACTTTAAGTTGATCAAGATTGTGTTGGTGCATATCATGTCAAAAATTATTATTTTGTTATCACTTACCTACTCGAGGACGAGCATGAGTTAAGCTTGGGGATGCCTGATATGTTGCAAACGTATCTATAATTTTTGATGCTCCATGCTTGTTTTACACCAATTGCTTTGTGTTTTGTTTACACTTCGTGGAATTTTTATGCATTTTCTGGAACTAACCTATTAACAAGATGCCATAGTGCCAGTTCCTGTTTTCTGCTGGTTTTGTGTTTTAGAAAAGTTACACAGGAAATATTCTCGAAATTGGACGAAACAAAAGCCGAAGTTCCTATTTACCTGAAAGGAAGACGGAGTCCAGAGGAGAGATAGAGCCGGACCAGGAGGCGGCCGCACCATAGGGTGGCACGGGCCACCCCTTGGCCGCGCCAGCAGGTGGTGTGGGCCCCTGGTCCACCCTCTGACATCGCCCTTCCGCCTATAAATTCCCTTCATCGGGAAAACCCTGAGGAGACGAACACTTTTCCATGAAACATACTGCAAGCCACCGCCGTTGTCATCCCGAGATCGAGAGGGTCCAGAAGCTCTTCCCGGCACCCTACCGGAGAGGGGAATCATCACCAGAGGCCTTCTTCATCACCATGCCAGCCTCCAGAGTGATGCGTGAGTAGTCTACCTTGGACTATGGGTCCATAGAAGTAGCTAGATGGTTGTCTTCTCCTCCATGTGCTTCATGTCTAGATCTTGTGAGCTGCCTATCATGATCAAGATCATCGTTATGTAATTCTATATGTTATGTTTGTTGAGATCCGATGAATATTGAGTACTATGTCAAGTTGATTTTTGATTTATCATGTCTATGTTATTTATGATCTTGCATGCTCTCCGTTGCTAGTAGATATCTTGGCCGAGTAGATGCTAGTGACTTCAAGAGGGTGTATTTATGCTCGATAGTGGGTTCATGCCTCTAGTAATCTGGGAGAGTGAAAATAACTTCTAAGGTTGTAGATGTGTTGTTGCTACTAGGGAGAAAACAACAATCTTTTGTTCAAGGACATTTGTATTGTTTACATTACACACTTTGGTTAAGGCGATAATCTGTTGCTTGCAACTTAATACCCAAGGGTTGTTTGGATGATATCGTGCGGGTGGATTATTAGTCATAGATGCAGTTGGATTATGGTCTATGTATTATGTTGTAATGCCCAAGTGAATCTCATAGTGATCTTCATGACATGTACATGCATTGTTATGCATTCTTTATTTTGTCAATTGCCCAACTGTAATTTGCTTACCCAGCATGTTATTTATCTTTATGGAGAGACACCTCTACTGAACTATGGACCCCGGTCCATTCTTTTACATTTATATTACCATCTATGCAAACATCGTTTACTTTCCACAATCATTATTTACTTACTGCAAACAAATATCTTTTTTCCATACGATACATTTAATCCTTTATTTTCGGCAAACTGATACGTCTCAAACGTATCTATAATTTTTGATGCTCCATGCTTATTTATACATCATTTGCTTTGTGTTTTGTTACACTTTGTGGCATTTTTATGTATTTTCTGGAACTAACCTACTAACGAGATGGCACAGTGCCAGTTCCCTATTTTCTGCTGTTTTTGTGTTTCAGAAAAGCTACACGGGAAATATTTTCGGAATTGGACGAAACAAAAGCCAAACCTTCTATTTTTACCGAAGCTTCGCGAAGACCGAAGATGAGATGGAGGGGGGCCAGGAGCCGGCTACACCCTTGGGTGGCACGGCCTACCCCTGGCCCGCGCCACCAGGGGGTGAGCCGCCCTGGTCCACCCTCTGACGCTGCCCTTTTGCCTATAAGTTCCCCTCGACGGGAAAAACCTAAGGGACGGATCTCTTTTCCACGAAACATATTGCAAGCCACTGCCGTCGTTGTCACGAGATCAGGAGGATCTAGGAGCTCTTCCCGGCACCCTACCGGAGAGGGGAATCCCTGCCGGAGGCCTTCTCCACCACCATGGTCACCTCCGGAGTGATGTGTGAGTAGTCTACCTTGGACTACGGGTCCATAGCAGTAGCTAGATGGTTGTCTCCTCCGCCATGTGCTTCATGTTTAGGTCTTGTGAGCTACCCTACATGATCAAGATCATCTTTATGTAATTCTACATGTTGTGTTTGTTGGGATCCGATGAGTATTGGTACTTTGTTAAGTTGATGTGCCGAATTACATATCTTATGTCATCTCTATGTTGTTTATGATCTTGCATGCTTTTTTCCATTGCTAGTAGATATCTTGGCCAAGTAGATGCTGGTGACTCTAAGAGGGAGTATTTATGCTTGATAGTTGGGTTCATGCCTCTAGTAATCTGGGGGAGTGACAGAAACCTCTAAGGTTGTAGATGTGTTGTTGCCACTAGGGAGAAAACAACATTCTTGTGTCCAAGGACATTTGCTTTGTTTACATTACGCACTTTTTTTAATGCAATTATCTGTTGTTCGCAACTTAATACTCAAGGGGTTCTCGGATGACTCCCCGTGAGTGGATTTTTAGTCATAGATGCAGTTGGATGGCGGTGTATGTATTTTGTCGGAATGCCCAGAGTGAATCTCATAGTGATCCTCATGACATATCTACGTTATCTTTACTCTATCAATTGCCCAACTGTAATTTGTTTACCCAGCATGTGTTATTTATCTTATGGAGAGACACCACTAGTGAATTGTGGACCCCGGTCCAATTTCCTTTACATTGCTTTACCGTTTACTATTACTCGCTCTGTTTACTTTTACTTGCATACTATTACCTTTTACCACTCGATACACTCAATCCTTTGTTTACAGCAAACCGATGAGATTGACAACCTCATCGTAAGTTGGGAGCAAAGTTCTTGGTTGTGTTGTGTGCAGGTTTCACATTGCTGCTAGGTGAAGATGCACCAGCATTTTTCTGGCGCCATTGTCTGGAGTGTCATGAAGCTAGCAATCATCACCTTCTGAAGTTTGGCTTTCTCCTACTGGTTTGATAAACCTTGGTTTCACAACCGAGGGAAACTTTCTGCTGTGCTCCTCATACCTTCCTGTTGGGGTTCCCAACTGGGTGCCTTAACACCGCACCATCAAGCATTTTTTCTGGTGCCATTGCCGGGGAGAAAGAAGACTTCTGCAAGGGGAGTCTTGCACGCACAATCTTTTACTTTGTTTTTGTTGCATCATTTTATAAAAATACAATTTTATTTTTACTTGCATCATTTTATAAAAATACAAAAAAATTAGCTTCCTTTATAGTTGCTTTTACTTGCTTGCTTTTAGTTTTGCTAGAGTGGATACTCCTGAGAACACCAAGCTGTGTGATTTTACTAGCACCAAAAACAATGATTTTATCTGCACTCCTATTGGGCCACCTGCTCCTGAGGCAAATTTTTATGAGATCAAACCTGCTTTGTTGAATCTTGTTATGAAAGAGTAATTTTCTGGTGCCAGTTCTGATGATGCTGCAGCTCATCTCAACAATTTTGTTGAGCTATATGAAATTCAAAAGTATAAGGATGTATATGGTAATATTATTAAGCTTAAATTGTTTCCTTTCTCTTTAAGAGGAAGAGCAGGATTAGTTGCTATCTTTGCCTAGAAATAGTATTGATTCTTGGGATAAGTGTAAGGATGCTTTTATTGGAAAACACTATCCTCCTGCTAAGATTATAGCTTTGCATAGTGATATTATGAAGTTTAGACAGTTTGATAATGAACATGTTGCTCAAGCTTGGGAAAGAATGAAATCTATGATAAAGAATTGTCCCACTCATGGACTGACTACTTGGATGATTGTCCAAACTTTTTATGCAGGACTGAATTTTTCTTCAAGAAATCTATTGGATTCAGCTGCTAGAGGCACTTTTATGTCCCTTACCTTGGGCGCCACAACAAAGCTTCTCGACAACATGATGGTAAATTATTCTGAATGGCACACCGAGAGAGCTCCACAAGGTAAGAAGGTAAATTCTATTGAGGAAACCTCTTCCTTGAGTGATAAGATTGATGCTATTATGCTTATGCTTTCTAAGGATAAAGCTCATGTTGATCCTAATAATGTTCCTTTGGCCTCTTTGGTTGCTCAAGAAGAGCATGTTGATGTAAACTTCATTAGAAATAATAATTTCGACAACAGTGCTTATAGGAACAATTTTGCTAGCAACAATTATAGGCCATATCCTTCTAATGGTGATAATAGCTATCTTGGTAAACCTAAAATGCCTAGTGAAGAAAGGATTTTAGAAGTTGAAAAGGCTACTAAGAATTTTATGCAGATGCAATATGAGCAGAACAGGTTGTTCACCAAGACCATGGAGGAGCAATCCGCCTTGTTGAAGACTATTAGTCATCAACTTGATGATTTGAGCTGGGCTATTCCTGAGTTGCAAGCTAAGGTTTCTAAAGCTGAAACCAATATTTCATCTTTGTCTGATGCACAATATTCTTTGATTAATAGAATGTCTGTTAAACCTGATCCTTTTGCCGCCACTAATGCCATCCAAGTTAGAATTGATGAAAATGTTAGGATGTTAGCAGAATTGCATGCCAAGTGGGAAAGAGAAGATGAGATGGCTAGAAAGATGAAGGTATGTACTATTACCACCTCTAATGATGTTGTTCCAAATGCTAGCAATCCTCTTACTTTGATTGGTGTAGAGAAATCTCCTACTCCTTGTGCGAAAAAGCCCAAAACTGCAAAAACTTTTTCTACAAAAAATGCTGAAATTTTTCGGAGTATGGGAGATGATAGCTCTGTTTCATTCAATGATTTTGATGTTGATGGCTGCAATATATCTGAAGTTATTTTGTTCTTGCAAAAGCTTGCCTTGAGTCCTAATGCTAGTTCTTTGAATGTTGCTTTTACAAATCATATTATCAATGCTCTCATGAAAATTAGGGAGGAAAAGTTGAAACAAAAGGCTTCTATTCCCAAGAAGTTAGAAGATGGTTGGGAGCCCATCATTGATATGCATGTTAATGGTTTTGATTGCCATGATTTATGTGATCTAGGTGCTAGTATTTCTATTATGCCTAGAAAGATTTATGACATGCTTCGTTTACCACCACTTGAAAAGTGTTATTTTGATGTTCCTCTTGCTGATGTTGCTAAGAAGAAACCTTTGGGAAGAATTAATGATGTTCTTATTATGGTTAACAATAACCTTGTTCCCGTTGATTTCCTTGTTATGGATGTTGAATGCAATGCTTCATGTCCTATTATTTTGGGGAGACCTTTTCTTCAAACTGTAGGTGCCATCATTGATATGAAGGAAGGCACCATTAAATATCAATTCCCACTCAAGAAAGGTATGGAACACTTCCCTAGAAGAAGTAAGAAATTACTTTTTGACTCTATTCTTAGATCAAATTATGAACTTGATGCTTCATCGCTTGATATTACTTGATTTCCACTTTCTGCGCCTAGCTCAATAGCGTTAAAGAAAAGCACTCTTGGGAGATAACCCATTGTTTTCTTTTCAGTACTTTTTCTTTTATTTGAGTCCTGGAAGTTATTACTACTGTAATGACCTCTCCTTATCCTTTTTATTTCGTTGTTGTGCCAAGGAGAACCTCTAATTTGAGGGAGGTAAGATTTGGGGAAGTTGCTGTCCTGAAACAGATTTCTGCGCTGCACCATAAAAATTTGTGAAAATTCTCAGAATATCTTTTTGATCTGAGATTACTTATGCATATGCCCCAGGTTATATCCAAACTTTCATTAGATTTACATTTTTCTATCTGAGCAACAGAACATCCTCGAAAAAATCGACCTTTGTCAGCTGTTCTGTTTTGACAGATTTCTGCCACTATTTGTGTTTGCCTCTCGATCGCTTTCTTTTTTAGTTCTTTTGATCACAGAACTTTTGGGGAAGTTGCTATAGTAGTATATTCTTTATATGTGGTGTTTTTGAGTTGAAACCTGAACCAAAAGGGTTGATTTACTATTATGCTTATGCTAACGTTGCTAATAGAATTGTGTGAAGTTTTGTATGAAGGAAGTTTTCAAGTGTAGGGATTGGAGAGTGATGAGATGAGATGAAGTATGGACAAAAGCTCAAGCTTGGGCATGCCCATGTCACCCCAATAAATATCCAAGAGGTACATGCGTCAAAGCTTGGGGATGCCCCCGAGGCACCCCTTCTTCATCGGCAAAAATCAGGTCACCTTTCAACACACTATATTTTTATTGCTTCATGCACTATGCGTTTTTCTTGGAGTGTCTTTATTTTTGTTTTCATTTTTATTTTGTTTGTTTTCTGCAATAAATGGTTGGACCCCAACAAATTTCTTTTGGAGGAGATGTACTTCATTTTTCATTTGCCAAGAACACTATATTTTTCACTCTTATCGTTCAATGAGTGTTCTCTTTTTCTAGAACTGCGTTTAGCTTTCGTTTTTCGCCTTGATTTTTGTTCAGATCTTGTTTTATCTTTGCATCAAGGTGTATTTGGACCTCTGGTCCATGTTGGTATTCATCAAAAGAGTTGTTTCAAAAAGGTTTGAATGGTGTTGGAAATGAGAAAAAGTTTCATGTAAAAAAGTGGTACAAAAAGGAGCTTGTTTAGACTGTGGCTTAGACTTTTGCATGCCTTGCTTGATGTTGTTTTGATAGTATGCTTAGTGATTTTTGCTGTAGCATGACTTGTCTCAAATGACTGAGATTGCTTAATGAGCCTTTGAAAAAAAGCATGCATTGTTTTTATTATGTGGAAGCATTTATTTGGTTTTCTCCTTGATGCTTTATTTGGGTTGACTTAGCGCATGCTCACAACATGTTTGACTCTAACAAGTCGCCATAAGCCTCTATGATCATTTGGTTTTTGACTTGTGATGCCATTTTATGCTTCTTTTAATGATGTTTTGTCGCTATGCATGATTATGGCCGTTATTGCTCTCTTAGTTGGTCGCTCCCAGTCTTTTGCTAGCCTTCGTTTTGTACTGAGTATGAGCTCTACTCGTGCATCCAACTCCCAAAAACCAAGTTATTCCAATGTGTCCACCATACATACCTATTAGTAATTTGCTATTCCAAAGTACATTTGACTTGCTTTTATCTATCCTTCGAATTAAACTCTTTTTGGTGTTATGTGAAAATTAGTCAGTAAAGCTCTCACGAACCTGATGGCACACTTTACTTTTCTCGCTTTTAAATTTTTGACATTGTGGCTCTCTTATGTTGACATTATGCTTGCAAGTTGTAAGTTGGGAATTAGCCAAACCATGCCGTCATGGGGCAAGCTTTCAACATTGCACTTTCTCTTATTTGAGTTGATATCGTGATCTTTTGTTTATGGATACTCGCGATGTGAAATAAGTTGGGAATCTTGCGGGATCATGGAGTTTGTATATGTGTTAGAGAAACGCCTGGGTCGCTCTAAGCCATGCATCATTCATGGTGGAAATTTACAGCATGCCCATAGTGGACATTCGATGACGCATCTCACAATAAAAAGCTATACCAATGGTAAATAAAAGAGATGCCGAGGTGTTCATTGTCTGTTTGTCCTATCATTTTGATGTGGGCTTGTTCCATGTCATCGGGCAAGGAGGTACCCCGTTGGCGGTTCTCGATGATACGTGTATACTTACAATGACAAGAGCTTGCTTGGGACCCTAAGTTGAGTAGCATGAGGGGTATTCGTACTTCACGGGATACGAGGTTTTCAACTTATGATTTGTCAAGCATATGCTTCATAATTGTATTCGCATTAAATTTAACCATTCAAGATGCCTATGATGGGGGCAATGAGAGCTCAAAGCTAGTAAGTACCATAATTTTTGAAGGTTTATAAAACTTGCAATCACTGCTTCCCTCTGCGAAGGGCCTTTCTTTTACTTTTATGTTGAGTATCCACCTTCTACCTTTATGCACCGTCTAAGAGAGCATAGTTGTCATTCTGAGTATAAAGTGCATAGTCCCAAGGTTTATCATTGATTGATTCATGATTATGGTTTTGCTTGTTCTTAAATTATTGGTATCTAGTCGCCCTTTTAAACTTGAAGGTGTCCTATACATTTATGTTTTGCTATTCTATGAAGGACAAGCTGAAAACCATTTGCTATGTTTTTCCATATGATTTGAACACACGTTTGACTTTCATTGTTTCATTATTCATGATCTTTTGTTTGTGTTTCATGTTATAACATGGTTGCTAAGTTTTTATTGTCAAGATTATGTCTCTTATGCCCATGTTTTAAGTTCTTTGATCCCAGCACTCAATGCTTTACATAGATGATCGAGATTGTGTTGGTGCATGTCACCTCAAAAATTATTCTTCTGTTATCACTTACCTACTCGAGGACGAGCAGGAGTTAAGCTTGGGGATGCTTGATACGTCTCAAACGTATCTATAATTTTTGATGCTCCATGCTTGTTTGTACACTATTTGCTTTGTGTTTTGTTACACTTCGTGGCGTTTTTATGCATTTTCCGGAACTAACCTACTAACGAGATGCCACAGTGCCAGTTCCCTGTTTTCTGCTATTTTTGTGTTTCAGAAAAGCTACACAGGAAATATTCTCAGAATTGGACGAAACAAAAGCCAAACCTTCTATTTTTACCGAAGCTTTGCGAAGACCGAAGATGAGACGGAGGGGGGCCAGGAGCCGACCACACCCTAGGGTGGCGCGGCCTACCCCTGGCTCGCGCCACCAGGGGGTGAGCCGCCCTGGTCCACCCTCTGACGCTGCCCTTTCACCTATAAGTTCCCCTCGACGGGAAAAATCTAAGGGGCGGATCTCTTTTCCATGAAACATACTGCAAGCTGCCGTCGTTGTCGTCGTCGCGAGATCGGGAGGATCTAGGAGCTCTTCCCGGCACCCTGCCGGAGAGGGGAATCCCTGCCGGAGGCCTTCTCCACCACCATGGTCACCTCCGGAGTGATGTGTGAGTAGTCTATCTTGCACTACGGGTCCATAGCAGTAGCTAGATGGTTGTCTCCTCCGCCATGTTCTTCATGTTTAGATCTTGTGAGCTGCCCTACATGATCAAGATCATCTTTATGTAATTCTACATGTTGTGTTTGTTGGGATCCGATGAGTATTGGTACTATGTTAAGTTGATGTGCTGAATTATATATCTTATGTTATCTCTATGTTGTTTATGATCTTGCATGCTTTCCGTTGCTAGTAGATATCTTGGCCGAGTAGATGCTAGTGACTCCAAGAGGGAGTATTTATGCTCGATAGTTGGGTTCATGCCTCTAGTAATCTGGGGGAGTGACAGAAACCTCTAAGGTTATAGATGTGTTGTTGCCACTAGGGAGAAAACAACATTCTTGTGTCCAAGGACATTTGCTTTGTTTACATTACGCATTTTTTTAATGCAATTATCTGTTGTTCGCAACTTAATACTCAAGGGGTTCTCGGATGACTCCCCGTGAGTGGATTTTTAGTCATAGATGAAGTTGGATGGCGGTCTATTTATTTTGTCGTAATGCCCAGAGTGAATCTCATAGTGATCCTCATGACATATGTACATTATCTTTACTCTATCAATTGCCCAACTGTAATTTGTTTACCCAGCATGTGTTATTTATCTTATGGAGAGACACCATTAGTGAACTGTGGACCCCGGTCCAATTTCCTTTACATTGCTTTATCATTTACTATTACTCGCTCTGTTTACTTTTACTTGCATACTATTACCTTTTACCACTCGATACGCTCAATCCTTTGTTTACAACAAACCGGTGAGATTGACAACCTCATCGTAAGTTGGGAGCAAAGTTCTTGGTTGTGTTGTGTGCAGGTTTCACGTTGCTGCTAGGTGAAGACGCACCAGCATTCTCTGGCGCCATTGTCTGGAGTGTCACGAAGCTAGCAATCATCACCTTCTGAAGTTTGGCTTTCTCCTACTGGTTCGATAAATCTTGGTTTCACAACTGAGGGAAACTTGCTGCTGTGCTCCTCATACCTTCCTCTTGGGGTTCCCAACTGGGTGCCTTAACACCGCACCATCACAAACCAGTGAGATTGACAACCTCACTGCAAGTTCGGGCAAAGTATCTTAGTTGTGTTGTGTGCAGGTTCCATGTTGCTGCTGGCGCCGGTAGTGCGCCCTGCCAAAAGCCAGTTAGCATCAACCTTCAGAAGTGGTTTCTTTCTCCTACTAGTCGATTAAACATTGGTTTCATAACTGAGGGAAAACTTACTGCTGTGCTCATCACACCTTCCTCTTGGGGTTCCCAACTGGTCCGTTAACACTGCACCATCACCGACCTTGGAGCCACGACCCTCCGCCATCAGGGGAAACAGTGTGACTCCCGAGTTGTCTGCCGTCAAATGACCTCCTCCGACACAGGGGGAGGCAGAGAGGTCAGGGAAGGGGCTGGCGGCTGAGACTAGGTAGGGTTCTCCCATGTTCTTCTTAAATAAGGTGTAAATCTGGATTTTGCACAAGTCGATGCACACACATGTAGAAGTAGGTTAGGAAGTCTCAAATGACCAAAGGTCCATGTCAACTTGTCAACCCCCTTTGGGGTTTCCAAGCATAGGGGTAGGTTGTGTTCCATTGAGGCGCCCAAAACTATTCAAAACACATTATTGTGTTGGTACAATGACCTTCGATATAAGGTTGATGTACGAACCTGGTACTAATCAATACTTACTCGACAACCACGTTGCCCAAGGCACCCTCAATTCTCTCATTGTTCGATTACATCACCGATAAGGCAAACTTAGCTAGCCTCTAGCAGCATATACATGACACAAATGATTGTGATGCCGTTGCTGCCAAGGATACATGATCAATGGTGCATTGTTCATCATCAAAAATATATATGCATCTCTACCTATGAAATAATCATGAAATTTTATCATCACCGTTGATCAATCCAATGTGTCATTATTAGTATCTAAAACTGCGACGAGGGCCTTTGAAAGAGGCAAGGGAGTATACAAGAGAAATCAGAGCATGGAAAATGTCAAATATGGATAAGGTCAACAGTATAAAAAAAGATGGGGCATGGACATGTGGGGAACACACAGTCAACACAAATTCAGAACACAAATAATGGAGATAAATAGCAAAGCCTACTAGTATTAAACCTAACGGCAAACACCCAATGGTGAATCCTTTAGATCTAAAACACAAGTCAACTGCCAAATAGAATCCAATTAAGGAAAATTCAAAAAAGGTCCAATTAACAGAACCCTATGGTAATATTGGATACTATGAAGAATGTTGGAGGCACTCCATGATCGAGGAGAGGTCTTCGGGCTTGGATTCTGTAAGGGAATCTGGGGGAGCAAAGCGCAGTCTTCAATTCATGACTAACCTTATATATGGACATGTATATCCTCTACTCCATCTTTCTTGTATACAAGGACACTATCTTATCTTCTAGGTATACCAATTAACAAAACCAACTAATAAAAACCTCCAGAGGCCTCAAACCAGGTGTTGAATAGCTTGGCAACTCCTGGATAGATAATGTTCACCGTCCCTCTATTACTCGGGGTCACTTTCGCCAAATAGCTCAAGTCGGGGGCATTTGACAGCCCGACGACCTCCTTCCTCTAGTCAGGGTTTCTCAAGTACTAGACAGTCTAATGTTGTTGTGTTAGACGGTCTGATGGCCTAAGTCTTCAACTTCTTTTCTTTTTGAAGTTCGGTTTCCCCCTTCTTGACACCCAACTCCTCGCATGCGTTTAGTAGGTATTAGGGTTCATACTTGAGCACACATAGAGTATTCACTTGAGGTAGCAAGCCATTCTTGGATGGAGAACTGTTGCACATGTTCTGGAATAAATCCACCCCATCTCTTATGGCCCTTGTTCGGGCTCTATTCATGAACCCAACTGGTGTTATACATGTGATGATGTAGGTGAGCTTGAGGTGGTGATGCAGGGACTTGCTGTATCACACGAGGTCGGCCCTTATGCACAAATGAGCATATGCTATTGATGCAGTAAATTCATTACAATGTATATGTTGATGTAATTGATATATTTGGAAACTGTGACCAAGAAAAGACATATGTGGTGCCATGAAAAATCATTTTTGGAGCACCAAACTTTTTTGCATTCTTCACAAGTTTTCCTCTTTACATGTAGATGTTCTTTTTGCTGGAGTAGCACCATAGTCCTCGCTTGGAGAGGTCGCTATGATGTTAGTTTTGGCTTCTTTTGAAGCACATAGGGAATGAAAGTACTGCATGTGAGAAAACTGGGTATATTTGTGTGTTTCAATTTATTTATTTTTTTGAGAAAATTGTGTGTTTCAATTGATCTAGAGGCTAAGTATCTTGTCTTTTTGAGAAGCAATTGCTAAGATGTAAATGTAATGGGCGCTAATATTAGACAGTCCATATTAACAAAGTCGTAGCTATTAGTCATCTTCCGCTTGGTCTTGAAAAAATGCAAAATATATTCTTTTTTTCATTTTCCACTTAGTTCTAAGACCGATACATCCATATATCCGCTTAGTTCTAAGAATGATATATCCATATATCAGCGATATGTAGATCAGACGAAGTACTTTCTCCAACTCATATTGTCGCTAAAATAAATGTATCCAACTCATATTACTTGTTGTTAAAATAGATATATCTATACATCTAGGGATTTCTATTTTCGTGCCCTCGGGTCCTTAGTTGTGCTCAGTTTTCCCCAGCCACTTAGTTTTTCCTCAGTTTTGCCCAAGCACTTGTCTAAAACCCTCACAAGGAGCTCAGATGGGAGGAATCCCGTTTAGTTAACCGTTTATTGGTGCTGGCAAGTAGGGCCGCTGTTGGTGCCCCGCAGTGGACACGTCTCCACTTATCCAAATCATCGTGGGACCCACAACTTGTCCACGTTAGCACGCCGGACCCACAGCTTACCCAGGTGACCGTTGCAAAATGGGAGCTTGAGCCAGCCCCGCGCCCGTGCCCGTGCCATTGCTTCCCCTTTCTTTCTCCGCGCCCCATTGTTCTTCTTCTCCGCCAGTGGCAGCCCTTCTCCGGCAGGGCGGGTGATGTCTAGTTTCTCTTCGACCTCCCGTTCTTCATGGCCGCAGTATGGACCCGTGCCTTTGACAAGATGCCCTGACTGCCCACGTTAGGAGCCTCTAAAGCGGTCGATCTGTAAGACGAACGACAACGGCAACCGTGGACGTGAGTTCCTTGCATGCGAGAGCTTGCCATATAGAGAGGGGGATAAGGTTAGATCTCGCTCCAATTGCTCTGTTTTCTCTCGATTTTCTTGTTATTCCCTCGAATTTGGGATTTAGGGTTCACGTTGTTGTTTTCAGATCCTGAAGAAATGCAGGTATTTCGAGTGGATCGATGTGTACATTCAGAGGCTTAAATTGTAGGAATCAATTGGCGCTATTGGGGAGCGCAATTTGGGAGGAGGGGGGACTTGCTGTAGAGAATGCGGCGGAGAGAGGAGCCGTTCCGATTATGCCTAATGCTCCCAATGTAGAACTGGTGGAAGTGAAGGGAGAACTGAAGAAAATGAACAAGCAGTTAAAGCAGCTGATCGAGTTGAAGAAGCAAGCTAATCTGATGGCTGGTTGTTTTTTTGTTGTATAATTGCGATCGGATTCTTATCATTGCTCATCAAGCGCTAGAAGTTGTTACAAGGGATCCCTTGTTACAAATCCATTAGTTAGTTACATGTACTTGTAGTTGTTTTCAAAGTTAGTGTGTGCATTCACCGAAATTACCAAAAAAAAAGTGTTAGGGAATATAGGAATGCTAAAGATAGTTGATAATTGTTAGAGGGGTGACAAATAATGCATTCACCGAAATCCCACAAATATGTATGTCTCATGTTTATACCAAAATTATACCAATTTTGGGACGTTTCAAATAACCAAAACTATATCCCAAACTATATTCCCTAAAAGAAAAGGAATGCTAAAGAAAGTTGATAATTGTTAGAGGGGTGATAAATAATCCATTCACCGAAATCCCCCAAATATGCCAAATATGTATGTCTCATGTTTCTACCAAAATTATACCACTTTTGGGCCGTTTCAAATTGCCAAAACTATATTCCCTAAAAAAAAGGAATGCTAAAGATAGTTGATAATTGTTAGAGGGGTGATAAATAATCCATTCACCGAAATCCCCAAAATATGCCGAATATGTATGTCTCATGTTTCTACCAAAATTATACCACTTTTGGGCCGTTTCAAATTGTCAAAACTATATTCCCTAAAAGAAAAGGAATGCTAAAGATAGTTGATATTTGTTAGAGGGGTGATAAATAATCCATTCACCGAAATCCCCCAAATATGCCAAATATGTATGTCTCATGTTTCTACCAAAATTATACCACTTTTGGGCCGTTTCAAATTACCAAAACTATATTCCCTAAAAGAAAAGAAATGCTAAAGATAGTTGATAATTGTTAGAGGGGTGATAAATAATCCATTCACCAAAATCCCCCAAATATGCCAAATATGTATGTCTCATGTTTCTACCAAAATTATACCACTTTTGGGCCGTTTCAAATTACCAAAACTATATTTCCTAAAAGAAAAGGAATGTTAAAGATAGTTGGTAATTGTTAGAGGGGTGATAAATAATCCATTCACCGAAATCCGCAAATATGTATGTCTCTTGTTTACACCAAAATTATATCACTTTTTAGTTTAACATTTTTAAATCATGGAAAATAATGCATAAATAGAGGGAATATAGTTACGTGGCAAAATAATCCATAAATGCATGTCTCTTGTCACACGGATCGACTCCACCAACCGTTGATCCACCGACAGAGAGAGATGGGTGGCCACGAAGAGAGAGAGAGGGGTGGCCACGAAGATACGGATAGGGGTATACTGCCCGTTAGATCAGTGGATCAACGGTTGGTGGAGTCGATCCGTGTAACAACGGCTCAACCAATTAGGATAAGTTTGGGCTTCTGTGAGCATTTGTGAGAGTATTTGAGGGCAAAACTGAGTAGTACTAAGAAACCAAGGACACGTAAATAGTAAATAGACTAAGGGATTCAAACAAAAGAATTACAAAATGAAAAATGTGTGTTTTGTACAATATAATTCATATTGGGCTACATCAAATTATTTGCAATTCAAATATACATGAGTGTGACAATTATGGCCTCATTTAGACAAACTATGTTTTGGGGAAGATGTTCTGCAAAGGGGTTTGAGTGGAAAACCATGCATTTTCATAGCTACTAGTGATTCTGAGAAGTGGCAATTTGTGGTAAAACTTGATTTATCTATGTTTGTTAAGGTTTCCTAGGTGGCAGGTTGCGTAGGAAGACTCCATGAGTAGGTGCCACTATGTTTTTATTTTTTTTTTGGATTTTTTTGCGCATGAAATGACTCAATTAGCTATGTTAATATCATTTGTTGACTCTCTGTTGACCAGCTACTTGAGGGTAGAACTGAGTATATTGCACTTGCCAGTCTAAGTACTCGAGGGGAAAACTGAGTACAGATAAAATTTCTGTATAAGGACCGAGGTTAGAACTGAGTACACCAAACGTCGAAGGGTTAGCTTCGTGTCGCGGTGCACGCTGCAGCCGTGCATAGCGGACGCGTGTTGCGGTACACCAAACGCCACCTTCGTCTTTATAGAGCCCCTCTTTCTCTCCCTCGACGCTCGCCCATTCTCACTGCAACCGCGTCTCCTGTCCCATCATCTTCTCCACTTCGCGTCGAAAAAACCCCGAAGAAAAAACCCCGGCGATGGAGAAGAATGAGATGCCCATTGTCGGCGCTTCTGACGTAGCCGCCGGCACATCGGCCGCCGGCGCATCGGCCGCCGCCCCCGCCCAGAACCCCGTCGCTGCTTCGAACGTAGCCGCCGGCGCATCGGCCGCCGCCCCCATCCAGGCCCCCGTCGATGTTCCCCGTCGATTGGGACCCGTACGAACAAGAGCCGTACGTCGCCCCGGAGAACCCCTACGACACCAGCATCGTCGACGATGAGTTGGTAACCCTTTGTTCCCTTGTTCTTATCCCATTTCAATCCTTTTTGTGTTAGATCTTGCGTTATTAGGGGTCGTCTGTTCCTAGTTCTATCATTTTGTGTTAGATCTTGCGTTATTAGGGTTCGTCTGTTCCTAGTTCAATCCTTTTGTGTTAGATCTTGCGTCATTAGGGTTCGTCTGTTCCTAGTTCTAGATCTTGCGTGTTAGATCTTGCGTTATTAGGGTTCGTCTGTTCCTAGTTCTAGATCTTGCGTTATTAGTGTTTGTGTTTTGCTTTTGTTTAAGATTCGGTTAACTTATGTGAGTAATCAATCCCATCCGGTTAATTTGTGCCGAGGATGATGAATATTTGGGCACAAATTGATTCAGGGTTTGGTCGGTGAACAATTGGTGTGTACAAATTTGTTGTGCATGATCTTTGGTTCACTGACTCAAATCCTGGATATAAGTGTGTCCAATGTAACTGAGGCTACCTCTTTTTTTCGTGCCCATATTATCATGCATGATCTTTTGTTCACTCTCTGTTCCATCATCGCTGCAATTGACTCCGTGTTTTTCGATCTTTGGTGCTACGTGACAGGTGCAGAGCAGCGACGTCGACAGCGACGACGAGGCCTTCCACACCAAGACTCGTCACGTCCTCAGGAGGCTGTAGTCCGGCCATTACGATCGCCACTTTGCTCGAGGCATTTACATGTGCCCCTTCTGCACCAGGAGGCTCCGCGCCACCGACTTCAACTGCCTGGTGAACCATGCCAAATCCATTGGCAGAGCCATTGGCGGCGCTAGAGTTGGAACGACCGTGAACGTGCATGCGTTCATGGCCAAACATAAAGCACTTGGGATTCACCTACGCAGCCTCCAAGCTTAATCCCATTCATGTAAATTATAGCTTATGTTGAATCTCGGTCGGTAGTACTGTTATGAGTCCCTACTGTTATCTATGCTATGTTGGCTGCTGTATGCAGCTTATCGTATATTTTCTCTGGATTTGTGCCCTAGATTTACTACTCCCTCCGATCCATATTACTCTTCGCTAATGTGGTTGTATCTAAACACATTTTAGTGGTTGATACATCCGTATTAGTGAAGAGTAATATGGATCGGAGGGAGTACCTGATTGGGTAAAAACGAAGGCATAAAGAAATGAATGGCGTTAAGAAACAGAAGGAGAAGCTGCTCTAGATTTGCTACCAATTTGGGCAATCAAGAATGAATGAGATCGAGCGAGAGAGAGAGGAAAAATATGCATTGAAAACTGCTAATTTGGGCGAAAGAGACAGAAACCACTCGTGCCCACGTCTCGGACCCACACGGCTCCACACGCTATGGCCCCAGCTCCGCTCGTATGACCAAACACGGTCTCGTCCTGTCCCACGCGGTCCCTTTCTACCAGCCCCACACAACACGACCCCACTCGTCAGCACGGAACGGTCAACTGAACGAGATTCCTTCCGTTCGAGCTCCTTGTGAGGGTTTCAGACAAGGGCTTGGGCAAAGCTGAGGAAAAACTAAGGAGCTGGAGAAAACTGAGTATAACTAAGGACCCAACTAAGAACCGAGGGCACAAAAATAGAAATCCCATACATCTATCTTAGCAACAAGTAAAATAGGTCAAAGCAAGTATTATTTTCAAAATAAAGCCAAAAAAAAGAATTAACAATCAGTAAGCATTACTTAATTACTTCAAATAATTAATTATATAAATATTTTGATTATAGTTTTGGTGGGTAGGGAGGCCCGCACAGGCAAGTCCTGCAAAGTAAGCAGTGTCAGTACCCGCGCCAGCCTCTTCCCCTTGCAAAAATAGCCGTGCGGGTTTTGCTCCCGCACCGCGAGCGGCTCTCACCGCACCGCTTTGTTTTCCTTACTCATTAGTTTAAGGCAACATTTACCGCTAGCCCATGCCCTCTTATATATAGCGCCCACAGCTTCGCGTTTCCGCTGCGCTCCGCGAGGTGGGACTAATTGTTCCGCCGATGTGCTCTGCTCCTCTTCTCCCGGCATTCGTCTGCTCGTGCATGGGCCAAGTTTTCTGGCTTCCTGCTGGGCTGTGCGGTTGTGTTGATTGCTTCGACCCGGCAACTATATGGGCCGTGTTCAGTAGGCCGCTTGGATCCCAAACGTAGAAAAAACTGAACTAGTACTCTTTTCGATAGGAAATGTGTCAGTAAGTTAGCACAAACTTTATATTAAGTTAGTATAAAATTACCGACACTTATTTGAGAGAGTACCACTTAAAATAAAAACAACTTCTCTGATCGGACATTTTTTTTCCAATCAGATGGAGTAGCTGCTACATGCTGGTTTTGTCCGGTTTTAAGTGAACCAGATTGAACAACACGATGACAATGTCCGTCGTCATCACTCACTCAACCCTCGGCATCGCTCCATCCTCTCTAGATCAATGACCCCTAATCTCCAAACTTTGCTCTAACATCACTACTTACAACACAAGTCCAGACTTAACCTAACTTCAACGCAACACTTTAGACACAAGCTCAGTAGCTCACTATTCCCCAGTGGAGATCTTTTGGCTCCCAGACACTAGTGATTTCGTTTGTTTTTTTAAAAAAAAATCACATTTACCGGTTAAAAAGATTGGATTGAAAATCTGAATGTAGCCAATGATATATCCCACATACATAGAAAATATCAATTTTAAATACTTTGAATTCGGAGCTACACAAGATGACAAATATGTGGATTTGAGTATGCATATTTTCAAATCTCCAATTTCAACAGTATAGAACGTCTTGACTTGGCCGGTTGGCCCTTGAAAAGAGCGAGCAGGCAACCATCATCTTCAAAGGAGAGCGCACATCCCGCCACGACATAGTACGACTTGTGCTTCCTTTTCATTCAACATCTCATACTCTCGCATCAAACTAACGTCAACAAGTTTAAAGTCTTGATTTGGCCACAACCTGGTACAGTGGCACGGATAGAGATGTTCCACCAAGATTCTCAGAAACTGCACACACAAACAAGAAAGGAATGAAAGATGTGATCGTCCTTGACCACAAAATTCCTCGTTAACAATTGACCGAACCAAAGTTCAGCAACACCGAAGAAACCTAGTGCTTTACTTTCATCCAATCGAATAGAAACAGCATGTACGAGGAAACCACACGAGCAGGTAGACTGGACTACTGAAAACACCAGCAAGGCCAAGAAAAGATCAACCGTGGCATTAACTAGTGTTACCCAGTCTTACCACCAGGCAGGCGTCAGTGTTAAGAAAGAGCACTTGTCCATCATGCTGGTCATGGTCATCCATGCTGATCACACAAGAAAATGACCTTCGTCTTCATAGGACCCACGTTGTGCCACAGTAACGAATTAAAATCCGCCACGGCGGCCATCCTTATGTTAGCGGCTCAAGCAGAAACTTCCTGATCAATTCTCTGATATCACGTTTAACATGAAACTGCCGTCCTCAACACCAGGTTTAGTTTTTTCTGAGTCATCACCCAAAGAGACTTCTAAGGCCCTGCCAAATGGATGCATGTTTATACTTGTCAAAGATGTAAGTGCATAAAACCATTAGCAGAAGAAGAACTTAGTAGTGAACAACAATGGCGCTGCTACTCCTCTTACTCTTGCTCCAAGCTCCCTTCTATGCTCAAGCATCCGAAAACATCACATTAGGGTCCACTCTGACACCTCAAGGCCCAAACACCTCATGGATTTCACCCTCCGGTGAATTCGCGTGCGGCTTCCACGCCCTCGACACTGACCCTTCTTTCTACCTCCTCGCCATCTGGTTTAACAAGATCACCAGCAAAACTGTTGTTTGGTACGAGCACACCAACACAACAGTGCCAGCTGGCTCCCAGCTCCAGCTCACGCCTGTTGGCGTGCTTTCGCTCCAGGACCCTGCCGGTGAATTGATATGGAATCCTGGAGTGACCAACGTCGACCATGCCAGCATGCTCGACACCGGCAATTTCATTCTGTATGGCAAAGACGGCTCCATCAAATGGGAGAGCTTCGCATCCCCAACTGACACCATCCTCCCCACCCAGGTGCTGCCTAAAGGGTCAGTCCTACGCAGTCGGCTGATGGACAACGACTACTCAGATGGAAGGTTTGTCCTTAGCGCAGATGTTGATGGAAACCTAAGGTTTTATACCTTGGCTGTTTCCTCCAGTTCCCGCTATGATCCTCCATATTGGGATTCTGACACAGGTGGAAATGGTTCAAGCCTTGTGTTCAACACAACTGGCAGCGTCTACTACACTTTAAATTCTGGCCAGCCAATCAAAATTACGTCAGAAAATCTGAACTCACCGGCAGACTACTACAAACGTGCCACACTTGACGCAGATGGTGTGTTCCGGCAATATGTGTACCCCAGGAAGGCAGCACAGACCACTGGATTGAACACAGAGTGGAGAGTCATGGACTATCTCCCACAGAATTTCTGTAAGGTTGTCCCGGCAGAGATTGGAAGTGGTGTCTGTGGGTTCAACAGCTACTGCAGCTTCAACCCAAACAAGAGTGTGGAATGTCAGTGCCCGCCGAACTACTCATTCATCGATAATGAGAGGAAGTACAAAGGTTGCAAGCCAGAATTTACTCCACATAGCTGTGACTTGGATGATAGTGAATCTATGCAACAATTCAGCCTACTTCCAATGATCAATATCAATTGGCCTTTTGGCGACTATGAGCGGTACAGGCCCATTGGTGAGGATTATTGCCAAAAACTTTGCTTAACTGATTGCTTTTGTGTCGCTGCGGTGCACTACAATAGTACTTGTTGGAAAAAGAGGAGCCCATTGTCCAACGGAATGTCCGGTGCCATAGTGGGATCAGTTTTTCTCAAAGTTCCCAGGACTAGTACTCCTGGGTCCCAGTTGAGCAGTAACTCCAATGCATGGAAGAAAGAGAAGAGGTATTGGATACTAGGAAGTTCACTACTCCTTGGAGTATCCGTCCTTGTTATTGTTTTCCTCATCTCCATTCTGTGTTTTGGATCTTACCGTGTTACTAGGCGAAAGGAGTCAACCCAGGTACAATCAATGAATTATGAGGCATTGCCTCTTAGAGCATTCACATACAAGGAGATTGAGCAGGCGACAGATGGATTTCGTGAAGAGCTGGGCAGTGGTGCATCTGGAATCGTATACAAGGGCCAGTTGCAAGATGAGTTTGGGACTGGTATTGCAGTCAAGAGGATTGATAAGATGCTTCCAGAGACTGAGAAGGAGTTTGCCATTGAGGTTCAAACCATCGGAAGGACCTTCCACAGAAACTTGGTGCGGTTGCTCGGTTTCTGCGGTGAAGGAAGAGAGAGGCTTCTAGTGTACGAGTTGATGACCAATGGCTCACTTAATGGATTCCTTTTCTGTGGTACAAGGCCAACCTGGAATCTCCGCGTTCAAGTCGCACTTGGGGTGGCAAGAGGCCTGCTCTACTTACATGAAGAATGCAACAGTCAAATAATTCATTGTGACATAAAGCCCCAAAACATCCTTCTTGATGAGAATCTCGTGGCAAAGATCTCAGACTTTGGCCTAGCAAAGTTGCTCAGGAAAAATCAGACACAAACAATCACAGGCATCCGGGGAACACGAGGGTACGTCGCACCCGAGTGGTTCAAAAATATAGGGATCACATCCAAGGTGGATATTTACAGTTTTGGGGTGATCTTGCTGGAGATTGTGAGTTGCAGACGGAATGTGGAGCTAGAGATAGCAGATGAGGAGCAAGCAATACTGACATATTGGGCAAATGACTGCTATAGAAGTGGGAGGCTCGACTTGTTAGTGAAGGGTGATGATGAGGCAATGTTCAATATAAAGAAGGTGGAACGCTTCATGGCCGTGGCATTGTGGTGTCTCCAAGAGGAGCCGGCAATGCGGCCTACCATGCTAAAAGTGACGCAGATGCTTGATGGATCCGTCACAATCCCCACACCCCCTGACCCATCTTCCTTCATCAGTTCACTCCAGTAGAAGAGCGTGTTTTTATACGAAGTTGTGGTGTGAAGCAAGAGTACAATGGATATATATTACTACAGTAAATAATAAATATGCCTTCCAAATTCCAATGTAGGTTAATGGAAGGAGGAAAGTACTACTGTAGTACATAAGAGAAATGTATGCCTATGTTAGTAAGTTCCAAAAGTAATGGTAGATTTTCTGCAATCTTCATGTACTATCTTTTTAGGTCCAGTACTGGAGTTGAGACATGAATGTATTACTTTGTGAATCAGTGAGAATTTTTTTGGTATATAACCTAGCATTAATTGATGCACTAGAAGCTGCAAGCATACACTCAAATGTAGTGTGTGTGTGTGTGGCAGGATTAGGAACCAGCATGTAAGTTTTTTTTGACGCGTTTACGACTGAAACGCTAGGTTGTCGACTTATTAAGGAAATACCAATAATCCTAACTCTTAGCCAGGTTATGCTCAAGCCACTATGTTAGTCTTAGGTTACCAACCCTCAGGTTTTGGATGCCGAGTTGTAATTATGTAACCTTGATACAATAAGTACTCTACTAAAGTTCATACTACTACCAGTTAAAAAAAAGTTCATACTACAGGGATGATTAATAACATTGATAGAGTAAGCATTGAGGTCGATATTCCGGACAACAAAACGAATTGTGTACTGAAAATGGAACCTGCGGTCTCTGGGCATGTGGATCCCCAGGAATCATCGCAAAAATGCAAGGTAAACAAATCACCGCAGAAGCGATGGATATATACTGGTAGTAATTACTTAAACTCCTGGGACATACCGATACCCTTCCACTGTTCCACAAATGCCGCCGAGGAGCTTCGCCCGATTCCGCGTTTTGCATTGGCTCATACATAATCCAGCATCGATAATGGCGGTGAGTTGGAGGACGAGGCCAAGAAGAAGGACCAGGGGCCGGCGTCGTCGCCGTGGACGCTGCGGCTCCAGGTCCTCGCCCTCCCTGCCGCCTGCGACACATCGCAGCGCCGGGACGGCACCGCCAACCGGCTCCCGTCGATCGGCGACTTCAGAGGCGGGGCGAGGGAGGCGGGAGGGAACTGCCGGAGGGGATTGTCGCGGCCTGACTCTGCGCCGCCGCGGCCGGATTGCCGGAGCGCATCAACGTTGCCGTCAGAAGGCCCATCAGGAATTTTGGGCCGGTGGATCGGCCCATGAAAAGAAGCTCTGGACTGGACACAGAAGACCCTGACGGTTAAACCTCTCTCCCTCTTCCGCTCCTCCGCAAGACCACACAGCCGCCGCCACCACCGCCACCGCCACAGCGCCTTCCGGCGTCCCACCCCATGGCGAAGAAGAGGAAGCGCAGCTCCGACGCCCCCGCCCCTGCGGCTGTGGAGAAGCCCGACGACTCCGCGCCGGAGCGGCCGGCGCGCACCCTCTTCGGGTTCAAGGACAAGCCCGACTGCGCCGTCGAGCCCGCTTCCAAGGACACGTTCAGGAACAGGGAGAAGGTGCTCATAACGTGCTCCCGCCGTATCATCTACAGGTGAGCGCGCCGCCCTCTTCTGCTCCGAGTTAGTTCTGTGCTGCTGATGTCTGTAGGCCGTAGGGTGTGGTAACAATTGTTTTGGGATTGGGTTGGTGTGCGCGCAGGTACCGGCATCTGATGCAGAACGTGGTGTCGCTGCTGCCGCACGCCAAGAAGGACAGCAAGGTGGAGTCCAAGCAGAGCAAGGGCGGCCAGCTCAACGAGCTCGTCGAGCTCAGGGGATGCTCCAGCTGCCTCTTCTTCGAGGTACTACACATGTCCTCCGTTCGCTGCAGGGCTCCGCTTGCTTGATGAAAATGGTTTATACGTTAATGCTTGCCTACGCTGGTAGGAGAACGACATATATAATACTAATGGTCATACTGCGTTTTAACATGGAATAAGTTAGCCTTGTCTGGTGCTAAATCACCTTTAAACTTGAAGTTTGATCAGTATTGTTACTATGGCATGAAGGTTTACTGAGCTTTGTGAACCACACTGTCTGTTTCACTACCTTAAAAATGTGTTGCAACAACGCTCCAGAATTAAGCAGAGTTGCAAACTCTTATACTGAAGCATCTTCTACATGTGTATTGCAGTGCAGAAAACAGAAAGATCTTTACCTGTGGATGGTCAAGTCTCCCGCAGGGCCATCAGTGAAATTTCTAGTCAACGCTGGTATACTCTCACACCAATAGACAATAGTAGTTATCCAGTTGCTTTACATGGTGCTTCATCATTTACTAACACCAACCATCCTGCAATATTTACTTGCAGTTCACACCATGGAGGAACTGAAGCTCACTGGTAATCATCTGAAAGGGTCACGCCCTCTGCTTACATTTTCTTCAAACTTCGACCAGCAGCCTCACTGGAAGCTCTTGAAGGAAATGATAACTCAAGTACGTGGATGGTTTGGCATGTTACATTATTCTGTGCATGTCTTATCACTTATCAGCCTTTTGCACAAACTGATATTGACCTGTATTAATCTTGTTAGGTTTTTTTCTATTTTTGTGAGCAATTTTTTTTTCTTATTTACCCTGTGTTGTCACTTGGTTTTCAAAGGGATTACAATTGATTTTTTGACAAGTTTTTATCATAAAGTCATATAGGCACTGAAGTGTGCTACTTTAGTTGTAAATTAACATGTGCTTATTTGCTCTGATAATTATATTTGCATCCACGTTTTGGTCTTTGTTATGTTTATATTTATAATATGAACCTTTCAAGGCAGGATTCACCCTTATTAACTCTTGTTCTATTCTAAAAAATCCAAGTTATGGAGAAACCAAGTACGATAAAAGTATATTTGTATTTTAATATCTTGCTGTGGACTAAAAAATAGAGTTGTGTTTATGATATCTTCAGGTCATTATCAGTGTTGTGATGATATTGTGTTTAGAATTAGTTCTATAGGCTCAAATTAATTTATTATATTGACACATACTCTTCGATTATTTAAAGAACTTCAGAGCTAACTCATTGCACATTGATGTACTTGCAGATTTTTGCTACTCCAAAAGATCATCGAAAGGCAAAACCTTTTCATGATCATGTGCTTGTCTTCTCCATTGTGGATGACCACATTTGGTTCAGAAATTACCAGGTGATGTACTGCTCTTATGGATTTTGATTTTGACGAACTTTCACTTCTTGAAACCACTTTTAAGTTATTAGCATAATCTGAATTATAGAAAATGATATATGCTTGCAGATTTCTGTACCCCACAATGAGATTGACAAAGTTGATAAAGGAGGCCTGGACAAAATGACACTTGTTGAGGTAAAAGTAGAGTGATTTTATATCTGGATGATGTGAACAACTTGTTGTCGCTAACCAATATTTCAATTGAATTGCTCTTTGTAGGTTGGCCCCAGGTTCTGTTTGAACCCAATCAAAATATTCGGTGGTAGTTTTGGTGGTCCCACATTGTATGAGAACCCATTCTATGTGTCTCCCAATCAGGTATTGCTTTCACCAGTTGATATGGACTATAGTACATATGTTCCATCAACGAATTCTTGGTTTAGCTCTTCCATCAAGGAATAGTTATAGTATGAATATCTTGTGTGATTAGAAACAGTTAACCCTTAGAAAGTGGACTGGACATTGAATGGTGCTGTAATCGTATGCTATTTCTTTTGGGAGGACTAGGAAAATGCCCGTGCTTTGCTATGGGTCAAAGTAAGTATATATATATTTTACAAATATGTATGAAGTTGAATTTGTTGTTTCTACCCTCCACACCCATTCGACAACGGCTGAGGAAGGTGCATGAGTCTTCACGTATGCCTGGTCGTGATATACTGATCCGCTTAGGCACAACTTATGTTGTTCTCCACGAGACATCGAAATTAATACTCAGATCTTCCTTGTATTAGACGTACATGTTACTGTCTATGCATAGAAGGAAACACAATTCCAAAAGGTTAAAACAAACGGGAGAAGGAAAATAAAGAAATGGCACAATGCAGTACCAATTACTTTCTCACATCCTCACTCTCGAGTCTATCAATGGTCCGAACAATGCAGTAAGCTTGCAGACTACATAACAGCCGTCTATCAAAAGAAATAGCAAAGCTAGAGACCACAAGTGTTGGTACAGAAAGTAGCAGTATAATGTCGTAATTGTAGATCATCATTGTGTATTTGAGTGTTATAAGATACACTTCCCATGCCTTCATTATAATAGTACAAAGAGTAACATAATTCAGATTCTTTTGTACAAAATTCCAAGATAATGTTCTAGCATGAAAGGTAAATCCAATTTTTGCTCTGATCCTCAGAGTAAATACTCTCCACCTATTATGAGGATACATTACTAAGTGGCAACAGCTTACTGAATGACAACATATCACGTTTCTCATCAGCAAGAATTTTACAAACTTACTCATAACATGTGCCGAAACTTCTAAAATTCCAAAACTAAGATCCAGCATACAACGTTGAACATCTCTTGTTACATTTCCATATCTCGGGCATTGTTCTTTGCAGCGATTGTATCCATCCTTCTTTAAAGGCCACCGGTCCAGAAAGAAATAATTCTATGCGCCAAGGACGGTTGTTGCCTGATTAGGAATCTGTTCCTTGTGCTCTCCAAGTATTTGTAGTTTTCTTGGCATATTGCCGCCGTTTCAGTAGCCTAAATAGTCATCTTCTACAGGGAGGAAACAATATGCCATTAGATTAGAGAATATAATTTTATTTGCAATGCATCAAATATAATGTGATATTTTTAATTGATAAATACCACATTTTTTATCAATTAAAAATATAACATTAATTGCAAAAGGAGAACTGATTGTGTTTAGTTCAGTCAAAACAAATTAACGAAATGCAGTTACAGTCACTTGTGAGATAAAAGTGTGTATGGTAACTGTCTAACTGGGTTTTCTATCCTTTTTCAAGTGAAGTGATGAAAGCATGTGCATGAGCACTATTGGTTGTCTCCTGTATCTGGTTGGTTGTAGCAGATATTCCATATCCTTTTTCCCTAATGCTGAAGCTCAACAGTGCTGGTTCATGGGCACAAGTTCTATTTGGCTTGTTAACCACTCGAGCTTCATGTTCTTTATATTCCCCCCATCCTAAAGTCCTTCAACTACAACACATAACTGCGGATAAAACCAAAACAGTACTTGAAGTGTCTAGATAATAGAAAAAAATAGCTAGCAACTAAAATAACCAAGGAGCCCAGATAGAACGATAATACCTAAGGTTGGGTTGTAGAATTGCTCCAGAGAGGTATTATGCTGCTTTTTTCATGAACCATCTCTACCAACAAGAGAAACAGTGTTTCTAGCAGTTAAGTATGGCAGAACCCAATTAAGATGGGGATTTCTGGGTGGGAGAGATAACTAAAGGGTCGAGCATCCTGGTTTTCAGTAGAAGTTGAGCAGATTATCATTTGATAGTCTGTATGCAGCTTTTCGTCCTTGCTACAAGGAATAGAAGTTCGTTGCTACTTGATTAAGTCCATTGCAAACAATTAAGAGCATTGTGTAAGATAGAATCAGTATGCTTACGGTCCACTAAGATAATTACCAGTGTAAGGAAAATAATCTGTGTACCAGTGATAAAAAATAACATTGGACCTCTTATATGTACCACTTGTATGTAGCCAGTGGTAATGAAAACCCATCTCAGTGACAATTTCATATGAAAGTACTGACAAATCAGCATCAGTAAATGATGCTCCCAACCTAATAAATCAATGTGAATTATTTCTTGAACTTATACAGGCAACAGAATCAAAAGTACTGGATTACTTGCCTCAAATTGTACTGCACATGTATGCACCTGACAGTGAACTACTTATTTACAGGGACTTTTATATCAGGAATGCATAGCAAATTTATACTAACCGGAGAAGCTTTAATCCACCCTTGATCTTATAGACTTATACCTTAAATCCACCCTTAAACAACATCAGGCCAAAAAAGAATTGTCTATCAGATTCTTCGATGAACCACTACACAAGATAGCGGTGTTTGTTGTCTCAACCTTAGAGAGTTGAGGTGTCCCTATCATGATCAAGTATGATTCCACCATTGAGGAGATCCAAGCTTTTGTTTGCACGAAAAGACTGCATCTATATACGTAATGCTCTGGGGAGATTCAACCTTGAAACATTGCAGCAACATTAGGCAGGCATGGTTTCAGTAAGAAAATAGAGAATCACAGCAGCTGCATATATGAACACTTGATTCAATAATTTGTGAACTGCACTGCAAATAGCAGAATAAGAGAACGAATCTTTGGATTTGGTTTGGGGGATTTAGAAATTAAAGGTGCCCCGTCTTTCCTGAAGAGCACATCAGCCCGCACCCAGTGCCAGAGTCTCCCTGATCCCCTTTTCTTCCAACTCCCGTCCATGGAGAAGCCAGAAACATGGTAGCGATAGCGCGGATGAAGTTGGGGCGCATGGACCAGGGAGAAGATTGCTGGCATGCGCGCCATAGGCGTTCGCCGCTCCATGTGGATGGAGAAATAGGGAGGAGATGGCCGGAGATGACTGACCTGCGCGTTGATTCAGCCGTGGCCGCGGTCGTAGGCGTTCGCCGCTCCATGTGGCTCTCCGATGACTTGATCCTCGTGGCGTCGCAGCTTCATCAGCCGTTGATCCGAAGCGCGCTCCACTGATCCACCGCCGCCGCAGCTCACCCTCTCCACCTGGTCCTTTAGCGCGGAGCATTTGCCAAGAATAGAGGGAAGCGAGATGGCGGGGCGCTGTTTGGGCGTGGGTGGGTTGACTGAGGGGACGGTTTTGTGTTGAGGTTTTATCGGGAGGCCGCGTTTTGCGGGCGGCACGGGCGGATGTGGGAGACGGAGTGCCAGACGAAGGACGAAGCGGAACATCCCAATGCCAGGAAACGGAACACCAATATTCTTTTTAAGTAGTAGAGATAGAGATAGCCAGCTGATGGAACCGTTGTCACGCAGTCACAGTTAGTTTTATGAAGTTCTCTAGACTGGCAATGCATGCTGACAATTTTCTCTCTTTCAGATACTCCTTGTAGTGTAAAAAAGCACTCCTTTTACATTATTCCACCACCCTGTTCTCCTTGTGTTGACCCTAAGTCATAATGTTTGGTCTGCATGCTTGCATTACAGTTTAGTGTTATAGTGTGCTATCTTGTTGTGGTTCCAGGCAAATAATTTCATGCTCACCTGCCTGGTGGTTCTGTTCACCAGGATTCCGGTGCTATTCTGTATTTGATTCAGTTGCCACAAGGCTGTTCCTGACATGGTCAATACATGCCTTCCATCTACATCCATAGGTCGTATTTTTAATTATTGTTTATTATCCACCAGATCCGGGCACTAGAGAAGCGGAAGAAGGCAGGGAAGTACATCCACAAGGTGAAGGCCAAGTCAAAGAGGAGGGACCATCTGAAGGCGAACCACCTAGAGCCGGATGAGTTTGCTGATATTTGGAAAGGGGAAGACTAGTTTGGACGCAGCGATTGAACCGATGAAAGGATTGTACTACTCACCCTGGCCATCATCAAGCACTGAATTTTGTGTACCGTTCTTTGGTCGTTCTTGTATGACAAAGCATGTGCTTTGCTATTATTTCCATGAACAACTGGATTTTGGTTTTACTCGTATCCATATTGCCTCTTGTCTCCGAGGGTGTTACGTCATATGCCTTGCTTTTGGCTGTGTGTTTCACCCTTTCAATTTTCATTTTCCCCTTTTCTTGTGTCTGATATAATCGCAAGCAAATGTGCAAGGGTTCGGTTCAAACCAAACACTGTGGTCTGGCCTCGTTTCTGTTGGGATCTATGAATAGGCGTAACATTAGCTACCATACCGTTTCATGTTACTGATTATGTTGGGTCATTGCCCCCTTTGGTATAGTTGCAAGCAAATGAGCAAAGCTTCAGTAAAATTCAATACATGTACGCTCTCACGTTGTATTCGGCTCAGATCTATTCATGGCATGAATAATCCTTGGAACCATACGTTAGCTACGTCCAGGAAATTGCTTTTTCTTTCTGGAGAAGGAGCTCTATTAACTGATCATTTTGATCAATTTATTTAGTGTATGTTGAACACAAACACTTTGCATTGGGAAGTGACGAAAAATCGGACTGAAGTAACGCCGATGTCTTGCTCTTACAATGGGCCAAAACTATGCAGGGCACTATGACACAAGCGGGCCGTATGGGCCAGACAGTAAGCCCATCCACACAGCCCAGAAACCCGCTAGGGTTTCCACCTCGACGCAGCCGCACACATATAAACTTGCGGCCAAGCACGCCCGTCCATTCTTCTTCCCCACCGCCGCCTCCTCCCTCCCCGAGCCGAAGCGCCGCCCCGCCCCGCCCCGCCCCGCCTCGATCCCGCAATGGCTCCGTCGTCGAAGATGGCGCTGGGCATCAAGCGCGCGTCGCGGTCCAACTCCTACCACCGCCGCGGCCTCTGGGCCATCAAGGCCAAGAACGGCGGTTCCTTCCCCACGGCCGAGAAGCCCGCCGACGTCGCCGAGCCCAAGTTCTACCCCGCCGACGACGTCAAGCCGCGCACCGCCAGCACCCGCAAGCCGAAACCCACCAAGCTCAGGTTCGTTCGTCGCGGCTCGTTTCCTGCGTCTCTCGAGATACCTAGTGCGCGCGGTGGTTTAGGTTGAGATCGATTTGGCTGTTGCTTTCGCAGGTCTACCATCACGCCCGGTACCGTGCTGATCCTGCTCGCTGGGAGGTACATGGGGAAGCGCGTGGTGTTCCTCAAGCAGCTCAAGTCTGGCCTGCTCCTCATCACTGGTAATTCGCCGCTGCCTCCTGCACTACAGTTGTTTTCTGTGGTACCTTATTCTAGCCCAGCAGAATTAAGTTCTGGGTTAGCTAACTATCTGTGGTGTAAGCCTCTGATATTTAGGATCTTGCTTGTTTTGTTATCTACTTCTAGCTTGTTAGTTAGATAAATCAGATCGACACTATTACCACTGTATCTTTTTCAGTATACTTTTTCTCTGTACAACACTGGCTTTGAGTCGATTGCGTTTAGAAAGGTGACCTAGGAACTGCACTTGAATGCCCATGCAATGCCTTCTGTAGTGTTTGCATTATTCCTCTGGATTTTTTGTGAGCATCCCCTCGTATCATTGCTATTGGTGGTTATCAAATAATCTTATGTATATTATCATCATGTAAATAGTCTGCCATTGGCATTTTCTACTATAGAAGAAAGTAAAATCATGGTAGCTTCTGAACTTTTAACTGGGGATTGGTATTGTAAGTTGCATGGTTGTCTATTAGCCATTGATCTGGGAATCTTTGGATTTTACATGGACAATTCAAATTGCAATCCTGTTTCATGTTTGTACAGTTAAGAATCTATAGTTTCTAACGGTGCTGATCTCGGCAGGTCCATTCAAGATCAATGGCGTGCCAGTTCGTCGCGTGAACCAGTCCTATGTCATTGCCACCTCCACAAAGGTTGACATCTCCGGCGTTAAGGTTGAGAAATTTGATGACAAGTACTTCGCTAGGGAGAAGAAGACCCGGGCAAAGAAAACAGAGGGTGAACTCTTTGAGACTGAGAAGGAGGTACAGCCATGAACAATGCTTTGCTTCTGTTATCAGTGTTTGCTCCATTACTTTTGCTTAGGTTATCAGACTTTGCTCTAATACTTTATTTTGTCTTTCCTCTTCTAAACCTGCAGGCAACCAAGAACCTCCCTGACTTCAAGAAGGATGACCAGAAGGCCATCGACGCTGAGTTGATTAAGGCTATCGAGGCTGTCCCAGAGCTTAAGAACTATCTTGGTGCCCGGTTCTCTCTCAGGGACGGTGACAAGCCCCATGAGATGTCCTTCTAAGCTACAAGTTTCTGAGTTTGTGGAAGTGTTTTGCCTAGCTTGCTTCTGAACTCTGTACCCTCTTAGTTAACTTCCTATATCTGTTGAAGTGACTGTCAAATATTATGAGAAGATTTAAGAGAATCATCATGCATTTGGTTCAAGCTTTGGTGGTTCATTGAGGCATTTCTCAATGCTTAACATCTCGTCATGTTTAGTGCTGTGATGTTCTCTTTATCGGTTCATCCTGCTTATACACCCATTTTTATAATATTTGTTTGAATGAAAGCGTCAGTCAGTTGCACTTGCTAAAGAGCAATGCAAGGGATTGTTTACGGATAGTCAGCCGAGCTCGCCACATCCTTGACCCCGCTAGCGCTGGATATCGGACATGCGCTTCAATCTTATAGTAGTGTCTTGCTGATCTCTTAACATGATATGTTCTATTCGCACATCCCATCTGCCGCCACCGATGATAAAATAAATGTCTGCTAGGAGCAACGGTATGATTGCATTCATCACCTCATATGTTGATCACATAGTGGAAATTTTGAAAGCCTAAACTAGACTTCAAAAACGTCTGATAGAGAGGAGAGTAGCATGTAGTGGTGGCATGTCATACCGTTTTCATAGGTTTGCCCACGTCCCTAAAAAGTATCATGAAAAAAAAGTTGGAGAGAATTGGTAATTATGTTGTACGAATAGAAACAACACGCCGTCATGTTTGACGTATATTTTTAAAATTCAGGAAAATTCTTTTAGAGTGTTGTTGTTTTTTTAATTCCGTAGCAACGCTTCATAGGAAACTTGCAGTAGCTTGCCAAACAAAGGATAATTGGCATATAACACGGTTGGGTTGACAAAAAAGTTATGAAACGGTGAATTCTCTAGGGTAAGATTAGTTGCATGTGGAATGTTTGAACAAAAATGAGCCGCAGGAGTTCGTACCCAGACCAACTGATAACTACCGTGTTTCTCCACCCACGCATGTGGAATGTCTTGAAGGCGTCGTCGGCAGGGGCGGAGCGCCTTGGAGGCGAAACTGGGCTACCGCCCCCCCTCCCCTTTCCAAAAGTGCAACCAGGCATACTCTGGATCGATAGTCTTCTATTCCTATCGTATTTGACTGCAAGCTTTTGTATCAAGCACATGGCGAGCACCGCAGCAAGGAGAAAAAGGCCTGTGTTCTGTGAGTGCGTCAATTTGGAGCACGGGCTCCATGGAGCCCGTTTTTCAAACTTTTTGAAAATCGGAAATTTGAAGTTTCAAAAAACTAGGAAAAATATTCTAGGGTGTAGATAATGATGGAATTGAGCTGTGCAAAAAATCAATACAAAATATTGTGTATTTTGTGCTGTGTAAAAATGACAATTTTTTAGATCTGGGGTGATAAACAGTGTCAGATTCGAAAATCTTAAGATTTCTCAGAATTTATCTTTTTTGTGTAGGCCGGAATACAAACTATTTCGTTTTGAAATTTTGCAGGACTGTAGAATACATCATTTGAACATCAAGGATTTTTTCCCGGAATTTTTTGAAACTTCAAAATGTGAAATTTCAGAAATTTTAAAAACGGGCTCCATGGAGCCCGTCCTCCAAACCGATTTTCTGTGTGTTCTTGACCTTTCTTCCCTACCGGCCACCTCGCTCCCCTCAGTGCATTGTGAGTCTAGACTGTCATTGGGGATGGCGCCTATCGGGGAGTGCCGATAGTAGTACGTTTCTTTGGCGCCACCAACTAGTTTTTGATGTTTTTTCTTGGTGGCCATCGGTAGATCTTGGAGCTAGCTCCTATTTTTATTAAAAATAGAACTACACGTCGCTTAGTAAGCCAATTACATAGGAAATCAAGAAATCGCTGCTGGCCATAGGTTGATTTTGGCCAGAAAAAAAATCCTCTCTTACTTGCTATCTAAATTCCTGTGTAAATCAAAAAATTAATTGCATTTTCAAGCTTAAAATCATCTCTTGATGTAACCAAGGAAATTAAAGCAAAATTACAGTGAACCTGTTCACAAAAATATAGTGTGAAGAGTTTATTTGGTGATAAAAAAAATTCAGCCCCCCTCTGCTTTCGGTCACGCTCCGCCACTGGTCGTCGGAGAGCTCATCTTCCTCTCAACGTGATTAGCTTGGGCTCTTCGGGTGAAAACCCAAACTCTGGTTGCCTAGAGTGGGCAACGGCGGCATCTTCATTGCTTTCCACCTAGGGGCGTCGTCATGAAGAGCTAGTAGTTGTGGATGTTTCTTTGTACTCCTCATGAGTCATGGATGGTGGATGTCGGGGCGGCGGCTCCGAGGGGTTATGTTTGTGCACCGAGGCGGCGGCCTCGGGAATCATTGCGGATGGTGGCCCTATGAGGTAGGGCCGCGACTCGTCATGGCTTGGGTGGCAATGCTGAGCCGCTTGTGCGGCGGTGTAGTCGGCTTGGTCGACGCGTCCTAGAGAGGGCGGTCGGACATTATGTCAGGGCGGCGACCCCCAATGAGTTGGTGTGATGGCCGTGGTCTGTAGCCGGCTGCCCTTTGTAGCTTGGGCTACGGGTTGAGGGTTCGTGCGGCATTGCAGCTCGAGTGCGAGCGGCGGTATGTCAGGGCGGCGGCCCCGGAAGGTGGTGATCTTGGTTGACCGCGCAGGGCGTGGCGGAGTAGCTAAAAGTTAGAGCGGTGGTTTCGAGTGTTCGTCAGCTTTGAGGGACCTTGTGTCGTGTGGATGATGAGGTGGCTCTCAAAGTTGGTCGTCGACGTGTCGGGCACCACTTCTGGTGCATGGTCTTGTGGATGCAGGCTTCTTCATCATTGTTGTCCTAGGTCTGCTCCTCCCATAGTAGACACGGCTTCTTCTCTTCGATAATGGTGGGAGATCAGCTAGGTTGGTGGAGCGGGTCACCATGGGTTGTGTTTGAGTGGTTGGCATCCTTTGGTGGTCTCTGATGTGTCGTTGGCGAGGGTGGGCTTGGCTGTTGTGTAGGTGTTTGGGTGGGTTTGGCCCTGTTTGTATTGATTTTCGTCTGGTTTTCTTCTAATTAATTCGGCACCTTCTTTTTAATTAATAGATAAGGCAAAGCTTTTGCCTAATTTTAAAAAAAAATGTGTCGTAGTCCCTTTGGTCTCTAGTTCAGTTCATTTCATCGTGAATTTCTGTCCGTTTTGAGATCGAGATCAATGTCAGTCCAGGGTTGATAGAAGATGCGAGGATTATTCTCGACCGAAAGGTGTTTGTGGACAAACAGTTCCATGGGATTAAGACATGGACATGCTTGGGTCGCAGGGCGGAGCTGCCAGGAAGAAGCTATCTAGCTAGCGCCCGGTGTACAGGCGCGCAGTGATGATCCAAGACGAGAACGTCGAGATTGTGGTCGGGACAGCAAGACAGGAGATGGACGCATGCGGGCAGGTGCGTCGAGCGTCGCCTTTCCTCACGGAGCAGGCGGCGGCGGCCGGCCGTGGGAGCGTAGTTGCACGCACCGGTCACTGTCAGGCGGGCGAGGATAACCTGTCCGGCGGCGAGCCGGCCGCGTGCAGCCCGGCGGGATCGACGCGGTTGCAGCAGACGATCGAGTTGACTCGCGCACGTTCCCGCGCCGTCTGGGCGCTACGCAAAGGCGAACAAACCTAAGCCATGACCGAGCGATCGACCGTATTTGTATCGGAATTCGGAGTCGACTGCACGCACGGGTGGTATATAGCTAGTCCTAAAACTGGACTCAATCAAGGAATCTACGAGTACTACTATTTCTACAACATCGATCGATCGTTGCATCTATGGAAGCGAGCCACGGCGGCGACCGCCTGCCCTACGACCTGCTCGTCGACATCCTGGGCCGGCTCCAGTGCGGCGACCTGGCCTTGTCCCGGCGTGTCTGCCGTGCGTGGCGCACCGCCGTCGACGACGGCGCCCTCCTCCTCCCCCACTTCCACCGGATCTTCCCGCCACGCGCCTTCCCCGGCATCTTCACCAGCAACTACGGAATCGACGAGAACTCATCTTTTTTCACCCCCTCCGTGGGCGGTGGTAAGACGTCGGAGCGGCGCGGCGGCTTCCGGTATCCTCTCTTCCGGCACGACTGGGCCACCGTGATGGACCATTGCAACGGCCTATTGCTCCTCACAAATTCGGACAGCAGCTTCTTCTACGTGTGCAACCCCGCTACGGTGCGATGTGCACGACTGCCGCCCCTGCCGGCCGCCGTGTCCTCGGAATACCGCAAACTAGGCATATTCCTTGCTTTTGATCCAGCCCTTTCACGACATCACAAGGTATTCCTTTTTCCAAACAGCTTGCCACATCTGCGACTGACACGGATGGAAATCTTGGATCTGCCAGACTATTATGATTTGTTTTTTTCGAAACGGGACTATTATGATTTGTTGGAACAAGAACAACAATCTGAAGAAGAAGAAAAACAAGAACCTCAACAGATGGAGCAACCGCAAGATCAGCAAGATGATCTTGAGCCGCCGGTCGATGATCACAAACTTGAGGTGCTGTCTTTACTAGTGTTCTCGTCACAGATTGACAAGTGGGAGAGCCGAGAGTTTGTTCCTGCACGTCATGCTCCCGAGCACCTGTGCGACGTGTTTACTGGAACTTGTAAAAAAATATGGAAGTCGGCCGAGTACTGGGGGGGGGGGGGGGGTCGCTCTACATGCATTGTCGTGGGGCTGATAGCCCACATGCGACGTCTTTCCAGGGAATTAGCTCATATGCGACGTCGTTGCATGAAAATAGCTCAAATGCGACGGGTTTTGGCAAAGAAATAGCTGGCATGCGACACATGCAAGCACGCCGATAAAACGGTCATCAGGGACACAGTTATGTTGGTTAGGGTTAGGTTTCAGTTAAGACAAACACATGGCAGTTAAGTTAATGTGTCTGAATGAGTCAACCGCCCGTTTCCTACCCAGCCCGCACGTGTCACTCCCCTGTAGCTGGCGGCGGCGGCGGAGCTCACCTTCCTTGCAAAGCGGCGGCGGCGGCACATTCTCGCCGGCGGCGACGGCGGCGAAGATTTCCTTCTACGGGGAACTCGGTGAGTTGCATCTTAAGCTCTAATTCTCCTCCAATCCTTCTGAATTTAGATCTGAGCGTGGCATTTGAACCCTAGATTGTGGCCACCGAGTGTGCTAAACGAGGGGAACGAGATGGAGCAGCCTTCTAATAGGTACTACACCTACACGCACCTCTGCACCTTTTTTCTATTTGATTTTAGCCTCGCTAGCTCACAGTGGCCGCCACCATCGAAAAACAGGGGAGGCGATGGCGGGGGCGATGATGTTCCCAGTACTACCCCTACCAATTTTCAGTTGTCTATCAAATTGTTCCTCGGTAGAGCAATATTAGCTGATGGTAGCATGCATCCCATTGAGAGAGAGACAATTGTGCTATTGGAGATCAAATTTTGTGACCTTGATCCCCAAGAACTACAAATAATGGAAGAGCAGGATGTGAGGAATGTGGTTGAAAAAATTGGGGAGAGTGTTCTTTGGGGGCCAGAACAAGAATTAAGTTTGTTACGATACGATGATTGGAAATGTGAGTATGTTAGGATTGAGGATGGGGACGAAATGGTTGAGGAAATCGATCGACAGAAGGGCTGGGATAGCAAACATGCTGAGTTTTGTGCAGAGCTGATAGAACTGAAAGGTGATTCGAGGGTTGGATATGTTCCCTCCAAATTGGCTGCACAGATGGCAGAAGATGATTAGGCTGCAAAGAGGCACACTCAGCCCATTATTACTGAAGTGACAGTGTTGACAGGGGAAGCTGTTGACAATGATGTAACTGTTGATTGGAACACAATTGATATAAATGACCAGACTGATTTGGTCATTGCACCAATATCTGACATTGAAATGGCCAATCTGTTTGGCATTCCTGTGGACGAGGAAGACAAGAAGAAGGAGAGTGATGAAGCTGATGATGATGGTAACAGACAAGCAAGACAGGATGATGAAGAAGATATAGATTCAGAGTTGATTAAAAATGCTGCAATTGATGTAGATGATGCACATGATGATGAGTTTGTGTGTGTTTATGACAAAGAAAATCCAGTTATTGAAGTAGGAAGATTGTTTCCAACCATGGATGAGTTTAGGATGTGTTTCAGGACTTATGCAGTCAAACATGAGTTTGAAACCAAAACTGTGTGGACAGATAAAAGGAAGTTCTATGCAAAGTGCAAAGGTTTTAATGGTGGTGCCAAGCCTTGCAAGCGGTATATATCTGCTAGACGCCAACCTGATGGAAGAACAATAAGAGTGAATCAAATTCCAAAACAGCATACTTGTATTACAACTTCTCACAAAGTTACAACCATGACATCACAACTTTGGGTTGCTGAAAAAATCAGGCCTATTGATACGTCTCCAACGTATCCATAATTTTTGATGCTACATGCTTGTTTTTACACCATTTGCTTAGTGTTTCGTTACACTTCGTGGCATTTTTATGCATTTTTTGGAACTAACCTATTAACGAGATGCCACAGTACCAGTTCCCTATTTTCTGCTATTTTGTGTTTCAGAAAAGTTACACAGGAAATATTCTCGGAATTGGACGAAACCAAAGCCAGAAGTCCAGATATTCACAGGAGCTTCTAGAATACCGAAGGAGAGACGGAGAGGAGCCACTGGTGGGCTACACCACCAGGGGGCGCGGCCTGGGGCTGGCCCGCGCCCCCTATGGTGAGCCCTACCAGGGCCTCTTCTGACGCCGCCCCTTCGCCTATAAAGACCCCCGACGGGAAAAACCTAAAGACCCGATCACTTTTCTAGAATACATCGCGATCCGCCGCCGCCGTCGACCCGAAGATTGGGAGGGTCCAGAAGCTCTTCCCGGCACCCTGCCGGAGAGGGGAATCGCCACCGAAGGTCTTCTTCATCGCCATGCTTGCCTCCGGCGCGATGAGTGAGTAGTCTACCTTGGACTATGGGTCCATAGCAGTAGCTAGATGGTTGTCTTCTCCACCATGTGCTTCATGTTTAGATCTCGTGAGCTGCCTTACATGATCGAGATCACCGTTATGTAATTCTACATGTTGTGTTTGTTGGGATCCGATGAATATTGGTGTTATGATTGAGTTGATGTACTGAATTTTATCTTATGTTATCTCTATGTTGTTTATGATCTTGCATGCTCTCCGTTGTTAGTAGCTATCTTGGCCGAGTAGTTGCTAGTGACTCCAAGAGGGGGTATGTATGCTCGATAGTGGGTTCATGCCTCTATTTAATCTGAGGGAGTGACAGAAACCTCTAAGGTTGTAGATGTGCTGTTGCTACTAGGGGAAAACAACATTCATATGCTCGAGGGCATATGCTTTGTTTACATTACACACTTTACTTAATGTAGTTATCTATTGTTCGCAACTTAACTTGTGGAGTTCTCGGATTGATTCGCCACAAGTGGATTATTAGTCATAGATGCAGTTGGATGGCGGTCTATGTATCTTGTTGTAATGCCCAGAGTAAATCTCATAGTGATCCTCTTGACATATCACGTTGTCTTTATTCTATCAATTGCCCAACTGTAATTTGTTTACCTAGCATGTGTTATTTTATCTTATGGAGAGACACCACTAGTGAACTGTGAACCCCGGTCCTATTTTCTTTATATTGCTATCACCTGTTTACTTTATTCGCACTGTTTACTTTACTCGCATACTATTACTATTTTCCACTCGATACGCTCATTCCTTTATTTACAGCAAACTGGTGAGATTGACAACCTCATCGTAAGTTGGAAGCAAAGTATTTGGTTGTTTTGTGTGCAGGTTCCACGTTGCTACTAGTTGAAGACGCGCTAACTCGTTTTATCGTAAACGGCACCCTTGTTAGAGTGTCACTAGACTAGCAAGCATCACCTTCAGTCGTTTGGCTTCTTCCCCTTCGGATCGATAAACCTTGGTTTCTTACAGAGGGAAAACCTTGCTGCTATATTCATCATACATTCCTCTTAGGGTTCCCAACTGGACGGTGCTTTTCATAATCAACACCGTGCCGCATCAAGCTCTTTTCTGACGCCATTGCCGGGGAGGAAAAAGAAGACTTCTGCAAGGGGAGTTTCGCACGCACATCCTTTACTTTGTTTTAAGTTTTGCTTTACTTTATTTTTACTTGCATCATTTTATCAAAAACACAAAAAATTAGTTTCCTTTATAGTTGTTACTTTATTACTTTTAGTTCATTATGTTGTTCCCTAAGTACGTTTTGGAGGACCTCTCGGTAGGTAGTGGTTCTATTATTGGGAAAAGTAACATTGAGGAGTTCTTTAATCATATTAGTATGCATAAAGATGTTGAGGAAAAGTCTTTGGCTGATCTTGCTCCTAGTTATGAAGTTGCTTCTGCTTATTTGATTCACATGTTAGAAGCTAGGTTTGCTATCCTTAATCCTTTTATGCAATACATGTTTCTTAAGCTTCATGATATTGAGGATCCCGAAAAGAAAACTTTTATCCTCGAAACTTTGCGCATAGAATTTAGAGATGTTGCTATTGAGGCTAGGGAAGTTTTTAAGAAATTTAATAAGCTTGGCTCGCCTGTTGAAGTTGTTGGTACACCCAATGAAGATTTTAGAGTGCCAATACCTTGTAAACTTGTAGGAATTCATGATGCTTAGGAAAAGAATTCCAGTTGGATTTGTCCTGAAAATCCTTTTGATGAAAGTAGTGTACCAAAGCATGATCATAAGGGATATTCAAAAACTCATTTGGATACAATTCAATTCATTGTTGAAAAGACTCCTATAGTGGATCTTAATGCTTCTTTTGATATTACTTGATTCGCACTTTCTGCGCCTAGCTCAAAGGCGTTAAAGAAAAGTACTCTTGGGAGATAACCCAATGTTTTTACATTCAGTTCTTTTTCTTCTATTTGAGTCTTGGAAGTTATTACTACTGTAATGACCTCTCCTTATCCTTTTTATTTCGTTTTTGTGCCAAGAGAAGCCTCTAATTTGAGTGAGGTAAGATTTGGGGATGTTGCTGTCCTGAAACTATTTTCGGTGCTGCACCGTAAAAATTCGTGAAAATTCTCAGTATATCTTTTGAACCTGCGATTTCTTGTGCATATTCCCCAGGTTATATCCAAACTTTCATTAGTTGAACACTTTTTGATTTGATCAACAGAAAACCCTCTAAAAATTCAACCTTTGTCAGCTGTTCTGTTTTGACAGATTTCTGCCAATATTTGTGTTTGCCGCTTTATCGCTTTCTTTTTGAGTTCTTTTAATCACGGAACTTTTGGGGAAGTTGCTACAGTAGTATATGCTTTATATGTGGTAGTTTTGAGTTGAAACCTAAAGCAAAAAGGGGTTGATTCAATGTTATGCTTACACTAATGTTGCTAATAGATTTATGTTTAGTTTTGTATGATGGAAGTTTTCAAGTGTAGGGATTGGAGAATGATGAGATGACTTGAAGAATAGACAAAAGCTCAAGCTTGGGGATGCCCATGTCACCCCAAGAAATATCCAAAAAGTACAAGCGTCAAAGCTTGGGGATGCCCCCGAGGCACCCCTTCTTCATCGGCAAAAATCAGGTCACCTTTCAACGCACTATATTTTTATTGCTTCATGCATTATGCGTTTTTCTTGGAGCGTCAGTTGTCTTTAGTTTTCAGTTTTGTTTAGTTTTTTTTCTGCAATAAATGGTTGGACCCCAACAAATTCCTTTTGGAGAAGTTGCCTTGCTTTTCATTTGCCAAGAACACTCCGTTTTTCATTCTTATAGTTTCCATGAGTGTTCTTTTTTTCTAGAACTACGTTTAGCTTTCGATTTTCACCTTGATTTGTGTTCAGATCTTATTATATCTTTGTATCAAGGTCTATTTTTGCCTCTGGTCTATATTGGTTTTCATCAAAAGAGTTGTTTATAAAAAGTTTGAATGGTGTTGGAAAAGGGAAAAAAGCTTTATGCAAAAAAGTGGTACAAGAAGGAGCTTGTGTAGACTGCGGCCTAGGCTTTTGCATGTCGTACTTGATGTCTTTTTGATAGCATGCTTAGTGGTTTTGCTGTAGCATGACTTGTCTCAAATGACTGAGATTGCTTAATGAGCCTTTGAAAAAATCATGCGTTGTTTTTATTATTTGGAAGCATTATTTTGGTTTTCTCCTTTGATACTTTATTTGGGTTGATTGGCGCATGCTCACACATGTTAGACTCATACAAAGTCGCCATTGCCTCTATGATCATTTAGTTTTTGACTTTTGATGTCATCTTATGCTTCTTTTAATGTCGCTTTGTCGCTATACATGATTATGGCCGTTATTGCTCTATTAGTTGGTCGCTCCCAGTCTTTTGCTAGCCCTCATTTTGTACTGAGTATGAGCTCTACTCGTGCATCCAACTCCTAAAAACCAAGTTTGCCACTGTGTCCACTATAAATTCCTATGCATGGTATTTGTAAGCCATTCCAAGTAAATTTTCATGTGCTACCTTTCAAAACTTTCAACTACTTCTCGTTTTGTGCCACTGTTTTTAGCTCATGGGGACGTAGTGGTCGGAATTGCTATCTTCCATATTAAATTAAGTACCCCTCGACTAGGCAGCTTCATCTGCTCGTCATTAATTTTGCATGAGAGCTGGTCAGACCATTGCAATATAATTCTAAAAAAGAAAAAAAAGGCACTCCTCCATGGTATGTGAATGTTGGTGGGCACCCGATGGAATCGGTTAGCCATGGTTTGAGAAAGGAAAAAAGGTGGGGAGGAGTGCCAAAGCTTTATAAAAGAGCACCAATGTGCCAAATTTTCAAAGAACTCGGAACCGCTCTCACTTGTTTATTATGGAAGATAGTAAGACCCCATTGTCAGTCGTTGACATGAAATAACCACCTCTCAAAACCCAATTTTTATCTCTGTTTTACAATGCGAGCATAGTTGTCATTCTGAGTATAATGTGCATTGTCCCAAAGTTTTCATTGATTGATTCATGATGTTGGTTTCACTTGTTCTTAAATTATTTGTATCTAGTCGTCCTCTTAAACTTGAAGGTGTCCTATGCATTTATGTTTTGCTCTCTCATGAAGGACAAGCTGAAAACCATTTGCTACGTTTTTCCATATGTTTTGAACACACGCTTGACTTTCATTGTTTCATTTTCATGATCTTTCATTTGTGTTCTTTTTCATGTTATAACATGGTTGCTAAGTTTCTTCTATCAAGATTATATCTTTCATGCCCATGTTTTAAGTTCTTTTGATCCCAGCGCACAACACTTGCATATATGATCAAGATCGTGTAGGTGCATGTCACCTCAAAAATTATTTCTTTTGTTATCACTTACCTACTCGAGGACGAGCAGGAGTTAAGCTTGGGGATGCTGATACGTCTCCAACGTATCCATAATTTTTGATGCTCCATGCTTGTTTTTACACCATTTGCTTAGTGTTTCGTTACACTTCATGGCATTTTTATGCATTTTCCGGAACTAACCTATTAACGAGATGCCATAGTGCCAGTTCCCTGTTTTCTGTTGTTTTTGTGTTTCAGAAAAGTTACACAGGAAATATTCTCGAAATTGGACGAAACCAAAGCCAGAAGTCCAGATATTCATAGGAGCTTCCAGAACACCGAAGGAGAGACGGAGAGGAGCCACTGGTGGGCTACACCACCTGGGGGCGCGGCCTGGGGCTGGCCCGCGCCCCCTATGGTGAGCCCTACCATGGCCTCTTCTGACGCCGCCCCTTCGCCTATAAAGACCCCCCGACGGGAAAAACCTAAAGACCCGATCACTTTTCCAGAATACATCGCGATCTGCTGCCGCCGTCGACATGAAGATCGGGAGGGTCCAGAAGCTCTTCCCGGCACCCTGCCGGAGAGGGGAATCGCCACCGGAGGTCGTCTTCATCGCCATGCTTGCCTCCGGCGTGATGAGTGAGTAGTCTACCTTGGACTATGGGTCCATAGCAGTAGCTAGATGGTTGTCTTCTCCACCATGTGCTTCATGTTTAGATCTCATGAGCTGCCTTACATGATCGAGATCACCGTTATGTAATTCTACATGTTGTGTTTATTGGGATCCGATGAATATTGGTGTTATGATTGAGTTGATGTGCTGAATTTTATCTTATGTTATCTCTATGTTGTTTATGATCTTGCATGCTCTCCGTTGTTAGTAGCTATCTTGGCCGAGTAGTTGCTAGTGACTCCAAGAGGGGGTATTTATGCTCGATAGTGGGTTCATGCCTCAATTTAATCTGGGGGAGTGACAGAAACCTCTAAGGTTGTAGATGTGCTGTTGCTACTAGGGGGAAAACAACATTCATATGCGCGAGGGCATATGCTTTGTTTACATTACACACTTTGCTTAATGCAGTTATCTGTTGTTCGCAACTTAATACTTGTGGAGTTCTCGGATTGATTCGCCACAAGTGGATTATTAGTCATAGATGCAGTTGGATGGCAGTCTATGTATCTTGTTGTAATGCCCAGAGTAAATCTCATAGTGATCCTCTTAACATATCACGTTGTCTTTATTCTATCAATTGCCCAACTGTAATTTGTTTACCTAGCATGTGTTATTTTATCTTATGGAGAGACACCACTAGTGAACTGTGGACCCCGGTCATATTTCCTTTATATTGCTATCACTTGTTTACTTTACTCGCACTGTTTACTTTACTCGCATACTATTACTATTTTCCACTCGATACGCTCATTCCTTTGTTTACAGCAAACCGGTGAGATTGACAACCTCATCGTAAGTTGGGAGCAAAGTATTTGGTTGTGTTGTGTGCAGGTTCCACGTTGCTACTAGTTGAAGACGCGCTAACTTGTTTTATCGTAAACGGCGCCCTTGTTGGAGTGTCACTAGACTAGCAAGCATCACCTTCAGTCGTTTGGCTTCTTCCCCTTCGGATCGATAAACCTTGGTTTCTTACTGAGGGAAAACCTTGCTGCTATATTCATCATACCTTCCTCTTGGGGTTCCTAACTGGACGGTGCTTTTCATAATCAACACCGTGCCGCATCACCTATTTTAGCCAAGAAACCAAATACCACTGCAAAGAAACTAATGACAGACTTGGAAAAGAATTACCCCATTAAGTTGAAGTATACTACAGTGTGGAAGGCAAAGAAAAGGGCAATGAAAGAGTTATATGGTGATTGGGCAAACACCTTCAGAATGCTTTTTAACTTTAAAGCAGAAGTTGAAATGAGGTCACCTGGAAGTGTTGTGGAGATAGATACTGAGGTTACAGCAGATGGGAAAGTATATTTCTCCAAATTTTTCATGGCTTTGAAGCCTTGCATAGATGGCTTCAAAGCAGGCTGCCGTCCATATTTGAGCATAGACTCAACATTTTTGACTGGCAAGTGGAATGGTCAACTTGCAGCTTGCAATGCTTTAGATGGACACAATTGGATATTCCCTGTGGCAATTGGCATGTTTTAGTCCGAGACAGAGGCTTCATGGACATGGTTCATGATGCAGTTGAAAAGATGCATAGGGCCAGTCTCACCTTTGGCATTTCACACTGATGCATGCAAAGGGCTTGAGAATGCAGTGAAGAATGTTTTTCCCCATTCTGAACAGAGGGAGTGCTTTGGCCATATGTGGATGAATATTATAAGGAAATTCAAAGGAGATGTTTATGGCAGGTTGTGGCCAGCAGCAAGGAGCTACACTAAATCAACACATACATGTCATGTTGGTAAGATAAAGGAAGAAGACTGCACATTTGCCCCTTGGATGGACCAATACCATTCTCTATTATGGTATAGGTCTGGATTTAACACTGACATCAAGTGTGATCATATAAACAACAATTTGGCAGAAAGTTTTAACAACAGAATTAAGGACTTCAAAGAGTTGCCTGTCCATGACATGGTTGACCAGATCAGGATCATGATCATGAAGTTGTGGCAATTGAGAAGAAGCCTTGCTGATCTTCTGCAAGGGGATAAGTTGCCTACTGTAGTGCAGCAGGTAGTCAACAGGAGCAGAAATCTTCATAATTTGTGTGTGAAAAAATCATCACTGTTTGGTGCTGAAGTTAGAGATACTAAGACTGGAAGAAGGCATGTTGTTAACACTGATTTGCATGAATGCAGTTGCAATGAGTGGCAACACACTGGAAAACCTTGTGAACATGCAATACTTTTTTTAGCCTCCAAACCCAGGCTAAATATGCACCCATATTTGCATGAATATTATTCAGTACAAAAATTCAAGGCAGCATATGCAAATCCAATTCCACCACTTACAGATCAGTCTCAGTGGCCTGAAGTTGATATTCAATTCACCTTGTCCCCTCCTTTGATGAGAAGAAAGGCTGGCAGGCCTCAATAGAGTAGATTCAAGGCTTGGTTTGAGAAAGGTGATAGCAGAAAGAAGGGAATAAAAGATGAAAAGAATAATGGCAAGCCAAAAAGGGCACAAAAAGGTAACAAAAATAGATGCAAGAGATGTGAAGAACTTGGTCACCGAGCTGGATCAGCCAAATGTTGCTACACTCCTTCAAAGTATGTCCTTGTTCATCCAAAAAATTCATTCAAAAGGCTTTTGTTTATGTTTATGATGATTATTTGCAATTAACAAACCCATTTTGCTTTTCAGAAAGGATGATTTTGAGCCCCTTGTGGTTGAAACTTGCTGGCCAACAAAAAAAGCAAGAATTGGGGGGTTAGAAAGAAGAGAACTGAGCAGATTGTGTTAAGTTGTGATAAAAGAGTGCAAAATTAGCCACCTGAATCACTTTTGGATGTGCCAGCTGCTGGATTGGATGCAATTATGGATGTGCAAGAAGAAGCACATTTGGATTCAATTCAAGCTCAAGATGAAGTTGTTTTGGAGGTTCACATGCAAATTGAATCAAATTTGGAGTTGCAAACTGAACCTGTTCAGATGCAAATTGAATCAAATTTGGATTCAATTCCAGCTTAAGGTAGTGTTATGCTTGGGGGGCCTTCTGAAAGTGAAGATCCAAAGAAAACAAGGAGCATGGTTGTTCTTCTTGGTGGAGATCCAACAATAACAAGTGAAGAACCTACTTGCAAGAGCAAGAAAAAGAGTGGAAAGAGGAAGAAATCGAGTGCAAAGAGGACGTGATGTAATTTTTATGATACTAAGTTGATTGCAAACTTATGTGATGTATGTTTGTTTGAGCTTTCATTCGTGAAAACTTATAATTTATAATAATGCTACTTGTACTTGAATTTGAGCCAAAATTCAAATTTGATGCTAAATTTGAATTTCAACCTATGTATCTATTTGCACTTTTATATGTTTGTTTGACCTTTCAATGCTTTCTCATATATCATACACATCCCGTGATCAATCCGATCCCTTTTGCTGCCCCCAACACTAAGACATGAGAAATGTGCTAGAAATGAGCTCCAAAGCTAGGCTAAACGACCCCATTTCTAACCAACTTTTTTTCGACATTGTCTAAATCTTCCCAAAAAAACATATTAGCTTCCATTCTGCAAACATAGGATAAATCCGAAGAAAGATTTATTTTTTGGATTAATCTTCTATTTATTTTTTTATTTTCTAAAACAATGCTTTAATTCAAAATCATTAATAAAATACGTTTTAGACATGAAAATGAAAAAATAACTTCAGATCCTGTGTAGTTGCATCAAAATGAATCTAGATTGAGGTTTTCAAAATTTTCAATTTTCAAAACCCCAAAACTCTACTCTCTCCTTTGAACTCTCTGCCAACCTTACTGGAGGTTGTTCATTTTGTGAAGGTTTTTTCATACAAATAGTAGTATACCAAGTTTATATTTTTTTTGGTAACTATATCACATAACATGACTATGTGCGAAGGTTTTATATTTTTTCAATTTTTTTGAATTAGTTACACCCATTTGAAATTTGGTCAAACTCTCACAAAACCACGTTGACTGCCTGCGCCGAGCAGGGACCGTCCATCTAACCCTAACGCTGAACTTCAAACGTCGGATCTGTCTTCTAGAAGGAATATGCGGGTAGATTCGATGGCAATCCGCGGGAGCCCCTGTTCTGAGCTCTGATTGGTTGGAAGGAGCTGACGGCAGCTATCAGGCGATCCGCGGGAGGGCCGGTGCTAAGCTGTGATTGGTTGGAAGAATCTAAGGGCAGCTATATCAGGCGATCCGCGGGAGGGCCGTACCCCAACGTAGCCGCCCGTTAACATGCATGCGCGCGCGCAGCCAGCAGCCCGTGTCCATGCAGCGTCGCAGTCTAGCAATTTTAGGTTTGAAAAGGAAGCACGCGGGCTGGTGCAGTAGCATGTCGCAAGGCAGCGATTACATCTCCACGCGGGCGTGTCGCTTGGTCGGCCGGGTCATAGGTTTACCCGTTGTGTAACACACAGAAACAAATCCAAACGCTACTCAATTCAAGCCGATCGATGGAGTCACGCAGCTTTAGAGTCACGCGCCGAATGGAGTCAAAGGGCCTCGATTCTGTGCGACGTTTTGGTGGACGTTTGTGCCAACTTAATGCCACGAAGATGAGGCGAAACCCTAGCATCGATTCAACGCTCCTCGTCGCCTATTTAAACCACCCACAAACCAACCCACCAGATCACACACCACCCCACCGTTCGCCGCCACCACCACCACCGGGCACCACCACTCAAGCAAGGGTAAGGTCCACCGTTCACCATCACCACCATGCAGTACAACGGCCCAACCTGGCTCCGCCCTGCCACCGTCCCCGAGCTGCCGTTCAACGGTAGGATCGTGGAGAGATCACTCAGGGTTTGGGCAATCTCAAGGTGGAGAGGCGCAAGGGAGCTCGCCGAGTTCTTCCTTGCGGCCGGCTACCGCCACCTCCCAAGAGGCACGCCGCCGATGTTCACCCTGCAGAACCAGTACGACGACCACGCCACCCACGTCATCGGCCTCATCGTCACGTTCACCAACCCCTTTGACGCCCACTATCTCCTCTGTCAGGTGTACTGGTGTGGATGCGAGTTCATCGCATTCACCACCTACAACGTCTTCACCAACTTCTACAACATCTTCCCCACTGTGAATGGCATGCACGCTCTCCCCTACAAGGACGAAGAGTGAGAGGCCAAGGAGTGGCCAAGGAGAAGGGGTGCGGCGAGAAGATGAAGAAGAAGGAGACCCGAAGAAGAAGACGTTCTGTTGCATGTGTCGGGTTATAGTTAACCCAAGTTATGTTGTTATCGGGTTATACTAGACCCTAGTTTTTATATTTCTATGTATGTGTCTGTCGTATGTGTCGGGTTATAGTTAACCCAACTTATGTTGTTATCGGGGTCCCGTTGTTATCGTTTTATTAATGTAATCGTGCTTATAGTTCGTGCAAAAATCCCGAGTCATAACAGATACCGACACATAAAAACAAGTCTATAAATTTGAATGAGAGAATCACTTGTGCATAAAAATAAGGGCACCCAAAAATAAGAAAAGCACTTTTGCATGAAAAAGAAACTACACTTGTGCATAAAAAAGTAGACTATTAAATTCCTCTAGAAATTTTCAACAAAAAGAAACTAGACTTGTGCATAAAAAGAAGTCTATAAGTTCTCACATAAAAATGAGAGAAGCACTAGTTTGTCACAAAGTTTTCTTTTTTCCCGAGACTATAAATTTTCAATAAAAATAAGTCTATAAATTTAAATGAGAGAAGGACTTGTTCATAAAAACCTCTGCATAAAAACAAGTCTATAAATTTGAATTATAGAAGCACTTGTGCATGAAAATAAGAAGCACTTGTGCATGAAAAAGATACTATACTTTTGCATAAAAAAGTAGTCTATTAAATTCCTCTATAAATTTTCAACAAAAAGAAACTAGACTTGTGCATAAAAATAAGTCTATAAATTTTTGTCCAACTACCGAGACTTAGCCACAAAGTTTGTCCAATTTACGTTTGCATACAAGCATTTCTATAAGTATATTTTTTTTGGCATACATTGGTGCATATAAACAAGTGTTGCATTCACTAGTTAAACACATTGCACGTTGAGCAGATGTTTTTTTTTGCCGCACGTGGAGGTCATTTACTATTGGGCCTGGCCAGCATTTTATTTGGGCCTGGCCTTTCCTAGCACTACCCTGCACACTCGACACTGACGACACTGATGAATGCTTGCACTGATGAACTGAAGAAACTAAAACAGGGGAAACAAAGCATCTTGAATTTTGCCGGAATTTGTGTTCCATTTTATTCAATTCAAAGCTACATAACATTACATCCATCAACCATTCTGACTATTACTCGACACTGATTCGCATTGTCTAACGACTAATGATCAGGAGATAAACAAAACCGAGAAAAATAGCACACAAATAAAAAATTCCGGCCATCACATTGCCTTGCTTCTTCAATTCGATAATTTGCTTCATCTGCTTGTTAATTTTCTTCAGCTCGGCCTTCACTTCCGCATACCCCACAGTACCAACTGAAATGGGGTCGCCAGATGCCAAATGCTCCATCACCGACGTGTTCTCGAGCTCCCTGGGTGCGCACTCCAGCCGTATCCGCTCGATGTACACATCAAGCCACTCAAAATGCCCACATTTTGGCAGATCCTGAAATTTCAGATATGAACCCTAAATCCAAAATTGAATACAAATCCCAATTTCTAATCAAAAACAACAAATTGGAGCCCAATTGGAGCTGGGTAAATTTAGATCTCACCTTCCCTGCCTCTGGTTTACTCTCACACTTCATAAATTCCCGACCAAGGTTCCCATTCTTATCGGTGGTTGAGACCAGCCGCTTCAGGGGCGCCGTACGGGGGCAATCAGGGCACCGCGTCATCGGCACCGCGTCATCGGTACCGCACCATACCGAGGCCAGCGGCGGGAGGATGTACCGGAGCTCGACATCACAGCTTATCCAGCTCAGCGTCGCCGGTGTTGCCACGCTTAGTCGCCGGAGAAGAAGAAGAAGAAAGGGGATCGGAGGATGGCACGGGCAGTGGCGAATGGCTCGGGCAAGACGATGGATCCGGCTCCTATTTTCTTTCACGCCGTGACCTGGATAAGTTGTGGGACCCATGATTTGAGGTGGAAATGTGGTGGGACCCTTGCTCATAAGACATCCTGTGGGAACCACCACGCTGAGCTGGATAAGCTGTGGGTCCTGCTCTCAAAACCGCCTCTGGCCATCACCACGCTCAGCTTGATAAGCTGTGGGTCCCGCATGGCCCAGGTAAATCCAATTCTTAAGCTGTTGTCGCATTGGGGCAATTCTTTTGCATACAGACGTCGCATGTGGGCTATTCGTTCGAACGACATCGCATGTGAGCGAATTCCCTGCAAAGACGTCGCATGTGGGCTATCAGCCCATTGTCGTGGCAACGTCCTTATGATCCTACGAGACTCGCAAGCTACATACGATATCATCCCGCTGCCGGGGAATCCCTGTGATGACGAATGTGATGGCGAATACTGTGGATGCATGTACCGGCTTCCTACTAGGTCCGTTTTAGCAAGTTACGAGAAAGGGATTCGATATGTGGAACTCAACACGTTCCAACTCCAGGTATGGACACTGACGGAATGAGCTGATGAGGAGCCAAGCTGGAGGATGACACATGATGCCAATCTTAGTCCTTACCATATTCAGTTAGAACACTCGCTGTTATCTATACGATTAATGGTGCCACGTGAGATAGTAGAAAGCAGAAGAGGACGAATTAGCTTGTTCGACTATGGATCTTATACTTACAAAGCCCTCTTTGATGAGGAGGATGGAAAAAGCGAAGAAGATCATGATGATGGTTGTGGTGGTGGGGGGGATGATGATGATGATAATGATGGTGGTGATGATGATGATAATGATGGTGATGATGATTGTGGTGGTGGTGGTGGTGATGAAAAGGAAGAGGAAGATTCTGAGTGCTCGTGGAAATCAGATGAGGACAACTTTATTGATATGGACAAAAGTACCATCTATCTTGCGCCACTATACTCGTATGAGTCCATCAGGATTATAGGTGTGCATACATACAAAGACGTCCTCCTCCTCCATATTAAGGGCAGTGTTGTGGCATACCATCTTAGCATCTCAAGAATGCAGTGCTTAGTACATCAACCTATTGAAAATTTCTTCCCTGCGAACAGGGTTTGTCGCACATTTCCTTACCGCCCGTGCTATGTTGACATGCTCTCGTCAAGGAAGATGACCATATAGAACATAGAGGGGCTCATGATGTTAGGCAAAGAATTTTCTTGGGCTTAAGAAAGAGCTAGACCCTTGGCGAGGATTTGAGGGCTCAAAAAGTAACCTTTCTTTGGTTCATTTCATGTTTCTTTATTTTGTTGACAAAACTGCTCTACATATGATTCAACCAATACGATCTTTATTTTGTATGTATGCAGACCTATAATCCCTTCGATCCGTGGGGTCTAAAATAAGATGTGACGGCGAGGAAATTCTAGCTATCATGGGTTTAGGATAGAGAAGTGACTATTATCTAAGTAGACGCCATTGATTACTATGAAAAAAGTGGTGACGCACCTTCTAGACATTGCTGGTTATTACGTTTAAATATGTCAACCATTTGCAAGCATATGTTGCCACTTCGTTCACGAAAATGGAGATGTGCCTATTTTTCAGTTTCACACCTAATTTTGGCATAAGGTAGCTGGGTAGTGGTTGTAAGTAGTGACTGGCCTATATACACGTACGTTGATGAAACCATCTCTAAATTTGATATACTTGCAGTGAAATCGACATGTGTTTTGTTAACTAACAACATAGATATTTTGACAACAAACAAAACTAAAAGCATATAACAATCTAAGAAGAGACACCATCATCAATCAATAGAACGCATCAGAACCATCCACATGCAGAATAAAATGAAAATCTATTAATCATTGCCCCAACTATAACTAGCAGGTCACTAAAGCATTAAGCATAAAGGCCATGTTCATATTAATCTATGCACACATGTTTAAGAATAAACTTTAACCACCCATTTCTTCACAAAATATGAGATATATGTCAATAAAACCATACCATTGTGAAAAGATGTTTTTGATGGTGCAATTTTTTTGAGATATTATTCATCTTTTTTTGTTTTGAAAATGGCACCCCAGCCTCTGCATCAATCGATGCAAAAAGTAATGGTTGAAGTTTTTCTTACACTACATATGTGTCTGTTAAACTAAACCGGAGGGATTAGTATAGTGAATATTAATGAACCAGATGACCCCTAATGTTAGTAAATAACCTTCACTCCTCAGAGTATGAAGATTAATGAACCGGCGAGACCTCGCTTTAGATGACATGAATGTTACTCCTACAAATGAACGTTGCCGCAAAGGAATCCTGTCGGTGCTACGAAGGAGCACCAGTTGTGCTACGAGGGTGTGCAATGATGCCATAGGTGGGAGGCATTGGTACCATTGATGGGACACATCGCTACAATGAGGGAAGGAGGGGGCGGCCATTCGACCATCGGGGAGAGGTGGTGCGGAAAGAAGGGAGCGCGGTGTGCCAACATTGCCGTTGGAGCGAAGATATTTTGGAGCGAAGATATTGCCAGTGAGGTCTCGCCAAACTTTTTGTCCAACGAGGACAATGCAAGCTGATGATGGCTGGGATGTGTTTGCTACGATCTCTACGTACTTGTCTAGTTGAGGACAACTGAGATCTTTCGGTGTATGTGCGCTTGGGGATTTGCTACGAACAGGTTTTCTTTTTTTGCTTCAACGGAAGTTGGAATGACAAATTGGACAAATATTGCCCTTTAAAGGCAAGGGATCGGGGGAATTATCCCCTGAAGACGCCAAGCACGGCGGAAAGACAGGAGATGCGTGTGAATGCGTACATTTTAAAAAAAAAAATCCAAAATGAACTTACAAAGATTATACATTTAAAAAATCTGAAGCCACCACACAACACCTACACACCTGACCATGAGCGAAAAACATGCCAACAGGGTCTTATGCCCGGAAACACACAAACCCCTGATGTACTAGAAACCGGGAAACATCGCATATCCCGAGACCCACTAAGTGAAACGGGAGCGCTCATATGTGCTAGTAGATTCTTAACGAGTGCCTCATGCACACGCTACAGAAGCCATCATCTCCAACGAACCGCCGAGCAATCTTCGGGGTCAATATCCGCATAAACTCCATTGTTCTTGTCATCGATGCCGCCATGGCACCAAACAGCCCCACCACCCTGCGCAAGTCCATCAATCCACCTCAGACACCAAGTCCTCGCTGCACCACGCCGCCAAGAAACAAAGTCGATGATGAAGGAGATGTACATCGCTCCGCCCCTTGCCACCTCCATCCAGTGGCCGCTCCTAAAACAATGCCCCCATAGGGGAGAGCGACGCCGAGAACGCCGCCATCCGATCTAGAAAATCTTGGGTTTCCCCCAGAGCGTCTCGAGCGAGAAGACGAGGTCTGCTTGGACGATGCCTTCAACAAGGTGACGGCGCGTATACGCCGCCATCGTCCGCCATGACCGGAGTCGGAGCTCTGTTTTCACCGGCAGCCGCACCTCCCCAACTCGTAGATGGATGGAGCTCCACCAAATTCGCAGATTGGCTCCGCACAAGCCCCCCACCGCATCACCGTATGGCCAAAAGCCATAACGGCGACGAACAGTGGGAGCCAAAGATCCACGGCCAGTCGCCACCGCCACCTCCTCTACGAGGACAAGGGGGTCACCACCGCTGCCGCATGCCCGGGGGCGCCGCCCCGACCACCGCCGCCACGAAACACCCTGGCGCCACCCCAGCGAGTCCGCTGCCGCGACCGCCTCCCAAACACCGTGTGAATGCGTACATGGAAGCATGAAATTAATGTAATTGACATCGTGCAAAATGACTGGAAACGACTAATGAATGGACAGAAGATCCAACACCGACGACATATACATATTCATCTAATCACCTTTTTTATACTTCCAAACCGTACTAACAATAGAAAGATCCCTATATACATCTTGGAAGTATACATAACAAACAACGCTAGTGGGACCAAGGAGTCCCAAGTTGTACCAAACCCATAGGGATCAAAATCCTGGTAACATGTGAATTGAGGATAGAGGCTATGAAGAGGACGGTAAGTTATACCCAACCTAATAGTAATCAGACTATAAAGAGGACGGTGATTGATGGAGAGCAAAAGGAAAGATATGGTTGTCGATTGCGGCCTTTGAGCTTCACATATAGTTGTCACACCATATAACACGGACTTTTGGCTCATGGGCGCCACCCACCCCCATAGATCCACTGCATAGATCTTGCTATGAGATGTGGGCATAAGTTAGTGAAAAAACACAGCAACAATCAATCAATTCGAAATACATTGATATACAACTCTGTGTACTGACAGAAAACAGTGTTTGTGGGGGGCATGTAACTAAAGTTTGGCCCACGAATTTAATATGTTTAGCCAGAGCACGTCACATCAGTACAGGAAAGCTTCATCGAGCTCGACAGCATGGAATTCGTCGATGAGTTTCCATCCCAGTTCGACACCTGGAACCCAACGACCATGTCGACACACCAATTTTCCCTCACCGGAGTACCAGGAGCACAGGGGACAGAGCAAGGCGTGAGCTAGGGACCACGCGTGCCAATCAACTGAACCAGGGCGGGAGCTGCCCTGACCTCACCTGCCGGGAGCTCACAATACCTTGACCCTCGGACCTGGGTGGCGTCATGAACACCTGGGACCTGAGCTAGGGGCACGGGGGGACAAAGAAGGCATGGTGGCAAAGAACTCTGACAAACTCGGGGGCGTGGGATAGGGACTGGGGCGGCGTCTAGCTCGGGATGCCCAAGTTCACGGTGGGTCGATGAACTTCAGCAGCGGCGCCGCGCAGCGCGTGGTCGTGGAGACGAAAAGGTCGCTTCCATGGCGGTCGGGTAGCGACGCTCCCGATGGCGTGGGATGTGGGGACCGAGCGAGGAGGCCGGCGAGGAAACGAACTTATTGACTTGATCGGCCCATATATCATACAGATCCTTCAATGTTTGTGGGCCCCTAGTACTGGTATTCAGGGTGAATACAAAGGCTGACACAAATCGATACGCCTAAGAATACAACTAAAATCAGGTGGTCCCAGTGGAAGGCTTAGACGTAGGGGGTGCAGCACCTGGGAGCCCCAATGCATTTCTCTCACACTATATCTCTACTACTATAATGTACTCCCTTCGTCCCGAAATAAGCTGCGCGGGGAGGGAGATTTTGAACTGTTTGACCAATTTACCAAAAAACCCTTGATATTTGGAAATCAAAACTAACTGATCCCTCGATCAGCTCCACCGATCGCGCCTGCGCGGGATCGGCCGCGATCAGCGCTGGCGCCGACGAGATCGCAGCTCGCCTCCTCGACGAGATCGCCGCCGCCCCTGGAGAGATCGTCGCTCCTGGACGAGATCGTCGCCCACCGCTCCTGGACGAGAACGCCGGCCCCTACCCCTGGACGAGATCGCTGGCCCCCGCCCCTGGACGAGATCGCCGGCCGCCGCCCCTGGACAAGATCGCCGGCCAGCCGCCCCTGGAAGAGATCGCCGGCCAGCCGCTCCTGGACGAGCTCGCCAGCCGCCGTCCCTGGAAGAGCTCGCCGGCCAGCCGCCCCTGGACGAGATCGTCGCCCAGCCGCCCCTGGACGAGCTCGCCGGCCGCCGCCCCTGGACGAGCTCGCCGGCCGCCGCTGCCTCTACACGAGATCCCCGGCCGCCGCTGCCTCTGCAATCCCCGGCCACCGCCCCTGCACGAGCTCCCCGGCCACCGCCCTGCACGAGCTCCCTGGCCGCCACCCCTGCACAAGCTCCTGGCCCCAGCACCTCACCGGTCGCTTTCGTCGCTGGTAGCCAGCTCCGCAGCTGCTGTCAAGACGCCGTTGTCAAGATGCCGCTTCTGTCAAGTCGCCGTTGTCAAGACACCGCTGTTGTCAAGTCGCCGCTGCTGCTGTCACACACTTTCATGTCGCAGCTGCTGCCGGCGTCCCTGCAAATCTGAATCAAGGAACTGAATAAGGTATGCATTCTGAATATTTGCTGAAATTGTCAACCCAAGTAAACCATAAATTCACATTGTGCCAGTACATTGCAGAAATCATCTGTAACAGCTGTCCTAAGAACCATAACAATCATTCACCTGTCATGTAAATTGGACAGTAATAACTTGGTGAATTGTGGGAGCATATGTTCCAGTAGCATATTTATTGAGATTCTATAGAAAAACCAAAGATCTTAGTTCCTACGCTACAACAGTATGTGTACTTGCACATCAGCAGCTTCTACTGCAGGTGGAGCAAAATAGAACAGAACAGAATACATGGCAACTCACCAACGGATGATCTCTGTTTGAACATTGCAAAAGGTTTGAACCCCAAAACCTTCAGCAAGGAACAGCTACAACATAGTGAGATTCAGGCATTCAGCCAGCAGTCAGCAGTCAGCAGCCAACAGTCGATGGCTCACCTCCATCTCGCTTCTGTTTTATAACATGGCACTGCCTGAAATAAAGTCGCAGCCAGCAGTATCACCAACACCAGCAGCAGCAGGGGACATCACCATGGCACAACATTACCATTAGCTTCCATCACTGCAGTATAGTTTAGCAAAACCAATTATAGTTTAGAAAATGCATAAGGGCCGTAAAAACAGAAAAGTTTCCTTGTAAAAAAACAGAAATTAATTGTTGCATATTGTACTCTAAATGAGCTAATCATTTTCCTTTATTTTTATGTTAGGAATCATGTCGACCTCAAGTTCTCGGAGAAAGAGAACGATGGAAGTTAAAGAGAACAAGAAAAGGCCCAAAATTGATGATATTACCATTGTTTCCTTTGTGTAAGTTTTAATTCCTATCCTAGTTTTGATTTGTAAGAGATGGTGGTGCTCATGTCATGTAAATTTAACCTCCTATTTATACAGCAACATGAAGGAACAAGTTGAAGGCAAAAAAGTGTGCAAACTGGTTACCAAGAGGAAGAAAGCACCTCATAAAGCACTTAACATATGGAAATATAACATGATGCGCCAAAAGGAGAACATGTTCTCTTCACCATTGGTACATGGTAAGCTAGTTCATGATTTCATTTTTCCTCATGGATTCAACTATTGTATTCTTGTTCTTAAGAAGTTCATTGAAATGTCGCTCTTTTACAGGAATGTGTGTTGACCTAGCTAACACCTACAAGGTTGAATTCCCTCGAGGACAACAAGATGCTCAAGGAAAAGAACAAGATGCTCAAGGAAAAGAACAAGATGCTCAACGACAACAAGATGCTATAGATTTGAATGTGCTTCCTCAAGAAGAACAAGATGCTCAAGGAAAAGAACAAGATGCTCAACGACAAGAACAAGATACTCAAGGAAAAGAACAAGATGCTCGAGGACAAGAACAAGATGCTCAACGACAAGAACAAGATGCTCAACGACAAGAACAAGATGCTCAACGACAAGAACAAGATGCTCGAGGAAAAGAACAAGATGCTCGAGGACAACGAGATGCTATAGATTTGAATGTGCTTCCTTTAGAAGAAGATGGTGCTATGGATCATGAGGAAGGAGATGGTGTTTGGACATCAGTAAACCTAACAGATCATCAAAAATGGGGTGCATATTTTGCCTTGGAGGTAATCGAGAGGAAAGACGGAAAAGTTCAGAAGAAAGACAAGGAGCTCGTGGCAAGCCTCTTGAAGACAAGCCTACGAACCATTGAAACAATATGGAAAGTAGCAAAGCAACAGATTGCAGAAGGTCGAGAAGTTGATGTGTCTAGCAAGAAGAAGGGAAATGTTGGTCGCAAGAGAAAAGACCTAGAGTTATCAAGAGTAGCAACAATCCCACTAAACAGAAGAAGGACAATAAGAGCCCTAGCAAGGTCTCTAGGTGTTTGCCGCTCAACCTTACATAGAAGGTTCATGTCGGGAGAGATGAGGCGACACACTAGCACCTTAAAGCCGGCGATGACAGAAGCTAACATGATCAAGAGGTTGGAGTTCTGCGTCTCTATGATCGATGAGAGCAATGAGACTTTGCCTATGTTCAAGGAAATGGACAACATTGTCCATATCGATGAAAAGTGGTTCGACATGACGAGGGTCAAGAACACGTACTATCTACTCCCCAAAGAAATTAACCCACTGCGCACGGTGAAGAACAAGAACAACATTGGAAAGGTCATGTTTCTAACAGCTGTAGCCAAACCTAGGTATGGTGCAAATGGTGATGAAATATTCGACGGAAAGATAGGCACATGGGCCTTTGTCAAGGAGGTAGCAGCTCTAAAAAAGAGTAAGAATAGACCAAAGGGAACTCTCGAATTGAAAACTGTGATAGTTAACCGAGAAGTCATGAGAGAGTACATGTGCAAGAAACTTATTCCTGCTATCCAGGACAAATGGCCTGACGAGGATTTGAGAAGGACAATCATCATACAACAGGATAATGCGAAACCCCATATCCTCTCTGATGACGCGGATTTCCAAGAGGCCGTAGCACATAGTGATCTGAACATTAAGTTGGTTCAACAACCGCCAAATAGCCCGGACATGAATGTTCTTGACCTCTGCTTTTTCCGATCACTCCAGTCCACGACCGACAACAGCGCGCCTACAAGCATCAAAGACTTGATAGAGAATGTGGAGCGTGAATACCATAACTACGAGGTTGCCAAACTAGCTCGTAGCTTCATCACATTGCAGTCGTGCATGCGAGAGACGATGAAAGAAGGTGGAGGTATAGGGTACCATATCAAGCACATGCACACAGAACGTCGGCAGTTAGAAGGAAGGCTTCCAATCGCTCTGGGAATCCCGGTTGAGCTGCTTGCAAGCACCAAGGCCCTTATAGAAAAAGGTAAGCTAGAGATAGAAAAGGAGAGCGAGAGATAGAATAGGAGAGCAAACACCAAACACCAAATATGATGCTCAATTTCTTCTTTTTAACCTTGTAATTACCCGAAAACAACAGGTGGTTCTACCATTAATCCTCTACAGTCAGACTGTAATTATAGTTACAGTTTATACCCTTTTTTTGTAAGCAAACATTAAGAGCTTCCCAACTTTATCAGCAAAAATTTATTTGTACTTCATGTGAGATGGCCAAAGTACAGATAAGCATTCCCAGGACTTAGAAGTAATCATGTGAAAGGGTGGTCACTGTACGCTAGAACATAATCAACATCTCAGAAATTTAAGAAAGAGCCATCCTTGCCTTGGTTACAGTCAGTGACGCAGCCGCATGAAGATAAGAAAAATCTGTAAGTGCTGCTGGCAGTGGATTGGATGCTATATCAGCCACAAACATTATCCTGTGGACCTCCGTCAAGGCATGTACAGAGAGTTGCCATAAAAGCTCAACAAATCTGCATTAACAGAGGTAAAACTCTCTGAAATCTGAAGGAGACTAGGAATATTTGCTTAATCTTATACAGATGTGTTTTCTCTAAAGATTCAGAAACTACAGAAGATTCAGTATATAGAGAAAATTCATTTACTCCCATGAAACTACAGATGATTCAGAAAACTAATCATGCTGCTATTTCTTCTCCCAATTCCCAATACAGAGGCTTAGTACGTCCATATGTGCACGCTTATAGAAATCAAGAGGAAGTGATGCCTGCCATACCTTCTTCTGCCTCCTGCATAGTTGTCGCTGAATGCCTGAATCCGTGCCCCTCCTTGTGCGAGCTTCCTCCATGTGTTGTTGGCAACCAAGCTCGCTGGTCCACTCGGTCCGCAGTGAGGGAGGGGATGAGAATGGAACAAGGCGGGAGGCGAGCAAGGCGGAGGAGGCCGGCGGCGGTGACGAGCTCAAGAGCACGAGGAGGCTATCGTCGGTGAGCGCCCACCACCATGGATGCGAAAGATCGAAGCTTTCCAGAGAGCAAGGACGCCTATGCCTCCATGGATGCACCACGGCCCTAGCTCCAGAGCCCGGGGACGCCGACCCGCCATGGATCCCCAAAATCCTAGCTTGCCTTCCCCTGGGCTAGGGTTTGTGGTGGGTCTACAGATCTATGCCTCCACGCGAGAGAGGGGGATGGGCTGGTTGTGGGGAAGTGGCCGCGTCGCGTCAGGAGACCGCCGGGACCGGCCGGCGACGGTGGCGGGCGGAAATGGAGACGGTGGCGAGGAGGAGGTTGGGACGGGGATGGGGACGGGACCGACACGAGTGCGGGAGGACGAGCTCGTTCAGGTGAAAAAGCGTGAGGGTTTTTTTTGCAAAAACGCCGGCGCGCAGCTTATTTCGGGACGGAGGGAGTAGCAGTTTTGAATTTGGATTTACCAGCCTCTTCCGTTTCCCGCCAAAACTTCTTTGAATCTATTGCAGCTGTTGATTTAAAAAATAAAACAATCATCTGCCCGTTCATGTGGTATTGTCGGGCATGATCCAACGGTTGGGCTGTGTGGAATTCGCCTCTCCTGCGCGCACCCAATATTTCCACCCCGCGCGTGCTTGTCTGAATGTTCTAGGAGCTAGCTGAATATTTAAGATAAGTACAATCAATGCAGACTTGCAACGTGGGTTCTCATGAAGCGTCAAAGTGCACATGAAACTTTTTATGGGAAACCAACCACGACCGAGTAAATAGCATCGGTGGTCATTGAACTTGTAATACATGTGCAGTTAAGTCATTGAACTTGCAAAACAGATTAACCGGTCACTGAACTTGTATTCTTCGTGCATACGTAGTCACAAACCGGTCAACTTAATGGTCTTTTTATCAAAACCAATCAGCCACGGGGCATGGGTAAGTTCTGAGCAATTAACAGCGGACACGTGGCACTGTATATTTTTTAAAAATATCATATATTTCCTTACAGGTGGGCCCCACATGTCAGTGATGGAAACACGAATTAAAATTTATAGCACAAATGAACGCTCGAAATCAGAACCTCCAGCCGCAGGACTCGACGGTATAGCCACTACCACAGACATACTTGTTATTGTGATAGTAGGGGACAACGTATCCATTATAAACCTCTGAGCTCATTTTTTAAAATTTTGAAAAAGCTTATTTTCGGTTCTAAAAAATTTAGCAAAAAAATATATAGCTAGATATATATGTTAGGAACGTACGAAAGAAATTTCACTTCAAAATACCATATACTTTGGGATATAAAAATAGACAAATTATTGATTAAAAATACGTATTTTGGTCCTATATACTGCTAGAAATTTGTCTTTTTCCATAACCTAAAATAAAACGATTTTTTTCCGAAACTACCGGCGCTTATACGGAAGATTTATATATATTCCCTAAATAAATTTCGAATTTTTTTGAAACTTAAAAATATTACCAAATCGAAAGGGTACTTTATATACTCCCTCCGTCCCGGTGTATAAGTCTTGCGCGTATCCCTAGGTTATCATTTTGACCAATATAATCTAAATTTTATAATATAAAAATTATACCATTAGAAAGTATAAAGTTTAAAGTTTCTAGTGATATATATTTAATAGTATATAACTTATATTACATTAGTCAAAATTGTGACCTAGGGATACGCGTAGGACCTGTACACCTGGACGGAGGGAGTAACAAAACGTTGTCCAGGGAGTTACATACGTCAATATGTGTGCGTCGGTGGCTATGCGTGCGTGTCTGCACGTCTTTAAGGGTTCGAATCCCAAACTCAATATTGTAAATTTTTAACTGTTTCATCTACCATTGACATGTGGGGCCCACACGTAAGGAAACATCAAGATCAGATGTGTTAGAAAAAATACACATGTTTTTTTAAAAAAAATACAGCACCAAATGTCAGCTGTTGATTGATTAGAAGATGTACGTGGCCCGTGGTTGACTGGTTTTGGTAAAAAAAACCATCAAGTTGACCGGTTTGTGACCACGCGTGCACCAAGAATACAACTTCAGTGTGACGACCTCAAATTTGATGCAAATTCGAAGTGCCCGTTATGTATTCCACTGCAATCCCAGAACCATTGTTGCGATATACATAACGTAGTTGGTAACCAGTTCCATAGACATTACAATACGACGGTTCAAATACAATGGTCATAGAGACCAAGTTCATATTACAACACAATATAGCAGCGGAAATAACGTCTTCGGGTCCATGCCTTCACCCTACAGGCAATGGCGTCTCAGTAGAAGATCTTAGTTCTGGGATTCCTCTTCATATCCTTCCTCCGGATACTCTTCCCCATAGTCTGGCCAAGTTGATAGCCAGGGACACAGCCATGAGTACATTGGATGCACTCGCAAACCATCTTATAAATGAAATGATGAAGTAGATATGCAAGTTTGGTATAGTGGACTAAGCACTAAGTTTATTTGCAAAAGCTAGTTTTATTTTTCAAGAATGTTCTTTGGTAGAAAAGAGGTTTAGTTCTCTAAGTTCAATCTAAAGAGGAATTTCAAGTGTGTCAACATCAAGATCAGGTCAAGTCATTCACCAAGTTCACCATTGTTATTTTTATTCTTGACAAAAGTCAAGTACAGCTTGCCAACTATCCATGACCGCGGACGCGGCTATTCGAATAGTTTGAAAACCTCTGCAGAGGGGTACACTTTACCCACAAGATTCGATACATCTGCCGGGAGAAATCCACGGATCGTCATACACGAGTATGCGGGGTTCAGATAATCAAACAAACTCTTTCACTTGCTCACCCTAGTATAGGATCCTTCCCTAGAGCCCGGGATACGGAATCCCCGCTCCGGCGCCTCTAGTTCTGGCCATTCCGGGATGCCGGATTAGTGGAATCCACTTGGTTCAGAAGTAACCGCTCACGGTGTCCTCCCATAAAGGTTTGATACAAGGCCTCCCATACTAAGGTAAACAAGCTACGGACTAAGCCCCTTCCCATATAGGGGTAATGTGGTCGTACGGTATGGTTGGCTCCCATAGTACATCACTCGTTGTCATTGAGAAATACATTTCATAGTTCTTAGTCAAGATTGATTTCTTTCATAAAGCCATTATGTAGGAGCAATCTCCCATTTAAGTTTCAAGTTCAAGTCACCACCTTTCAAATAGAGTTCCCCTTATAGATGGCCTCCATATTATTAGCGACTAAGCAACTACATTGAGTGATGAAACTACTAAATATGATTGGATAAACTCAGCTTGATGCTCTTGCTAAGCAAGATATCACTATACTTCTATCCTTCTACTCTAGCAATTCAATCATGCAATTTACTTAAAACAAGTAGAATGCAATATTAAAACTAGGCATTGGGAGTATGAATCAAAAGATGGCTTGCCTTGGTTGGCAAAGTGTCCGGGGTACTCTTCTTCTTCTTGATAATAAAATCCCCCCTCAATATCCTCCTCAGCAACACTAGCGTCTAATAAAGGAATCAACACAAAGCACACCATCACTACACAATGCTAACAACACACCAAGCACACATATTTGTTTGCTAACAATAGCATTCATGTTGCATTTTATGGAGTTGGATTGCAAGTTTTTCTTCTAAGTTTTCATTAAGTGTGAAAGTTAGAGTTTCTACTAAGTGTCATATGTTGTTCACTTTCTAAGCATTGGTATTGGTTTAGGGGTACTAAGACTAGTTCAAGTGGGGAGGGATTAGCTAAGTGATTTGGTAATGGGGCAAATTAATTCTAAGTGTATGCTAGGGATCTATCATTTTATGTTACTAACTAGAGTTGGGTTAGGGTCTAATTGATAACACTAACAAGGTTTGAGTTGATTGGGGGTTGGCTAACAGTAAGGGAGGTCATTGGTGAGTTCACAATTTAAATTTCATGATTTTAGGGGGCTTAAACAATTTTCTAGAAATCTTCTATGATTAATAAAGTTATGGTCACACTATTCATATCTAATTAAATTCCTAACTCAAATGGAATTCTAACCAATTCTACAGGCTAGAACATTTTACAAGCTTTCCAACGCATATTTATTTGCTAGAAAAGGATTTGTAAATCTCTGGGAATTTAAGTTTGAAAATCATATCTGAAACAATTTTGAATTAATTCGAAAAGGCGGGAGAATAAATAAAAACGAAACGGACCGATTTCTAACCTAACGGGCCGATTCTGAATAGAACCCGAACGGGCCGGCCCAGAAAACGTTTCGCGCGGGGCGGGATTTGTTTTTAAACAAACTGACAGGTGGGGTCTTCGTGTCAGGTGACTTAAGTTCTCCGAACCGGTACGCGACCGATCGATCTAGATCGAACGGCTCACAGCCATCGTGCTCGACGGAGAGGGGCGGAGCTCACCTGCGAGCAGTGAAGACGACGACGGCGACGGTGGCGTGCGTAGAGGAAGAAGAACTTCACGGCGAGGGGTGGAAACGACTCCGGCGTGACTCCTCCTCCGATTCCCAGCGGCGGCTTGCTCCGGGGTGGTCGAACGCGGCGGCGCTCTCCGCGTCCAGTACCTCGCCGGCGTTACAGGCGTCGACGAACCAGAGCGAGAGGGAGGGAGAGATGGTGTCTGGGCGGTAGCTGGGAGTGGTGCGCGTCTCCTCGTTTGATCGGCGGGGGTTTAAATAGGCCTAAGCGTCGGGGGAGAGAGCGTCCAGAAGCTCGCCGGAGCGGGGGCCCTGGGCGCGCGCGTCGAGCGACACTGGGCACGGCGGCCTTGCTCGCGTGCTGGGGGGCTTTGGTCTCAGCTGCGGCGTGCTGTGGGTCGGTGCTGGCGAGGGCAGGGTGGTCGGCGACGTGCAGAATGCTGGGAAGAAGAGAGGGGGGGTCCTGGGTGCTGCCTCCTCTTCTCCTCCCTTTCTCACGGCTCGGGTCGGGGCAGGGGGCACTGGGGTCGACCGAGGCACCGTCCAGGAGCATGGCGACAGGGTTTGAGCGAGCAAGAACAGTGAAGCTCACAGTGATCAAGAGTTTCCCCATTTTTATCCTCCAGGTGTTCGACGAAATGTTCGCAAGAAGTTTAAATTCGAATTTTTGAAAACTTCCACTTTGGGTGATCAACATATTGGCCAAGGTTACCAGTCATATTTTTGTTACAAAGAAATGTTGAGTTTTGCAGAAATCTTATTTCGAATTGGAGGTTTGGTCACTGATTCAGATTCAAACTTTGGTTGAAGTTTGAGTGATGTTCTGATTTGAATTTTGAGTAGCAACTGCTTGGTTGAGTTAGTATGTGACTTGGTTAAGCTCAACTCACTGGCCAAACACTGAGGTGAGTTATAGATTTCTTAATCCAAGGGCTCAAAGTAGGGTAGTCAAACAGATTTCCTAGATCATCTTATTCTTCTCTTTTTCTTTAATATTTTTATTTCTGGTTTCTTTGATGCTTAGAATTTGTCTCAATTGCTTCTGTTGGTTAACTTAGAATTAACTAACCAATGCACAACCAAAATAACACACATGAAATCATACAAATCATATAATGGAAACTATATGTATGCATGAAATAATAGATAAAAAGTTTTATCTGGGTCCAAAATTTGGTATTTTAATTAATAAGAAGTGGATTACAATTTCTGAGTTGTTACAATCTTCTCCCCTTAAAAAGAATCTCGTCCCCGAGATTCACTAATTAAGAACTGAAAAGATTGGGAAACTCTTTCTGTAGGTAATCTTCTCGTTCCCAAGTAGCTTCATCTTCGGTGTGATTACTCCACTGAACTTTCAGAAACTTGATGCTTCGGGTTCGAGTGGTTCTATAAGCTTCCTCGAGGATACGAATAGGCATTTCACGATAGGTCAAATCCTTGTTGATGTCCACAGAACGATGATCAATATTTTTGAAGATTTCGGGCTTATCCGGAACTTCAAGACACTTCCGAAGTAAGGACACGTGAAAGACATCGTGTACTTCAGACAATTCAGGGGGCATTTCCAACTGATAAGATACTTCTCCTCTGCGGTCTAGTATCTTGAAGGGTCCAATATATCTGGGTGCAAGCTTTCCTTTTATTTGGAATCTCTGCATTCCCTTGAGGGGTGATACTCTAAGATAAACAAAGTCTCCACTCTTGAAAGTCAGTTCTCGACGTCTCTTGTCGGCATAACTCTTCTGTCTCGACTGGGCTGCTTTGAGGTAATCACGAATCATGCGAACCTTCTCCTCAGCTTCTTTCAGAATGTCCGGTCCAAATATCTGACTGTCTCCGGTTTCAGACCAATTCAAAGGGGTACGACACTTTCTTCCATATAGAGCTTCAAATGGGGCCATTTGCAAACTGGCCTGATAACTGTTGTTGTAGGAAAACTCCGCGAAAGGCAGGCAATCTTCCCACTTAGCTCCATAGGCTAGAACACAGGCTCTCAACATATCTTCAAGTATTTGATTCACTCTTTCAGTCTGTCCATCAGTCTGAGGGTGGTAAGCGGTGCTAAAGGCTAACTTGGTTCCCAAGGCTTGATGCAAACTTTTCCAAAATCTTGAGGTGAATTGGGTTCCTCGATCGGAAACTATGGTTTTAGGGACTCCATGCAAACTAACAATTCTGGATAGATACAGATCTGCTAGTTGTCCCGAGTTATAAGTGGTCTTTACAGGAATAAAGTGGGCAACTTTGGTCAGTCTATCCACAATGACCCAGATAGAGTCATTTCCACGGCTAGACCTTGGAAATCCAGTGATGAAATCCATTCCAACAGATTCCCACTTCCATTCCGGAACTTGCAAAGGTTGCAGCAATCCCGCGGGACGTTGATGTTCAGCCTTGACTCTATGGCAAATATCACACTTGGATACAAACGAGGCAATCTCACGCTTCATTCCATGCCACCAAAATTGTTCCTTCAAATCTTGATACATCTTAGTTCCACCGGGATGAATGGAGTAAGGTGTCTCATGGGCTTCCTTCATAATAACTCCCTTCAATTCTGAGTCAGCTGGCACACAAATACGTCCTTTATACCAAAGAACTCCTTGATCATCTTCCTCAAATCCTGGCACCTTGCCGGAACTAATTCGGCGCTTAATTCCGTCGATACTCTTATTTCCCTTCTGGGCTTCTTTGATTTGGCTCATCAAGGTGGGTTGAAACTCAAGGTTGGCTAGGAATCCTCGACTGACTAGTTCCAATCCAAACCTTTCAAACTCTTGGTGCAACAGGGGTTGCTCCTCTTTGATCATCATATTCAACGAGCACGGCTTCCTACTCAATGCATCGGCCACTACATTGGCCTTACCGGGGTGATAGTGAGTTTCCAGATCATAATCCTTGATCAACTCTATCCATCTTCTTTGCCTCATGTTCAACTCCTTCTGGGTGAAGATATACTTCAAACTTTTGTGATCAGTGTAGATCTCGCATCGGTTGCCCATCAGATAGTGCCTCCAGGTCTTCAGAGCTAGAACTACGGCTGCTAACTCCAGATCATGAGTTGGATAGTTTTCTTCATGAGGTCGAAGCTGCCGAGAGAGGTAAGCTATGACCTTGCCTTCTTGCATCAATACACAACCAAGTCCAAGTTTGGAAGCGTCACAATAGACATCAAAGTTTTTGGTGATATCGGGCATGGTTAAGACGGGTGCGGTCACCAACCGCTTCTTGAGCTCTTGAAAACTCTCTTCACACTTAGGGGTCCATTCAAACTTCTTGTCTTTCTTCAACAGTTGGGTCATTGGCCGGGCAATGCTTGAAAACCCTTCAACAAATTTGCGGTAATATCTGGCTAATCCGAGAAAACCTCTAACTTCAGTTTGAGTGGTAGAGGCTTCCCATTCCATGACGGAATTGATCTTCTTGGGGTCCACGGATATTTCTCCTGCTGATAATACATGGCCTAAGAATCCAACTTCCTTCAACCAAAACTCACATTTACTGAACTTGGCATACAGCTGATGCTCTCTTAAGGTTTCCAAGATTAATCTCAAATGGGTTGCATGCTCTTCTTCGGACTCGGAGTAGATAAGAATGTCATCAATGAAGACAACAACAAACTTATCCAAGAACTCCATAAAAACCTTATTCATGAGGTTCATGAAATAAGCAGGGGCATTGGTTAATCCAAATGACATTACGGTGTACTCATACAATCCGTATCGGGTAGTGAAGGCTGTTTTGGGGATATCCGTTGCACGGATCTTCAGTTGGTGGTATCCAGTTCTAAGATCTATCTTCGAGAAGACTCTAGCTCCAGTCAACTGGTCAAACAAATCTTCAATCTTTGGGAGAGGATACTTGTTCTTGATGGTCACATCGTTTAGCTTGCGGTAATCAGTGCACAGTCGGCTAGAACCGTCACTTTTATCCACAAACAAAACGGGTGATCTCCAAGCAGAAGAACTTGGCTGAATCAATCCTTTACTCAGAAGGTCATCCAATTGCTTCTTCAACTCTACTAGTTCAGCTGGGTTCATACGATAGGGTCGTTGGGCTATAGATCCAGTTCCGGGGATAAGCTCAATGATAAACTCAATATCCCGATCCGGTGGCATTCCGGGTAGCTCATCGGGAAAAACATCCGGGTATTCACAGACGATGGGAACTTGCTCTAAGGTTGGTCCGGAGATACTCTTATGACATCTGGGGATTTGGATGGGTTTAACTGACACATGCTTTACTAAAACTCCATGGCTACTCCTCATGGTGATGGTCTTTTTGGCACAATCTATAATTCCTTGGTGTTGAGACATCCAATCCATACCTAGGACCACTTCCAATCCTTTGGTTCCTAACACAATCAAACTGGCTAAGAATGAGATCCCATGGATTTCTATGGGCACTGCCAAGCAGGTACAACTGGCTTTGGTTATCGACCCGGGAATTTGTACAGACATGACATCTTTCAAGGGTGTGGGTTGAAGTCCACTTTTATCAACGAATAATTGGGTAACAAATGAGTGTGAAGCTCCAGAATCAAACAGAACTCTGGCAAGAACTGAGTTAACAGGGAACATACCAAGCACAACGTCGGTTGCTTCCTGAGCTTCCTCAACATTCATGTGGTTCAGACGGCCTCGAGAGTGAGGCTGGTTCCTTAGTGGATAGTTCTTGCCATTTCCCACACGGCGCTGTTGCTGAACAGGAGCAGTGGTCTTGGATGCATCATTCAGCTTTTTGGGGCATTCATTGGAGTAGTGCCCTTTGAGTCCGCACTCATAACAGGTAACATCAGACTTGTCACCAGGCTTGGGTAACACAGGGGCGCCATTTGGCCTTGGAGTATTGGTGTTGAAGTTGTTGCCACTAGGTCGTGGAGGTGCACGGTTGAAGTTGTTGCCGGGCGGACGGTTGGGATAGTTGGGACGTGGAGCAGGTGCAGATGGCCTCATAGGTCTAGGGGCGAAACCCATGGGTGGATTTCCCCTTGGCTTCTGCGAGTTGCTCGAGTTGCCTTGATACATCATACGGCGCTTGCGGTTCTCGGTAGCTTGCTTGAGTTTGCCTTCCATCTGAATGGCAGAGTCAACCAATGACTCCAGGTCTGCAAAGTGAATGCTGACCAAGACACATTGCATCTCATCATGAAGTCCATCCAGAAACCTTTCTTGCTTCTTCTCAGTGGTGTTGGTGTCATCTGGGGCATACCTAGACAAGGTAAGGAACTTGTCACGGTAATCCACCACGGATAGGGAACCTTGCTTTAGATTTCTGAACTCATCTCTCATCCTTTTAACCAATCCCAAAGGAACATGGGCCTTGCTAAACTTGCTCTTGAACTCCTCCCAAGGCATCACATACCCTGGGGCTTGCATTGCACGAGTGCTATCCCACCAAGCTCTTGCGGCTCCCGCAAGGTAGTGGGTGGTGTACAAAACCTTCTCATTTTCACCAACTTCGGTGACTGCCAAATTATTTTCCATAGTACGAAGCCAGTCGTCGGCATCTAAGGGTTCTTCAGACTTAGTGAATATAGGTGGATTGGTGTTTTGGAAACTCCTTAACTTGGATCGGTGATCACCATTGCCATTGTTTTCTCCTTCACCATGGCCATTGCCATTGTTGCGGTTCATTGCCATCTGGGTTATTTGCTGAAGAGTGGCCAAGTTAGCTTGGCGCTCAGCTCGGGCTGCTTCCCGGTCTTCCATGATCAACCTTAGCAGTTCTGCCATTTCCGGGTTCGGGGGTGGGGGTGCTCGTGGCATCTGAAGATAATGTTTGTAAGACAAGAGGGAAAACTAATTTTTCTAAGATTTAAAAGTAACATGGATGATGCAATTTTTTTTCTTACTAAGGCCTTAAGGGCCAAATTCATATTTCATTCAACACTCATCAAACAGCAAACATACCACACATACGAGTTCACACATTATAAATGGTTTACATCAAACCTTTGCGACTCGTCTACTAGCGAGGGGGATACAACTCACACCTACACGAAGTGAAAATAGAGTGGAACTCATAACTAAATAACACTTGGATCTCTGATCTAAATAGCGGGCTCCTCGGGGTCTTCCTCCTCATCACTCACAATGAATCCATTATGCCCACCATCTTCCGAATCATCAAGGTCCTCCATGAAATCATCCTCATCACTAAGGAGGGCATTATCCTCCTTGCGGAGATCAATGCCTTCCTCCTCACCAAGGTGATCCTCTAGACTCTCAATGTACTCAGTCAGCTCAGCCACATTGGCCTTCAACTCCTCAATGTCCTGATCCTTCTCATCGCGCTAGCGACGAAGGCTCTTGCGCTCCTTCGCAAGTATCCTAATAGTGCTCCTCGCCTCCACCAGTGCGAAGTGCTCAAGGTTGGCCTTGGTACGGGCACGATCGGCCTCCTGCTGAGTGGAGTACAGCAAGAAGTCCATGTGATCGATGTAGGTACTCGGCTCATTCTGCCCGGGCATGTTTGCGGGACGTTCATCCGCATCACGCCGAGCAAAGTTCCTAAAGTGCTCCCCCTGGACCTCCTCAACATGCAGTCCGCATAAGCGGGCGTGCATCTCCTGCATACCTCGGACCAAACCATCGGCCCAAGTGTTCTCCACAAGCTCAAACTTGATCCTTGGAGAACTCAAATTCCCCTTCTTGCCATGGCAACTGGCCCTGATAAGCCACCGTAGCTCTCCATCGGGGTGCTCATTGAGCACGGCTCCCTTGAACTCCGGATACAAACGATCCAGGAACAAGGTCAGGGTGGTGAGGTCGCGCTCGAAACAAAGGCTGCCACCATGGCCCAACTGGTAGTGCTCAGTGAATACCGGGGCCATCTACAAAATTTTAGACTAGCTTAAGTTAATGATCAACTCAAGTGTGCAAAATTTTAAGTAGGCAAAAACTGAAGTATGTATAAAACTTTGCAAATAGAGAGGAAAGACTAAGCAATTTTGCAACCATTACTTATATCTTTGCTTTTATCAAGGTTTCATTTCACGCCCATTCTAACTAAGGTCTCCTATGGTCAGCCTAGGCTCTGATACCAACTTGTGACGACCTCAAATTTGATGCAAATTCGAAGTGCCCGTTATGTATTCCACCGCAATCCCAGAACCATTGTTGCGATATACATAATGTAGTTGGTAACCAGTTCCATAGACATTACAATACGACGGTTCAAATACAATGGTCATAGAGACCAAGTTCATATTACAACACAATATAGCAGCGGAAATAACGTCTCTGGGTCCATGCCTTCACCCTACAGGCAATGGCGTCTCAGTAGAAGATCTTAGTTCTGGGATTCCTCTTCATATCCTTCCTCCGGATACTCTTCCCCATAGTCTGGCCAAGTTGATAGCCAGGGACACAGCCATGAGTACATTGGATGCACTCGCAAACCATCTTATAAATGAAATGATGAAGTAGATATGCAAGTTTGGTATAGTGGACTAAGCACTAAGTTTATTTGCAAAAGCTAGTTTTATTTCCCAAGAATGTTCTTTGGTAGAAAAGAGGTTTAGTTCTCTAAGTTCAATATAAAGAGGAATTTCAAGTGTGTCAACATCAAGATCAGGTCAAGTCATTCACCAAGTTCACCATTGTTATTTTTATTCTTGACAAAAGTCAAGTACATCTTGCCAACTGTCCATGACCGCGGACGCGGCTATTCGAATAGTTTGAAAACCTCTGCAGAGGGGTACACTTTACCCACAAGATTCGATACATCTGCCGGGAGAAATCCACGGATCGTCATACACGAGTATGCGGGGTTCAGATAATCAAACAAACTCTTTCACTTGCTCACCCTAGTATAGGATCCTTCCCTAGAGCCCGGGATACGGAATCCCCGCTCCGGCGCCTCTAGTTCTGGCCATTCCGGGATGCCGGATTAGTGGAATCCACTTGGTTCAGAAGTAACCGCTCACGGTGTCCTCCCATAAAGGTTTGATACAAGGCCTCCCATACTAAGGTAAACAAGCTACGGACTAAGCCCCTTCCCATATAGGGGTAATGTGGTCGTACGGTATGGTTGGCTCCCATAGTACATCACTCGTTGTCATTGAGAAATACATTTCATAGTTCTTAGTCAAGATTGATTTCTTTCATAAAGCCATTATGTAGGAGCAATCTCCCAATTAAGTTTCAAGTTCAAGTCACCACCTTTCAAATAGAGTTCCCCTTATAGATGGCCTCCATATTATTAGCGACTAAGCAACTACATTGAGTGATGAAACTACTAAATATGATTGGATAAACTCAGCTTGATGCTCTTGCTAAGCAAGATATCACTATACTTCTATCCTTCTACTCTAGCAATTCAATCATGCAATTTACTTAAAACAAGTAGAATGCAATATTAAAACTAGGCATTGGGAGTATGAATCAAAAGATGGCTTGCCTTGGTTGGCAAAGTGTCCGGGGTACTCTTCTTCTTCTTGATAATAAAATCCCCCCTCAATATCCTCCTCAGCAACACTAGCGTCTAATAAAGGAATCAACACAAAGCACACCAACACTACACAATGCTAACAACACACCAAGCACACATATTTGTTTGCTAACAATAGCATTCATGTTGCATTTTATGGAGTTGGATTGCAAGTTTTTCTTCTAAGTTTTCATTAAGTGTGAAAGTTAGAGTTTCTACTAAGTGTCATATGTTGTTCACTTTCTAAGCATTGGTATTGGTTTAGGGGTACTAAGACTAGTTCAAGTGGGGAGGGATTAGCTAAGTGATTTGGTAATGGGGCAAATTAATTCTAAGTGTATGCTAGGGATCTATCATTTTATGTTACTAACTAGAGTTGGGTTAGGGTCTAATTGATAACACTAACAAGGTTTGAGTTGATTGGGGGTTGGCTAACAGTAAGGGAGGTCATTGGTGAGTTCACAATTTAAATTTCATGATTTTAGGGGGCTTAAACAATTTTCTAGAAATCTTCTATGATTAATAAAGCTATGGTCACACTATTCATATCTAATTAAATTCCTAACTCAAATGGAATTCTAACCAATTCTACAGGCTAGAACATTTTACAAGCTTTCCAACGCATATTTATTTGCTAGAAAAGGATTTGTAAATCTCTGGGAATTTAAGTTTGAAAATCATATCTGAAACAATTTTGAATTAATTCGAAAAGGCGGGAGAATAAATAAAAACGAAACGGACCGATTTCTAACCTAACGGGCCGATTCTGAACAGAACCCGAACGGGCCGGCCCAGAAAACGTTTCGCGCGGGGCGGGATTTGTTTTTAAACAAACTGACAGGTGGGGTCTTCGTGTCAGGTGACTTAAGTTCTCCGAACCGGTACGCGACCGATCGATCTAGATCGAACGGCTCACAGCCATCGTGCTCGACGGAGAGGGGCGGAGCTCACCTGCGAGCAGTGAAGACGACGACGGCGACGGTGGCGTGCGTAGAGGAAGAAGAACTTCACGGCGAGGGGTGGAAACGACTCCGGCGTGACTCCTCCTCCGATTCCCAGCGGCGGCTTGCTCCGGGGTGGTCGAACGCGGCGGCGTTCTCCGCGTCCAGTACCTCGCCGGCGTTACAGGCGTCGACGAACTAGAGCGAGAGGGAGGGAGAGATGGTGTCTGGGCGGTAGCTGGGAGTGGTGCGCGTCTCCTCATTTGATCGGCGGGGGTTTAAATAGGCCTGAGCGTCGGGGGAGAGAGCGTCCAGAAGCTCGCCGGAGCGGGGGCCCTGGGCGCGCGCGTCGAGCGACACTGGGCACGGCGGCCTTGCTCGCGTGCTGGGGGGCTTTGGTCTCGGCTGCGGCGTGCTGTGGGTCGGTGCTGGCGAGGGCAGGGTGGTCGGCGACGTGCAGAATGCTGGGAAGAAGAGAGGGGGGGTCCTGGGTGTTGCCTCCTCTTCTCCTCCCTTTCTCACGGCTCGGGTCGGGGCAGGGGGCGCTGGGGTCGACCGAGGCACCGTCCAGGAGCATGGCGACAGGGTTTGAGCGAGCAAGAACAGTGAAGCTCACAGTGATCAAGATTTTCCCGATTTTTATCCTCCAGGTGTTCGACGAAATGTTCGCAAGAAGTTTAAATTCGATTTTTTGAAAACTTCCACTTTGGGTGATCAACATATTGGCCAAGGTTACCAGTCATATTTTTGTTACAAAGAAATGTTGAGTTTTGCAGAAATCTTATTTCGAATTGGAGGTTTGGTCACTGATTCAGATTCAAACTTTGGTTGAAGTTTGAGTGATGTTCTGATTTGAATTTTGAGTAGCAACTGCTTGGTTGAGTTAGTATGTGACTTGGTTAAGCTCAACTCACTGGCCAAACACTGAGGTGAGTTATAGATTTCTTAATCCAAGGGCTCAAAGTAGGGTAGTCAAACAGATTTCCTAGATCATCTTATTCTTCTCTTTTTCTTTAATATTTTTATTTCTGGTTTCTTTGATGCTTAGAATTTGTCTCAATTGCTTCTGTTGGTTAACTTAGAATTAACTAACCAATGCACAACCAAAATAACACACATGAAATCATACAAATCATATAATGGAAACTATATGTATGCATGAAATAATAGATAAAAAGTTTTATCTGGGTCCAAAATTTGGTATTTTAATTAATAAGAAGTGGATTACAATTTCTGAGTTGTTACAATCTTCTCCCCTTAAAAAGAATCTCGTCCCCGAGATTCACTAATTAAGAACTGAAAAGATTGGGAAACTCTTTCTGTAGGTAATCTTCTCGTTCCCAAGTAGCTTCATCTTCGGTGTGATTACTCCACTGAACTTTCAGAAACTTGATGCTTCGGGTTCGAGTGGTTCTATAAGCTTCCTCGAGGATACGAATAGGCATTTCACGATAGGTCAAATCCTTGTTGATGTCCACAGAACGATGATCAATATTTTTGAAGATTTCGGGCTTATCCGGAACTTCAAGACACTTCCGAAGTAAGGACACGTGAAAGACATCGTGTACTTCAGACAATTCAGGGGGCATTTCCAACTGATAAGATACTTCTCCTCTGCGGTCTAGTATCTTGAAGGGTCCAATATATCTGGGTGCAAGCTTTCCTTTTACTTGGAATCTCTGCATTCCCTTGAGGGGTGATACTCTAAGATAAACAAAGTCTCCACTCTTGAAAGTCAGTTCTCGACGTCTCTTGTCGGCATAACTCTTCTGTCTCGACTGGGCTGCTTTGAGGTAATCACGAATCATGCGAACCTTCTCCTCAGCTTCTTTCAGAATGTCCGGTCCAAATATCTGACTGTCTCCGGTTTCAGACCAATTCAAAGGGGTACGACACTTTCTTCCATATAGAGCTTCAAATGGGGCCATTTGCAAACTGGCCTGATAACTGTTGTTGTAGGAAAACTCCGCGAAAGGCAGGCAATCTTCCCACTTAGCTCCATAGGCTAGAACACAGGCTCTCAACATATCTTCAAGTATTTGATTCACTCTTTCAGTCTGTCCATCAGTCTGAGGGTGGTAAGCGGTGCTAAAGGCTAACTTGGTTCCCAAGGCTTGATGCAAACTTTTCCAAAATCTTGAGGTGAATTGGGTTCCTCGATCGGAAACTATGGTTTTAGGGACTCCATGCAAACTAACAATTCTGGATAGATACAGATCTGCTAGTTGTCCCGAGTTATAAGTGGTCTTTACAGGAATAAAGTGGGCAACTTTGGTCAGTCTATCCACAATGACCCAGATAGAGTCATTTCCACGGCTAGACCTTGGAAATCCAGTGATGAAATCCATTCCAACAGATTCCCACTTCCATTCCGGAACTTGCAAAGGTTGCAGCAATCCCGCGGGACGTTGATGTTCAGCCTTCACTCTATGGCAAATATCACACTTGGATACAAACGAGGCAATCTCACGCTTCATTCCATGCCACCAAAATTGTTCCTTCAAATCTTGATACATCTTAGTTCCACCGGGATGAATGGAGTAAGGTGTCTCATGGGCTTCCTTCATAATAACTCCCTTCAATTCTGAGTCAGCTGGCACACATATAAATACTCAATATATATTAAAAGAATAATTCTAATGATCTCAGCTTAACAATTTATAAAAGCAACATATGTCTTTACTTATTACTCTCTGTGTTCTAAATAAATCTGACGCTACTTTGGTTTTGTTCTAGATGCAGATATATCTAGATGCATTCAATGTGTAGGTTCGTTTATTTTGAAAATAAAGTTGTGATAATCCATTTGTAATGGGGAATATTTTTTTAAGTTGTACTCTTCAACTTATATGTGGCAACATGCAAAGCACGTGCTACTTACTACTCCCTCCGTTCCAAAATATAATATATTTTAGCCCATCATTACCATGTATATATATAGACATCTTTTAGTGTATAGGTTGGAAGCAAAAAAGAGTGAATCTATATACTAAAAAGCATCTACATACATGCATGGCAATGATGGGTTAAAACATCTTATATTTTGGAATGAAGGGAGTAGTTGATATAATCTGCTGATTTTATTTAACAGAACATACAAAATATTTAAACGGGTAAACTGGGTCTAAAATTTCTTCAATAGAATGTTTCGATAGAATTTCACCTAAAAGGGTAATATGAAGTCACACAAGCACAAAGAAGTCATAATATGTGCAATCATTTCTTAATACGACTAGCTAAATGCCCGTGCGTTACTACGGATCAACATAAAAAATTACTTTTGTTGGCATAGATCAAACAATGATTTTAACTTGTGAAATAGTTTGGGATGTGTTAATGGTTTCTTGTAATCTTTTGTTACATACGAGGTCGTTGAATCTACTTTTGGAGCAACTCTCTGAAACGGACTGCCTTTGTATTGCAACACTTTTTACGCAAAACATTTCACATACAAAAGATTCAGTACTCGTTTTAACATCAGGCAATTCAAAAGCACATCAAGTCAAATTACTGGCGTGACCACCTTTCAGTTCAGAAAACTGAGGCAGTTCAACCTTCTCCGTGCAGAACTGCTGCAATTCAGTAGTTGGAGATGGAAAGTAGGACACAACAGACCGTTCGCCCGTAGGGTCTCTGCTCAAGGTCATCCTTGCCTGCAACTTCCGCCTGCTTGGCCTCTTGCCGCCGCTGCCCTCACGCTACTGTTGTCGGCTATCTCCTTGATTTGCGCCACTATGCGGTGTCACCGCGTCATGTTGTCGTTTGTGACCCGACACTTCGGCGGCTGGCCGGTGCGCCGAGTTCATGCTGGTCTGCACGATAATGCTAGGTTGGCCTCTTACCCTCAATATCGTAGTCTCAGTTCATTCTAGTAATAAAAATAATTCCCCTCCGGTATGGATATTCCTATCTATCATTGTTTGTGGTCTTTATCGTGGGCTTCAGCATATTGGAACCTGAACTTCTCCCAAATCAGAGTTAGAAAAAGAAAACTAATCACTGCCCCCAAACCTAGAGATGGAGCTAACATGCTCCTACTTGTCGCTGTTGTCACCAAAGAGCTCTTGAGCGAGTGGCATGAACCCAGGCATCCTAATCGGCGTTGTAGTGGCCTTGCCCTGGAACGACGAAGAAGTCCATAGGAGGAGCATGAGTAATTCCGAAGCCGCCGTGGGTGGCAGGGAACTCCTCCTATGGTGGTTTAGTAGGCCCGTGCTGGGAGCTCAGGTAGACGGCAGCAGATTTCACACCGCCGTCAGATTCTCAGAGAGGACCAGCGGAAGTTGAGTAGCGAGGAGAGAAATTGAGCGGCAGTTTATCATCTCGCATTGGAAGCATAGTTTAAAAAACCGGACCGGTGATCAAACCGGTGAGGTCGTCGGTTCAGGTTTTTACTAGTTGGACCGGTTCACCATCTGGTTTTTTAAGCTGTAAATATATATATATATTTAAATATAAATGCAAAAATATTCCAAAACTTCTCAAAATAATTCACATATACAAATACAAAAGGAACAAATCAGTATATAGATGGCTACTACGAGCCTATAACCATTTTTTAATTAGCAGTCTCTGCAACGCAAGTAAATTTCATGAGCACTCCATTGAGGTGCAAATGAACAAGCAGTACGACATCCACTCTTGCCGGTGTTGGCTCCGAGAGATGCAGAACATGTGGAACGAGATGGTGAACTGTGACCACGTTCGACGACACCCGTGGAGAATTGGAGATCAAGTGAGAAATGGTAGAGCGGCCGCCGGAGGGACACGGAGCTCGAGTAGAGGCCGTCCAGACTCAGGAAGCTGCTGGCGAGAGCTGGATTTGAGCGGCGACCAGCCTCGATTGTCCAGGGAATCGACCGTTGGTGGCCCCTGGAGCTGTTCATGGTCTCAACCGGCTACCGACGGGACTTGACCATCTGCCATGGCGACGCCGGTCTCCAGTCCAGTCAATGGCGGTGACACATGAGAAAGAGGGACTAAATCGGGATCGATTGGATCCAAATCTCATAAAGGCCGACCTGGTTAATCGTCCAAGCTGCCGGGTGCGGGCTATGTCCCAGCAGTATCGAGGAAGGTTGACGCGCCGGGAAGCTCTTGTTTGTAATGAATGACGCAGAGGGAAAAAAGGAAAGAAAAGATTTCGTCATAATTAGTATCTTTTGTTTGTAGTGATGTATAGCCTAAAAATAGCATGATTTCATTGATTGCGTGATTCCGGGATAGCGTGATTCCATGATGTAAATATAGCCTGCTGTTGTATTTTTTTCTTAGGGGTATTTTAGGAAGTCGAATGTTTTAACCAAAAGTGGCTTCACCATCACCAACTGGAATCCTATAGTGACTAGCTGAATGCCCGTGCGTTGCTACGGAATATATCATTATAATTTATGAATCTTAACCCTCCTTTTTATATTCCTCTTCCACACCTTTTTCCTTGTCCTTTCCTTTTCTTCCTCATGTTTGGACGATCTAGTTATACCCTCCTCCATCATATTCCTCCTTGGTTGTTGGTTAAGCTTATATTCGGAACATTTGGTATGTATACATGGTACACATATATATATCAAAAAATCAATGCTTTAAAAGGACGACTACAAAAGAACGACTGATGAAGTATCAGCCTAGTGTTGTTATTGACATATTTTGTACTCCTACATGATTTTTGCAGCGGAATTGTCAAATGCGTGAAGTTGGCAGTAGCATATATCAAACTGGCCATATAAAAATATCTCGCTTTGTTAGGAACATGACAGGATATCTTGGTCCACTACTTAGGGTAGATATAGCTTCTAGAAGAAATATTTGATAAAATTAAGCACATTGGCATGTGAGTTTTACGTATCCCAAATTCTACCCATATTTTTAGGAAACTCTTTCATTTTCGTTTTCAGCTCCGCTCGCTCGAGAATCGACACAAGGGAACATATTTGGATATATCACAACACGAGCTATCGATGGAGGTTTGTTTGAATCTGAATTTGATCAGCTAGCAATCCACACTATTACCTGAGAAAATAAATGACCACTTTATGTAACCGCGTCATACTGCTCATCGATTTCATATGAGTATGCCAAATAATGAATATACATGTTCTAGTTTCTGAAACCAGAAGTATTTTAGAATAAAAGTAGTAAAAAAGTGTATGTATCTTCTACACCTAGTTTATCGCAGGAGCTCTGCAATTTGTTTTGCTTCTTGATGACTGCAACCACCAGCCTGTATTGTCTTCTGATCTTGATGTTGCTTGCGTGTAGACCTAGTGCCTTCACTTCATGCTCCATAGCCAAGCGAGGCAGTCGAGCGTGTGCAAGCACAGTCCTGCAGCAAGAAATCTTATAGTTTAGATATTACGATTTAAAAAAGCCTGTGCGTTGAATTAATGAAAATTATGTTGATTTCGGCAAAGAATTAATACTAATTATAGATATTTTGGCAAGTATGAATTAATGACAATTATGTTGAGTGGTGTGTGCATTGAGAAGACACGCGGTGGCAATATTATTTCTTTCCTTTTTTTCGTGATTGATGTGTGCATTGAGAAGATATGCCGTGGGGATATTATTTCTTTCCATATTAATTTTCGTGATTGTTGTTGGCGTGATTGTTTACTATTGATTTTTTTTCCTTTTGGTGATTGCTTTGGCCGATTGCCGTATATGTTGTTTTCATATTAATTCTGGCGATTTAATAGTTACGATTGGGTTTTTTCTTAGGGGTATTTTGGGAAGTCAAATGTTTTAATCAAAAATGGCTTCACCGTCACCAATTAGAATCCTATAGTAAAGATTTCCGATTTTGCCCCTGCAAAAATATGTATATTACAGCCTTTACCACCGCGTAAACAACCAATTAATTGTCCGCCTCTCGTGCCGTGATTTCCTGCTACTATGTTTGTCCATCCCTCTCGTTCCCATCTCACCATCTCCCTCAACAGTGAAGCTAAGGGACGCATGAGCATACACGCCTGGTGGCCGGCGCCATGCTCGCGCTCGCTCCCTTGGCGCAGATGGCGGGGGGCAAGCGAGCCAAGACAAGGGTGGTCCTGGTGGCCGACGGGGATGACCAAGGTAGCGCGACAGTGGCGCTCGGCGATGGCCGCAGATGGCGGGATGGGCGCGACCGGGAGGATCTCGTCTCCGTCCATGTTCAGGCCGTGGCCGTCAACAAGCCCCCCAAAATTAGGGGCCCCCAAATCCCAGGCCCGGCTGTTAATCCGCCATTTGATTTCATGTCCAAATCAGGTCTTCAACTGCCCGAATTCCTCAAGCCTGTACCCGAGCCGGGCGTGAGCGCGACTCCAAGCACGACCTGATCGATGGACTGAGGTAATTTTCCAATGGATGGATAAAGTCTGTGTGCTGTTCCTATGTTTCTCAAAAGATGGGATCGATTATAAAAAAGGATCTATGAATTGAGTTTCTGTCCGCCGCTATGCAGATGCCAGATCGATCGATGGCCGAAGCATGACTTATTGCTGAATTCCCTATGCTTCACCCCGTTGTTTGTCCCGAGCCCGCGGCCTGCCTTATTTTGCCTTTCTATCTTGGCTAGGCGTGACAGCTGAAGCCTTGAATCCTATTTTCAAAGGACGAATGAATAATGCCAATCAGTCCTCCACCAGCCAATCTTTGTAAGTCAATACTTGAGTAACCCATCAATTAATCAATTCGTCAATTGATTTTTTGCTTCCTATGAATGTCTGTAGCTCGTAGAGGTACTTTTAGCATTGTGCAGCTAATCAATAAATTGCTCTGTTGTCATGTCTCTGATTATAATAGTATGGACACGAGTTAGCTAGCTCAAGGTGTCACACTCACTCACACATCTAAGATTTTCAAGATTATTTACTGTCTGATGTTTTCATTGAAACTTGACGTCACTTTACTGCTTTGTGCTACCTTTAGTCTTTTAAAGAATTAAAACCTACTTCTTTAATTATTGGATCTGAAATAATGCATATTACAATTATATTATTAAGTAGATTGAGTAGAAGTACACATAAGTTATATATTTAAAAAAAATTGGGCCTCAATTTACATTTCGCATTGAGGCCCCAAATTTATGGAGACGGCCCTGGTTCAGGCGCCACCGTTCCCATCCCCTGGCTAGGTTTTGGAATGTGTTCCCCTATCTCTGTAAATTCATGTTCAATCTTAATTGTGAATAGAGTTAGGATTTTTAGCTGGTTGTTATGCGTCTCCAGAACATTCAGAGCAGAAGAAGAGGAGCATCCTACACGGGTTGCTCGCTCCCGTGGCCGCTCCCGCATTGGCAACCAGCGGAGGGCACGGGGCAAGCGACTTCAGGGCGAGATCAAATCTCCAGCTGTACAGCTCCTCAAAGCCAACAACATATTTGGTCAATACACTCTGCATTCGAATAATTGCCCTCGGCTCAGCGTAGCGCCAAGAGTGCGCACGCCCTCTTGGCTCAGCTGTGCAGATGCCCCATGCTGCAGCCGCCTGCATCCATGATCCATCTTCCTCGACTGAAAGGAGGGCCTGCCCTTCCTTGCACCCAGGCCAGGATGGCGTCATTGCTCCGACGAGACCACAAGTATCATTTATGTGTCCTGTCTTTTGAACACGTTGTCTACTACTGTACATATTTGACGGAATGCTCATGGTAAATTGAAGGTCTTGAAATTAGAATTTGCCATCTGGTAACATCTGTGTAAGCGCCTTCGGTGGCTCCGTGCCTTCTGTTTTGATATTGTAAATTGACAAACTAAATTAAGTCTAATACTATTAGCATGTGCGCTCTATACTCTATGTTGAAAGATTGGGAAATGACCATTAAGGGAACCGGCTTAAACAACCTCCAAGGTCTGATCAAAGTGGAAGCAATTAAGGCCCCTTGCCCTTGTGGAGACCATAGAACACATTGTCTGTATCATGAACTCAACTAATATAATGCTCTTACTCTTGTTGGTTTCCAGGTTACGGTAGACAAGGAACAAGGTTTGTTCAGCTTCAGAAGTGGTAATCAAGTAAGATTAGACACACAAGCAAAAAAATCATTCAGATGTGTCTTTTTAGCAATCATTTCTCCTTTGGTCACCTTATATGCTCTACAAGATAGATACAACATAAATTCTGAGTTTGACGAGTATCCATTGATACAGTTCTAACTGTCCGGGAGACCAGAAGATACAAGCCGGTATCTTAATGAAAATTGCAAAGCTTCACTTGTTCATGCTAATTTAACTGATAAATGATGGAGGTCTAAACGCATGGGCGGACGAAGAGGGTGGGCACCCAGAAATTCTAAAATGCTCTAAAATTCTTTTTACCTACTAGGATCTGAAGATTGGAACCTCTCTAGATGACCAAATAGGCCCAAAGGTGCGACTTCTTTGTTTGACAACTTGTAATGATCTCCAAATTATTCTGTTTGTGTTAATTTCAGTGTATACCATTTTTAAAATCCTCAGGTTAAATTATAATTTTTTCTTGTGTTTGTTGCAATTGTAGAATTGAATATGAAGAGGAACAACCACATTGCGTTACTTTTCCAGATTCATGAAGCAAAGGATAGTGTTGGTGGTATATGATGCGGCTATCTTTTCTGTACTGTAAATTTTCATATTTACATGCGGTAAGAACTTTTTTAAACAATCCGTAGCAACGCACGGGCATTCAGCTAGTCTTAGGACTAGCTGAATGCCCGTGCGTTGCTACGAATCAACATAAAAATACTTTTGTTGGCATAGATCAAACAATGATTTTAACTTGTGAAATAGTTTGGGATGTGTTAATGGTTTCTTGTAATCTTTTGTTACATACAAGTCGTTGAATCTACTTTTGGAGCAACTCTCTGAAACGGACTGCCTTTGTATTGCAACACTTTTTAGGCAAAACATTTCACATGTACTCGTTTTAACATCAGGCAATTCAAAAGCACATCAAGTCAAATTACAGGCGTGACCACCTTTCAGTTCAGAAACTGAGGCAGTTCAACCTTCTCCGTGCAGAACTGCTGCAATTCAGTAGTTGGAGATGGAAAGTAGGACACAACAGACCGTTCGCCCGTAGGGTCTCTGCTCAAGGTCATCGTTGCCCGCAACTTCCGCCTACTTGGCCTCTTGTCGCCGCTGCCCTCACGCTACTGTTGTCGGCTATCTCCTTGATTTGCGCCACTATGCGGTGTCACCGCCTCATGTCGTCGTTTGTGACCCGACACTTCGGCGGCTGGCCGGTGCACCGAGTTCATGCTGGTCTGCACGATAATGCTAGGTTGGCCTCTTACCCTCAATATCGTAGTCTCAGTTCATTCTAGTAATAAAAATAATTCCCCTCCGGTATGGATATTCCTATCTATCATTGTTTGTGGTCTTTATCGTGGGCTTCAGCATATTGGAACCTGAACTTCTCCCAAATCAGAGTTAGAAAAAGAAAACTAATCGCTGCCCCCAAACCTAGAGATGGAGCTAACATGCTCCTACTTGTCGCTGTTGTCACCAAAGAGCTCTTGAGCGAGTGGCATGAACCCAGGTATCCTGATCGGCGTTGTAGTGGCCTTGCCATGTAACGACGAAGAAGTCCATAGGAGGATCATGAGTAATTCCGAAGCCGCCGTGGGTGGCAGGGAACTCCTCCTATGGTGGTTTAGTAGGCCCGTGCTGGGAGCTCAGGTAGACGACAGCAGATTTCACACCGCCGTCAGATTCTCAGAGAGGACCAGCGGAAGTTGAGTAGCGAGGAGAGAAATCGAGCGGCAGTTTATCATCTTGCATTGGAAGCATAGTTTAAAAAACCGGACCGGTGATCAAACCGGTGAGGTCGTCGGTTCAGGTTTTTACTGGTTGGACCGGTTCACCATCTGGTTTTTTAAGTTGTAAATATATATATATTTAAATATAAATGCAAAAATATTCCAAAACTTCTCAAAATAATTCACATATACAAATACAAAAGGAACAAATCAGTATATATATGGCTACTACGAGCCTATAACCATTTTTTAATTAGCAGTCTCAGCAACGCAAGTAAATATCATGAGCACTCCATCGAGGTACAAATGAACAAGCAGTACGACATCCACTCTTGCCGGTGTTGGCTCCGAGAGATGCAGAACATGTGGAACGAGATGGTGAACTGTGACCACGTTCGACGACACCCGTGGAGAATTGGAGATCAAGTGAGAAATGGTAGAGCGGCCGCCGGAGGGACACGGAGCTCGAGTAGAGGCCGTCCAGACTCAGGAAGCTGCTGGCGAGAGCAGGATTTGAGCGGCGACCAGCCTCGATTGTCCGGGGAATCGACCGCCGGTGGCCCCTAGAGCTGTTCATGGTCTCAACTGGCTACCGACGGGACTTACCATCTGCCATGGCGATGCCGCTCTCCAGTCCAGTCAATGGCGGTGACACATGAGAAAGAGGGACTAAATCGGGATCGATTGGATCCAAATCTCATAAAGGCCGACCTGGTTAATCGTCCAAGCTGCCGGGTGCGGGCTGTGTCCCAGCAGTATCGAGGAAGGTTGACGCGCCGGGAAGCTCTTGTTTGTAATGAATGACGCGGAGGGAAAAAAAGGAAAGAAAAGATTTTGTCATAATTAATATCTTTTGTTTGTAGTGATGTATAGCCTAAAGTTAGCCTGATTTCATTGATTGCGTGATTCCGGGATAGCGTGATTCCATGATGTAAATATAGCCTACTGTTGTATTTTTTTCTTAGGGGTATTTTAGGAAGTTGAATGTTTTAATCAAAAGTGGCTTCACCATCACCAACTGGAATCCGATAGTAAAGAAGATACTAGTACAATTTAGAGATTTTCGCAATAAGCTACGAATAATTTGTATCGGAATGGAAGGATTAGATGCAATCTGACGCTCCCTAAAAAAGGTGCAATCTGAGTATCTGACTCGACGAGCAAAATTGTAGAATCGGTAGATTGCATTGATTCAGGGATCGTTTACATATAGCGTTTACACATATCGTGGGTAGAAGGAGTGCCGCACGTATAGGAATAGATCCTATCGATCATGAGCTGGAGACTAGGGGAATGGTTTACACACAGATTAGTTACAACACATTATTCAACACCCCCCGCAGTCAGAATTATGCTAGGAATAATATTCAGACTGGAACAAAAATCTTGGAATATCTTGGTCGTCAGCCCCTTTGTGAATATATCAGCGAACTGAGAACTGGTCGGTACATGAAGTACTTTGGCCTCGCCAAGTGCCACACGACCACGTACAAAATGCAGGATGATTTCCACATGCTTCGTCCGCTGGTGCTGAACCGGGTTAGATGACATGTACATAGCACTTACATTGTCACAATACACAATAGTGGCCCGAGAGGGTGGGTGATGGAGCTCCTGCAAGAGTTGGCGAAGCCAACAAGACTCAGTGATGCAGTTTGCGACCGCACGGTATTCAACCTCCGCACTTGAGCGAGACACCGTAGGTTGTCGCTTAGATGACCAGGAAATCAGATTATCACCAAGGAAAACACAGAAACCGGAGGTGGATTTTCTCGTGTCAGGACAATCGGCCCAATCAGCGTCCGAGTATGCAATGAGATCAAGCGAGGATGCCTTATGAATTTTGAGACCGAAATGGGAGGTGTCATGCACATAGCGAAGAATGTGTTTGATGAGATGGAAGTGGGTGTCTCATGGATCATGCATAAATAGGCAAACTTGTTGGACAACGTAGGAAAGATCAGGACGTGTGAGGGTGAGATATTGTAGGGCACTGGCTAGGCTCTTGTAGAGGCTCGGGTCAGAGAAGGAAGACCCATGGGTGGCAGAGAGTTTTGAGGTGGTGTCAATGGGCGTGGAAATGGGGTTGCAATTTAGTATTTTCGCACACTCCAAGATCTCTAGGGCATATTGTTGTTGAGATAAAAACAAACCATCATGTTTGCGATGAACATTAATGCCTAAGAAATGGTGGATGTCTCCGAGGTCACTCATGGAGAACTAGGAGTGGAGAGAGGAAATGATGGTGTCAAGGAGGGAGGTGGTGTTTGCGGTGAGTATAATTTCATCCACATACAGTAACAAATATGCAATGGAGGTGTCATGGTGAAGAATAAATAGTGAGGAATCAATTTTGGAGGCCGAAAAACCAATGGAGGCAATGAAAGTGGTGAAGCGATGAAACCATGCACGACGTGTCTGTTTAAGCCCATAAAGAGATTTTGTAAGCGGCAAACATGAGCAAGATGGGAGGAGTCAAGAAATCAAGAAGGTTGCTCACAGTAGACGGTCTCTTGAAGATGGCCGTGAAGGAAAGCATTCTTGACGTCCAGTTGATGAATGGGCCACGAGTGTATAGAGGCAATGCTCAAGACGAGGAGAATGGTAGCCGTCTTCACAACGGGACTGAAAGTTTCACCGTAGTCCACACCATGTTGTTGCGTGAATCCACGCACCACCCATCTTGCCTTGTAGCGTGCAAGCGTGCCACTAGGATTGAATTTGTGGCGAAATATCCACTTTCGGGTCATCACGTTGACCACCCTGCAGGATGAGCAACTAAGGACCACGTGTCATTCCGCATTAGGGCATTAAATTCTTCAAGCATAGCATTTTACCAGTTAGGGTCCTTAAGAGTAGAGCGATATGTGGGAGGTATGGGAGAAATAACAGCGGAGGACGCGGCGTTGAGACCAAATTGTTGTCTGGGCATGAAATAACCCGTTTTACCATGGGTGAGCATTTTGTGTGCATTCTAGGGTAGATCTACTGGAATAGCCCTGGGTGGCAGAGGTGGCTGAGGTGGCGGACATGGAGTGGCGGAGAGTGGATCAGGGGAGGGGACCGACGGGGAGGGTGCGACAGCCGAGGGAGATGTTGTCGGGGTGTGTGGGCTGGTGGGGGTGCGGGGACTAGCAGATGTGTCAGGCGAGGAGTCCTGGATGGCGGGGGAGTGGGCAGGCGCAGGTGCCAGAGTGGATCGAGCGGGGCCTGAGAGGGTGGGTGGATTGAGCGGAGCTCGCTGGTTGGCTGGCGACGGAATCAGAGACCCTGGTGCAGGATCGCTGGTAGAGCTCGCGATCCGAGGCTGATGCGGGGCAGCAGAGGTGGTTTATGCAGTATTTTCTATGGCAGCGATATCCCCATTTTCAGCGGAAAAATAAGGGAAACACGACTCATCAAAATTCACATGCCGAGAGATAATAACGCGACGAGAATCTTAGTCGAGGTTGTGATATCCCTCATGTTCGTGAGGGTACCCGAGGAAAACGCAGCGAGTGGAACGTGATGTGAGTTTGTGGTCGGTGGAGGCATGTAAGTTTGGATAGCATAGGCAACCGAACACGCGTAAGTGGTCATAGGATGGGTTTCGGCCGTAGAGGCGAAAGTGTGGAGTGTGAGAAGAGAATGGCACGGGATGGGCGAATATTAAGGAGATGTGTAGCGGTGTTGAGGGCCTCAACCCAAAATGGTGGTGGCAGTTTGGCTTGAAGAAGAAGGGTGTGAATGATTGATGTGCGTAGCGTTAGCTACCAGTTGGGAACCCCAAGAGGAAGTTATGATGAGCACAACATCAAATTTTCCCTCAGTAAGAAACCAAGGTTTAATCGACCAGTAGGAGAAAGAAACAACTTTCGAAGGTTGTTGCTAGCTGACTTTGGCAACGGCTCCAGAGAACTTGTTTATGGCGCCTGTCTGGGGTGTAGCTTCGGCGCCAACAACAACGTAGAACCTGCACACAACACAACCAAGATATTTTGCCCCAACTTGCAGTGAGGTTGTCAATCTCACTGGTTTGCTGAAAACAAAGTATTAAATGTACCGTGTGGAAAATGATATTTGTTTATAGTAAGTAAATAAATAATGCTTGCGGAAAGTAAATGGTGCTTGCATTAGAAGGTAATATATGTAAAAGAATGGACCGGGGTCCACAGTTCACTAGAGGTGTCTCTCCATAAAGATAAATAACATGCTGGGTAAATAAATTACAGTTGGGCAATTGACAAAATAAAGAATGCATAACAATGTATGTACATGTCATGAAGATCACTATGAGATTCACTTGGGCATTACAACATAATACATAGACCATAATCCAACTGCAACTATGACTAATAATCCACCCGCCGGATATCATCCGAACAACCGTTGGGTATTAAGTTGCAAGCAACAGATTATCGCCTTAAGTAAAGTGTGTAATGTAAACAATACAAATGTCCTTGAACAAGAGATTATTGTTTTCTCCCTAGTAGCAATAGCACATCTACAACCTTACAAGTTATTGTCACTCTCCCAGATTACTAGAGGCATGAACCCATTATCGAGCATAAATACCCCCTCTTGGAGTCACTAGCATCTACTCGGCTCAGATATCTACTAGCAACGGAGAGCATGCAAGAACATAAATAACATAGACATGATAAATCAACAATCAACTTGACATAGTATTCAATATTCATCGGATCCCAACAAACACAACATGTAGAATTACATAACGATGATCTTGATCATGATAGGCAGCTCACAAGATCTAGATATGAAGCGCATGGAGGAGAAGACAACCATCTAGCTACTGCTATGGACCCATAGTCCAAGGTAGACTACTCATGTATCACTCCGGAGGCCGGCATGGTGATGAAGAAGGCCTCCGGTGATGATTCCCCTCTCTGGCAAGGTGCCGGGAAGAGCTTCTGGACCCTCCCAATCTCGGGACAATGACGGCAGCGGCTTGCAGTATGTTTTCTGGAAAAGTGTTCGTCTCCTTAGTGTTTTCCCGTCGAAGGGAATATATAGGCGGAAGGGCGTTGTCAGGGGATGGACCAGGGGTCCTCACCACCTGGTGGCACGGCCAGGGGGTGGCTCGCGCCACCCTATGGTGCAGCTGCCCTCTGGCCCCCCTCCGTCTCTCCTTTGGACTCCGTCTTTGTGTCAGGTAAATAGGAACTTTGGCTTTCGTTTCGTCCAATTCCAAGAATATTTCCTGTGTAACTTTTCTGAAACACAAAAATAGCAAAAAACAGGGAACTGACACTGTGGCATCTCGTTAATAGGTTAGTTCCGGAAAATGCATAAAAATGCCACGAAGTGTAAACGAAACACAAAGCAATTGGTGTAAAACAAGCATGGAGCATAAAAAATTATAGATACGTTTACGACGTATCAAGCATCCCCAAGCTTAACTCCTGCTCGTCCTTGAGTAGGTAAGTGATAACAAAACAATAGTTTTTGAGGTGACATACACCAACACAATCTTGATCAACTTAAGGTAAAGCATTGCATGTTGAGATCAAAGTACTCTAAACATGGGCATAAGAGATATAATTCTAACCATAGAACTTAGCAACCATGTTACAACATGAAAAGAAACACAAACAAAAGATCATGAGTAATAATGCATTGAAAGGTGTATGTTTGTTTGAAGCATATAGAAAACATAGCAAAGTGGTATTCAGCTTGTCCCTCATAGAGTAGCAAAACATAAATGCATAGGACACCTTCAAAGTTTAAGAGGGTGACTAGATACAAAAAATTTGAGAACAAGCAATACCATAATCATGAATCAATCAATAATAAATTTTGGGACCATGCACATTATACTCAGAATGATAACTATGCTCTATAATCGGTGCATAAAGGTAGAAGATGAAGACTCAACATAAAAGTAAAAGAAAGGCCCTTCGCAAAAGGAAGCAGGGTTTTAACATGTGCTATAGCTTTTCATTTGTAAAATAGAGATACAAAATATTTTGAGAGGTGGTTGTTCTTGTCAACAACTGTCAATGGAGTTCTTGCTATCTTCCATACTAAACAAGTTGAGAGTAGTTCCGAGTTCTTTGAAAAATTGGCACATATATGCTCTTTTATAAAATTTAGCACTCCTTCCACTTTTCCTTTCACAAACCATGGCTAACCGAATCCTTCGGGTACCCACCAACTTTCACATACCATGGAGGAGTGCTTTTTTTTCTTTTTTTTAGAGGTTACAATGGTCTGACTAGCTCTCTTGCAAAATTAATGACGAGCATATGAAGCATGCAAGTCGAGGGGTACTTAATTCAATATGGAAGATAGCAAACCCGACCACTACGTCCTCATGAGCTAAAAACACTGTCACAAAATGAGAAGTTTTTGAAGGTTTTTGAAAGGTAGCACATGAAAATTTACTTGGAATGGTTTGAAATACCATGCATAGGAATTTGTAGTGGACTCTTTGGAAAAACTTTGGTTTTTGGAGTTGGATGCACCAGAAGTATTCCCTCTCAGTACAGGTGAAGGCTAGCAAAAGACTGGGAGCGACCAACTAAGAGAGCAATAACGGCCATAATCATGCATAGCAACAAAACATTATTAACCAAAGCATAAAGTGGCATCACAAGTCAAAACATGGTGTAAGCATGCGCCAAGTCAACTTAAATAAAGCATCAAAGGAGAATACCACAATATTATGCTTCTATAAGATAAAAACAACGCATGATTCTTTCAAAGGCACATTAAGCACTCTCAGTTATTTGAGACAAGTCATGCTACAATAACAACTACTAAGCATATAATCAAAATAATATCAAGCATGACATGATAAAGTCTAAGCAACAGTCTAAACAAGCTCCCTTTTTGCATCACTATAAGCATAAAACAATTTACTCTTTTCCAACACCAATCAACCTTTTTGAAACAACTCCCAAAGATGAAAACCAACAAAGACTAGAGGTCTAAACACACCTAGCTACAAAGAACTAACAAGTTCTGAACAAGAACGAAGGCGAAAAACAAAAGCTAAACGCAGTACTAGAAAAAGAGAACACTCGTTGAACGATAAAAGTGAAAACTAGAGTGTTCTAAGCAATGAAAATGGAGTGTGTCTTCTCCAAAAGAAATATGTTGGGGTCCAACCATTTATTGCAGCAAACAAAACAAAAGAAAACTGAAAGTAAAAATAAAGACGCTCCAAGAAAAACACATAGCATATAAAGCAATAAAAATATAGTGTCTTGAAAGATGACCTGATATTTTTGTGGATGAAGAAGGGGTGCCATGGGGGCATCCCCAATCTTTGACGCTTGTACTTCTTGGATATTTCTTGGGGTGACATGGGCATCCCCAATCTTGAGATTTTGTCCATACTTCATCTCATCTCATCATTCTCCTTTCCCTACATTTGAAAACTTCCTTCATACAAAACTTCACACAATTCTTATTAGCTACATTAGTTTATGCAAGATAGTAAATCCACTTTTGGTTCAGTTTTAACTCAATTATAACACATATTAACACATAAGCTACTGTAGCAACTTACTCAAAAGTTCCGTGATCAAAAGAACTCAAAAAGAAAGAGATCAAGAGGCAAATGCAAATAGTGGCAGAAATCTGTCAAAACAGAAGAGCTGGTAAAGATCAATTTTTTTGAGAATCTTCTGTTGCTCAAATCGAAAAGTGCAAAACTAATGAAAGTTAGATAATAACCTGGGGCATGTGCACAAGAAATCGCAGATCGAAATTACGTTCTGGGAATTTTCACGAATTTTTACGGTGAAGCGCAGAAATCTGTTTCAGGACAGCAACATCCCCAAATCTTACCTTCTTCTAATTAGAGGTTACTCTTGGCACAAAAATGAAGTAAAAATGATAAGTAGATGTCATTACAGTATTAATAACTTCTAAGACTCAACAAAAAGAAAAAGTACTTAAAAGAAAACATTGGGTTATCTCCCAAGAGTGTTTTTCTTTAACGCCTTTTGATGGCGCGGTGATGATGATGCCAGAAAGCTTGATTGCATTTGTTGATGAAGAAAAATAACCGGCCAGTTGGAAACCCCAAGAGAAGGTTTGATGAATATAGCAGCAAGTTTTCCCTCAGTTATGATACCAAGGTTATCAATCCAGTAGGAAAAAGACAATACTCCAGAAGGTGATGCCCGCTAGCTTCGCGACAGCTCCGGACAATTTATAGGGCACCTCGTCCAAGATTTGCTTTGCGAGCGGCAACGTGGAACCTGCACACAACACAACCAAATACTTTGTTCCCAACTTACGATGAGGTTGTCAATCTCACTGGTTTGCTTGAAACAAAGGGTATGAGCGTATCGAGTGGAAAGTAATAGTAATATGCGAGTAAAATTAACAGTGCGAGTAAAGTAAACAAGTGATAGCAATATAATGGAAATAGGACCGGGGTCCACAGTTCACTAGTGGTGTCTCTCCATAAGATAAAATAATATATGCTGGGTAAACAAATTATAGTTGGGCAATTGATAGAATAAAGACAACGTGCATATGTCGAAAGGATCACTATGAGATTTACTCTGGCATTACAATAAGATACATAGACCGTCATCCAACTGCATCTATGACTAATAATCCACTTGTGGCGAATCAATCCGAGAACTCCACAAGTATTAAGTTGCGAACAACAGATAACTGCATTAAGCAAAGTGTGTAATGTAAACAAAGCATATGCCTTTGAGCAGATGAATGTTGTTTTCTCCCTAGTGGTAACAGCACATCTACAACCTTAGAGTTTTCTGTCACTCCCCCGGATTAAATAGAGGCATGAACCCAACTATCGAGCATAAATACCCCCTCTTGGAGTCACTAGAAACTACTCGGCCAAGATAGCTACTAACAACGGAGAGCATGCAAGATCATAAACAACATAGAGATAACATAAGATAATATTCAGCACATCAACTCAATCATAACACCAATATTCATCGGATCCCAACAAACACAACATGTAGAATTACATAACGGTGATCTTGATCATGTAAGGCAGCTCACGAGCTCTAAACATGAAGCACATGGTGGAGAAGACAACCAACTAGCTATTGCTATGGACCCATAGTCCAAGGTAGACTACTCACTCATCGCGCCGGAGGCAAGCATGGCGATAAAGAAGACCTCTGGTGGCGATTCCCCTCTCCGGCAGGGTGCCAGGAAGAGCTTCTGGACCCTCCCGATCTCGGGTCGACGGTGGCGGCGGATCACGATGTATTCTGGAAAAGTGATCGGGTATTTAGGTTTTTCCCGTCGGGGAGTCTTTATAGGCGAAGGGGCGGCACCAGAGGTGGACCAGGGGGCCCTCACAGCAGGTGGGCGCGGGCCAGGGGCAGGCCGCGCCCCTAGTGGTGTGGCCGCCCTGTGGCCCTTCTCCGTCTCCTCTTCGGTTCTCTGGAAGCTTTGGTAAATTTCCAGATGTTCGGCTTTTGTTTCGTCCAATTCCGAGAATATTTCCTATGTAACTTTTCTGAAACACAAAAACAGCAGAAAATAGGGAACTGGCACTGTGGCATCTCGTTAATAGGTTAGTTCCGGAAAATGTATAAAAATGCCACGAAGTGTAACGAAACACTAAGCAAATGGTGTAAAAACAAGCATGGAGCATCAAAAATTATAGATATGTTTGAGACGTATCAGCATCCCCAAGCTTAACTCCTGCTCATCCTCGAGTAGGTAAGTGATAACAAAAGAAATAATTTTTGAGGTGACATGCACCTACACAATCTTGATCATCTATGTAAGCGTTGTGCGCTGGGATCAAAAGAACTTAAAACATGGGCATGAAAGATATAATCTTGATAGAAGAAACTGAGCAACCTTGTTATAACATGAAAAATAACACAAATGAAAGATCATGAAAATCAAACAATGAAAGTCAAACGTGTGTTCAAATCATATGGAAAAACATACAAATAGTTTTCAGCTTGTCCTTCATGAGAGAGCAAAACATAAATGCATAGGACACCTTCAAGTTTAAGAGGGTGACTAGATACAAGTAATTTGAGAACAAGTGAAACCAACATCATGAATCAATCAATGAAAACTTTGGGACAATGCACATTATACTCAGAATGACAACTATGCTCTCTTAGACGGTGCATAAAGATAGAAGGTGATGACTCAACATAAAAGTAAAAGAAAGGCCCTTCGCGGAGGGAAGCAGTGATTAAACATGTGCTAGAGCTTTTCATTTGTAAAACAGAGAGAAAAATTGGGTTTTGAGAGGTGGTTGTTTCATGTCAACGACTGGCAATGGGGTCTTACTATCTTCCATAATAAACAAGTGAGAGCGGTTTCGAGTTCTTTGAAAAATTGGCACATTGGTGCTCTTTTATAAAGCTTTGGCACTCCTCCCCACCTTTTTTTTCCTTTCTCAACCCATGGCTAACCGATTCATCGGGTGCCCACCAACATTCACATACCATGGAGGAGTGCCTTTTTTCTTTTTTAGAATTAGATTGCAATGGTCTGACCAGCTCTCATGCAAAATTAATGACGAGCAGATGTAGCTGCCTAGTCGAGGGCTACTTAATTTAATATGGAAGATAGTAATTCCGACCACTACATCCCCATGAGCTAAAAGCAGTGGCACAAAACGAGAAGTAGTTGAACGTTTTGAAAGGTAGCACATGAAAATTTACTTGGAATGGCTTACAAATACCATGCATAGAATTTATAGTGGACACAATGGCAAACTTGGTTTTTAGGAGTTGGATGCACGAGTAGAGCTCATACTCAGTACAAAACAAGGGCTAGCAAAAGACTGGGAGCGACCAACTAAGAGAGCAATAACGGCCATAATCATGCAAAGCAACAAAGCGACATTAAAAGAAGCATAAGATGGCATCAAAAGTCAAAAACTAAATGATCATAAAGGCAATGGCGACTTTGTATGAGTCAAACATGTGTGAGCATGCGCCAAGTCAACCCAAATAAAGCATCAAAGGAAAAAAAACCAAAATAATGCTTCCAAATAATTAAAATAATGCATGCTTTTTTTAAAGGCTCATTAAGCAATCTCAGTCATTTGAGACAAGTCATGCTACAGCAAAACCACTAAGCATACTATCAAAAAGATATCAAGCATGACATGCAAAAGCCTAGGCCGTAGTCTACACAAGCTCCTTCTTGTACCACTTTTTTGCATAAAGCTTTTTCTCTTTTCCAACACCATTCAAACTTTTTATTAACAACTCTTTTGATGAAAACCAACATAGACCAGAGGTCAAAATACACCTTGATAAAAAGATATAACAAGATCTGAACAAAAATCAAGGTGAAAATCGAAAACTAAACGCAGTAGCAGAAAAAGAGAACACTCGTTGAAACGATAAGAGTGAAAAATGGAGTGTTCTTGGCAAATGAAAAGCAAGGCAACTTCTCGAAAAGGAATTTGTTGGGGTCCAACCATTTATTGCAGCAAACAAAACTAAACAAAACTGAAAAATAAAGATAAGACGCTCCAAGAAAAACGCATAATGCATGAAGCAATAAAAATATAGTGTGTTGAAAGGTGACCTGATTTTTGCCGATGAAGAAGGGGTGCCTCGGGGGCATCCCCAAGCTTTGACGCTTGTACCTCTTGGATATTTCTTGGGGTGACATGGGCATCCCCAAGCTTGAGCTTTTGTCCATTCTTCAACTCATCTCATCATTCTCCAATCACTACACTTGAAAACTTCCTTCATACAAAACTAAACACAATTCTATTAGCAACATTAGTGTAAGCATAACAATGAATCAACCCTTTTTGCTTCAGGTTTCAACTCAAAACCACCACATATAAAGCATATACTACTGTAGCAACTTCCCCAAAAGTTCCGTGATCAAAAGAACTAAAAAAGAAAGCGATCGAGCGGCAAACACAAATATTGGCAGAAATCTGTCAAAACAGAACAGCTGACAATGGTCGAATTTTTAGAGGGTTTTTTGTTGCTCAAATCAAAAAGTGTATAAATAATGAAAGTTTGTATATAACCTGGGGCATATGCACAAGAAATATCAGGTCCAAAAGATATTCTGAGAATTTTCACGAATTTTTACGGTGCAGCACCAAAAACTGTTTCAGGACAGCAACATCCCCAAATCTTACCTCACTCAAATTAGAGGCTTCTCTTGGCACAAAAACGAAATAAAAAGGATAAGGAGAGGTTATTACAGTAGTAATAACTTCCAAGACTCAAATAAAAGAAAAATAACTGAAAGTAAACATATTGGGTTATCTCCCAAGAGTGCTTTTCTTTAATGCCTTTGAGCTAGGCGCAGAAAGTGCGAATCAAGTAATATCAAGTGATGAAGCATCAAGCTCATAATTTGCTATAAGAATAGAGTCAAAAAGCAATTTCTTTCTCTTTCTATGGAAGTGTTCCATACCTTTCTTGAGTGGAAATTGATATTTGATGGTGCCTTCCCTCATATCAATGATGGCACCTACAGTTCGAAGAAAGGGTCTTCCCAAAATAATAGGACATGAAGCATTGCACTCAACATCCATGACAAGAAAATCAACGGGAACAAGGTTATTGTTAACCATAATAAGAACATCATTAATCCTTCCCAAAGGTTTCTTCTTAGCAACATCAGCAATAGGAACATCATAATAACACTTTTCAAGCGGTGGTAAATCAAGCATATCATAAATTTTTCTAGGCATGATAGAAATACTAGCACCTAGATCACATAAAGCATGGCAATCAAAACCATTAACATGCATATCAATGATGGGTTCCCAACCATCTTCTAACTTCTTGGGAATAGAAGCTTTTTGCTTCAACTTTTCATCCCAAATTTTCATGAGAGCGTTGGTAATATGCTTAGTAAAAGCAACATTTAAAGAACTAGCATTAGGAGTCAAAGCAAGCTTTTGCAAGAACAAAATAACTTCAGATATATTACAGCCATCAACATCAAAATCATTAAAAGAAATAGAGCTATCATCTCCTACACTTCGAAAAAATTTAGCACTCTTTTGAGAAAAAGTTTTAGCTGTTTTAGGCTTTTTAACACTAGGAGTAGGAGTTTTCTCTACACCAATCAAAGTAAGAGGATTGCTAGCATTTGGAGCAATATCATTAGAGGTAGTAATGGTACATACCTTCATCTTTCTAGCCATCTCATCTTCTCTTTCCCACCTGGCATGCAATTCTGCTAGCATCCTAACATTTTCATCAATTCTAACTTGGATAACATTAGCAGTGGCAAAAGGATCAGGCTTAGCGGACATTCTGTTAATCAAAGAAGATTGCGCATTAGACAAAGATGAAATATTGGTTTCAGCTTTGGAAACCTTAGCTTGCCACTCAGGGATAGCCTTGTTTAAATTTTCAAGTTGATGACTAATAGTCCTCAACAGAGCTGATTGCTCCTCCATAGTCTTGGTGAAAGTCCTGTTATGCTCATATTGCACCTGCATAAAATTCTTGGTGGCCTTTTCAAATTCTAAAATCCTTTCTTCACTAGGCATTTTAGGTCTACCAAGATAGCTATTATCACCATTAGAAGGAAACGGCCTATAATTGTTGCTAGCAAAATTGTTCCTATAAGCATTGTTGTTAAAATTATTATTTCTAATGAAGTTTACATCAACATGCTCTTCTTGAGCAACCAAAGAGGCCAAAGGAACATTATTAGGATCTACATGAGTCCTATCATTAGAAAGCATAAGCATAATAGCATCAATCTTATCACTCAAGGAAGAGGTTTCCTCAACAGAATTTACCTTCTTACCTTGTGGAGCTCTCTCGGTGTGCCATTCAGAGTAATTTACCATCATATTGTCGAGAAGCTTAGTTGCGGTGCCTAAGGTAAGGGACATAAAAGTTCCTCCAGCAGCTGAATCCAGTAGGTTCCTTGAAGAAAAATTCAGTCCTGCATAAAAAGTTTGGACAATCATCCAAGTAGTCAGTCCATGAGTGGGACAATTCTTTATCATAGATTTCATTATTTCCCAAGCTTGAGCAACATGTTCATTATCAAACTGACTAAACTTCATAATACTGCTACACAAAGCTATAATCTTAGCAGGAGGATAGTATCTACCAATAAAAGCATCCTTACACTTAGCCCATGAATCAATACTATTTTTAGACAAAGACAGCAACCAATCCTTAGCTTTTCCTCTCAAAGAAAAAGGAAACAACTTAAGCTTAATAATATCACTTTCTACATCCTTATATTTTTGCATCTCACATAGCTCAACAAAATTGTTGAGATGAGATGCAGCATCATCAGTACTAGCACCAGAAAATTGCTCTTTCATAACAAGGTTCAACAAAGCAGGCTTAATCTCATAAAAGTTTGCAGCAGGAGCAGGTGGCGCAATAGGAGTGCAGATAAAATCACTATTATTCGTGCTAGTGAAGTCACACAACTTGGTGTTTTCAGGAGTAGCCATTCTAGCAAAACTAAAAGCAGACAAGTAAAAACAACTATAAAGGATACTAATTTTTTGTGTTTTTGATTAAACGATGCAAGTAAAAATAAAGTAAAAGCAAAAATTAAAATGAAGTAAAGGATGTGCGTGCGAAACTCCCCTTGCAGAAGTCTTCTTTTTCCCCGGCAACGGCGCCAGAAAAACTTGTTGATGGTGCGGTGCTGATGATGCCAGAAAGCTTGATTGCGTTTGTTGATGAAGTAAAATAACCGGCCAGTTGGAAACCCCAAGAGAAGGTTTGATGAATATAGCAGCAAGTTTTCCCTCAGTTACGAAACCAAGGTTATCAATCCAGTAGGAAAAAGACAATACTCCAGAAGGTGATGCCCGCTAGCTTCGCGATAGCTCCGGACAATTTATAGGGCGCCTCGTCCAAGCTTTGCTTTGCGAGCGGCAATGTGGAACCTGCACACAACACAACCAAATACTTTGTTCCCAACTTACGATGAGGTTGTCAATCTCACCGGTTTGCTTGAAACAAAGGGTATGAGCGTATCGAGTGGAAAGCAATAGTAATATGCGAGTAAAATTAACAGTGCGAGTAAAGTAAACAGGTGATAGCAATATAATGGAAATAGGACCGGGGTCCACAGTTCACTAGTAGTGTCTCTCCATAAGATAAAATAACACATGCTGGGTAACAAATTACAGTTGGGCAATTGATAGAATAAAAACAACGTGCATATGTCGAGAGGATCACTATGAGATTTAATCTGGGCATTACAACAAGATACATAGACCGTCATCCAACTGCATCTATGACTAATAATCCACTTGTAGAGAATCAATCCGAAAACTCCACAAGTATTAAGTTGCGAACAACAGATAACTGTATTAAGCAAAGTGTGTAATGTAAACAATGCATATGCCCTTGAGCATATGAATGTTGTTTTCTCCCTAGTGGCAACAACACATCTACAACCTTAGAGGTTTCTGTCACCCCCCCAGATTAAATAGAGGCATGAACACAACTATCGAGCATAAATACCCCCTCTTGGAGTCACTAGCAACTACTCGGCCAAGATAGCTACTAACAACGGAGAGCATGCAAGATCATAAACAACATAGAGATAACATAAGATAATATTCAGCACATCAACTCAATCATAACACCAATATTCATCGGATCCCAACAAACACAACATGTAGAATTACATAACGGTGATCTCGATCATGTAAGGCAGCTCACGAGATCTAAACATGAAGCACATGGTGGAGAAGACAACCAACTAGCTACTGCTATGGACCCATAGTCCAAGGTAGACTACTCACTCATCGCGCCGGAGGCAAGCATGGCGATGAAGAAGACCTCCAGTGGCGATTCCCCTCTCCGGCAGGGTGCTGGGAAGAGCTTCTGGACCCTCCCGATCTCGGGTCGACAGCGGCGGCGGATCGCGATGTATTCTGGAAAAGTGATCGGGTATTTAGGTTTTTCCCATCGGGGGGTCTTTATAGGCGAAGGGGCGGCGCCAGAGGTGGACCAGGGGGCCCTCACCACAGGTGCGCATGGGGCAGGGGCAGGCCGCGCCCCTGGTGGTGTGGCCGCCCTGTGGCCCTTCTCCGTCTCCTCTTCGGTTCTCTGGAAGCTTCGGTAAATTTCCGAATGTTCGGCTTTTGTTTCGTCCAATTCCGAGAATATTTCCTGTGTAACTTTTCTGAAACACAAAAACAACAGAAAACAGGGAACTGGCACTGTGGCATCTCGTTAATAGGTTAGTTCCGGAAAATGCATAGAAATGCCACGAAGTGTAACGAAACACTAAGCAAATGGTGTAAACACAAGCATGGAGCATCAAAAATTATAGATACGTTTGAGATGTATCACCTTTGAGCTAGGCGCAAAAAGTAAGAATCAAGTATTTTCAAATAAAAAAGCATTAAGATCAAGGGATTTCTATTTTTGTGCCCTTGGGTCCTTAGTTGTACTCAGTTTTCCCTAGCTCCTTTGTTTTTCCTCAGTTTTGTCTAAGCCCTTGTCTGAAACCCTAACAAGTGCTGAAACGGCCGGTTGCCCGATGGGTCAACAACTTTGACCATTATCTGCTGACTAGTGGGGCCACGTAGAGCCCGCAAAGACATGTCAGAGCATCCATCTTTGTTTGACCGTAAGCATCGCCGTATCCCTGACCAAAACGCGAATGAGTGGGGCTTCGGTATATCGAATGACAAGTGGGGCCATGATGCTGATACAAGGGGCAATACACGGGTAGGATTAGATCTTTAAACGGAGCTCTACAGCGATGGCACGGAGGAGGTGGCCTGCGGGGTGCCGAGATGAGATCGATGTCCACAAAGAACTGCATGATGCGAGACCAAACGCATTAGATAGATATGAACTAGATGCGTTTAACCATGCATAGAAGAGAAGAAATGGTCGAGGACATCGACGACGACCTCAACACTTGGACTGACGGTGTCGGACACGAACGCGAGCAATGTAGAGAAAACTAGTGTCTCTCCTTTCTGGCATGTATAGATGGGTGCTAGGGGAGTGTGGTGGCGAAGGGAAAGACCTAGCGGTGGTCTGTGGCATCCAGCATAGCGGGGCGGCGTGGCCGTGCCCACAGCGGCGTGCATGCTCGGCATTGGCATCAGCATGTACGTTCATCATTGGCCTCAGCGGTATCTCTGGTGTGTCAGTGATCGAATGAGGGGACGGGATTGAGGGTGCATCCCGACGGTGACCTAGCAGTGGCGGCGAGCATGCATAGCCGTTCTGACCATGCCGATATCGGCATCGGCATCGTTTGGAGGCTGTGGTGCTCGAATCATGGTGGAAATTGCGATTCCCTATTATTTTTATGTGCATAATATATAGAAAATAGCTAGATCTCTATATCGATGCATATGAAGCTACATATATATTCTTGGTCATAATCCCCTTATCTAAAGGGGATGGATGCATGGCTTCACGTCGTCGTCGCTTTCATCGTCAGTAGCTTCGTCGTCCGTGTAGTAGTACTTCCTGCACATTGTTACGTCGAACACCTTCACTGTGAGCACATCATCGCCTTCATATTTGAAGTGTAGGATGTAGCCGAAATCCACACCATGCGCGATGGCAAAATTCTCCTAGCCCTTGTCGAGGTACATCCGGCCTTGTCCGTCAAATAGGACCTCCACGGTCCAGAGACGAGGACCGCAGTCAGCTGCTCGCAGATACACCTTAGCGGGCTCCTGGCCGTCAAGATAGTCCGCAAACTTTTTTGGGAGTGCCTGCAAAGAGATCGAGCGCCGACCGTTTGAAATTAAAGGTTTTTTAGAACATGCACATAATTAATCACATGCATCATATATGTGGGAAAGCGTACGTACCTTCTTGGCCAAAGGGTCTTCATAGATGACGATTAAGAACTCCTCTATGATCAATGGCAGTGTTGACGGTGGTGGTGGCAATGATGATGATCCACCACCCAGGCCGCCCCTTCCCCTTCCCCTTCCGGTCGGTGTCCGAGACGTGGAAGCCATGGAAATGGATCAAGTGTATATGAACGAAGAAGAGAGAGGCAGAACCTATTGACATGAGGGATGGCCGTTGTGGGGGTTTATAAGGGAGAGATGACCGTTGTGGGGTTTACACCATAAATTAAGGTAGAGATGACCATTGTGGGGTTTACACAATAAATTAAGGAGGAGATGACCGTTGTGGGCGTTTATATCTCAACAAAAAAGTAATGCCTAAAAGAAATGGAAATTCGTGATAGTTTATTATTTTACTGTGAAAAGTAATGCCTAAAGGAAATTCGTGATAGTTTATCATTTTACCGTGAAAAGTAATGCCTAAAAGAAATGGAAATTCGTGATAGTTTATCATTTTACCGTGAAAAGTAATGCCTACAAGAAATTTGTGATTACCAAACTTGTTGAATCCGGTGGCAAACTCGTTATTTAGCATACATAGAGGGGTAGTAGTTTGCCACCGACAGATAGAGAGAGGGTGGCCATGATGAGATAGAAAGAGGGGTTATCCTGCCCGTTAGATCATAGGATCGACGGTAGGTGGGCACGATCCGTGTGATAACAGCTCGACCAATCAGGCCAAGTTTGGGCTTCTGTGAGAAGGGAGAGGGTAAAACTGAGTAGTATCAAGGATCCAAGGGCAAGTAAATAGTAAACAGGCTAAGAAATTCAAATAAGAGATTTAGAAAGAAATAACACATGTTTTGTACAATGAAACCCATGTTAGCCTACCTCAAAGTATTAGCAATTCAAATATACATGAGTGTGAAAATTATGGCCTCATTCAGACAAACTATGTTTTGGGTATAGATGTTTTGAGAAGGGGTTTGAGTGGAAAACCATGAACCTTCATAGCTACTAGTGATTGGAAAGTGGCCATTTGTGTTAAAACTTGATTTATATATGATTGTTATGATTTCCTACGTGGCAGGTCGCGTAACAAGACTCCATGAGTAGGAGGCACTATGATTTTATTTTTTTTGAATTTTTTTGCGCATGAAATGACTCAATTAGATGGCTTAATCCCATTTGTTGACTCTCTGTTGACCAGCCACTTGAGGGTAAAACTGAGTATATTGCACTAGCCAGTATTAGTACTCGAGGGGAAAACTGAGTACATATATTTTTCCAGTGTAAGACTCGAGGGTAGAACTGAGTACACGTAACGGTGTAGATGTGCAGTACCATGGACGCATGTTGAGACCAAACTGCTGAGACGAACCGTCACTTTGCCAGTATAGAGCCCCTCTCTCCCTCCCTCTGCACACAGTCTCATTATAACTCACGCACGCAACCACGCCTCTCACGTCCCATCACCTTCTCCGAATCAAAAAAACCCCAACCGCCCTACGCGCGCTCCCCTGCCGGCGATGGAGAAGAAGAATGCGCCGGCGCCCATCGCCCCCGAGCCCGTCGCCTCCGAACCCATCTCCTCCGAGCCCATCGCCTCCGAGCCCGTCGCCTCCGAGCCCATCGCCTCCGAGCCCGTCGCATCCGAGCCCGTCGCATCTGCGGCCGTCGCCGCCGAGCCCATCGCCTCCGAGGGCGGTGCATCCAAGCACGGCGCCTCCATGAACTAGGCCTCTCTTAAGGGTGACGGACCACTTCACAAGATCGGCGACTGCTTACTGGCGAACGAGGAGTACGTGAACACCTACTCTGCTTTGAGGCAAGTTTGTACAAATTGGCGCTCAGATTTACCTGAGCCCAACGTGCACCTGCACGAATGGATCATGGTAGAACGCGCCCTTCCACGGGCCGCTGAGTTCTCCTTCCTCAACCTCCGCACATCCCGCTACATCACCATCGATCTAACGGAAGTTCATGCAAGGTTCAAATTCCTCCATATCTATAGAGTTAATCTATTTTTTATTTTCAATCGTAAACATCTTAGTGCTGAATGTTATCTTCATCAATATATTTTAGATACTACTTTGTCGGCTTTTACCGTGGCGTCATCGTGCTTGCCCAGAAGAACCAACCGCACAAGATACGGCTTCTGAACCCACCCACAAAGACATTGAACACTACGTTTGAGGCGCAGATGCCATCTGTTATTGTGGAGTCAGTCGCTGTAATGAAGTCCCCGACTATGGTCTTCGTTTGCACAGGTTACCCCATGGAAATTGCTTGGGTCGATGAGAGCACTCCAACTAAGGATATAGATGAAGAAGATTGGGGAGAAGGAAGATTTTTGATCGAGCACCATTCTCTGCGTTGCATTACCCCGTTCAATGGTGAATTGTATGCAATAGCTGTGAACAGTTTTGAGGTCGGAAAATTAGTGTGCACCAACAATGTCCAGTTGGAGCAGCGCGCGAGCACTGTCAACATGGAGACACTATTTTCATTTCCAAAACTTGGAAATGATTTCAAGTTCTACCTTGTGAAGTCGGATGGTGATCTGCTGCTTGTGTTGTTGGGCGGCAACATTGACAACAATAGGCATTTGGAGGAAGTTCAACCATTGGTGTACCGTGTAGATACTGAGAGACGCTCTCTCCATGCTGTCAGTAACATTGGCAGTCGTGCCTTCTTCGTCAATTATATCCGGTGTATCTCCGTCGATACCAGAGTGCACCCGACAGTTCGACGTGGCTGCATCTACTACATGGATTTGGGTTATATCAGAGAGTACTTTGATGATAGAAAGTCCTGGGATGAGTGGCCACGACGTGTGGATAGATTAGGATACTACGGTCTGAGAAATGAACAAAGGTCATACCGTTTGGAGGATGTATTGGCTGCACACTGCAGGCGGAAGGAGTTCAGTGAATATTTCCTTCATCTCATGGAATGTAGCGATGATGAAATATATGATGAAGAATGAAGAACAGATTCATTCATCCTGGGGTATCCTAATCTTTATGTTGGCCATACATTGCGTCTTGTATTATTTTCAGCTTAGTTTGTCATGAACATTAACATCGTTATTGGCTGCTTTTGGCTGTTGTATGCAGTTTATGTATTATACTTAGTTTTCTCGATTTATTATGCTACTGTGAATTTATCCTATACTAGCTTCTAGATTTGCTACTAGATTTGTTACCATATTGGGCAAAAAACAAGGGCCAAAAGGCAACAATCATTGAAGAAAGACAGAAATAGAAGCTTCTCTAGATTTGATACTAATTTGGTGAAAAGAGAGAGAACTGTTACAGAGAGAGGGGAAAAAGGCGCTCTGAAAGATGCCAATTTTGGCCGAGAGAGACAAAACCGAGCTCTCACGTATAACCAAACGCGGTCTCGTCCTGTCCCACGCGGTCCCTTTCTACCAGCCCCACGCGACGCGGTCTCGTCCTGTCCCACGCGGTCCCTTTCTACCAGCCCCACGTGACGAGGCCCCACACGTCAGCATGGAACGGTCAACTAAATGGAAATCCTCCCGTCCAAGCTCCTTCTGAGGGTTTCAGACAAGGGCTTGGGGAAAACTGAGAAAAAACTAAGGAGTTGGGGAAAACTGAGTACAACTAAGGACCTGAGGGCACGAAAATAGAAATCCCTAAGATCAATACCATAAATCTTTTCAACAAGGAATTGTATTTTATCCAAACAAGTTTTAGAAGATCCTTTCTCAATACTCTTGGGTTCACTACTTTCATCAAAACGGTTTTCAGGAACAATCCAATCAAAATTCTTTTCCAAGGCTTCATGCATTTCTACGAGTTTAAAAGGTATTGGTATTTTGATGTCCTCCCTATTTGTACCAATAACATCTACACATGAGCCAAGCATATTAAAATGCTCAAAAACTTTCCTAGCTTCTATAACAACATCTCTAAAAAATTTACGCAAAGTCTCCAAAATAAAATCTTTCTTTTTAGAGTCTTTGATATCATCAAGCTTAAGAAACATTTATTGCATCATGGGGGTTAAGGTTAACAAACCTAGCCTCCAACACGTGAACTAAATAAGCATCAACAATTTCATAACTAGGAGCAAGTTCTGCTAAAGATCTACCCTCAACATCTTTGTGCTTACTGACATGATTAAAGAACTCTTCTATATTATCTTTCCCAATTATAGAACCGCTGCCTACTGATAAGTCTTTCAGAACATACTTAGGGATCAACATAATGAAATAAAAATAAAGTAACAAAGTACCAACTATAAAAGGAACTTTTTTTTGTAATTTTGATAAAAAGAAGCAAACAAAAATAAGGTAAAGAAACTAAGCAAAACAATAACAAAGTAAAAAGATTGGAAGTGAGAGACTCCCCTTGCAGAAATCCTCTTTCTCCCCGGTAACGGCGCCAAAAAAGAGCTTGATGTGTGTAGCGTTAGCTACCAGTTGGGAACCCCAAGAGGAAGGTATGATGAGCACAGCAGCAAGTTTTCCCTCAGTAAGTGACAAGGGTATAGATAATAGAGCCCGTTACTTAAGTACCCCTGAGGCCCGTTAAGCTAGGCCCAAGTGTAATCCTAGTCGAAATACGAGTTCATGTCATATACCAATGTTGTCATATGTATCGGACCCCTCCCGTACCTTGAGACCTGGCCACCTATATATAGGGGCCAGTAGAGGACGGTGAGGGACAGATTGAAAGCAAGCCAAGTTCACCACCACATTTACTTTCGATACACACCTTGTTTGACTGATTTACCTTCGAGTTCATCCGATGCCCTATTCCCCTGATCCTAAGTCCTTCATCTAGGACATTTGTCAAGTTAACCCTCGTCAGTAAGAAACCAAGGTTTAATCGACCAGTAGGATAAAGAAACAACTTCTGAAGGTTGTTGCTAGCTGACTTTGGCAACGGCTCAAGAGAACTTGTTTATGGCACCTATCTGGGGCGTAGCTTCGACGCCAGCAGCAATGTGGAACCTGCACACAACACAACCAAGATACTTTGCCCCAACTTGCAGTGAGGTTGTCAATCACACTGGTTTGCTGAAAACAAAGGATTAAACGTATTGTGTGGAAAATGATATTTGTTTGCAGTAAGTAAATAAATAATGCTTGCGGAAAGTAAACGGTGATTGCAATAGAAGGTAATATATGTAAAAAATGGACCGGGGTCCACAGTTCACTAGAGGTGCCTCTCCATAAAGATAAATAACATACTAGGTAAACAAATTACAGTTGGGCAATTGACAAAATAAAGAATGCATAACAATGCATGTACATGTCATGAATATCACTCTGAGATTCACTTGGAAATTACAACATAATACATAGACCGTAATCCAACTGAATCTATGACTAATAATCCACCCGCCGAATATCATCCGAACAACAGTTGGGTATTAAGTTGCAAGCAACAGATTATCGCCTTAAGCAAAGTGTGTAATATAAACAATACAAATGTCCTTGAACAAGAGATTGTTGTTTTCTCCCTAGAAGCAATAACACATCTACAACCTTACAAGTTATTGTCACTCTCCCAGATTACTAGAGGCATGAACTAACTATCGAGCATAAATACTCCCTCTTGGAGTCACTATCATCTACTCGGCCAAGATATCTACTAGCAACGGAGAGCATGCAAGATCATAAATAACATAGACATGATAAATCAACAATCAACTTGACATAGTACTCAATATTCATTGGATCCCAGCAAATACAACATGTAGAATTACATAACGTTGATCTTGATCATGATAGGCAGCTCACAGGATCTAGACATGAAGCACATGGAGGATAAGACAACCATCTAGCTACTGCTATGGACCCATAGTCCAAGGTAGATGATGCAGCACGGTGTTGATGTAAATCACCATCCAGTTGGGAACCCCAAGAGGTAGGTATGATGAGCATAGTAGCAAATTTTCCCTCGGTAAGAAACCAAGGTTTATCGAATCTAGGAAAAAGCCAAACTCCAGAAGGTGATGCTTGCTAGCCTAGTGACACTCCAACAAGGGCGCCGTTAACGATTCTTGTTAGCGCGTCTTCAACTAGTAGCAACGTGGAACCTGCACACAACACAACCAAGAACTTTGCTCCCAACTTACGATGAGGTTGTCAATCTCACCGGTTTGCTGTAAACAAAGGAATGAGCGTATCGAGTGGAAAGCAATAGTAGTATGCAAGAAAGTAAACAGTACGAGTAAAGTAAACAGGTAATAGCAATGTAAAGGAAATTGGACCGGGGTCCACAGTTCACTAGTGGTGTCTCTCCATAAAATAAATAACAACATTCTGGGTAAACAAATTACAGTTGGGCAATTGATAGAATAAAGATAACGTGCATATGTCGAGAGGATCACTATGAGATTTAGTCTGGCATTACAACAAGATACATAGACCGCCATCCAACTGCATCTATGACTAATAATCCACCTACGGGAAATCATCCAAGGACCCCGTGAATATTAAGTTGCGAACAACAGATAACTGCATTAAGCAAAGTGTGTAATGTAAACAAAGCATATGTCCTTGGACATAAGAATGTTGTTTTCTCCCTAGTGGCAACAACACATCTATAACCTTAGAGGTTTCTGTCACTCCCCCAGATTAAATAGAGGCATGAACCCAACTATCGAGCATAAATACCCCCTCTTGGAGTCACTAGTATCTACTTAGCCAAGATAGCTACTAACAACAGAGAGCATGCAAGATCATAAACAACATAGAGATAACATAAGATAATATTCAGTACATCAACTTAACATAACACCAATATTCATCGGATCCCAAGAAACACAACATGTAGAATTACACAAAGATGATCTCGATCATGTAAGACAGCTCACAAGATCTAAACATGAAGCACATGGTGGAGAAGACAACCATCTAGCTACTGCTATGGACCCATAGTCCAAGGTAGACTACTCACTCATCGCGCTGGAGGCAAGCATGGCGATGAAGAAGACCTCCGGTGGCGATTCCCCTCTCCGGCAGGGTGCCGGGAAGAGCTTCTGGACCCTCCCGATCTCGGGTCGACGACGACGATGGATCGTGATGTGTTTCTAGAAAATTGATCGGGTACTTAGGTTTTTCCCGTCGGGGGGTCTTTATAGGCGAAGGGGCGGCGTCAGAAGTGGACCAGGGCGGTCACACACATAGGGGGCGCGGCCAGGGGCTGGGCCGCGCCGCCCTACTATGTGGCCGGCCCGTGGCCCCTCTCTGTCTCCTCTTCGGACTTCCGGAAGATTCGGTAAATTTCTAGATGTTCAGCTTTTGTTTCGTCCAATTCTAAGAATATTTCCTGTGTAACTTATCTGAAACACAAAAACAGCAGAAAACAAGAAACTTGCACTGTGGCATCTCGTTAATAAATTAGTTCTGGAAAATGCATAAAACGCCACGAAGTGTAACGAAACACTAAGCAAATGGTGTAAAAACAAGCATGGAGCATAAAAATTATAGATACGTTTGAGACGTATCAGTAGACTACTCACGCATCACTTCAGAGGCTAGCATGGTGATGAAGAAGGCCTCCGATGATGATTCCCCTCTCCAGCAGGGTACCGGGAAGAGCTTCTGGTCCCTCCCGATCTCGGGACTACGACGGCTTGCAATATGTTTTTTGGAAAAGTGTTCGTCTCCTTAGGGTTTTCCCGTCGAAGGCAATTTATAGGCGGAAGGGCGATTTCAGGGGGTGGACCAGGGGTCCATGATACGTCTCCAACGTATCTATAATTTTTGATGCTCCATGCTTGTTTTTACACCATTTGCCTAATGTTTCATTACACTTAGTGGCACTTTTATGCATTTTCCGGAACTAACCTATTAACGAGTCACCACAGTGCCAGTTCCCTGTTTTCTGCTGTTTTTGTGTTTCAGAAGTGATACACAGGAAATATTCTCGGAATTGGACTAAATAAGTTCCTGAAGTCTTATTTTACCCGGAAGCTTCCAGAGATCCGAAGGAGAGTAGGAGGGGGGCCACCAGGGCCCCACACACAGGGCTGGCGCGACCAGGGCCTGGGCCGCGCCACCCTGGCGTGAGGGCGCCTGGCTCCTCCTCTAACATCGCCCCTTCGCCTATAAAGACCCCCCGATGGAAAAAACCTAAGTACCCGATCACTTTTCCAGAACACATCACGGTCCGCCGCCGCCGTCGACCCGAAGATCGGGAGGGTCCAGAAGCTCTTCCCGGCACCCTGCCGGAGAGGGGAATCGCCACCGGAGATCTTCTTCATCGCCATGCTTGCCTCCGGAGCGATGAGTGAGTAGTCTACCTTGGACTATGGGTCCATAGCAGTAGCTAGATGGTTGTCTTCTCCACCATGTGCTTCATGTTTAGATCTCATGAGCTGCCCTACATGATTGAGATCACCGTTATGTAATTCTACATGTTTGGTTTGTTGGGATCCGATGAATATTGGTGTTTATGATTGAGTTGTTGTACCGAATATTATCTTTTGTTATCTCTATGTTGTTTATGATCTTGCATGCTCTCCGTTGTTAGTAGCTATCTTGGCCGAGTAGTTGCTAGTGACTCCAAGAGGGGGTATTTATGCTCGATAGTGGGTTCATGCCTCTATTTAACCTGGGGGAGTGACAGAAACCTCTAAGGTTGTAGATGTGCTGTTGCTACTAGGGAGAAAACAACATTCATATGCTCAAGGGCATATGCTTTGTTTACATTACACACTTTGCTTAATGCAATTATCTGTTGTTCGCAACTTAATACTTGTGGAGTTCTCGGATTGATTCGCCACAAGTGGATTATTAGTCATAGATGCAGTTGGATGGCGGTCTATGTATTTTGTTGTAATGCCCAGAGTAAATCTCATAGTGATCTTCTTGACATATCACGTTTATCTTTATTCTATCAATTGCCCAACTGTAATTTGTTTACCCAGCATGTGTTATTTATCTTATGGAGAGACACCACTAGTGAACTGTGGACCCCGGTCCTATTTCCATCATATTGCTATCACCTGTTTACTTTACTCGCACTATTTACTTTACTCGCATACTCTATTGTTTTCCACTCGATACGCTCATAACCTTTGTTTCAAGCAAACCGGTGAGATTGACAACCTCATCGCAAGTTGGGAACGAAGTACTTGGTTGTGTTGTGTGCAGGTTCCGCGTTGCAGCTAGCAAGCAAAGCTTGGACGAGGCGCCATGTATAAATTGTCCGAAGCTGTCGCAAGCTAGCAAGCATCACCTTCAGTCGTTTGTCTCTCCTCTCCAAGATCGACATACCTTGGTTTCTTAACTGAGGGAAAACTAGCTGCTATACTCATCATACCATCCTCTTGGGGTTCCCAACGGGCTGGTCATTCACCACGCACAAGGACCATCTGCTACACGCGAGCAGCCTCTTTTCTGGCGCCGTTGCCGGGGAACAAAGAAGAATAATCTCCCTCGTCAAATAGGCAGCAGCTTCTTTTCTGGCGCCGTTGCCGGGGAGGAAGTAGAAGACTTTTGCGAGGGGAGTTTTCGCACGCACATCCTTTACTTTGTTTTATTGTTTTGCTTTACTTTATTTATTTTACCTGCATCATTTTATATCAAAAAAACCCAAAAAAAATTAGAATCCTTGGTAGTTGTTATTTCTTTACTTTTAGTTTATCATGTTGATCCCTAAGTACGTTCTGGAGGACCTCTCAGTAGGTAGTGGTTCGATTATTGGCAAAAGTAACATTGAGGAGTTCTTTAATCACATTAGTATGCATAAGGAAGTTGAGGAAAAGTCTTTGGTTGAGCTAGCTCCTAGTTATGAAGTTGCTTCTTCTTATTTGATTCATATGTTGGAAACTAGGTTTGCTAGTCTTAATCCTTTCATGCAATACATGTTCCTTAAGCTCCATGAAATTGAGGATCCCGAAAAGAAAGCTTTTATCTTGGAAACCTTGCGCATAGAATTTAGAGATGTTGCAATGGAGGCTAGGAAAGTTTTTAAGAAGTTTGATAAGCTTGGCTCACCTGTTGAAATTGTTGGTACACCCAACGAAGAATCTAGATTGCCAATACCTTGTAAGCTTGTAGGAATTCATAATGCCTTGGTAGCTAATACTTGTTGGATTTGTCCTAAAAATCTTTTTGATGAAAATAGTGTACTAAAGCGTGACTACAAGGGATACTCAAAACCTCTATTGGATAGTATTCATTTCTTTATTCCTATAGTGGATCCTGATCCCCCATTCATTATTACTTGATTCGCAATTTTCTGCGCCTAGCTCAAAGGCGTTAAGGAAAAGCACTCTTGGGAGATAACCCAATGTTTCCTTTCAGTACCTTTTTCTTTTATTTGAGTCTTGGAAGTCATTACTACTGTAATGACCGCTCCTTATCTTGTTTATTTTGTTTTTGTGCCAAGAGAAGCCTCTAATTCGAGTGAGGTAAAGATTTGGGGATGTTGCTGTCCTGAAACTGTTTTCGGTGCTGCACCGTAAAAATTCGTATAAATTCTCTGTATATCTTTTGGACCTGCAATTTCTTGTGCATATGCCCCAGGTTATATCCAAACTTTCGTTAGTTTAACACTTTTTGATTTGAGCAACAGAAAACCCCTAAAAAATTCGACCTTTGTCAGCTGTTCAGTTTTGACAGATTTCTGCAAATATTTGTGTTTGCCACTTTATCGCTTTCTTTTGAGTTCTTTTGATCACGGAACTTTTAGAAAAGTTGCTACAGTAGTATTTGCTATATATGTGGTGGTTTTGAGTTGAAACCTGAAGCAAAAAGAGGTTGATTATATGTTATGCTACACTAATGTTGCTAATAGAATTGTGTTTAGTTTTGTATGAAGGAAGTTTTCAAGTGTAGGGATTGGAGAATGATGAGATGAGTTGAAGAATGGACAAAAGCTCAAGCTTGGGGATGCCCATGCATCACCCCAAGAAATATCCAAGAAGTACAAGCGTCAAAGCTTGGGGATGCCCCCGAGGCACCCCTTCTTCATCGGCAAAAATCAGGTCACCTTTCAAGACACTATATTTTTATTGCTTCATGCACTATGTGTTTTTCTTGGAGCGTCAGTTGTTTTAGTTTTCTTAGTTAGTTTAGTTTGTTTGTTTGCTGCAATAAATGGTTGGACCCCAACAAATTTCTTTTGGAGAAGTTGCCTTGCTTTTCATTTGCCAAGAACACTCCGTTTTCATTCTTACAATTTCACCGGGTGTTCTTCTTTTTCTGCTACTGCTTTTGGTTTTCGTTTTCGCCTTGATTTGCGTTCAGACCTTGTCATATATTTTCATCAAGGTGTATTTTTGCCTCTGATATTTATTGGTTTTCATCAAAAGATGTGTTTATAAAAATTTCAAATGGTGTTGGAAAAGAGAAAAAGCTTTGTGCAAAATAGTGGTACAAGAAGGAGCTTGTGTAGACTGCGGCTTAGGCTTTTTCATGTCACGCTTGATGTCTTTTTGATAGTATGCTTAGTGGTTTTGCTGTAGCATGAATTGTCTCAAATAACTGAGATTGCTTAATGAGCCTTTGAAAAAATCATGCGTTGTTTTTATTGTATGGAAGCATTATTTTGGTTTTCTCCTTGATGCTTTATTTGGGTTGACTTGGCGCATGCTCACACATGTTAGACTCTTACAAAGTCGTCAATAGCCTCTATGATCATTTAGTTTTTGACTTTTGATGCCATCTTATGCTTCTTTTAATGTCGCTTTGTCGCTTTGCATGATTATGGCCATTATTGCTCTCTTAGTTGGTCGCTCCCAGTCTTTTGCTAGCCCTCGCCTTGTACTGAGTATGAGCTCTACTTGTGCATCCAACTCCTAAAAGCCAAAGTTTTCCAAAGTGTCCACCATACATACCTACTAGCAATTTTCTAATCCAAGTAAATTTGACTTGCTTTTATCTTCTCTTCAAATTAAACTCTTACCAGTGTTATGCGAAATTCGGTCAGTAAAGCTCTCACGAACCGGAAGGCACACTTTACTTTTTCCTGTTCTTAAAAATTTGACATTGTGGTCTCTTATGTTGAGTTGTTATGCTTGCAAGTTGTAAGTTGGAGACTAGCCCAGCCATGCAGTCATGGGCAAGCTTTCAACATTGCACTTCTTATTTGAGTTGATATCGTGATCTTTTGTTTATGGATGCCCGCGGTGTGAAATGAATTGGAAATCTTGTGGGGATCATGGAGTTTGTATATGTGTTAGGGAAACGCCGGGCCGCTAATCTAAGCCATGCAAAATTCATGGTGGAAATTTGTAGCATACCCATGGTGAACATTCGACGACGCATCTCACAATAAAAAGCTAAACAAATAGCAAATAAAAGAGATGTCGAGGTGTTCATTCTCTGCTTGTCCTGTCATTTTGGTGTGGGCTTGTTCCATGTCATCGGGCACGGAGGTACCCCATTGGCGGTTCTCAATGATATGCATATATTTACAATGACAAGAGCCTTGCTTGGGACTCTAAGTAAAGTAGCATGAGGTTTGGGTACTCGTATTCATGGGGCACGAGGCTTTCAACTTATGATTTGTCAAGCATATGCATCATAATTGTTCTCGCATTAACTTTAACCATTCAAGATGCTTATGATGGGGGCAATGAGAGCTCAAAGCCGGTAAGTACCATAATTTTTGAAGGTTATAAAACTTGCAATCACTGCTTCCCTCTGCGAAGGGCCTTTCTTCTACTTTTATCTTGAGTCACCACCTTCTTTCTTTATGCACCATTAAGAGAGCATAGTTGTCATTCTTAGTGTAATATGCATTGTCCCAAAGTTCATTGATTGATTCATATTGTTGGTTTCACTCGTTCTTAAATTATTTGTATCTAGTCGCCCTCTTAAACTTGAAGGTGTCCTATGCATTTATGTTTTGCTCTCTTTGAAGGACAAGTTGAAAACCATTTGTATGTTTTTCCTTATGATTTGAACACACGTTTGACTTTCATTGTTTCATTTTCATGATCTTTTGTTTGTGTTCATTTGCATGTTTACAACATGGTTGCTAAGTTTTTATTGTCAAGATTATATCTTTCATGCCCATGTTTTAAGTTCTTATGATCCCAGCTCACAAATGCTTACATACATGATCAAGATTGTGTAGGTGCATGTCACCTCAAAAATTATTCTTTTGTTATCACTTACCTACTCGAGGACGAGCAGGAGTTAAGCTTGGGGATGCTTGATACGTCTCCAACGTATCTATAATTTTTGATGCTCCATGCTTGTTTTTACACCATTTGCCTAATGTTTTGTTACACTTAGTGGCACTTTTATGCATTTTCCGGAACTAACCTATTAACGAGTCGCCACAGTGCCAGTTCCCTGTTTTCTGCTGTTTTTGTGTTTCAGAAGTGATACACAGGAAATATTCTCGGAATTGGACGAAACAAGTTCCTGAAGTCTTATTTTACCTGGAAGCTTCCAGAGATCCGAAGGAGAGTAGGAGGGGGGCCACCAGGGCCCCACACACAGGGCTGGCGCGGCCAGGGCCTGGGCCATGCCACCCTGGCGTGAGGGCGCCTGGCTCCACCTCTGACATCGCCCCTTCGCCTATAAAGACCCCCCGACGGAAAAAACCTAAGTACCCGATCACTTTTCCAGAACACATCGCGATCCACCGCCGCCGTCGACCCGAAGATCGGGAGGGTCCAGAAGGTCTTCTTGGCACCCTGCCGGAGAGGGGAATCGCCACCGGAGGTCTTCTTCATCGCCATGCTTGCCTCCGGAGCGATGAGTGAGTAGTCTACCTTGGACTATGGGTCCATAGCAGTAGCTAGATGGTTGTCTTCTCCACCATGTGCTTCATGTTTAGATCTCATGAGCTGCCCTACATGATTGAGATCACCGTTATGTAATTCTACATGTTTGGTTTGTTGGGATCCGATGAATATTGGTGTTTATGATTGAGTTGTTGTACTGAATATTATCTTTTGTTATCTCTATGTTGTTTATGATCTTGCATGCTCTCCGTTGTTAGTAGCTATCTTGGCCGAGTAGTTGCTAGTGACTCCAAGAGGGGGTATTTATGCTCGATAGTGGGTTCATGCCTCTATTTAACCTGGGGGAGTGACAGAAACCTCTAAGGTTGTAGATGTGCTGTTGCTACTAGGGAGAAAACAACATTCATATGCTCAAGGGCATATGCTTTGTTTACATTACACACTTTGCTTAATGCAATTATCTGTTGTTCGCAACTTAATACTTGTGGAGTTCTCGGATTGATTCGCCACAAGTGGATTATTAGTCATAGATGCAGTTGGATGGCGGTCTATGTATTTTGTTGTAATGCCCAGAGTAAATCTCATAGTGATCTTCTTGACATATCACGTTTATCTTTATTCTATCAATTGCCCAACTGTAATTTGTTTACCCAGCATGTGTTATTTATCTTATGGAGAGACACCACTAGTGAACTGTGGACCCCGGTCCTATTTCCATCATATTGCTATCACCTGTTTACTTTACTCGCACTGTTTACTTTACTCGCATACTCTATTGTTTTCCACTCGATACGCTCATAACCTTTGTTTCAAGCAAACCGGTGAGATTGACAACCTCATCGCAAGTTGGGAACGAAGTACTTGGTTGTGTTGTGTGCAGGTTCCGCGTTGCAGCTAGCAAGCAAAGCTTGGACGAGGCGCCATATATAAATTGTCCGAAGCTGTCGCAAGCTAGCAAGCATCACCTTCAGTCGTTTGTCTCTCCTCTCCAAGATCGACATACCTTGGTTTCTTAACTGAGGGAAAACTAGCTGCTATACTCATCATACCTTCCTCTTGGGGTTCCCAACGGGCTGGTCATTCACCACGCACAAGGACCATCTGCTACACGCCAGCAGCCTCTTTTCTGGCGCCGTTGCCGGGGAACAAAGAAGAATAATCTCCCTCGTCAAATAGGCAGCAGTCCACACCACCTGGTGGCGCGGCCAGGGGTGGCCCGCGCCACCCTATGGTGCGATTGCCCTCTGGCCCCCTCCATCTCTCCTTTGGACTCCGTCTTCGTGTCAGGTAAATAGGAACTTCGGCTTTCATTTTGTCCAATTCCGAGAATATTTCCTGTGTAACTTTTCTGAAACACAAAAACATCAAAAAACATGGAACTGACACTGTGGCATCTCGTTAGTATGTTAGTTCCGAAAAATGCATAAAAATGCCACGAAGTGTAAACAAAACACAAAGCAATTGGTGTAAAACAAGCATGGAGCATCAAAAATTATAGATACGTTTACGACGTATCAATGATGTCGTTAGTGGTGCGAATGAGGCGTTCGGCTTTACCATTTTGAGGAGAGGTGTGAGGGCATGAGAGGCGGAAGGCAATCCCGTGGTGTGCAAAGAAGGTTTGAAGCTTGTTTGTAAGGAATTCGCCACCGTTATCACATTGCATGCTTTTAATGGTTACTTGCAATTGGTTGCGCATGAACTTAATTAAATTTTGATGTGTAGCACATGTATCAGATTTATTACGCAAGGGAAAAGTCCATGAATAATGGGAAAAATCATCAAGTACAACTAGATAGTATTTGTAACCAGAGAAACTAACAACGGGGGAAGTCCACAAGTCGCAGTGAATGAGTTGAAATGCAGCGGAGGTGTGAGTGGAGGATGTGGGGAATGGGTGACGTGTGTGGCGACCTAGTTGACATGCTTCACATAATGGGGAGTGAGTAGTGGAACTATTATTACATGAAAGAAAATCCAAAGGAAAATGGGAAGTGGAGCTGGGGTGTCCAAGTCTCTGGTGCCACAAGTTGTCGCCAGTGGTGGAGAGTGCTGCTGGATATGAAGACCGAGAGCCAAATATCGGGTATAAGTCGTCGTCACTATTGGAGCGAAGAAGAAGGGTCTTGGTAGCTAGGTCCTTCACGGAAAAACCAAACAGGTCAAACTCAATGGAAACAAAATTGTCTCGAGTGAATTTTTGAACAGATATAAGGTTCTTAACTATGCTAGGGAGACCAGTACATTTTGCAAGTGAAAAGGAAGTGAATAGATTTGAACAGAACCAACAACTAGAATAGAAAGTTTGGACCCATCATCGACAATAATATGTTGATATTCATGACCTAAAGCATAGTGAGTTGAGGTTATGTTACTTGTCTTACCGGTGACGTGAGAGGAGGCTCCGGAGTCCACAATCCAGTCAGGTTGCTCGTAGCCTGAGTTTGCACTGTATGCGGCGTGGAGCATGGCCGCATGGTCGAAGGACTAGGGCAGCACTGGTAGGTACGGTGATGAGGCATAGGGCAGTGTGGATGGTGGCTGTGAGCCCGGGAACATCACTGGGTAGGCGCTTGAGGGTGCACTGGGGCGAGCGCCGAGCACTCCCGCAGCGTTGGGCGGCACCCACATGGCGCGGGCAGGCCGGGGTGCCGGCGAGAGCGAAGTAGCCAAACCAGGGCACGCTGCTGGAGCTGCCGCGGCCCCCAAAGAAGTCGCCGTAGCTGGAGCCCCCTCACCCGCCGAAGGAGTCACTGGCGCCACAGCTAGCGTGCTGTTCGTGGCCATGGCCGCGTCCGCCGCCAGCGGGAGTGTTTGGCGGACCGCCACCACCGTTTTGAAAGCCGCCTTGGCCGCCGTGACGGAACCCGGGTATGGGATTCTTCCCGTTGTAATTCGGACTTACACCGGGGTGCCGCGGTTGCCCGCCGCCGTTGTTGGACTGGCCATCGCCGCTGCCGCTGGGGTGACCACGGTCACCGCCATGGACGACTAGGGCATAGGAGGCGGCGGTGCGCTGCTGCGAGGTGTCATCGACCTCGGAAAGTTGGAGGTGGGAGCAGGAGTCGGCGAAGGATGGCAGGGCCCCGCTCTTGAGTATCTCGGCCTTGAGCTTGTACGCGGCGCCTAGTCCATCGATGAAATGCAACGTCAGGTCACAATCATCGAGATGGCCACCAGATCATCCACGATGCCCTGCAGCTTGCTGGCGATCGACATGTCGCCGCGAGGAGTGCTGCGTAGGGCCTTGCCGAGGAAGAGGTAGCGGGAGGACTGGTGGTTGAGGAAGAATTGGTGCAAGCGTGTCCATGTCGTGCAGGCGAGGCTGTCGGTGCCCTGAACAAGGCGGTAGATCTCGTCGGTGAGGGTGCCCATGAACCACAGAGATATGTGGATGTCGACAGCGCACCAATTGTCATCGGGATCCCGCGGGGCACCGCCCTCGGTGACATGATCCATGGCTTTGTACATGGTGAGGAGGAAGAGAAAGATCTGCCTCCACTCGGAGAAGGTTTCCCCCACAGAGTTGACCTGGAATTTTATGTGGGTCGCAATGTCGACGGCGAGAATTGCCGGATTGGAGACGGGGTGGGGTGGGTTGGGTTTGGAGGAGAGGAGCAGCGCCAAAGTTCACAGCAACCGACATAGGTTTGGAGAACTGGCCGAGGTTTTGGGGGTCGGGGAATTGAGGGGTGGGAGGCGCACGGGGCATGGTTGGTGGCCAGCGTTGAAGGAGAGTCTGAGGGTCAGAGTTGAGAGGGCTAAGGTAGGAGGAGTTTTTGGTGTTTGGCATGGCGGCCGGGGTTGAGGAAGGAGAAGAGGACATGGGAGGAGCAGAAGATTATAATACCAAGCAAAAATATAGAATCAATAGATTTCATTGATTCAGGGATCAGTTACATATAACGTTTACACATATCGTAAGCAAAAAGAGTGCCACACTATAAAAATACTTCCTCCGTTTAGAAATATAACATATTTTAGTTTTGTGAAGATAATGTATCTACACATCTTTTAGTGTGTAGATTCAAGTAAATCTATACACTAAAATATATTTAGATACACCCACTTCACAAAATTAAAATATCTTATATTATCTTATGGATCAAGAGCTGGAGACTAGGAGAAGGGTTTAAGAGAGTGGATTTTTGTAGCCCGAGCTACATGTAGCTCGGTTTTTTTAAAAAAATCGAAAATGATATTTTAAAGTTTTAAAAAATTCTGAAAAAAAATCTAGATGTTGACAATGATATGATCTACCAACGTGAAAAATTTGAACTCGAGATTCCTAATATTCTGGGCTTTACAAAAATGACAAACTCTGACAGATTGTGAGATTTCGAAAATCTGCACTGTTCACTATTGTAGATCTCAGAATTTGTCATTTTTGCACAGCTCAAACTATAAGGTAATTTGACTTGAAAATTTGCACGATTGTAGATCACAACATTTTCTACTTGTAGATTTAATTTCATATTTTTTTAAAACTTCAAAATAGTATTTTCGATTTTTTCAAAAAACGAGCTACATGTAGCTCAAGCTACGTTTGTGGTTTTCGAAGGGTTTAATAGTTACAACACCTTATTCAACACGGCGGCCAGACCACGCAGGGAGAAAGCCCGCGGTTTCCAGTACTGTTCTTTTCATTTTGGCGCGAAATTTATGTCGAACTCGAACCCTAACCAGGCGGCGCCATGGACAAGTTCCTCGTGACGGCGCCGCCACCTTCTGCCGGCGAGGGCCCTGAAGCCACACGACCGCTGCCTCGGAGGTGCTCTTCTCCTCGTCGGACCCCGTACATCTCCCCCCAAGTTCTGCCTCCTCTCAGTTCTGACATGCCTTCTGATCCGTAGGTGGCACCGGTGGAGCCGCATCGCCGTTGAGCTGGACGGGCGCGTCGACGCCAGGTTCCGACACAGGGAATTGCGCCGCCTCCTTGATTCCTACGCCGAGGTGATAGAATTTTCGAAACATTTGATTTTTATTCTTTTCGGTAGTCGCTCGGTTGCTGTGTTCCCGACTGGAATGATTGAGTAGGTGTTCAAAAATAGGAAATGAAATGCTTCACAAGCACAGAATGGCTAATTTATGACATACTTAGGGAATCCAGTGGTAAGGCAATGCTGGAGTAATTTAATGCGAACAAACTTAAACAGTTCTGTCCATCTCAGTGGAAATTGGGGAAATATTGTCAAGGGAATGTTGAGAATAGATCATCTCTTATGTGCCAAAATTTGTGCACAATCCTATTTATGTTTGTTAGTTTATAATATTTACATCTGCGTGCTAATGGAATTATACCAGAAAATGGAGGAATTTTAGCAGTGCCTAACTGCCTATGCTACTTCCAAAGTTCTTTCTTTAAGCTATAATTTTATTCTGTTGATATGTTAAGAAATAATGTTGCAAACTGTTGTTTTCTTTATCCTGAGAAGACTAGGACCTTCGAACACAAGTACTACACACATGGCGAGGAACGGTGTGAGACATATGTAATGCTGATAAGTACGCTGGTTTCATTTTGTAGTGTTGAGTCCATGTGTATTATCTGGCTAATCTGTTTACACTGCTGCTCCTTTTAGGTGAATCGTATGACTAATGCTTCAACTTTTGCTGGGTGTTACTATCCAGCAAGGTCAGTATTTATCTTTTATGTTAATTTGGAGTATTTCAATGCAAAATCACTAGGTTTGTGATAAAAAGGTCCATTGCACATGTTGTAATAACATTTGCTTATTAGACATGCTAACAAACTTGTTTTATTGTTTTTGGGCAGGGAGGGGGTCTCAGCAATGGAATTTGATAAAAAGGTAGCATTGAAGTGTATGATAATATTCATTATATCTAGTTTAGTATCACTACCACCAGAGGTGTATCAAGTCTGGAACATTCTGCTTGGAATGACTGTTATGTCCCATTCCACCTAGAAAAAGGAATAAACAGTCTTGCGTTCATTCGAATAAGAAAATGAAGTGACTATTTGAACAGAATTAATAAGTATAACCAAAGTCTATTGATTCCTTATGATGTTTAATCAGACCATGATACATGAAATATTTAAGCATTTCCTTGTGTTTTTAATTGTGCAGGGTGTATACCTTGCTTCAGTGACACTCTCAGGGTGTTTAACAGTACATGACTTCGAGACTTTATACTGCTCCTTGTATGGCCCATCATGTAGTAAGTTAAGCTTACCTGACTCACTTTTCTAGAAAATGCTGAAAGCACATGCCTTTCAAGTAATATTCTCAGGATTATGTTCCTAGTAGGATCGACTGTGTTGGTAGGATCTGGATCATAGAATAATTGTTGGATGACACCTTAAAGACCTTTGTTCTGTGGATCATAGATGTGCAGACCTTTGTTCTGTACCGATTGCGATCCTGGGTAATTTTGCCTTAATATACATCAGACATTTGGAGTTCTTACTATAAAATGCGTAGCAATAACTTACCTAAGAATGATGGTATAGTTTTTGAAACCCTGATGTTCTGGTAGTTTTAAATAAATTGTTTTTGAGATAATAGGGCCATGTGCATGTAATTTGGATGCCAGATTAAGAATTTGCAATAATATGGATGTACCTCTGTGCCTTCTTTGGATTAAAATAACCTTGTTAATCATTCTAATATCCAGCAAAAGGTTGAAATGAAACTTAATGGTATTTATTCAAAGATATACTCCGAGATAAGGAGAAGTCGCACACCAAATGATTTATTCATAATTTACTGTCTCAGGTAATCGTAATAATTCTGCTGCATTTTACTGCTTCCTTAATAGGTTTGCCAGATGACTCATCAAACCATGTGCTCCACATATCAAACAAAACGCCCCTATGCGCTGTCCGGTGGAACCCAGGAAATCAAGACGAGGTCAGTATCAGCACTGATTTTTCTATTTTCACTTTCTTTGAGTTCAGTGAATTTGGCAGATCGACGGGAATGCTAACTGCTAAGTGTAACTGGCAGTTAGGTACTACAATAAGGTTTATTTTATGAATTGAATGTAGTGCTTTTGACTTCATTTGTTTTCTATTTAACTTTATTATTGAGCTTTAAGCATGCCTGATGCAGATTGTTTGCTCCTCTAGCCAAAGTGACAAAGTTTTATTATTTGATATTGGTTATGTCTCATCTGTTCCAACTGAAGTAAGTACTCTTTTTTGCATTGTTTCTTAACAAATGCTTCACATGTTATTCAAGGATACTTTAAATATATATCTCCATATTGATTTATATTCGAATTGCAAAGATTATAGAGTTTTTCCTTCTTCAATTCCTAAATAAACATGTTTTGTTTCTGCCAAACGGCATCACATATGGCCATGAAATTTTGAGCATGTGTTATGTAGCATACTATGTATGTTTCTCCCCAGTTTGTTTGGTACAGTACAAATATCCAAACCGCTAATTGGTACACCTATGTTTAAAAATCTGCACTGATCCTTGGTATAAATCATATAATAATGAGATAGGGTTCCCTCCACGTCAGTTAAAGCAAAGCTACACAAAGCTAAAGAAATGGTTTCCAGATAATATTTAAAGAAAAATGTACTTGTACACCTTAGTCCATTAGAAGGAAATTTGTTATAGTAGCTCAAGGTCCATTATTACGTCGCTCATATAATTGCACAGCTTTTTTCACGACCCGTCTGATTTGTATGTTACTGTGTTTTAGGTTCTACAGAAAGGGAAGACCAAATTTCATGCTCTGTGCTCTGAATCCCGGAAGGGTTTGACTGATCTAGCTTTCACGTCAGATGATAAGTCACGGTATGTGGCAGTTTTGTGCTTATTCACACTATCATGTCATTTGAGATAAGGCGTACTTTCTACAGGCAACTAACTGCATAGCATGTTTTTTCTTCTTTTTATAGAAAGTGGAAAGTATAGTTTGACCCTCTGTAATCCCTTAAAGACTTAAAATAAATATTGTGAGTTGTGAAGTTAAATAACTGGAGTCATGCTAGCATTTGCTATTACCCTGATGATAGATGTTTTACTTGTCTGGATGAGGTGAGAAGTGTTTCGAAGAACAGAGTCTGTAGTACGATTGGTGTCACTGTAAAGTTTAGATCCTGCTTATGGTGGATGTTGGTCCACCAGGTGAAGGAAGGTTATGCGTGTTAATAACGAAGTTTACTGACAACAGTGCTACCACCTTACCAATATTGGTATTTTAGGAGGCATAAGCTATCTATACATGCACCAGATACCGATATTCTTAATGAGACTTCTCTTGCTGGAAATTATGCATAAACTTTGCACTTACTGGATCTCCATATCTAGGCTATTTGCATCTGGGCTTGATGGAGCAGTCTACATGTGGGACAGGCGTCTGAGTAAGACACACTGTATTGAGCTTACAGCACTCCCAGAATCTCAGTTTACCAGTGTCAAGCTAAATATGGATAACCAGGTGTGCTAATTCTCATGTTAAGTATTTGTTTTTTCATAACAGCTATTATGTACCTCTCGCAGTTCTAAGGTTAAGAACACGATGTTCTAGAACAATAGTGCTTTTTTGCTTTGGTAATGCTGTCCTCTTATACACCAAGTGACCAACCTATGTCATATTGTCTTGATTTTTCAATACCACCTATTATATTATAATACACTTAGTCTGTTGATTTGTTGTTTGGATTACTCAACAATAATATCCTGTCTAGGTGCACCTACTGTATGATCAATCAAAACATGGTCTCGTCCAAACTTAATTTTAAATAAAAGGGTAATCTAGTACTTTTTGTTGATGTGGCTTATATTTTCTGTTAGCTTGAATAGTGCTTTGATTATACTTTTATGTTAACTTCAGCAATTAGTTTACTCTAGTCATAAACATTGGGCCACTTACGTATAGTGACTTGTTGTTTATCTTTCCAGACAGTGTTTGGTGCAACTAGAAATGGCACAATTCATGCTTGGGATACGCGTGGAGGGAGGGCATCAGCTGCTTTTCAAAGCCATAATGAGGTGCATTCAGCAGATAAATATTTTGCTAGTTCCGCTTCTTTTTATTATGATCTTCTGTTTGTGAACTTCATATATGCTGTACCAAGAAGTTTCTACAGATTTACACATGCACTTTCTGGTAGAGCTAGTCAGCTAGTGCAACTACTAGTTCTCTTTGACTGCAATTACACACTTTTCACTATGATATTATAAAATGATATCCCATAAGTTCCTATTATTCTTCGATCTTAATTTATGTAATTGGGATACGTGGTTTCCAGGTGGCAAGTAAAATTGACCAAATTCTCAGAGGAACGAAACATGTGCCTCATCCAGCGAACCCTAGTGATAAACCATAACTATGGTACTTAATCTGAAACTTATTATAACTTCAAAATTAAAATATGCTAAAGAACCCTAAATTGTAGAGGTAATTTTTTTCAAGACACCATGTTAAATAGCTTTGAAAGGTTACAAATAGGTAGTGTATGACTATGAATAGTGCAATTGTGAGGATAGCTATCTAATTTTATACTAATTTTGTATTTCATGTCATGACCCTTGACAATGCTAGTAGCATTTATATGACAGAGCAAGTAGTAGAGAAAGAATAGGCCTTTATGTTTATTGTGAACCTTTTTACACAGCAATGCCATAGCTGTATTGGCAACATTACGACTAGTGTTTATTGCCTTGGTTCTAGTCTGACAAAACTTTGTCCAGGTTCAACCATTATCCTCAGTGAAGATATCAACTTTGTTGGGCAAAATTGCGTCGCTGAAGGTATTGGAAAGATAAAAAAAGACTTAATATAATTGGCATTTATGCTCAAGAAAGTTCCTGTATCTCTTTCCATTCTTGTGACCCTTATTGACGCCTCCACATACACATTGTATCTGTTATAATAGTATATCCTAGCCCTTTCCATCAGTTCAGACTTTTGGAATACTTGGCTAGAGCATCAATCCAATATGGTATCAGAGCCAGGAGGTCTCAAGTTCAAGCCCTGACATCACACTATTTAATCTAAAAATAGTTGCATCCTCCCGTTTGTCCCACGTCTAGTATCTTCCCGTTTGTCCAGCCTAGACGTGAGGGGGAGTGTTATAATAGTATATCCTAGCCCTTTCCATCAGTTCGGACTTTCGGAATACTTGGCTAGAGCATCAATCCAATAGTATCAATGACATGTTTCTATTTGAAAGCCATTCACATGAACTATCAACTAGTTTGATTGTGGAATAATCCAAATTGTTAGAATTATTATACGGATATCGACATATGGTGACTCACATGACAAAAGTAGTCTAGTCCATTGAACCAACATATCTATTAGGCACCAACCAATATTCTATGTATTGTATGTTTGAAATGCATTATTACATGATATATAAAAACAAATGTGGCTTCCTTTTCTTGTCTTGACATAAGGCACAAAAAGTAAGATTAGGAATCATCTCCACAACATTTCATCTGTAGAGAAGGCACTGTTATGTTCATATCAGTTATATTGCTAGCATACAACGTATTTCATATTTCATCTTGCTAACTATTTTCAGGAACAATCAAACATTGTTTCAAGTGAAATTCTCTCTATAGACTTTAACCCTAGTTGTTCATACCAGTTGGCCTTCCATCTTGATGATGGCTGGTAAGTATCTCAGATCTCACCAATTTTCATTATATAATCACAAAAAGTAATGGTTGCTTTGTTCTTATTAGAGTTTTTTACCCATCATTGCTTCATTTTTGGCATAAATTTCATGGTGGTGTGTGCTTACTAATGTGCTAGATCTCAGTGATTTCTCTTCCATTTGCATGTAATGTTAGGTCTGGAGTCCTCAATGTTAACACCCTCAGTGTGAGTCATCTGCACTGCCCCCCTCCTGCTTGGTTGTAAGTGTTGATTTATGGATTTCTTTTAACCTGGACCATACACAAAAGTTTCTTATTAAGCTTTGCAAATATGACCAAATTGTTTTCCCCAAGGAAATATGACGATTTTTTTTTTTTGCTGTTTGTTATATTAGGGAGGGTGTAGACGCTGTGTTGCATAAGCGGAAAGCGGCCTGGCTGTCGACATCTTCAGTAAGAAAAATATTATAGGGCATTAATCTTAGCACATGAAGGCTTTTCTTAAATTGTACCCCATAGAAATCAGATTGAGGCGAATAATGTCTTTTGTTCTCACTTCTCACTTGACAAAAATTATAGCTGAATTCATGAAGGAATTTGATGCATGTCATATGTTTACATTGTACAGATTTATGCAGTTGGATCTTCCTCCAATCATGGAATGTATGTACTTGATTTTCATCCACATACAAGCTCTGCATGCCATGTGGACTACAAGTGAGTTGATCTTTCCTCTCTTTTCTCCTGGTTTTCTCACAACCAACTAACTTGACAATCTAATCTTCTAGGTGTTTGCTGGGAACATATGTGGAGAAGTTCCACAGTTTCAGCAATTCATTGATTAGTGTTTTTTATCTCATCGAGATTTTTTTGAAAAGGTCGCTTGGAAATAAACTCTTGGTATTCCATGTTTCAGCGAGGAAACAAAAGGCTGCGAAGAAAACAAACCTGCAGAAAACAAGTTTATTCCTTTATCTGAAAGGGTGCTTTCGTGTGCAGCCCATCCACCCAGTCATAACATAATTGCCGGTACCGAGGTTCGTTTGCTTATGTGATGCAAGTGACAAGCCATACTCGATCCATGTATATGTCGAATTGCTTTGGTTCTTACCTTGCGTGTAGAACTGAAAATCATCAGATTTACAAATCAAATTTGAGTCAGCTGGCAAAAGATATAACTAGTCATTATTGTCTGCAGTTCTCGTCGTTGCTCATGGTATCACAAAGGCATGAGACCATCAGAGATCCAGAGTAGCGCCAAGACATATCAGGAGCTTCCTCCAAGCACAAGCAATATCCCCGATTGCAGCATTCACATGCTGCTTATTAGCTCATGGCACATCACAAAGATGTGCACCATGGAGACCTTGATGGCGCCATACAAGCTTTGAATTTGGCTGGCAGGTTGGTCTATCAGGGAAGATCTTCAGCCCATCACAAGATTCAGCATGCGGGTAATACCCTACTTTCCGTGAAAACCAGTGGACATTGTCGTTGTTGACATCCAGACAAGTGCAATGACGATGCTGTTGTACTCCGATCTTCAAAGGAAAGACCTGCAAGGCATGCTTCCAGGGAAGGGTTCATTGTAATTACCATTTGTTCTTTTGTTATTCTTGACCTGGTAGTAATCAGAAAGTGTCATCCTGGTTTGGGGCTTTAGGGAATATGTAGTGTTGTGTACGTGAGCTGTATGGTATCGCTAGCGTTCTGTACATGAGCTGTTCTTATCAGTAATTTGTGTTCTGTACATAGCCTTGTTGATTACTGTGCTTTAAAATGGTACCGAGATTTCAGCAGGTTGATTTGAGCATGCATTATCAGCCAGCGAGCCTTTTGTTCCTGGTAACTTGTTCTGAAGACGAGTGCTTTGGCCCAAAGGAAAAAACAAAGGACGTTTGAGAAGCTATATGATGCTTGAAATGGTGGGTGGTGGATGGAAGTAGAACCTCCAAACTCTGAGCATACTAACTAACCTGGTAGTAGGACAAACTGACAAATGCGAGGTCACTGGGCATTGTTGATGCTTCAAGCATGCCCGGTGTATAGTGCTGCAAGATCCAAGAGAAAGAGAGGATATCAACATCCATGGATACCAGCACATGTATTTCAAGTGCATTGACATCAAGTTCTGCAGGTGACTACTCCAACTCCCAAACAGCAAATCGCTGTTGCCCTGCAAGGCTTCAACACATTCTGAAGAACAGAACGTCCATAGCAAGGCTGCAACACATTCTGAAGAACAGAACGTCAACAAGATGTTATGTTACCCCACAATACAGCTGACAACTAATTTCAGACCACACTGTCATATTATTTCCTAGTAATGTGGAAGAACTATTTTTCACAAACAAGAATGCCCTGTTACAGTGGTTCATGTGCTCAGTACAAGCATGGAACATCGAATTACACACAGGAACAAGTTCAGCTGAATGACAAATCTTAGCCAGCAGCAAATCCTACATATGCCCTCAAGCAGAGAGCCAGTATCCTCCCAATAATCCCAGGTCCTCAAGCAGAGAACCATGAATCCCCATACCCCTGGGTCCTCAAGCAGAGAACCATGAACGCAAGACCCAAATCCTAAAGTGAAAACCGAGCACCATGGAAGTGAGATGCACAACCTGTGGTTAGGACTAGAGGCTAAGAAAGCAGCAGAGAAGAGGGAGCAGCTCATCGCATCGACATCAGGGTGCGCCTCTGGGCGGCTGGTGTCTTCAAAGGCCGAGCAGCCTTGGGATCAACTCGCTTCAGGTTCCGGCTTACCATCTTCTCGAGCTGTTCTATGGAGTTGGCCAGCTGCTGCTCCATGAGACCAGCGAGAGCCGGGGGGTCATCACACGGTCTGGATGGAGTCTGCAAGGAGCAGCCATCGGCCACCAGGGTTTCATTTGCTGCTGGCGTGCTTTGCTGAATACCCTGGTCTGTTTGGGCTGCTGGATCACCAGGCTGCGAGGTGGAGTCTTCTTCATCCCACTGGAGCTGCCGAGCCGCAGCATCTCGCAGGCGGTTTTTCCTCTCAACAGCCTGCAGAACGTTCAGTTAGTATAGCGCCAGTTTGCCATGGAAACATAATTAGATGCTTGACATTACACATACTATTAAGATCAGTAAGTGAAACTGCATTTTCACCATACTGAAGTTTACAGTGGACAAGAAGAATTTCAACACTTAGAACAAACAGAACTTGAGCAGGTATAGAAGGCATGAACGTCTAACTATTTTAGAGAAACGTTTTTCCATTGCATACCAGAGGAAGTACTGAAGCATAATTTGGTGTAAATCTAATTATATTGGGGAACAAAATTCTGCACGGACACTTTTTTTAACACTACAGACATACATGTGTTTTGGCTACAAATATATGTATACGCCAACTTGCATGAGGTTCATTACCAAGAAGATTCTTTTAACATTTTACATAATCTAGAACGATTATATCTATTGTACCCAACTCATTGAAGAACAACTTGGAATCTAATACCAAAATATTAGAAAAAAAATTGGTAGATGACTGAACATGGAGAAAAATGAGAGAGACACTGACGTGGTCGAAAGAGAAAATCAAAATTCTTCTAATATTGAATCATCAGAATAACATTATATTCATTGTGAGCCACACATTACGAAACAAGCTGGAGTGAAGTTCCAAAATATCAGAATTTTAAATGGTTATACGACTGAATATGGTCGAAAGAGAACATCAAAGTTCTTCTAACATTGAATCATCAGAATAACATTATATTCATTGTGAGCCACACATTACGAAACAAGCTGGAGTGAAGTTCCAAAATATCAGAATTTCAAATGGTTATATGACTGAATATGGAGTAATAACTTGACACACATAATATGGTTATAGTCAGTGTAGCAAAATATGACAATGGAGGCATATCTAGAGGAATGGGATTACTGATTACACACACAAAAAAAGCATGAAACTGCATTTTCACCATACTAAGCAGATTTTGAACACTTAAACAGTACTATGAACATGAATAGAAGGCATCAACTATTTCAGAGAAATGCTGCATGCCTTTTCTGTTGCATACCCAAGGGAGTAGTGAAGCAAAATTTGTTCTAAAACCTAGAATGACTGATAATATATTGAGAAACATAACTCTGTCTGAACTTGTGAATGTAACTATCAAGGCTTTTCTAACAAGTTTATATCCAGTGTAAGCAACAAATTGTTGAACAATGTGGAGCGTAATTTTTGAAACATTACCATAACAGTTGTGTAGGTGACTGAACATGGAGTAAAATTTGACACACAAACACATTGCCGAAAGAGAGCATCAAGGTTCTTGTAAAATTGCATAATCAGGAAAAAAGTATTCATTGTAAGAAAGAACATGTCCAAAAGAGAACATCAAGGTATAGCCAACATAAGCTAGGCAACATTGTTAGTACTAATAAGGTCATCTGGGCAGCACTCCAGTATTTATTCTGTAACCTTGAACAGGCACCATACACAACAAGGTAATGCAGCCCAAGCTGGTGGCACGTTCATGAAGGAGAAGACCTAAACGAGGAAGTGGTTATCACCTTGATGACTGAAGTGATGTCACGAAGTGGGGTCCTCGGGTACCACTCTGGTAGGGAGCTCCTCTTCTTTGGTGGAGTCCACGCAGCCCAAGCTGGTGGCACGTTCTCCTTGTTGCTAGACGGCAACGGAACCCGTCGAGCCAGGGGCTTGACGGCGCCCTTGTCCACGACCAAAGCTCCGGGAGATGCCAGCCTCCTGATGAAGAACCCGCCACCAGAATGATCTGCTACAGCCGTCCTGCTGGCAATCCTCACTTCGGCCATCTTGACTGCGAGAATATTATAGCAGGTCAGATGCGAAAGAACCCAAAATGCATCGAAGATGAAGACGTGGTCCTAGAAATCACATTTTTTTTTACCTTGCAGTTGTTCTGCTCTCTGTCCTGCTATTTCTTGTGTCCTGCTGCAAAATCCTAATACACTCCTGGTCCTGAAGATTTGAAGAAGTTGTAAGGTGAAACGAGTCGGAAGAATTCAGAGAAGGCACAGACAATGAATTAATGGGGGGAAATTCGGACACCTTTTGCTCGTCTCTAATTTCGATTCTTGTACTACTCGCTGCGGTCCCTAGATACCTGCAAGAACGCCTCAACGGATGAGAACATCAAGAAATTGCCTTGAAACACAAAGACGGGTCTGTTTCCCGACCCATTCTACTCTGAATCCAACCGAAATCCCAAAGATTCGCAACCAGAAAAGCTCAAGAAACGGATCAGGAAAGGCAAGAACGCCAATTGGGGCGGACGCGAGGCAACCAAAACCGTCAAGATTTCGAGCTGCTCACCTCAGATTCCTGCCGCTCCGAATCCCGCGCGCAGATCCTTACTTCTCCGCAGATCTGAGAGGACGGAAACCAGAGAAACGGATCAAGAAATGGCTCGGGAAACGGCAAGAATACAAACCCTCCAAGAAGAAACTGCAGAATTTCTCACGATCTGCTCGGCTCTTCCTCGGTTCCTGCCGATTCGAACCTCGCAACGGAAACTTCCCGAGGTACAGCCTAAAACCGAGCACTGATTTGTGGCTGGATTCCTAGGGTTTGGGCTGGAAGGTGGCTACTGGCTCTCTAGCTAACGGGAGGGGCGAGACGAGGAGCGCGATCTGATCGCGTTTTCAAATGGCGAGCCTAAAACGGACGGTGTACGGTTTGTGTTCCGTGGACCTGGAGCACCATCCACGCCGTCTATGTAGCCTGTCCGGTTCGAGGAGAAGACGGGCAGAGTTGTTCGGGTGTATGGACCCAGTGTATGAGTTCGTAAAACTTGACCGTTGATTGGTCTCGCCGTCTCGGTGCACAGGCCAGAGGTATTTCTTGTATCGAAACAGGATTTCAGAAGTGTAATGGCTCGGGCACTCAAGAAATACCCAAACAAGTCGTAATTGTGCAAAAAAAAATTGGTGATCAGTAGGGGTGGACTTACAGCTCGAGGCTCGAGGCTTGGCTCGGGCTCGACAAGGCTCGGCTCGAGCTCGGCTCGGCTCGGAGATTGGGCAAGCCAAGCCTAAACCTTGCTACTAAGGCTCGAGGCTCGACAAGCCAGCTCGGTGAAGCTTGCAAGCCGGCTCGAAGGCTCGATGTAATTAAAAAAATTACCATGATTTCTAATAAATTGTAAGAATTCACAATTATCAACAATATATGATCAGGGAATACATCCACAATACAGTCTAGTAGTGTTTGTACTAGGAAACTATTCGATGCAATCTTAAGTTCATGTCCATAGCTGCTTGCTTAGTGCATTCTGAATTGAGACCACTTGGATAGCTTTGTGCCGTAGATTGTGAATCCACAATACTGCCCATGTCCATAGCTGCTTTGCTTAGTGCATTCTGAATTGAGACCACGAGCATGAGTATCACTGGCAATGAAATATGTTTGTGTACTGCTACTGTTGGCACAAGTATTTAGATGTTTTTTGTGATTAATTGTTGCACCCACACCACCCTCTTCAGGCATCATGCAGATAGGACAAAACACAATCAGAAGTGCCTGGGTTATTTTCTAGATGAGAATCATGGAGTTCCGAATCAGTGTCTGCATCTGCAGCTCTCTTGGCAAAACACAATACATCAGTCACATGGTCAGCCTCGTCATTGACTGACTGATCAATTTTACTTGTTCCTGAATCAACATGTTCAAGAAAATCATTGTTTCAGCAGAGGAATCATTCCCATTTATAGATTCAGATTGCAATAGCTTGATGTTCAGGGGAGATCCAATGCACAAAGGATGGAACGAATTACCTGGGAAGTCTCCTTCACCCTCTGACTCGGATAGATCCTTAGACCACTGACAGGGCCAGGCGTCGTTGCTGGGCGGCGGATGGCTGGCAGCCGGCGGGCGGAGGGCTGGTGGGCGGAGGTCACCACTAACCATAGATGGGCGATGGGATTCAGTCTGGGAGGAGCAGTTCGGCGGTCACGCCATGGAAGGGAAGGAGGAGGAGATGAGGAGCTCCTGTCAATGGTGGCGGGCGGCGCCGGCCCGACCCGGTCCTAGCAAGACGACGGAAGGGAGAGTGGGGGGGGGGGGGGGGGTCGGGACGGGAAGGAGAAGGACTGAGGACGGGGTGGGGAATTTTTCTCGCGTCTAGGTCGGCCGGCTCGGCGAGCCGCTCGAGCGAGCCACGAGCCTCTCGAGCCGAGCCTCGAGCCCTCTATTCAGAGATTTTTCAGCATCAAGCCGAGCCTAGGCTCGGCTCGATTCCTGCGAGCTTGAGCGAGCCGAGCCACGAGCCGGCTCGGCTCGGCTCGATTCCACCCCTAGTGATCAGCTGCGGTCTGAATATATAAATGTTGATCGAAGTGGTACATGGGGATGACAAGTCTATTAGAGCAAATTTCACAACCATAAGTATAGTGCTATGGTTTTACAAAGGTGAGTGCTGACAATCCCCCGGGGGCTGGAAAACTTGCTAGCCTCCTGGTCTAGGTGCTGACACGTGTCCTACCTGGACCCCCAATTCCACCGGTTGCTACAATGGAGCAAAAACGGTTCGATTTGAGCAAAAAATTTGTGCAATTATAGCAAAATTAATTTCACCTAAATCCTCCGCAGGTTGCTGCAATGGAGCAAAAATGGTTCAATTTGAGCAAAAAATTTGTGCAATTGTAGCATAATTAATTTCACCTAAATCCTTTAAATGCTTCTATGAAGCAAAAAAAGACTCTGCTTTTGGGACATTGTAGCAAAATATGGTTCGACCACAAACACACTGTCGTCATGGTGAACGAGTATATACCACAGGGTGGCTTAAGTTGGGGCCGACTGTACACTGGCGGATCCGGAGGAGGGAAGGCACGGTGAAGACCGCGCACAGAACACACTGCTAATACACCGAGCCACCCAGGTTCGGGGCCCCCGTGAGGAGGTAACACCCCTACTCCTGTATGTATGATCTATATGAGCTACACATGAGAGCTACAATGGTGCTCCTTGAGTTGTATATCTTGCCTATCTAAGGCTGCAGTGGGCAGGAGCTAAACAGCTAGTACTACTGAGGAAGGAGAGCTCCCATGAAGCGAGAAAGAAGTGGGCCTCTTCTGGAGGCTGGGGTGATCGTTCCCCGTGGTGCCCCTTATATAGGGTGCACAGGGGACAAGGGATGCCCCACCATACACTATGCATGTACCCTGTACACTGTAGCTGAGTTGACTACTGGGGTCTTGTCAGCACTGTAGCCTGCATCAGCACGGTACCATCCTCGGTACTGTGCACTGAGTCATGGTCACGGGCTTGTCCCATCGCTGGCTGTCCTTGGCGTCCTTGGTCTTCGTCTTCTAGCGTGTGTCTTCTGGATCTCCATGTCATCAGTCTTATCCTCCTCCTGAGGATAAGGCTGACTAGGAGATGTGGAGTATGCTGGTCTGAGCCAAGGGGCGTCCCAAGACCAGCATATAACGATGGAGGATGTGCCAGTCTGAGCCAAAGGGCGTCCCAAGACTGGCACATGACGATGGAATAGAAGTCGGATGAAGGAAATGTCCCGGGGGAAGTAAATCTTGGCCCAGAGAGGGCTAATCCGGCCAGGGGAGTGGTAATCCAGCCTGGGGACTCAATCCCGGCCTGGCCCGGCCGGATTACTGCTCAGAGGCAGCCCAGCCGGCATATTAGAGCTCCGGCCTGACCCATGGGCACCGGCATGGGCGGACTCCGGCCTGGGGAGCGACCCTGGCCCGCTGGAGTAGAGGCCTGGCGGGAGCGCCGGCCTGGAGGAGATCCCGGCGGCCTAGCCGAGATGGAGAGCCTGGCGGCCCACACCAGGGAGAGGGCACGTTGGCCCAGCCGGGGAAGGAGTACCGGCCTGGCCGGGGGGCGAACGAACGGCCTAGCCAGGGTAGGAGTTCCCGGCCCAGCCGGGAGGATCGGGCCTGGGAAAGACAGCGGCGGCCCAGCCGGGGCTAGAGGCACCGGCCCAGCCGTGGCTTTGACCAATTCCGGCCTAGCGACCTGAATGTCGGCCAGGAGGGCCATATACCGGCCTAGCTCCTGATATTCCGGCCCGGGAGACTATAATCCGGCCCGAGCACAGTATAACCAGGCCGACATTGCAATATGCCGACCCAGCTTGCTGTTAACTTGCTTTTTAATATTCCTGCACATACAATTCAATCATACAACACATATTAGTCATATAGACAAGGGTACTTTGGTATACCCGGGGTTATATCCCTGACATTAGCCCCCGAGGCTGTGGGGGACTCGCAGAGTCGCGCACAAGCTTCAACAAAATATACCAAAGTCCCCAACTCACAAACTCATGAAGCTGATATGCTGGCCTGCATAGGCCAACTTTATCTCATGCCATCATAGGCAATGTCCTACTTGATATGAACATGCACACGTGATATGCTGGTCTTCACGGGCTATCTTAGAATACTATTGTTCCTTCTTTGGCCATACCGACACTTTGCCTCTTGGGCTATGTCTCATCGACATCGTCAGCTTAGACGATGTCGGAATACTGCTTTGCCTCTTGGGCTACTTTGCCTCTTGGGCTGCTTTACCTCTTGGGCTTGCCTCTTAGGCTATTTTGCCTCTTGGGCTTGCCTCTTGGGCTGCTTTGCCTCTTGGGCTTGCCTCTTGGGCTATTTTGCCTCTTGGGCTTGCGTCTTGGGCTTCTTTGCCTCTTGGTTTATTTTGCCTCTTGGGCTATGTCTCATCGGCATTGTCTGCTTTGACAATGTCGGAATACTGATATGCCTCTTGGGCTATGCCATCACTGGGCACTCGTTAGCATGTCAATATGATAAGTTATGTTAATATGCCAAGCCGGGATACTCTGTGAGACCGGATATGATAAGAGATATGATATTTGTTAGCTTTGAGATCAATGTCTCGATATATTATCGAGCCAGAATTGGCGATGACTGAACTGATTATATAATGCCGTGATATGCTCGCATACCAAAATAAACGGCGATATGAGTTACTGACTAATGCCTTGATATGCTGGCGAACCGAAATAACCGGTGATTGGAGATTTTGATCGATGCCATGATATGTAGGCAAACTGAGATTTTGATCGATGCCATGATATGCCGGCATACTGAAATACATGTGACTCAAGACATTACTTGATACCCTGATATGCTAATGATACGTCTCAAACGTATCTATAATTTTTGATGCTCCATGCTTGTTTTTACACCATTTGCTTCGTGTTTCGTTACACTTCGTGACACTTTTATACATTTTCTGGAACTAACCTATTAACAAGTCGCCACAGTGCCAGTTCCCTGTTTTCTGCTGTTTTTCTGTTTCAGAAAAGTTACACAGGAAATATTCTCGGAATTGGACGAAACCAAAGCCAGTCACCCAGAAATTCACCGAAGCTTCCAGAGAACCGAAGAGGAGACGAAGTGGGGCCACGAGGGCCCCACACAATAGGATGGCGCGGCCCAGGCCCTGGCCGCGCCCCCTATGTGTGAGGTCGCCTCGGCCCACTCCTGACGATGCCCCTTCACCTATAAAGACCCCCCGACGGGAAAAACCTAAATACTCGATCACTTTTCCAGAACACATCGCGATCCGCCGCCGCCATCGACCCGAAGATCGGGAGGGTCCAGAAGCTCTTCCCGGCACCCTGCCGGAGAGGGGAATCACCATCGGAGGTCTTCTTCATCGCCATGCTTGCCTCCGGTGCGATGAGTGAGTAGTCTACCTTGGACTATAGGTCCATAGCAGTAGCTAGATGGTTGTCTTCTCCACCATGTTCTTCATGTTTAGATCTCGTGAGCTGCCTTACATGATCGAGATCACCATTATGTAATTCTACATGTTGTATTTAATTTGTTGGGATCCGATGAATATTGGTGTTATGATTGAGTTGAAGTACCAAATTTTATCTTTTGTTATCTCTATGTTGTTTATGATCTTGCATGCTCTCCGTTGTTAGTAGCTATCTTGGCCGAGTAGTTGCTAGTGACTCCAAGAGGGGGTATTTATGCTCGATAGTGGGTTCATGCCTCTATTTAATCTGGGGGAGTGACAGAAACCTCTAAGGTTGTAGATGTGCTGTTGCTACTAGGGGGAAAACAACATTCATATGCTCAAGGGCATATGCTTTGTTTACATTACACACTTTGCTTAATGCAATTATCTGTTATTCGCAACTTAATACTTGTGGAGTTCTCGGATTGATTCGCCACAAGTGGATTATTAGTCATAAATGCAGTTGGATGGCGGTCTATGTATCTTGTTGTAATGCCCAGAGTAAATTTCATAGTGATCCTCTCATCATATGCACGTTGTCTTTATTCTATCAATTGCCCAACTGTAATTTGTTTACCCAGCATGTGTTATTTTATCTTATGGAGAGACACCACTAGTAAACTGTGGACCCCGGTCCTATTTCCTTTATATTGCTATCACCTGTTTACTTTACTCGCACTGTTTACTTTACTCGCATATTACTATTGCTTTCCACTCGATACGCTCATACCCTTTGTTTCAAGCAAACCGGTGAGATTGACAACCTCATCGTAAGTTGGGAACAAAGTATTTGGTTGTGTTGTGTGCAGGTTCCACGTTGCCGCTCGCAAAGCAAAGCTTGGACGAGGCGCCCTATAAATTGTCCGGAGCTATCGCAAAGCTAGCGGGCATCACCTTCAGTCGTATTTCGTCCTCCTACTGGATTGATAACCTTGGTTTCTTACTGAGGGAAAAACTTGCTGCTATATTCATCACACCTTGCTCTTGGGGTTTTCCAACTGGCCGGTCATTTATTACACACAATCAAGCTTTCTCACATCATCATCACCGCACCATCAACAAGTTTTTATGGCGCTGTTGCCGGGGAGGAAGAAGACTTCTGCAAGGGGAGTTTTCGCACACACATCCTTTTCTTTGTTTTAAGTTTTGTTTTACTTTATTTTTACTTGCATTGTTTTATCAAAAACACACAAAAAATTAGTTCCTTTTATAGTTGTTATTTTTGGTCTGTTATTGTCTTGCTTTATCATGATTTCTATCAATGGTTGGTTTCTTTGAAACTAAATCTTTTTGGCAAGGTGGGTTCACGGAAGAGCAGCAAAATTATTATGAGGAACACCGCTTGTCACAAAAAGGGAAACACTTATGGGAACAAATCAATAGATTGCATATCATTGCTAAAAACGTGTGCTCTACTTATAATGTTACTTATTGCTTTGATAGATCTTTTTGCTGTAGGAGGTATAAACACCTCCCTTTTCAATGTGAGTATAATGATGATGTTACCATATCTTCTTATATTAATGGAAATTATGACTTTTATGATGTGGAACAAATTGAAGAATTTATTGCTTGGAAGGGTGCATTCGAACTTGCTTGTTTGCTTGAAAATACAGATGATGCACCTTATAAATATGAGGTTTATGATATACTTATATTTTGCTTTGATAATTACAAGAAAGAAAATGGCTATATTCTTAAATATCTTAATAGATGCTCTCCAATTGAAGAGACTAATGCCTTGAAGGAGCCTATGGAAGAAGAAATTGCTGAAACTAAGCTCATTGGATGAAAAAGAGAAGGAGAGTGATGATCAAGAGGACGAAGAATGGAGCTACCCATGTCTACCTCCCAATAAGAGTAACTCTTTAACTAATACCTTATTTGATCGCCCTCCATGCTTAACAAAGGAGGGTGAGTGTGATATTTATATTGTTGAGTTTGTTCATAATGCTACTAAAAATTATTATGAGAGAGGAAAATATGGTTGTTGGAATTCTCATCTTACTAAAACACCTCTCTTTATATTGAAAGTTCCAAAGTTGCTCTTGTTTTATCTACCCATACTTGTGACTATGTGCTTCTTTGATTTATTTTCTTACAAGATTCCAATGCATAGGAAGTGGGTTAGACTTAAATGTGTTTTATATTTGCTCCTTGATGCTATTTTTGGCTTCCATTCATATTTCTTATGTGAGCATCTTCTCAAATTACCGAGCCTAGCTCAAAGGCGTTAAAGAAAAGCACTCTTGGGAGATAACCCAATGTTTTACATTCAGTTCTTTTTCTTTTATTTAAGTCTTGGAAGTTATTACTATTGTAATAACCGCTCCTTATCCTTTTTATTTCATTGTTGTGCTAAGAGAAGCCTCTAATTTGAGCGAGGTAAGATTTGGGGATGTTGCTGTCCTGAAACAGTTTTCGGTGCTGCACCGTAAAAATTTGTGAAAATTATCTATATATCTTTTGGACCTGCGATTTCTTGTGAATATGTCCCAGGTTATATCCAAACTTTAATTAGTTGAACACTTTTTGATTTGAGCAACAGAAAACTCCTTAAAAATTCGACCTTTGTCAGCTGTTCTGTTTTGACAGATTTCTGCCAATATTTGTATTTGCCGCTCTATCGCTTTCTTTTTGAGTTCTTTTGATCACGGAACTTTTGGGGAAGTTGCTACAGTAGTATATACTTTATATGTGGTGGTTTTGAGTTGAAACCTGAAGCAAAAAGGGTTGATTCTATGTTATGCTTACACTAATGTTGCTAATAGATTTGTGTTTAGTTTTGTATGAAGGAAGTTTTCAAATGTAGGGATCGGAGAATGATGAGATGAGTTGAAGAATGGACAAAAGCTCAAGCTTGGGTATGCCCATGCATCACCCCAAGAAATATTCAAGAAGTACAAGCGTCAAAGCTTGGGGATGCCCCCAAGGCACCCCTTCTTCATCGGCAAAAATCAGGTCACCTTTCAATACGCTATATTTTTATTGCTTCATGCACTATGCGTTTTTCTTGGAGCATCAGTTTTTTTTAGTTTTCAGTATTAGTTTAGTTTAGTTTGCTGCAATAAATGGTTGGACCCCAACAAATTTCTTTTGGAGAAGTTGCCTTGCTTTTCATTTGCCAAGAACACTCCGTTTTTCATTCTTATAATTTCAACGAGTGTTCTCTTTTTCTAGAACTGCGTTTAGCTTTCATTTTTCGCCTTGATTTGTGTTCAGATCTTGTTTTATCTTTTCATCAAGGTGTATTTTTGCCTCTGGTCTATATTGGTTTTCATCAAAAGAGGTATTTATAAAAAGTTTGAATGGTGTTGGAAAAGAGAAAAAGCTTTATGCAAAAAAGTGGTACAAGAAGGAGCTTGTGTAGACTGCGGCCTAGGCTTTTGCATGTCGTGCTTGATGTCTTTTTGATAGTATGCTTAGTGGTTTTGCTGTAGCATGACTTATCTCAAATAACTGAGATTGCTTAATGAGCCTTTGAAAAAATCATGCGTTGTTTTTATCGTTTTCAAGCATTATTTTGGTTTTCTCCTTGATGCTTTATTTGGGTTGACTTGGCGCATGCTCACACATGTTAGACTCTTACAAAGTTGCCAATCGCCTCTATGATCATTTAGTTTTTGACTTTTGATGCCATCTTATGCTTCTTTTAATGTCTCTTTGCATGATTATGGCCATTATTGCTCTCTTAGTTGGTCGCTCCCAGTCTTTTGCTAGCCTTCATTTTGTACTGAGTATGAGCTCTACTCGTGCATCCAACTCCTAAAAACTAAGTTTTGCCAAAGTGTCCACCATACATACCTATTAGCAATTTGCTATTCCAAAGTACATTTGACTTGCTTTTATCTACTCTTCAAATTAAACTCTTACCAGTGTTATGCGAAATTTGGTCAGTAAAGCTCTCACGAACCTTATGGCACACTTTATTTTTCTCGTTCTTAAAAATTTGACATTGTGGTCTCTTATGTTGAGTTGTTATGCTTGCAAGTTGTAAGTTGGGAATTAGCCCAGCCATGCCGTCATGGGGCAAGCTTTCAACATTGCACTTCTTATTTGAGTTGATATCCTGATCTTTTGTTTATGGATACTCGCGGTGTGAAATGAATTGGGAATCTTGCGGGATCATGGAGTTTGTATATGTGTTAGAGAAACGCCTGGGCTGCCAATCTAAGCCATGCATAATTCATGGTGGCAATTTGCAGCATACCCATAGTGAATATTCGACGACGCATCTCAAAATAAAAAGCTATACAAATGGTAAATAAAAGAGATGTCGTGGTATTCATTGTCTGCTTGTCCTGTCATTTTGATGTGGGCTTGTTCCATGTCATCGGGCACGGAGGTACCCCGTTGGCGGTTCTCGATGATACGTGTATACTTACAATGACAAGAGCTTGCTTGGGACTCTAAGTAAAGTAGCATGAGGTTTGGGTACTCGTATTCACGGGACACGAGGTTTTCAACTTATGATTTGTCAAGCATATGCAACATAAGTGTTCTCGCATTAACTTTAACCATTCAAGATGCTTATGATGGGGGCAATGAGAGCTCAAAGCCAGTAAGTACCATAATTTTTGAAGGTTTATAAAACTTGCAATCACTGCTTCCCTCTGCGAAGGGCCTTTCTTTTACTTTTATGTTGAGTCACCACCTTCTATCTTTATGCACCGTCTAAGAGAGCATAGTTGTCATTCTGAGTATAATGTGCATTGTCCCAAAGTTTTCATTGATTGATTCATGATCATGGTTTCACTTGTTCTTAAATTATTTGTATCTAGTCGCCCTTTTAAACTTGAAGGTGTCCTATGCATTTATGTTTTGCTCTCCATGAAGGACAAGCTGAAAACCATTTGTATGTTTTTCCTTATGATTTGAACACACGTTTGACTTTCATTGTTTCATTTTCATGATCTTTTGTTTGTGTTTATTTTCATGTTATAACATGGTTGCTAAGTTTCTTCTATCAAGATTATATGTTTCATGCCCATGTTTTAAGTTCTTTTGATCCCAGCGCACAACGCTTACATATATGGTCAAGATTGTGTAGGTGCATGTCACCTCAAAAATTATTTTTTTTGTTATCACTTACCTACTCGAGGATGAGCAGGAGTTAAGCTTGGGGATGCTGATACGTCTCAAACATATCTATAATTTTTGATGCTCCATGCTTGTTTTTACACCATTTGCTTAGTGTTTCGTTACACTTCGTGGCACTTTTATGTATTTTCCGGAACTAACCTATTAATAAGTCGCCACAGTGCTAGTTCCCTGTTTTCTGCTGTTTTTGTGTTTCAGAAAAGTTACACAGGAAATATTCTCGGAATTGGACGAAACCAAAGCCAGTCACCCATAAATTCACCAAAGCTTCCAGAGAACCGAAGAGGAGACAGAGTGGGGCCACGAGGGCCCCACACAACAGGGCGGCGCGGCCCAGGCCCTGGCCACGCCCCCTATGTGTGAGGTCGCCTCGGCCCACTCCTGACGATGCCCCTTCGCCTATAAAGACCCCCCGACGGGAAAAACCTAAATACCTGATCACTTTTCCAGAACACATCGCGATCGGCCGCCGCCGTCGACCCGAAGATCGGAAGGGTCCAAAAGCTCTTCCCAGCACCCTGCCGGAGAGGGGAATCGCCACCGGAGGTCTTCTTCATCGCCATGCTTGCCTCCGGCGCGATGAGTGAGTAGTCTACCTTGGACTATGGGTCCATAGCAGTAGCTAGATGGTTGTCTTCTCCACAATGTTCTTCATGTTTAGATCTCGTGAGCTGCCTTACATGATCGAGATCACCATTATGTAATTCTACATGTTGTGTTTGTTGGGATCCGATGAATATTGGTGTTATGATTGAGTTGAAGTACTGAATTTTATCTTTTGTTATCTCTATGTTGTTTATGATCTTGCATGCTCTCCGCTGTTAGTAGCTATCTTGGCCGAGTAGTTGCTAGTGACTCCAAGAGGGGGTATTTATGCTCGATAGTGGGTTCATGCCTCTATTTAATCTGGGGGAGTGACAGAAACCTCTAAGGTTGTAGATGTGCTGTTGCTACTAGGGGGAAAACAACATTCATATGCTCACGGGCATATGCTTTGTTTACATTACACACTTTGCTTAATGCAATTATCTGTTGTTTGCAACTTAATACTTGTGGAGTTCTCGGATTGATTCGCCACAAGTGGATTATTAGTCATAGATGCAGTTGGATAGCGGTCTATGTATCTTGTTGTAATGCCCAGAGTAAATCTCAGAGTGATCCTCTCATCATATGCACGTTGTCTTTATTCTATCAATTGCCCAACTGTAATTTGTTTACCCAGCATGTGTTATTTTATCTTATGGAGAGACACCACTAGTGAACTGTGGACCCCGGTCCTATTTTCTTTATATTGCTATCACCTGTTTACTTTACTCGCACTGTTTACTTTACTCGCATATTACTATTGCTTTCCACTCGATACGCTCATACCCTTTGTTTCAAGCAAACCGGTGAGATCGACAACCTCATCGTAAGTTGGGAACAAAGTATTTGGTTGTGTTGTGTGCAGGTTCCACGTTGCCGCTCGCAAAGCAAAGCTTGGACGAGGCGCCCTATAAATTTTCCGGAGCTGTCGCGAAGCTAGCGGGCATCACCTTCAGTCGTATTTCGTTCTCCTACTGGATTGATAACCTTGGTTTCTTACTGAGTGAAAAACTTGCTGCTATATTCATCACACCTTGCTCTTGGGGTTTTCCAACTGGCCGGTCATTTACTACACACAATCAAGATTTCTCACATCATCATCACCGCGCCATCAGCTAACAAATTGAAATACCTGTGACCTGAGATTTAAATTGAAGCCATAGTGGTATAATAGTGATCTCTTCTCTGTAATGGCAATATGGAGAGTCATAGCTGGGTAATATATATATATATATATATATATATATGACTTATCTTATATACTCCTGGGTGTACGTACTCCCACGTTCAATATACCTCATATACAAGGGTATTATATATTTTTATCATTTTTAATATACCTCATTAATTATTATAATATACCTCAATATAAGTAGTATGCAAAAAATTCCATCGGAACCCTTACTTTTTTTAATATATCACTTTTATGTGCATAAATGCAGTATATATGTAAATAATTTGAGGTATATAGACTCAAATGAAATTTTTCATAAAAATCACTTTGAGGTATCTAGTATTAATTAATGAAGTATATTAAAAATGATAAAGAGGTATAATACCCTTGTATATGAGGTATATTGAACGTGGGAGTACGTACACCTAGGGATACCATCTCATTTTCCTATATATATATATATATATATATATATATATATATATATTGAAATGTCCAACCTGTTCTGTAGTCATACTAAAATACATAGCAATGGTCATAGCATTTGGCATATTGCAATCTAGTATATGGAATTTGGCATATAGCACATAACATTCCAGAAAATGCTATTAGCTCCCGGGCTCCCTGGAGCCCTATATCTCTAACATCAAAAAATTCAAAATTTAAAGTTTCAAAAAAAATATCTTGATGTAGCCAACTGCATACACTACAACTATGGAAATTTTCAATACGAAATACCTTGTTACGTAGGCTCGGGATAAAAGACAAATTGAACAAATTTTGAAAGGAAAAAAAGCAACACTGTTCATGTTCCCAGATCTGGTCTTTTATTATTTTTACCAAAGACATAATATAAGGTATTTCAAATTATAAATTTCCAGGATCGTAGTATATACAGTTGGCTATGTCCACACATTTTTTTTTAATTTTTTTAAAGCTTTGAAATTTGAATTTTTTAAAGATTTAAATAAAGGGCTCCAGTGAGCCCATGTGCCAAAACGACGCACTCATAACATTCGGCATATAACACATGAAATAAAGCACTTAGCATTGGCATATAACACTATCTTGGCAACTCACAGGGAAGATTTGGCACTCATGTGTCGACATATAAATGTAAGCATACTAGAACTGGCATGCGAGATTTGACATAGAGCATATATCAACTAGTACTGAGATTGGCATATAAACTGATATGACTGTAAACTCACAGTAGCTAGCATATGGTGTTCGACATATAAAGTTGGCATATGATACTTGGCATATAACAGCCGGCATATAACATATAGCAAATAGCCAGAATAGATACTAAACTTGTCATAGCAGATAGCAATAGTAGTCTCTATGCAAGGTGGTACTCATAGCATTTAGACTACAAATAGATACTGAACTTGGCAAATTAACTGGCATACTGATTCTAGCACTGTAGCAAATATAAAGACTTGACCGATACAAAGACATAGAATTTGACAAAGCGACTTGCTTACAGTAATAAATACTAAGTCTAAGATATGAGACATCCTCTCAGGCATAAAACTTGACACGCTACTGTTGGCATATGAAGCCGGCATATAATAAGACAAGATAAAACTTTGCACAAGACTGTAGATATATAAAATGATACTGACGATACTATTTGCAGCATACACATGTAGCACTTGGCATATAGACATAGACATACAGGAGAAAAACTGAGTAGCTGGTATGCAAGCAAGTATACTAATTTAAACTAGAACAGCAGTATAGCCTTGGCTGGCTAGGCTCATGCCTAGCCCCTGAGTTATTTTTCTATTTAAAGAGATATTAGATTGTAGACAAGCCGGGTGACGGTACAAAATATCCCGGAACATCACTAAGTTTTACTCACAGGTGCTAGCCACCGACTAACATTTGACGCTAGCCTAACTCAAAAAATAATCACATAGATACTTACCTGGAACAGAGCCAGAGCTGTCTTTGATGCCTTGGAGACCCGACCTGACCTGCACGCGCCGGCCAACGGCTCGATCCGGTCACCGCCTGTTGGCACCGATCCGCTGACGGCCAGGACTGGGGAGCGGCCGAAGCCCAGGCGGGGCCCAGCTAGCATCAGGAGGGCGCTCTAGGCTGGAAAACGGAGAAGGCCGGGATGGCCAGGCGCTAAGGGGGCCGGGAACCGAATGGGCCGGCCCAACCGGGGCCGGGAGAGGCCGAACGCGGCCAGAATTTCCAGCGCCGGCCCAACTTGGTCGATTTCGGCCTGAACACCTTTATGCCAGCCAGATTCGGCCAGAATAGCTTTTATGCCGGCCCGCAGACCTCCAATGTCGGCCGGGACATGCATATGCCGGCCCAGGCCCACCAAAGTTGGCTGGGACATAAATATGCTGACCTGGACCCACCAACGTCGTTCAGGACATAAATATGCCGGCCCGGACCCACCAATGTCGGCCGGGACATAAATATGCCAGCCCAGACCCACCAATGTCGACCGGGACATAAATATGCCGGCCCGGACCCACCAATGCCGGCCCGGTGAAGCCGAGTGCTGGCTCGGTGAGGAATATGCCGGCCCGGGCGAGTTGATGTCAGCCCGAGAAGCTGAAGAAGACCTGAAGTGCTCGGAGGCGATGCTGATGTCGAGCTCCCGAGCTGACGAAGAAGATCCCGTCCGGATGCAATCCTCCCAGCACTTTTATCTGCCCCACGGTGAGCGCCAAATGTCATCGTGGTGAACGAGCATATGCCACAGGGTGGCTTAAGTTGGGGCCGACTGTACACTGGCGGATCCAGAGGAGGGAAGGCACGGTGAAGACCGCGCACAGAACACGCTGCTAACACACCGAGCTACCCAGGTTCGGGGCCCCCGTGAGGAGGTAACACCCCTACTCCTGCATGTCTGATCTATATGAGCTGCACATGAGAGCTACAATGGTGCTCCTTGAGCTGTATATCTTGCCTATCTAAGGCTGCAGTGGGCATGAGCTAAACAGCTAGTGCTACTGAGGAAGGAGAGCTCCCATGGAGCGAGAAAGAAGTGAGCCTCTTCTGGAGGCTGGGGTGATCGTTCCCCCTGGTGCCCCTTATATAGGGTGCTCAGGAGACAAGGGATGCCCCACTATATACTATGCATGTACCCTCTACACTGTAGCCGAGTTGACTACTGGGGTCTTGTCAGCACTGTAGCCTGCATCAGCACGGTACCATCCTCGGTACTGTGCACTGCGTCATGGTCACGGGCTTGTCCCATCGCTGTCTGTCCTTGGCGTCCTTGGTCTTCGTCTTCTAGCGTGTGTCTTCTGGATCTCCATGTCATCAGTCTTATCCTCCTCCTGAGGATAAGGCTGACTAGGAGATGTGGAGTATGCTGGTCTGAGCCAAGGGGCGTCCCAAGACCAGCATATAACGATGGATGATGTGGCAGTCTGAGCCAAAGGGCGACCCAAGACTGGCACATGACGATGGAATAGAAGCCGGATGAAGGAAATGTCCCGGAGGAAGTAAATCTCGGCGCAGAGAGGGCTAATCCGGCCAGGGGAGTGGTAATACGGCCTGGGGACTCAATCCCGGCCTGGCCCGGCCGGATTACTGCTCAGAGGTAGCCCACCCGGCATATTAGAGCTCCGGCCTGGCCCATGGACGCCGGCCTGGGCGGACGCCGGCCTGGAGGAGATCCCGGCGGCCCAGCCGGGATGGAGATCCTGGCGGCCCACGCCGGGGAGAGGGCATGTTGGCCCAGCCGGGGAAGGAGTACCGGCCCGACCGGGGGGCGAACGACCGGCCCAGTCGGGGAAGGAGATCCCGGCCCAACCGAGCTGAGCAGCCCAGCCGGGAGGATCCGGCCTGGGGAAGACAGCGGCGGCCCAGCTGGGGCTGGAGGCACCGGCCCAGCCGGGGCTTTGACCAATTCCGGCCCAGCGACCTGAATGTCGGCCATGAGGGCCATATACCGGCCTAGCTCGTGATATTCCGGCCCGGGAGACTATAATCTGGCCCAGCTTACTGTTAACTTGCTTTTTAATATTTCTGCATATACAATTCAATCATACAACACATATTAGTCATATAAACAAGGGTACTTTGGTATACCCGGGGTTATATCCCCGACACACACCGACCTCACCGGAGTTCTCGCCGGAGACCTCGTAGCAAAAGGAATTATGCTATGTAACAAAAACTGACTTTACCAGATATCTCGCAGCAAAACTTTGTGCTATTATAGCAAAATTATAAAGCTGTCATAGCAATTTTTTTTGTTCTATTATAGCTTCATAGCAAAAATTGGGGCGAGGACCTCCAAAGAGACTCTTACGATGCAAAACCTTATTGCAATAGTAGCAATATAAAATATTCTAATAATGCAAATTTACGTAAGCTATGGAACAAAAACAAGACAAGCACCACCACTAGTAGCATCGTGGACTGCACATCTTGTATCACCGGCGACCAAATATAAGTGGCATCTCTGCTCAACGCTGGCAGGCACCAACACCCCCTGTATCCAGCTCCATCCCTGCACCACTCAGCGGGCATTGACGCATGAGCCTCATAGCTTCGTCTGGCACCGCCGCAGCATCGATGCGCGGCCCTCGCAGCTTAAGCAGACACTGCTCTGAGCACCTCCGCGCAGAAATATGCAGCTCGCCCCGCGCCGCTGCTCGTGCGCGTAGCTTGCGGCAACAGCGCATTGTGGGGTTGGGGATGGATATACTCGTGGCTCTCGAGTCTCGCCAGAGGACCGGAGGTCGAAGAAAATAGGATGGTTGGGGATGGGGCATGGAGCAGATGCAGAGCCTAGCCAGCGTGTTGTGGCGGCGGCAACGGCACCACAGGGGAGGGCGGGCTGCCGGGTTCGCCGGTAAGGAGCTCGCCGGCGCCCATGGACATGTGAGCACATGAGGAGGCAGCAGGTAGGGGGCAGGGAGCTACGCCGGCTGCGGGAGAGGCGCTCCGGCCACGGCAGGGGGAGGCGCTCCGGCCAAGGCGGGGGAGGCGCTCCAGACGCGACGGGGGAGGCGCTCTGGCCACGACGAGGAAGTGCTGGGCGGAGGGGAATTTTGTGTTGAAGATAGAGAAGAAAGCTATAGAGGATAAGATACGTGTGGAGGTGGTTTACTGGGCCCACTCGGGGGACACGGGTCGCGTCATGGAACCGGAGGCTCGGTGCGCTCGCAACCTCCGGCTGTAGACAAGCATTTTCCTTTTACAAAACCATAACCGAAGGATTTGTTTTTTTAAAATGAGTAGAACTTTGAGTAATTTGTTTTAGATAACCTGAATATTAGGAATTAGTCCATTTAACTCTGAGTCATGTCCAACTAATTAGGTCTACATGGCGGAGGTGGTCACTCTATCTCCGATTTTTCTTCTTCGGAAGACCGGATCAGACTCGAACCAAACCAAGTTTCCACTCTTTTAACTTCCCTCCGAAATTAGACCTAAAAGACATAATTTTAGGAAAGTCTACTAAATCCAGTAGTTTGTTCCATCACGCAACTTGGATTTAGCTAATGTGATTTAAAAAGTATTTAGAACTTTGAAATTTTAGTAAAGTTATAAAAATTGTGAAAACTTCAAATCAACTCGCTGAATGAGTTATTTATTTATTTTCTTCAAAAATTTATAAATAGTTTGAATTTTGAACAACTTTGGGGTCAAAAGTTACAAAATGACCAAACATCAAATTGGCTTAAAGAAATGAGCTTATATGTTTCTAGTTTACTCAATACATGTAGCTTAAATTCTGGGATTTTTTCTTATATTTTTATTTTAAAAGTTTCAATATTTCGGTCCAAAGTTAATAAAATGTGAAAACTTCAAATGGTTCGGTTCAATCCCAGCCCGTTATGGAAAAAAAAAATCTGAGAGAAACTAGGCACCTTTGCCACGTGGACCTAACTAGTAGGGCTATGCTGTCAGAAACGACATCAAATGGACAAAATCACATCATTTGAGTTCTTTGAGTCATCTTATACAAACGTGAAACTTTGGATTGTGGTTTTGTTAAACACTAGCTCCGATAGCCGTCACTTTGTGAAATTTTCTCAATATATAAAACCTTTTTTTGCCCAAAAATATATTTTTTAATCTTATCGTAATATTTTTATGCTGGAATCTCACTCTTACTCTGTCCTTGGATCCTTAAATTCCACTTATCATACTTTCTAATGCGGTGTAGACAAAATAATATCTTATTGAGAAACAAAAAACTAATAACCTATCTAATTGGGTAGTGCGGTGTAGTAGCACGTTGGGACCAGGACCAGGTGTTTTCGACACACCCCTTAGAGCTTCTCCAACAAACTCTTCAAATTATGGTTTGAACGCCCCCCCCCCCCCCAAATATTGTCCTTTTTGGGGAGCGTCAGACACTTGTATGGACCGATAGGTGAGGGTACGCCCAATGGCACCCCCAAAAAGGCTAACCCTTATCACCTTTTTTTCTATATTCTATATTCATCTATATCGTCATATTTCAATCTAGATGAAACAAACTCTACTACATGGTAATTTTTAACACACAATTAGTTCACGTAACAATTCAAATTTAAATTGAAACTCATAGATTTCAAAAAATAGATAGTTTAGTCCATTACAACAATGACAATCAAACTATTGGTTTTATTTGAACATCATATGTGATCGAATAGATCATCTTGTTGTCGATGTACACCTTCGTCACTACCACTGTTCATCTAGACCCCACCGGGAGATGGTGGGCGTGCTCTAGTGCAATATAAGAGCAGCATCCCACATATCCTAGGTCATTTGTTGAGTAGATCTAGGGTACCTCCTTCTATTCATTCATCTTCTTCTTTTGGGTGGCGACGGGGTAAAATTGCTGGTGATTCGAGATCTTTTGCTCAAATTGTTGCGTATCCTATTCATGTGTGATCCTATTCCACATTCCACTTTATCAACGCCGATGGGGAACAAAGGTGGAGGTCGTATTGGTGATGCCAGTAGGGGTGACAGCGGCGACAGGTTCCCTAACTCCGACCGCGAGGAGGTCGTATTGGTGTGGCAATGTGATTCATGAGAGGCATCTACACATAATTCATGGAGTGTTGTCTCTGATGCAACCACTCGATGGGAGCAAGTAGCAAACAAGCAGGGTGGTAATATGGGGAATTTGGATGGGAATAATGTTTCCTCCTTGTCAGGTAAACAAAGAGATTCCTATTTCTTGTAGTGACAATGATGAGGGTTAACTCAGCAAATGTCCTAGATGAAGGACTTAGGATCGGGGAAGAGGACGTCGGATGAACTCGAAGGTAGGGTTTCAGACAAACAAGGCGGGTATTGTGTATTGAGAGTAAACATAGAATCAATCTCAGCTCAATCTCAATGTGTCCCTGGCCAGCCTCTCCTGGGCACTTTTTATAGGTGGCCAGGTCCCGAGGAACCGGTCAGGTTCAATACAAATTATAATACGAGTTACAATATGATCTCATATTTCGACTATGACTATACTTGGGCCTAGTTTCCACGGGCTTCCACCTGAATGGACCCCAGGGGTACTAAAATAATGGGCCTTGGTAGTCATACCCTTGTCAGTAGCCCCCGAGATTCTATCAGAATCGTAGATTTGGGCCGAATCTCAAATATTCAAATCTTTGACTTGTAATCTTCGACTTGACCAATCTTCGTCTTCTTCTCTTTCTTAATTTCATTCCATATTTAATATTCTTAAATATTCATGGGGATTTTGGTTAACAAGCCTCGTGCTTCCGATGGATCAGGAAACCAGTTAATTGCCTGGGCAAACACTTGCTACCTACTTCAAACTCGAGTCCCCGGACTCGAATTCGGTACTCGGCGTAATAAGCTTGTGCCGCATTTAGGACTTACCAAAGCATGAATTCCAGTATTTCTTAGGGTACCCAGTGCGTCCACCGGAATTTTCTTCGTATCGTGGATACAGAAACTTACTAGCAGAGCGCATTCATGTGCGTATACTAGGCCATGCAGGATGGATCCTAAGGTTTTACCTTCATGATCTTTGCGACCACAGCATTCAAGCATATTATCGCGGCGGACGTGGCTTGAGAATTCAATTTTTTATCGAGAGTCTTGTTTGGCTGTTTTAGTGTCCGAAATCATCGGGTTGCTTTCTCAACTAGTCGTGAATCCCTCTCGATAAGAGTGAAACATCGAATTTATTATCTGTTTACCACTGATGAAGTCGATTTTTACTCCTGCATTGGAGCCTATATTTTCATCTTCATCGGGTGCACGACCAACGCTCCCGATAGGAGTAGCCCCCGAGGCTATAGTCGAATTTTATTTGAGTATAGGCTCAGAATTTTCTTCTTCTTCTTCTTCTTCTTCAATCTTGCACTATAACCTGTATAATATATTTTATCTCTTCCTTTTGATTTATGCATCCATTTCTTTTTGACTTAATTGTTCATCGGGTGCGCGACCAGCGCTCCTGATGGGAGTACCCCCGAGGCTATAATGGGGTGCTTTTGCAGCCGATTATAGGCTCAAAAATTCTTCGACTTCTATCTTGTCGATTCCTCTTGTACGAACAAGTCTTCGCATGCCGAAAGTGTGACGTTGTTGCCATGACATGACAACTCACTATATTGATTTGACCAAAAGCTAACCATCGCACATGGGTAGTGCGGTATTTTTCCAAATTTTTTGCCCGTTAGTGGGCTTGCCGCTTCCGCTTTTCTCGCCACGTCGCAACCCGCATTCCTTCCAACTCAAGCTATTTAAGGGCGAATCCTTTTATTTTTATAGTTTACCAGATCTTTGCTCCTTTGTCACCACCACTTCTTCTTCTTCCTTACGCCCGTGCTTTTCATCTCCAAGCGCCTCGCCGTTGCATGCTCGCCAAGCGCCTCGCTCATCGCAACAAAATGGCAAAGAAATCCAAAAAGAAACAAGCTGTGGGCTGGACTACTTCCACTCTCACAGAAACAGATCTGGCCAAGATTAGGGAGGAGCGCTTTCTGGCGACCACTGCCGAGGTCATCTTCCCCAGCTCTGAGGTCGTCCCTCATCCACAACCTGGCTTCCGGGTGATGTTTCTTGCCTTTCTTCTGTGCGGTCTTTCTCTTCCTGCCCATGATTTTCTTCGTGGGCTTCTTTTCGTTTATGGCATGCAGCTGCATCAGCTCACACCAAATTCAATCTTGCACATTGCCTGCTTCATCACTCCGTGTGAAGCTTTTCTAGGCATCAATCCCCACTAGGGCCTATGGAAATATCTGTTTCGCCTGTGCTGCAAATCTTTCATTTGAGATGGCTGAATTGGTTTAGAATTGGAGGCAGAAGTGTTTCTACATTAAAGATCACAAATCTTCTAAAGCCAAAGAATATGGGCTGGCTCCTTTTGATCCTACCAAAGCTCTGACGAAGCTGACTTCCTAGGATGCTCTTTCGCCTGAAACTGAAGCTGAGGAAATCAAACCACTGTTGGCTCGTATCCAAGAGCTGAAGAATGCAGCTAAAAAGAACTCCATGGGACACAACTCATAGTTTTCTACCTTCAACGACAAATTCAACCGCTGCAAGCTTGAATTTCCAAACTGTGGATATATTCGGGTATCACAGATCCTTCTCGAGTGTCCTAGATCGATCTGACGATGAACGATCTTGAGAAGAGGGTCAGATCACTGACCATGCTGACTGCAAAGAAAACATTACATGCATGTCTAGTAGTTCCTTTTGATGCTACAAATCCTTTACCAAAGTCACCAATTTTGTAACCCGAATAAATACTCTGCACTTTTATACTTCCCTTGGATTTCCTTCCACTTTTTTCTGATGCTTTGTTTCTTTCTTTTGTTTGTCATGTCATAGGGTCACCTTTCTCTGACTTCACGTCCCCACTTCCCGAAGAAGGGCCGCTAGTCGCATAAATTTCTTCCTCCGAACCCAAAGCCCCCGAGACCATCAAAAATCAAGGCAGGACAGAGTCGAAGGTTCACTGGAAGGGAGTGGTTCCACTCAGTCGCCTCCCCCAGCTGAATCTAAAGAACAAGATGCAGCCAGGAAAAGAAAATGCCAAGAGGACTTGATTTCTTCGGGTTCATCAAAATTGAAAGATGTACCCTAGGATTAGTCAACTTCCAAGAAACCACATGCATCTCTGTATGACTTCCTTGAGTCTGACTCCTAAGTTTTCCTCTTTGTCTCAATAATTTTCATTGTCTTGTCAGGCTTTTTGTATTTATTTTGTTTAATTTGATTTATTTTTCCTAGTGACGAAGGCGCTGCAAAGGAAACCACAGCTCCAGTTCCTCCTCCCTCGTCTTCTGCGGCTGTGGAGAAGAACCCACAAAAAGAGGCTGCCAATGAAACTCCAATGGTAGAAGTCTTGGAGAAAGCTGCAGCGGATGCAAAGACCAAGCGCCGGAAGAAAGATACAAAACCTGCAGTCGCTTCTCTTGAGGCACATAAGGCCACATCTTCTTCGAGTGATGTAAGTATATTTTTTGCACAGGCTTTTTAATACGCCATGTTAGCCTTACTCTTTCTTCTTTTCCCTTCGGTCTCTGATGCAGAAATTTCTATCTCTTGGCACCGAGTGCCTTGAAATTCAGAAAATTGTCAATGAATCGAGGGATAAATGTTCTCATTCCCTTCTTATTTAGTGTATAAACTTTCCTCATTATTTTTGCTCGTCAATGAATCTGTCTGCTTGAATTAATATCGCAGTTTCCTTGGCCAACGCTTTGAATCGTGCAAGTGCGTTGGAAGCTAAACTCAAAGCCACCACCAAGGCTCTGGGTGATAATGACAAAAAGCGTGCCAAAGAAGTTGTGGCTACTAAATTTGTTACCGATCAGGTAGTTAAGGAGGCAGAGGCAAGGGCTATCAAAGCCGAAAAATCCCTAGCTGAGGTTTTGAAGAGGCAGACTCAACGTGAAGAAGTCGTTGTCAAACGGATCGATGACTTACTCATTTCCATCGGTAGTAAGTGTTCTCTTCCTGTTGACTTGTATTGTCTTTTGTGTTTTGTCGACCTACGTTTTTACTAGTTATATCTTCGTGATGCATCAGAGCAGCTTGGAGAAGTCATCAAGCTTCGTACATGCGAGGCAAAAGCCCCACTTATGGACACCATTGTCATTCTAGAGTCTAACTGGAAGAATGTCAGAAACATTCTCCAGCATACTCGACATGTGCTTCCTCGCCTGTATTCCGGGTTGTTCCCGAAGAAGAAGAAAGAGATGCCGACAGGTAACATGAGAAAGTTGGTCGAAGCCTTTGACACTCTCGAAGATCCAACACTTCAGCTGAAACTATCCTCTGTAAAAAGAGGTGTCGAGGGGACGGTTGCCTTGGTCTGTCTCATGGTGAAGATGTTGATTGGGAGAAGGTGAGCTCATCTCACGCTGGACGCCCGGAAGAAATGAAGGAATTTTTCTCGAAGGCGAAGAATATGCGCCCAATCTTGTGTCCTTGATTCTTCCAGCGCCGACGCCTTCATCGAGTGCACCTACTCCTACAGATCCCTCGCCTACTGAGGTGGCATATACTTCTGCTTGTCTCTTTCAGATGATGTTGTGCATTGTTCCTTTTGTTGCAACATAAACTCCACCTTGTTGTTCGGACAGTTGTCCCTTATTTGTAAATACTTTATGTGATGCTACTTGTTTTGTACTTGAATTTGTCTTTTTCTCTCTTGTCCAGCCTAATTTTGATGTCGAGATATCTGAGATTGATTGCGTCTTGCTGCTGGTAGATACGACCAGTTCGCAGGCTCCTAGTGTTCCTTTTAAACCTGGGTCTTTTGATCATTGCGCTGAGCACCTCTCAAGAATTGCGGATCTCGATGGTCGGGTGTCAATTTTGAAGCATCAAACCATGACAGCCATGGACCAAGCCAAGAAATCATCCAAACTGTCTTAGAAAGTTTCCTCACTTGAGGATCAGATGTCTATTCTGATGGCGAGAATTGTCCAGCTCGAAGAATGCGATCTTTATATGATCGAAATTATTGAAGTGGCAAGCGAGCAACTATCTTGTAAGTTTGCTTGGAGCCCTCTAGTATTCTTGTCGGTTTTTCTTTGTGTTTGCTTTGACCTTTTTCTGTGTAGGTATTTGCTTGGATCCTATTGCTGAAGATTGTTGAGTAAGCGAGCGGATTGCAGCTCTCGAAAGAGTTTCGTCAAATACCAACACTTTCTGGGCTGACGCCCATCACCGTGGCGCCGTGGTGCTGCTGCAGGATCGTACCCAGCGTATTGGGGAGGCCGTTGATGGCTGCCAAAAGGCCTTGACGATGACGTTCTCAGTGATGCTCCCAATAAACCCTTTTCCCGAGAATTTTGGCCAGCTGTTGGAAGTTTTCAAAACGAGATAACGTATTCACTACCTGATAGAACTTAATCTTATTGCTGGCGCCAACTTTGCTCTTGCCTGGGTGCGAAAGAGGCAATCAAAGGGTTAGCCTCCTTCCCAGAGATCCAGAGCGGTGCCAATGCAAGTCCACATGGATGCTACGCTTGAGACTGCTAGGAGGATGATTACTAAACTGCTGGAAGCTGACACTAGCTTCTTCAGAGAATATCATTATTTGAACCCACTCATGATTTCCCATGTAAAAAGGATGTGCTATGTTTTTCATTATAACTTGTTTGCTTGCCTTCACTTGTCTTTTAAGCGTGAGAGTTTACTTAATCTGATGCTTAGCGACTGTATCAGAATTTTTGACTTAGGACGCTTTTTTGTGTAGCTTGTCATGGTTTTTTGTGTTTGCCACGGTTTGCATATTCTCGAGATGGAGCACCCTAGTAATGTCGACTTGTAAACCCAATATATGAGGAACTTGTCCTTTATTTATTGGGCGGAATGTAAAGATACACGAATGGCCCTAGGAACCCGACTGGTGGCCTGTGTTCTGGGTTCAGAGGGTCTTGCCCCTATGACTGATGCGGCACGGTGTTGATAATGTAAAGCACCGTCTAGTTGGGAACCCCAAGAGGAAGGTATGATGAATATAGCAACAAGGTTTTCCCTCAGTAAGAAACCAAGGTTTGTCGGTCAGGAGAGGAAGAAGCCAATATGACTGAAGGTGATGCTTGCTAGCTTGCGATAGCTCCGGACAATTTATAAGGCGCCTCATCCAGTGCTTTGCTTTGCCAGCTGCAACATGGAATCTGCACACAACACAACCAAATACTTTGGTCCCAACTTACGATGAGGTTGTCAATCTCACCGGTTTGCTGTAAACAAAGGAATGAGCGTATCGAGTGGAAAATAGTAATAGTATGCGAGTAAAGTAAATAGTGCAAGTAAAGTAAACATTTGATAGCAATATAAAGGAAATAGGACCAGGGTCCATAGTTCACTAGTGGTGTCTCTCCATAAGATAAAATAACACATGTTCGGTAAACAAATTACAGTTGGGCAATTGATAGAATAAAGACAATGTGATATGTCAAGAGGATCACTATGAGATTTACTCTGGGCATTACAACAAGATACATAGACCGCCATCCAACTGCATCTATGACTAATAATCCACTTGTGGCGAATCAATCCGAGAACTCCATAAGTATTAAGTTGCGAACAACAGATAACTGCATTAAGCAAAGTGTGTAATGTAAACAAAGCATATGCCCTCGAGCATATGAATGTTGTTTTCCCCTAGTAGCAATAGCACATCTACAACCTTAGAGGTTTTTGTCACCCCCCCAGATTAAATAGAGGCATGAACCCACTATCGAGCATAAATACCCCCTCTTGGAGTCACTAGCAACTACTCGGCCAAGATAGCTACTAACAACGGAGATCATGCAAGATCATAAACAACATAGAGATAACATAAGATAAAATTCAGTACTTCAACTCAATCATAACACCAATATTCATCGGATCCCAACAAACACAGCATGTAGAATTATATAACGGTGATCTCGATCATGTAAAGCAGCTCACGAGATCTAAACATGAAGCACATGGTGGAGAAGACAACCAACTAGCTACTGCTATGGACCCATAGTCCAAGGTAGACTACTCACTCATCGCGCCAGAGGTAAGCATGGCGATGAAGAAGACCTCTGGTGGCGATTCCCCTCTCCGGCAGGGTGCCGGGAAGAGCTTCTGGGCCCTCCCGATCTTCGGGTCGACGGCGGCGGCGGATCGCGATGTGTTCTAGAAAAGTGATCGGGTGTTTAGGTTTTTCCCATCGGGGGGTCTTTATAGGCAAAGGGGCGTCGTCAGAAGTGGCCCTGGTGGGGCTCACCATAGGGGGGCGCGGGCCAGCCCCAGGCCACGCCCCCTGGTAGTGTGGCCCACCAGTGGCTCCTCTCCGTCTCCTCTTCGGTTCTCTGGAAGCTTCGGTGAATATCTGGACTTCTGGCTTTTGCTTCGTCCAATTCCGAGAATATTTCCTGTGTAACTTTTCTGAAACACAAAAACAGCAGAAAACAGAGAACTGGCACGGTGGCATCTCGTTAATAGGTTAGTTCCGGAAAATGCATAATAATGCCACAAAGTGTAACAAAACACTAAGCAAATGGTGTAAAAACAAGCATGGAGCATCAAAAATTATGGATACGTTGGAGACGTATCAGCATCCCCAAGATTAACTCCTGCTCGTCCTCGAGTAGGTGATGAAGCCGAGTAAATGACCGGCCAGTTGGAAAACCCCAAGAGCATGGTGTGATGAATATAGCAGCAAGCTTTTCCCTCAGTAAGAAACCAAGGTAGTCAATCCAGTAGGAGAAAGCCAAATGACTGAAGGTGATGCCCACTAGCTGCGTGATGCTCTAACAAGGGCGCCCTTAACGATTTCTTGTTAGCGCGTCTTCAACCAGTAGCAACGTGGAACCTGCACACAACACAACCAAATACTTTGTTCCCAACTTACGATGAGGTTGTCAATCTCACCGGTTTGCTTGAAACAAAGGGTATGAGCGTATCGAGTGGAAAGTGATAATAGTATGCGAGTAAAGTAAACAGTGTGAGTAAAGTAAACATGTGATAGCAATATAAAGGAAATAGGACCGGGGTCCACAGTTCACTTGTGGTGTCTCTCCATAAGATAAAATAATACATGCTGGGTAAACAAATTACAGTTGGGCAATTGATTGAATAAAGACAACGTGCATATGATGAGAGGATCACTATGAGATTTACTCTGGGCATTACAACAAGATACATAGACTGCCATCCAACTGCATCTATGACTAATAATCCACTCGTGGCGAATCAATCTGAGAACTCCACAAGTATTAAGTTGCGAATAACAGATAATTCCATTAAGCAAAGTGTGTAATGTAAACAAAGCATATGCCCTTGAGCATATGAATGTTGTTTTCTCCCTAGTAGCAACAGCACATCTACAACCTTAGAGGTTTCTGTCACTCCCCCAGATTAAATAGAGGCATGAACCCACTATCGAGCATAAATACCCCCTCTTGGAGTCACTAGCAACTACTCGGCCAAGATAGCTACTAACAACGGAGAGCATGCAAGATCATAAACAACATAGAGATAACATAAGATAAAATTCAGTACTTCAACTCAATCATAACACCAATATTCATTGGATCCCAACAAACACAACATGTAGAATTACATAACGGTGATCTCAATCATGTAGGGCAGCTCATGAGATCTAAACATGAAGCACATGGTGGAGAAGACAACCATCTAGCTACTGCTATGGACCCATAGTCCAAGGTAGACTACTCACTCATCGCTCCGGAGGCAAGCATGGTGATGAAGAAGACCTCCGGTGGCGATTCCCCTCTCCGGCAGGGTACCGGGAAGAGCTTCTGGACCCTCCCGATCTTCGGGTCGACGGCGGCGGCGGATCGCGACGTGTTCTGGAAAAGTGATCGGGTATTTAGGTTTTTCCCGTCGAGGGGTCTTTATAGGCGAAGGGGCATCGTCAGGAGTGGGCCGAGGCACCCTCACACATAGGGGGCGCGGCCAGGCCCCTATCCGCGCCGCCCTGTTGTGTGGGGCCCTCGTGGCCCCACTCCGTCTCCTCTTCGGTTCTTTGGAAGCTTCGGTGAAATTCTGGGCGACTGGCTTTGGTTTCGTCCAATTCCAAGAATATTTCCTGTGTAACTTTTCTGAAACACAAAAACAGCAGAAAACAGGGAACTGGCACTATGGCGACTTGTTAATAGGTTAGTTCCAGAAAATGCATAAAAGTGCCACGAAACACTAAGCAAATGGTGTAAAAACAAGTATGGAGCATCAAAAATTATGGATACGTTGGAGACGTATCAGCATCCCCAAGCTTAACTCCTGCTCATCCTCGAGTAGGTAAGTGATAACAAAAGAAATAATTTTTGAGGTGACATGCACCTACACAATCTTGATCAACTATGTAAGCTTTGTGCGCTGGGATCAAAAGAACTTAAAACATGGGCATAAAAGACATAATCTTGATAGAAGAAACTTAGCAACCATGTTATAACATGAAAATGAACACAAACAAAAGATCATGAAAATGAAACAATGAAATTATGGTACTTACCGGCTTTGAGCTCTCATTGCCCCCATCATAAGCATCTTGAATGGTTAAAGTTAATGCGAGAACACTTATGCTGCATATGCTTGACAAATCATAAGTTAAAAACCTCGTGTCCCATGAATACGAGTACCCAAACCTCATGCTACTTTACTTAGAGTCCCAAGCAAGCTCTTGTCATTGTAAGTATACACGTATCATCGAGAACCGCCAACGGGGTACCTCCGTGCCCGATGACATGGAACAAGCCCACATCAAAATGACAGCACAAGCAGACAATGAACACCTCAATATCTCTTTTATTTACCATTTGTATAGCTTTTTATTTTGAGATGCGTCGTCGAATGTCCACTATGGGCATGCTGCAAATTTCCACCATGAATTATGCATGGCTTAGATTGGCGGCCCAGGCGTTTCTCTAACACATATACAAACTCCATGATCCCGCAAGATTCCCAATTCATTTCACACCGTGAGTATCCATAAACAAAAGATCACGATATCAACTCAAATAAGAAGTGCAATGTTGAAAGCTTGCCCCATGATGGCATGGCTGGGCTAATTCCCAACTTACAACTTGCAAGCATAACAACTCAACATAAGAGACCACAATGTCAAATTTTTAAGAACGAGAAAAATAAAGTGTGCCATCCGGTTCGTGAGAGCTTTACTGACCAATTTTCGCATAACACTGGTAAGAGTTTAATTTGAAGAGTAGATAAAAACAAGTCAAATGTACTTTGGAATAGCAAATTGCTAATAGGTATGTATGGTGGACACAATGGAAAACTTGGTTTTTAGGAGTTGGATGCACGAGTAGAGCTTATACTCAGTACAAAATGAAGGCTAGCAAAAGACTGGGAGCGACCAACTAAGAGAGCAATAACGGCCATAATCATGCAAAGCGATAAAGCGACATTAAAAGAAGCATAAGATGGCATCAAAAGTCAAAAACTAAATGATCATAGAGGCTATTGGCGACTTTGTAAGAGTCTAACATGTGTGAGCATGCGCCAAGTCAACCCAAATAAAGCATCAAGGAGAAAACCAAAATAATGCTTCCAAATGATAAAAACAACGCATGATTTTTTCAAAGGCTCATTAAGCAATCTCAGTTATTTGAGACAAGTCATGATACCGCAAAACCACAAAGCATACTATCAAAAAGACATCAAGCACGACATGAAAAAGCCTAGGCCGCAGTCTACACAAGCTCCTTCTTGTACCACTTTTTTGCATAAAGCTTTTTCTCTTTTCCAACACCATTCAAACTTTTTTAACCACCTCTTTTGATGAAAAACAATATAGACCAGAGGCAAAAATACACCTTGATGAAAAGATATAACAAAATCTGAACACAAATCAAGGCGAAAATCGAAAGCTAAACGCAGTTCTAGAAAAAGAGAACACTCGTTGAAATTATAAGAATGAAAAACGGAGTGTTCTTGGTAAATGAAAAGCAAGGCAACTTCTCCAAAAGAAATTTGTTGGGGTCCAACCATTTATTGCAGCAAACAAAACTAAACTAAACTGAAAACTAAAAACAACTGATGCTCCAAGAAAAACACATAATGCATGAAGCAATAAAATATAGTGTCTTGAAAGGTGACCTGATTTTTGCCGATGAAGAAGGGGTGCCTCGGGGGCATCCCCAAGCTTTGACGCTTGTACTTCTTGGATATTTCTTGGGGTAATGCATGGGCATCCCCAAGCTTGAGCTTTTGTCCATTCTTAAACTCATCTCATCACTCTCTGATCCCTACACTTGAAAACTTCCTTCATACAAAACTAAACACAAATCTATTAGCAACATTAGTGTAAGCATAACATAGAATCAACCCTTTTTTGCTTCAGGTTTCAACTCAAAACCACCACATATAAAGTATATACTACTGTAGCAACTTCACCAAAAGCTCCGTGATCAAAAGAACTCAAAAAGAAAGCGATAAAGCGACAAACACAAATATTGGCAGAAATCTGTCAAAACAGAACAACTGACAAAGGTTGAATTTTTAGAGGGTGAAGTAAAGTAAACAGTGCGAGTAAAGTAAACAGGTGATAGCAATATAAAGGAAATAGGACCGGGATCCACATTTCACTAGTGGTGTTTCTCCATAAGATAAAATAATACATGATGGGTAAACAAATTACAGTTGGGCAATTGATAGAATAAAGACAACATGCATATGATGAGAGGATCACTATGAGATTTACTCTGGGCATTACAATAAGATAGATAGACCGCCTTCCAACTGCATCTATGACTAATAATCCACTTGTGGCGAATCAATCCGAGAACTCCACAAGTATTAAGTTGCGAACAACAGATAATTGCATTAAGCAAAGTGTGTAATGTAAACAAAGCATATGCCCTCGAGCATATGAATGTTGTTTTCTCCCTAGTAGCAACAACACATCTACAACCTTAGAGGTTTCTGTCACTCCCCCAGATTAAATAGAAGCATGAGCCCACTATCGAGCATAAATACCCCCTCTTGGAGTCACTAGCAACTACTCGGCCAAGATAGCTACTAACAATGGAGAGCATGCAAGATCATAAACAACATAGAGATAACATAAGATAAAATTCAGTACTTCAACTCAATCATCATACCAATATTCATCGGATCCCAACAAACACAACATGTAGAATTACATAACGGTGATCTCAATCATGTAGGGCAGCTCATGAGATCTAAACATGAAGCACATGGTGGAGAAGACAACCATCTAGCTACTGCTATGGACCCATAGTCCAAGGTAGACTACTCACTCATCGCTCCGGAGGCAAGCATGGCGATGAAGAAGACCTCCGGTGGCGATTCCCCTCTCCGGCAGGGTGCCGGGAAGAGCTTCTGGACCGTCCCGATCTTCGGGTCGACGGCGGCGGCGGATCGCGATGTGTTCTGGAAAAGTGATCAGGTATTTAGGTTTTTCCCATTGGGGGGTCTTTATAGGCGAAGGGGCATCGTCAGGAGTGGGCCGAGGCACCCTCACACATAGGGGGCGCGGCCAGGCCCCTGGCCGCGCTGCCCTGTTGTGTGGGGCCCTCGTGGCCCCACTCGGTCTCCTCTTCGGTTCTCTGGAAGCTTCGGTGAAATTCTGGGCGACTGGCTTTGGTTTCGTCCAATTCCGAGAATATTTCCTGTGTAACTTTTCTGAAACACAAAAACAGCAGAAAACAGGGAACTGGCACTGTGGCGACTTGTTAATAGGTTAGTTCCGGAAAATGCATAAAAGTGCCATGAAGTGTAACGAAACACTAAGCAAATGGTGTAAAAACAAGCATGGATCAGAAAAAATTATGGATACGTTGGAGACGTATGAATAGGTAAGTGATAACAAAAGAAATAATTTTTGAGGTGACATGCACCTACATAAATCTTGATCAAATATGTAAGCGTTGTGCGTTGGGATCAAAAGAACTTAAAACATGGGCATGAAAGATATAATCTTGATAGAAGAAACTTAGCAACCATGTTATAACATGAAAAGAACACAAATGAAAGATCATGAAAATGAAACAATGAAAGTCAAACGTGTGTTCAAATCATAAGGAAAAACATACAAATGGTTTTCAGCTTGTCCTTCATGAGAGAGCAAAACATAAATGCATAGGACACCTTCAAGTTTATGAGGGCGACTAGATACAAATAATTTAAGAACAAGTGAAACCAATCATCATGAATCAATCAATGAAAACTTTGGGACAATGCACATTATACTCAGAATGACAACTATGCTCTCTTAGACGGTGCATAAAGGTAGAAGGTGGTGACTCAACATAAAAGTAAAAGAAAGGCCCTTCGCGGAGGGAAGCAGTGATTAAACATGTGCTAGAGCTTTTCATTCGTAAAACAGAGATAAAAATTGGGTTTTGAGAGGTGGTTGCTTTTGTTAACGACTAGCAATGGGGTCTTACTATCTTCCATAATAAACAAGTGAGAGCGGTTTCGAGTTCTTTGAAAATTTGGCACATTGGTGCTCTTTTATAAAGCTTTGGCACTCCTCCCCACCTTTTTTCCTTTCTCAAACCATGGCTAACTGATTCCATCGGGTGCCCACCAACATTCACATACCATGGAGGAGTGCCTTTTTTTTCTTTTCTTTTAAAATTAGATTGCAATGGTCTGACCAGCTCTCATGCAAAATTAATGATGAGCAGATGAAGCTGCCTAGTCGAGGGGTACTTAATTTAATATGGAAGATAGTAATTCCGACCACTACGTCCCCATGAGCTAAAAACAGTGTCACAAAATGAGAAGTAGTTGAAAGTTTTGAAAGGTAGCACATGAAAATTTACTTTGGAATGGCTTACAAATACCATGCATAGGAATTTATAGTGGACACAGTGGCAAACTTGGTTTTTAGGAGTTGGATGCACGAGTAGAGCTCATACTCAGTACAAAATGAGGGCTAGCAAAAGACTGGGAGCGACCAACTAAGAGAGCAATAACGGCCATAATCATGCAGAGCGACAAAGCGACATTAAAAGAAGCATAAGATGGCATCAAAAGTCAAAAACTAAATGATCATAGAGGCAATGGCGACTTTGTATGAGTCTAACATGTGTGAGCATGCGCCAAGACAACCCAAATAAAGCATCAAGGAGAAAACCAAAATAATGCTTCCAAATAATTAAAACAACGCATGATTTTTTCAAAGGCTCATTAAGCAATCTCAGTCATTTGAGACAAGTCATGCTACAGCAAAACCACTAAGCATACTATCAAAAAGACATCAAGCACGGCATGCAAAAGCCTAGGCCGCAGTCTACACAAGATCCTTCTTGTACCACTTTTTTGCATAAAGCTTTTTCTCTTTTCCAACACCATTCGAACTTTTTATAAACAACTCTTTTGATGAAAACCAACATGGACCAGAGGTCAAAATACACCTTGATGAAAAGATATAACTAGATCTGAACACAAATCAAGGCGAAAATCGAAAGCTAAACGCAGTTCTAGAAAAAGAAAACACTCGTTGAAATTATAAGAATGAAAAACGGAGTGTTCTTGGCAAATGAAAAGCAAGGCAACTTCTCCAAAAGGAATTTGTTGGGGTCCAACCATTTATTGCAGCAAACAAAACTAAACTAAACTGAAAACAAAACAACTGACGCTCCAAGAAAAACGCATAATGCATGAAGCAATAAAAATATAGTGCGTTGAAAGGTGACCTAATTTTTGCCGATGAAGAAGGGGTGCCTCGGGGGCATCCCCAAGCTTTGACGCTTGTACTTCTTGGATATTTCTTGGGGTGACATGGGCATCCCCAAGCTTGAGCTTTTTTCCATTCTTCAACTCATCTCATCATTCTCCAATCCCTACACTTGAAAACTTCCTTCATACAAAACTAAACACAAATTTATTAGCAACATTAGTGTAAGCATAACATTGAATCAACCCCTTTTTGCTTCAGGTTTCAACTCAAAACCACCACATATAAAGCATATACTACTGTAGCAACTTCCCCAAAAGTTCCGTGATCAAAAGAACTAAAAAAGAAAGCGATAAAGCGGCAAACACAAATATTGGCAGAAATCTGTCAAAACAGAACAGCTGACAAAGGTCGAATTTTTAGAGGGTTTTCTGTTGCTCAAATAAAAAAGTGTTAAACTAATGAAAGTTTGGATATAACCTGGGGCATATGAACAAGAAATTTCAGGTCCAAAAAATATACAGAGAATTTTCACAAATTTTTACGGTGCAGCACCGAAAACTGTTTCAGGACAGCAACATCCCCAAATCTTACCTCACTCAAATTAGAGGCTTCTCTTGGCATAAAAACGAAATAAAAAGGATAAGGAGAGGTCATTACAGTAGTAATAACTTCAAGACTCAAATAAAATAAAAAGAACTAAATATAAAAACATTGGGTTATCTCCCAAGAGTGCTTTTCTTTAACGCCTTTGAGCTAGGCGCAGAAAATGCGAATCAAGTAATATCAAGTGATGAAGCATCAAGCTCATAATTTGCTCTAATAATAGAGTCAAAAAGCAATTTGTTTCTGTTTCTAGGGAAGTGTTCCATACCTTTCTTGAGTGGGAATTGATATTTGATGGTGCCTTCCCTCATATCAATGATGGCACCTACAGTTCGAAGAAAGGGTCTTACCAAAATAATAGGACATGAAGCATTGCATTCAACATCCATGACAAGAAAATCAATGGGAACAAGGTTATTGTTAACCATAATAAGAACATCTTTAATTCTTCCCAAAGGTTTCTTCTTAGCAACATCAGCAATAGGAACATCATAATAACACTTTTCAAGCGGTGGTAAATCAAGCATGTCATAAATCTTTCTAGGCATGATAGAAATACTAGCACCTAGATCACATAAAGCATGGAAATCAAAACCATTAACATGCATATCAATGATGGGTTCCCAACCATCTTCTAACTTCTTGGGAATAGAAGCTTTTTGCTTCAACTTTTCATCCCTAATTTTCATGAGAGCATTGGTAATATGCTTAGTAAAAGCAACATTTAAAGAACTAGCATTGGGAGTCAAAGCAAGCTTTTGCAAGAACAAAATAACTTCAGATATATTGCAGCCATCAACATCAAAATCATTAAAGGAAATAGAGCTATCATCTCCCACACTCCGAAAATTTTTAGCACTCTTTTGAGAAAAAGTTTTTGCTGTTTTAGGCTTTTTAACACTAGGAGTAGGAGTTTTCTCTACACCAATCAAAGTAAGAGGATTGCTAGTATTTGGAATAACATCATTACAGGTAGTAATGGTACATACCTTTATCTTTTTAGCCATCTCATCTTCTCTTTCCCACCTGGCATGCAATTCTGCTAGCATCCTAACATTTTCATCAATTCTAACTTGGATAGCATTAGCAGTAGCAAAAGGATCAGGCTTAGCAGACATTCTATTAACCAAAGAAGATTGCACATTAGACAAAAATGAAATATCAGTTTCAGCTTTGGAAACCTTAGCTTGCAACTCAGGAATAGCCTTGTTTAAATTTTCAAGTTGATGACTAATAGTCCTCAACAGAGCTGATTGCTCCTCCATAGTCTTGGTGAAAGCCTTGTTCTGCTCATATTGCGCCTGCATAAAATTCTTGGTAGCCTTTTCAAGTTCAAAAATTCTTTCTTCACTAGGCATTTTAGATCTACCAAGATAGCTATTATCACCATTAGAAGGAAACAGCCTATAATTGTTACTAGCAAAATTGTTCCTATAAGCATTGTTGTTGAAATTATTATTTCTAATGAAGTTTACATCAACATGCTCTTCTTGAGCAACCAAAGAGGCTAAAGGAACATTATTAGGATCAACATGAGTCCTATCATTTGAAAGCATAAGCATAATAGCATCAATCTTATCACTCAAGGAAGAGGTTTCCTCAACAGAATTTACCTTCTTACCTTGTGGAGCTCTCTCGGTGTGCCATTCAGAGTAATTTACCATCATATTGTCAAGGAGCTTTGTTGCGGCACCCAAGGTAAGGGACATAAAAGTGCCTCCAGTAGCTGAATCCAATAGGTTCCTTAAAGAAAAATTCAGTCCTGCATAAAAAGTTTGGACAATCATCCAAGTAGCCAGTCCATGAGTGGGACAATTCTTTATCATAGATTTCATTCTTTCCAAAGCTTGAGCAACATGTTCATTATCAAACTGACTAAACTTCATAATATTGCTACACAAAGCTATAATCTTAGCAGGAGGATAGTATCTACCAATAAAAGCATCCTTACACTTAGCCCATGAATCAATACTATTTTTAGGCAAAGACAGCAACCAATCTTTAGCTTTTCCTCTCAAAGAAAAAGAAAACAACATAAGCTTAATAATATCACTTTCTACATCCTTATATTTCTGCATCTCACATAGCTCAACAAAATTGTTGAGATGAGCTGCAACATCATCAGTACAAGCACCAGAAAATTGCTCTTTCATAACAAGGTTCAACAAAGCAGGCTTAACCTCATAAAAATTTGCAGCAGGAGCAGGTGGCGCAATAGGAGTGCAGATAAAATCACTATTATTAGTGCTAATAAAATCACACAACTTGGTGTTTTCAGGAGTAGCCATTCTAGCAAAACTAAAAGGAGACAAGTAAAAACAACTATCAAGGATACTAATTTTTTTATGTTTTTGATAAAACGATGCAAGTAAAAAATAAAGTAAGGCAAAACTTAAAACAAAGTAAAGGATGTGCGTGCGAAACTCCCCTTGCAGAAGTCTTCTTTTTCCTCCCTGGCAATGGCGCCAGAAAAGAGCTTGATGCGGCACGGTGTTGATAATGTAAAGCACCATCCAGTTGGGAACCCCAAGAGGAAGGTATGATGAATATAGCAGCAAGGTTTTCCCTCAGTAAGAAACAAAGGTTTGTCGATCAGGAGAGGAAGAAGACAATACAACTAAAGGTGATGCTTGCTAGCTTGCGACAGCTCCAGATAATTTATAAGGCGCCTCGTCCAGTGCTTTGCTTTGCCAGCTGCAACGCGGAATCTGCACACAACACAACCAAATACTTTGCTCCCAACTTACGATGAGGTTGTCAATCTCACCGGTTTGCTGTAAACAAAGGAATGAACGTATCGAGTGAAAAATAGTAATAGTATGCGAGTAAAGTAAACAGTGCGAGTAAAGTAAACAGGTGATAGCAATATAAAGGAAATAGGACCGGGGTCCACAGTTCACTACTGGTGTCTCTCCATAAGATAAAATAACACATGCTGGGTAAACAAATTACAGTTGGGCAATTGATAGAATAAAGACAATGTGATATGTCAAGAGGATCACTATGAGATTTACTCTAGGCATTATAACAAGATACATAGACCGCCATCCAACTGCATCTATGACTAATAATCAACTTGTAGCGAATCAATTCGAGAACTCCACAAGTATTAAGTTGCGAACAACATATAACTGCATTAAGCAAAGTGTGTAATGTAAACAAAGCATATGCCCTCGAGCATATGAATGTTGTTTTCCCCCTAGTAGCAACAACACATCTACAACCTTATAGGTTTCTGTCACTCCCCCAGATTAAATAGAGGCATGAACCCACTATCGAGCAAAAATACCCCCTCTTGGAGTCACTAGCAACTACTCGGCCAAGATAGCTACTAACAACGGAGAGCATGCAAGATCATAAACAACATAGAGATAACATAAGATAAAATTCAGTACTTCAACTCAATCATAACACCAATATTCATCGGATCCCAACAAACACAGCATGTAGAATTACATAACGGTGATCTCGATCATGTAAAGCAGCTCACGAGATCTAAACATGAAGCACATGGTGGAGAAGACAACCAACTAGCTACTGCTATGGACCCATAGTCCAAGGTAGACTACTCACTCATCGCGCCGGAGGCAAGCATGGCGATGAAGAAGACCTCCGGTGGCGATTCCCCTCTCCGGCAGGGTGCCGGGAAGAGCTTCTGGACCCTCCCGATCTTCGGGTTGACGGCGGTGGCGGATCGCGATGTGTTCTGGAAAAGTGATCGGGTGTTTAGGTTTTTCCCGTCGGGAGGTCTTTATAGGCGAAGGGGCGTCATCAGAAGTGGCCCTGGTGGGGCTCACCATAGGAGGGCCCGGGCCAGCCCCGGGCCGCACCCCCTGGTGGTGTGGCCCACCAGTGGCTCCTCTCCGTCTCCTCTTCGGTTCTCTGGAAGCTTCAGTGAATATCTGGACTTCTGGCTTTTGTTTTGTCCAATTCCGAGAATATTTCCTGTGTAACTTTTTTGAAACACAAAAACAGCGGAAAACAGGGAACTGGCACTGTGGCATCTCGTTAATAGGTTAGTTCCGGAAAATGCATAAAAATGCCATGAAGTGTAACGGAACACTAAGCAAATGGTGTAAAAACAAGCATGGAGCATCAAAAATTATGGATATGTTGGAGACGTATCAATGACTCGTGGCTGAATAGCCTTATTTAACTAATTCAAACTTTTGGGCTAAAAAGCCTCTATTTTCTAATAAAACGTTGCCTAAGCGGTAGGATTCCCCGAATCATTTGTTGTAGATTTGTTCGGGTCCTCTGTGTGGACCCGAAGTTTCTTTGCTTCGTGTGTGTCATTGATAATTACTTCTGGCGATGGGTAAGTTGGGGTAGATGACGTGATGTTCGCTGTTCTTCCCTTTGATTCTCCATATTCTGCTGTTGCACCAAAAGATTGTGCCATCTTGTGAAATTCCTTGTCGCATATATCAGACAACTCAAAACTTCCTTTGACTGTTATGATTCCATTGGGTCCTGGCATCTTAAGTACCAGGTATGTATAGTGAGGTACTGCCATGAAGCGCGAAAACGCGGAACGTCCGAGGATCGCGTGGTATTGGGATGGCCAGTCCATAACTTCAAACTCCAATTTTTTCTCGCCTATAATTCAAATGGTTGTCGGAGCAAACGTTGAGTGCGATTCAACCCAGTGGGTAGTTTGCGCTTCCAGGGACGATTCCATTGAACGAGCAGTCTGTTGGCTTGAGGAATTCAAGTGAGATGTGCATTGCTCGGAGGGTTTTTGCATAGATTAGGTTTATCCTGCTGCCTGCATCCATGAATACTCTGTCGACGTCGTATCCTCCAATCTAAGCTTTGAGTACCAAAGGCGTGTTTCCAGGCCGAGGCACTATTATGGGGTGGTCTTCTCTGCTGAATTCTATTGGCTGCTCGAACCAGTGTAAATACTCTGTGTATGCTGAAGGCGAGTTTATTGCTAGGTTTACTTGCCAAGATATACTTTTTTGATCTTTATTGGATTTTGGTACTGGTTGTATCATTGCCGCAATATTGCCTTTAGATGGGATATAACCTCCATCGTTTTTGTTGCTCTTGCTGGGTTGTCCCTGGCTCTGCGGGGCTCTGTTTGTTTGTTGTTGGTTTGCTGATGGCATGTTATTCGTGGTCCTCCGTATCCTTGACTTTTTGCTTTGGCTTGCTTGAATCCTACCGCCTCTTGCAGCTTAAGGAACATCCTACAATCTTTCATTGCATGTCTTGACATTATTTTGTCGTCGACATATGTTTAGTGCATGTGGCATGGTCCATTGAGCATATCGTCTGGCGATTGTTTGTATTCTCTTGAACCCCTTTGTCGGAATTGTCTGTTGCTGCCCAAGTCATCTCTGTTGTCATTGCGATACCCACTGTTTCGATGGTCATCACTTTGATAGTTGTTTTCTTTATAACCCGCGGCTACTTGGCTATGGGAGCCGTAGTTCTCATAGTTGCGGGATCGTCGCCTCTGGTTGCTGTACCTGTTTGATCTGTCATCTTCGGGTGATCGAGTTCTCTTGTTTTGATATGCGTCTTCTCCATCTGTGAATCTGTTTGCTACATCCATCAGTTCTGCCACTGTTTTCGGCTTTATCCGGCCCATCTCTTTGATGAAATCTGCCCAACAAAGCCCTTGTGTGAAGGCATCAATTGCTCTCTCGTCGGAGATGTATTCGGCTGAATTTTTGATTATACTTCAGCGTTGTATGTATGGACGGAGTGTCTCTCCTGATTTTTGGGTGCAAGCTTTGAGTTCTTCGGTTGATGATGGCCGTTTGTAAGTTGATTTGAAATTGCCTATGAACTGCTTGGCGAGTTTGTCCCAGCTCCCGACTATTCCTTTTTTGAGTTTTCCTAACCATGACTGTGCTGCCTCAGTGAGGTGTAATTGCGAGCTTTGCATTGCTGTCTCCTTGAAGCCCCCGAGTATCTTTACTGCTTGCAAATAATCCGAGAGCCACGACTGTGGCTCCCGTGATCCGTCGTATTTCTGTTGGTCGTGCGGTAACTTGAATCCTTTGGGTAATCGCTCTCTGCGAGCTCTTCGAGTAAAGCATGCCGCTCCCACCTCTATTTCATCGTCTGTTGGGGATATGCCAAATAGGTATACCTATGACATAGTCCTAAATGAGCAAGCCGGGGTGGCCCATGGAGGTGGTATGGCAGATTGCCTACCGGGCGGCCCAGTTGCTGGAAAGCCCATGGCGGTACAGAAGGACGCAAGAGCTTATGGCGGTTACCCTAGATAGGCCCATGGCGGGTATGCCTTGTACATAGTGTACGTCATTGTATAGGACTTAGTCTAGGACTCCATATTGTATCCGCCCCGGTACCACTGTGATGCCCACGCCAGGCGCTTTTATAAGCCGGCGTGGAGGAGCCCTCGAGGCACAAACACATTAATCTCATTGTAACTGAGCACTTGTTGCCATATAGTGAATTATAGCAGCACGTAGGGTCTCGCCACTGTTGCGGAATCTGAAGCTAGGTAAACTCATGCTACCATCGTCCCGGATCGCTTCGCCGTGTTCACCCCCTTCCACAAACCGCCATACACCTACCCCTATGGCAGATCTGTTGACGAAACCACGACAGTTGGCACCCACCATGGGGCTAAACGCGTCAGGAGTGCGGATCCAGGCGGGATCCACCTTCGCAGGCATCGATATGTCTCAAACATATTTATAATTTTTGATGCTCCATGCTTGTTTATACACCATTTACTTTGTGTTTTGTTACACTTCGTGGCGTTTTTATGCATTTTCCAGAACTAACCTATTAACGAGATGCCACAGTGCCAGTTCCCTATTTCTGCTGTTTTTGTGTTTCAGAAAAGCTACACAGGAAATATTCTCGGAATTGGATGAAACAAAAGCCAAAGTTCCTATTTTTCCTGAAGCGTCACAGAGTACAAAGCAGAGACGGAGGGGCACTAGAGGGCGGCCGCACCACCCCATGGCGCGGGCCACCCCCTGGCCGCGCCATGGCATGGTGTGGGCCCCTGGCCCACTCCTTGATGCCGTCCTTCCACCTATATATTCCCCTCGACGGGAAAACCTAAAAGCCCTGATCAATTTTCCACGAAACCTACTGTAAGCCGCCACCGTCGTCGACGTGAGATCGGGAGAGTCCAGAAGCTCTTCCCGGCACCCTGCTAAAGAGGGGAATCACTGCCGGAGGCCTTCTTCATCACCATGGCTGCCTCCAGAGTGATGTGTGAGTAGTCTACTTTGGACTATGGGTCCATAGCAGTAGCTAGATGATTGTCATCTCCACCATGTGCTTCATGTTTAGATCTTGTGAGCTGCCTATCATGATCAAGATCATCGTTGTGTAATTCTACATGTTGTGTTTGTTGGGATCCGATGAATATTGGTACTATGTCAAGTTGAATTGTTGATTTATCATCTTTATGTTATCTATATGTTGTTTATGATCTTGCATGCTCTCCGTTGCTAGTAGATATCTTGGCCGAGTAGATGCTAGTGACTCCAAGAGGGAGTATTTATGCTCGATAGTTGGTTCATGCCTCTAGTAATCTGGGGGAGTGACAGAAACCTCTAAGGTTGTAGATGTGTTGTTGCTACTAGGGTGAAAACAAAAATCTTGTGTTCAAGGACATTTGTATTGTTTACATTACACACTTTGCTTAAGGCGATAATCTATTGCTTGTAACTTAATACCCAATGGTTGCTCGGACGACATCCGGAGGGTGGATTATTAGTCATAGATGCAGTTGGATTACTGTCTATGTATTATGTTGTAATGCCCAAGTGAATCTCATAGTGATACTCATGACATTTGTACGCTTGCTTTATTCTATCAATTGCCCAACTATAATTTGTTTACCCAGCATGTTGTTATTAATCTTATGGAAAGACACCACTAGTGAACTGTGGACCCTGGTCCATTCTTTTACATTGCTATTACTATTTACCTTTTACTTGTTTTATTTACATTCTTGCAAACTACTGCTCCCTCTGATCGGAAATAACTGTCAGACACTTAGTACAAACTTTGTACTAAGCTAGTACAAAATCACCGACAGTTATTTCCGATCGGAGGGAGTATCTTTTACCACTCGATATGCTTAATCCTTTGTTTACAGCAAACTGGTGTGATTGACAACCTCACTATAAGTTGGGACAAAGTACTTGGTTGTATTGTGTGCAGGTTCCACGTTGCTGTTGGTGCAAAGCTACGCCCTAGACTAGGCGCCATACATAATTGTCTGGAGCTGATGTGAAGCTAGCGTGCATCAACCTTCTGAAGTTTGGTTCTTTCTCCTACTGGTTTGATAAACCTTGGTTTCATACTAAGGGAAGACTTGCTGCTGTGCTCATCACACCTTCTCTTGGGGTTTCCAACTGGGCGGTCATCTACAAAACTCCTACATCAACACCGCACCACCAACAAGTTTTCTGGCGCCATTGCCGGGGAGAAAGAAGATTTCTGCAAGGGGAGTTTCTCGGTTCCAACCTTTTACTTTGTTATTGTTTTGCTTTATTTTATTTTTGCTTGCATCTTTTTATAAAAAATACAAAAAAATTAATTCCTTTATACTTGTTATTTTTACTTGCCTGCTTTTAGTTTTGCTAGAATGGCTACTCCTAAGAACACCAAGTTGTGTGATTTTACTAGCACCAAAAACAATGATTTTATCTGCACTCCTATTGCGCCACCTGCTCCTGAGGCAAATTTTTATGAGATTAAACCTGCTTTGTTGAATCTTGCATGAAAGAGCAATTTTTTGGTGCTAGTACTGATGATGCTGCAGCTCATCTCAATAACTTTGTTGAGCTATGTGAGATGCATAAGTATAAGGATGTAGATGGTGATATTATTAAGCTTAAGTTGTTTCCTTTCTCTTTAAGAGGAAGAGCTAAGGATTGGTTGCTATCTTTGCTTAGAAATAGTATTGATTCTTGGGTTAAGTGTAAGGATGCTTTTATTGGAAAATATTATCCTCCTGCTAAGATTATATCTTTGAGAAGTGATATTATGAACTTTAGACAGTTTGATAATGAACATGTTGCTCAAGCTTGGGAAAGAATAAAATCTATGATAAAGAATTGTCCCACTCATGGACTGACTACTTGGATGATTATCCAGACCTTTTATGCATGACTAAATTTTTCTTCAAGAAATCTTTTGGATTCAGCTGCTGGAGGCACTTTTATGTCCATCACCTTGGGCGCCGCAACAAAGCTTCTTGATGATATGATGGTAAATTTTTCTGTGTGGCACACCGAGAGAACTCCACAAGGTAAGAAGGTAAATTCTGTTGAAGAAACCTCTTCCTTGAGTGATAAGATTGATACTATTATGCTTATGCTTGCTAATGATAGAGCTCATGTTGATCCTAATAATGTTCCTTTGGCCTCTTTGGTTGCTCAAGAAGAGCATGTTGATGTGAACTTCATTAGAAATAATAATTTCAACAACAGTGCTTATAGGAACAATTTTGCTAGCAACAATTATAGGCCGTATCCTTCTACCAATGGTAATGGTTATGGAAACTCTTATGGTAATTCCTCCAACAACACTAGGGGCGCGCCCTCCGAGCTTGAGGTCATGCTCAATGACTTCATCGGTAAGCAAACTGCTTTTATTAAGTCTGTTGAGGAAAAGTTGGGTAAAATTGATGTTCTTGATTCTAAAGTTGATAGCCTTGCTCTTGATGTTGAACTTATGAAACTAATTTTTTTGCCTCATGATGTGAAAGAAAGCAAGACTTTGAATGCCATCCAGGTTAGAATTGATGAAAATGTTAGGATGTTACCAAAATTGCATGCTAGGTGGGAAAGAGAAGACGAGATGGCTAGAAATCTGAAGGTTTGTACTATTACCACCTCTAGTGATATTGTTTCAAATGTTAGCAATCCTCTTACTATAATTGGTGTAGAGAAAACTCCTACTCCTTGTGCGAAAAAGCCCAAAACTACAAAAACTTTTTCTACAAAAAGTGTTGAAATTTTTTAGAGTATGGAAGACAATAGCTCTACTTCTTTTAATGATTTTGATGTTGATGGTTGCAATATATCTGAAGTTATTTTGTTCTTGCAAAAGCTTGCTTTGAGTCCTAATGCTAGTTCTATAAATGTTGCTTTTACAATATTACAAATGCTCTCATGAAAATTAGGGAAGAAAAGTTGAAACAAAAGGTTTCTATTCCCAAGAAGTTAGAAGATGGTTGGGAGCCCATCATTGATATGAATGTTAATGATTTTGATTGTCATGCTTTATGTGATCTTGGTTCAAGCATTTCTATTATACCTAGAAAGATTTATGATATGCTTGGTTTACCACCGCTTGAAAATTGTTATTTTGATGTTCCTCTTGCTGATGTTGCTAAGAAGAAACCTTTAGAAAGGATTAATGACGTTCTTATTATGGTTAACAATAACCTTGTTCTCATTGATTTCCTTGTTTTGGATGTTGAATGCAATGCTTCATGTCCTATTATTTTGGGAAGACCTTTTCTTAGAACTGTTGGTGCCATCATTGATATGATGGAAGGCACCATTAAATATCAATTTCCACTCAAGAAAGGTATGGAACACTTCCCTAGAAAGATAAAGAAATTACTTTTTTACTCTATTCTTAGAGCAAATTATGAACTTGATGCTTCATCGCTTGATAACACTTGATTTCCACTTTCTGCGCCTAGCTCAAAGGCGTTAAAGAAAAGCACTCTTGGGAGATAACCCAATATTTTCTTTTCAGTACTTTTTCTTTTTGTTGAGTCTTGGAAGTTATTACTACTGTAATGACCTCTCCTTATCATTTTTATGTCGTTTTTGTGCCAAGAAAAACCTCTAATTGGAGGAAGGTAAGATTTGGGGAAGTTGCTGTCCTGAAACAGATTTCTGCGCTGCATCGTAAAAATTCGTGAAAATTATCAGAATATCTTTTTGATCTGCGATTTCTTGTGCGCATGCCCCAGGTTATTTCCAAACTTTTATTAGTTTTGCACTTTTTGATTTGAGCAATAGAAGGTCCTCGAAAAAATCGATCTTTGTCAGCTGTTCTGTTTTGACAGATTCTGCCACTATTTGTGTTTGCCTCTCGATCGCTTTCTTTTGTGTTCTTTTGATCACGGAACTTTTGAGGAGGTTGCTACAGTATATTATGCTTTAATGGATGGTATATTTGAGTTTGAAACTGAACCAAAAGAGTAGATTTACTATCATGCTTACACTAATGTTGCTAATAGAATTGTGTGAAGTTTTGTATGAAGGAAGTTTTCAAGTGTAGGGAAAGGACAATGATGAGATGAAGTATGGACAAAAGCTTAAGCTTGGGGACGCCCATGTCACCCCAAGAAATATCTAAGAGGTACAAGCGTCAAAGCTTGGGGATGCCCCCAAGGCACCCCTTCTTCATCGGCAAAAATTAGGTCACCTTTCAAGACACTATATTTTTTATTGCTTCATGTACTATGCATTTTTCTTGGAGCGTCTTTACTTCCACTTTCAGTTTTCTTTTGTTTTGTTTGCTGCAATAAATGGTTGGACCCCAACAAATTTATTTTGGAGAAGACACACTCCGTTTTTTATTGCCAAGAACACTCTAGTTTTCACTCTTATCGTTCAACTAGTGTTCTCTTTTTCTAGAACTGCGTTTAGCTTTCATTTTTCGCCTTTATTTTTGTTCAGATCTTGTTATATCTTTGTATCAAGGTGTATTTAGACCACTAGTCTATGTTGGTTTTCATCTCAAAGAGTGGTTTCAAAAAGATTGAATAGTGTTGGAAAAGAGTAAAAAGTTTCATGCCTATAGTGGTACAAATGGGAGCTTGTTTAGACTGTGGCTTAGACTTTTGCATGTCATGCTTGATGTTATTTTGATAGTATGCTTAGTAGTTTTTGCTGTAGCATGACTTGACTCAAATGACTGAGATTGCTTAATGTGCCTTTGAAAGAATCATGCGTTGTTTTTGTTATATGGGAGCATATTATTGTGGTTTTCTCCTTTGATGCTTTATTTGGGTTGACTTGGCGCATGCTTACAACATGTTTGACTCTAGCATGTCGCCATAAGCCTCTATGATCATTTGGTTTTTGACTTGTGATACCACTTTATGCTTTGGTTAATGATGTTTTGTCGCTATGAATGATTATGGCCGTTATTGCTCTCTGAGTTGGTCGCTCCTAGTCTTTTGCTAGCCTTCATTTTGTACTAAGAGGGAATACTTCTCGTGCATCCAACTCCCAAAAACCAAGTTTTCCAGTGTGTCCACATATCTACCTATTAGCAAGTTGCTATTCCAAGCACATTTGTCTTGCTTTTATCTATCCTTCAAATTAAACTTTTTGTGTTATATGAAAATTAGTCAGTAAAGCTCTCACGAACCTGACGGCACACTTTACTTTTCCGGCTTTTAATAAATTTGACATTATGGCTCTCTTATGTTGACGTTATGCTTGCAAGTTGTAAGTTGGAGGTTAGCCCAGCCATGCCGTCATGGGGCAAGCTTTCAACATTGCACTTTCTCTCATTTAGTTGATATCGTGATCTTTTGTTTATGGATACCTGCGATGTGAAATAAGTTGGAAACTTGTGAGCTCATGGAGTTTTTATATGTGTTAGAGAAATGCCTGGGCCGCTAATCTAAGCCATGCATCATTCATGGTGGAAATTTACAGCATGCCCATAGTAGACATTCGACGACACATCTCATAATAAAAAGCTATACCAATGGTAAATAAAAGAGATGCCGATGTGTTCATTGTCTGTTTGTCTTATCATTTTGATGTGGGCTTGTTCCATGTCATCGGGCAAGAGATACCCCGTTGGCGTTCTCGATGATACATGTATGCTTACAATGACAAGAACTTGCTTGGGACCTAAGTCGAGTAGCATGAGGTTTGGGTATTCGTACTTCACGGGACACGAGATTTTCAACTGATGATTTGTTAAGCATATGCTTCGTAATTGTACTCGCATTAACCTTACCCATTCAAGATGCCTATGATGGGGGCAATGAGAGCTCAAAGCTAGTAAGTATCATAATTTTTGGAGGTTTATAAAACTTGCAATCACTGCTTCCCTCTGCGAAGGGCCTTTCTTGTACTTTTATGTTGAGTCTCCACCTTCTACCTTTATGCACCGTCTAATAGAGCATAGTTGTCATTCTGAGTTTAATGTGCATAGTCCCAAAATTTATTATTGATTGATTCATGATTATGGTTTTGCTTGTTCTTAAATTATTTGTATCTAGTTGCCCTCTTAAACTTGAAGGTGTCCTATGCATTTATGTTTTGGGACTATGCACATTAAACTCATAGTGATCCTCTCGACATATGCACGTTGTCTTTATTCTATCAATTGCCCAACTGTAATTTGTTTACCCAGCATGTATTATTTTATCTTATGGAGAGACACCACTAGTGAACTGTGGACTCCGGTCCTATTTCCTTTATATTACTCGCACTGTTTACTTTACTCGCATACTATTATCACTTTCCACTCGATACGCTCATTCCTTTGTTTCAAGCAAACCGGTGAGACTGACAACCTCATCGTAAGTTGGGAACAAAGTATTTGGTTGTGTTGTGTGCAGGTTCCACGTTGCCTCTCGCAAAGCAAAGCTCGGACGAGGCGCCCTATAAATTGTCCGGAGCTGTCGCAAGCTAGCGGGCATCACCTTCAGTCGTTTGGCTTTCTCCTACTGGATTGACTACCTTGGTTTCTTACTGAGGGAAAACTTGCTGCTATATTCATCACACCTTGCTCTTGGGGTTTTCCAACTGGCCGGTCATTTACTACACACAATCAAGCTTTCTCACATCATCATCACCGCGCCATCAACAAGTTTTTTTGGCGCCGTTGCCGGGGAGGAAGAAGATTTCTGCAAGGGGAGTTTCGCACGCACATCCTTTAATTTGTTTTAAGTTTTGCTTTACTTTATTTTTACTTGCATCATTTTATCAAAAATACAAAAAATTAGTTCCCACTATAGTTGTTATTTTTGTTGGTCTGTTATTGTCTTGATTTATCATGCTTTCTATCAAAATTATTATGAGGAACACCGCTTGTCATAAAAAGGGAAACACTTATGGGAACAAATCAATAGATTGTATATCATTGCTAGAAATGTGTGCTCTACTTATAATGTTACCTATTGCTTTGATAGATCTTGTTGCTGTAGGAGGTATAAACACCTCCCTTTTCAATGTGAGTATAATGATGATGTTACCATATCTTCTTATATTAATGGAAATTATGACTTTTATGATGTGGAACAAATTGAAGAATTTATTGCTTGGAAGGGTGCATTCGAACTTGCTTATTTCCTTGAAAATACTGATGATGCACCTTATAAATATGAGGTTTATGATATACTTAAATTTTGCTTTGATAATTACAAGGAGGAGAATGGCTATATTCTTAAATATCTTAATAGATGCTCTCCAATGGAAGAGACTAATACCTTGAAGGAGCCTATGGAAGAAGAAATTGCTGAAACTGGAAGCTCATTGGACGAAAAAGAGGAGGAGAGTGATGATCAAGAGGAGGAAGAATGGAGCTACCCATGTCTACCTCCCAATAAGAGTAACTCTTTAACTAATACCTTATTTGATAGCCCTCCATGCTTAACAAAGGAGGATGAGTGTGATATTTATATTGTTGAGTTTGTTCATGATGCTACTAAAAATTATTATGAGAGAGGAAAATATGGTTATTGGAATTATCATGTTACTAAAACACCTCTCTTTACATTGGAAGTTCTGAAGTTGCTCTTGTTTTATCTACCCATACTTGTTACTATGTGCTTCTTTGATTTATTTTCTTACAAGATTCCTATGCATAGGAAGTGGGTTAGACTTAAATGTGTTTTATATTTTCTCCTTGATGCTCTCTTTTGCTTCAATTCATATTTCTTATGTGAGCATCTTCTCGAATTACTGAGCCTAGCTCAAAGGCGTTAAAGAAAAGCACTCTTGGGAGATAACCCAATGTTTTTACTTTCAGTTATTTTTCTTTTATTTGAGTCTTGGAAGTTATTACTACTATAATAACTGCTCCTTATCCTTTTTATTTTGTTTTTGTGCCAAGAGAAGCCTCTAATTTGAGCAAGGTAAGATTTGGGGATGTTGCTGTCCTGAAACAGTTTTCGGTGCTGCACCATAAAAATTCGTGAAAATTCTCTGTATACTTTTGGACCTGAGATTTCTTGTGCATATGCCCCAGATTATCTCCAAACTTCCATTAGTTGAACACTTTTTTATTTGAGCAATATAAAACCCCTTAAAAAATCGGCCTTTATCAGCTGTTCTGTTTTGACAGATTTCTGCCAATATTTGTGTTTGCCGCTTTATCGCTTTCTTTTTGAGTTCTTTTGATCACGGAACTTTTGGGGAAGTTGCTACAGTAGTATATGCTTTATATGTGGTGGTTTTGAGTTGAAACCTGAAGCAAAATAGGTTAATTCTATGTTATGCTTACAGTAATGTTGCTAGTAGATTTGTGTTTAGTTTTGTATGAAGGAAGTTTTCAAGTGTAGGGATTGGAGAATGATGAGATGAGTTGAAGAATGGACAAAAGCTCAAGCTTGGGGATGCCCATGCATTTAGCTTTCGATTTTCGCCTTGATTTATGTTCAGATCTTCTTATATCTTTTCATCAAGGTGTATTTTTGCCTCTGGTCTATATTGGTTTTCATCAAAAGAGTTGGCTATAAAAAGTTTGAATGGTGTTGGAAAAGAGAAAAAGCTTTATGCAAAAAAGTGGTACAAGAAGGAGCTTGTGTAGACTGCGGCCTAGGATTTTGCATGTCGTGCTTGATGTCTTTTTGATAGTATGCTTAGTGGTTTTGCTGTAGCATGACTTGTCTCAAATAACTGAGATTGCTTAATGAGCCTTTAAAAAAATCATGCGTTGTTTTTATCGTTTGGAAGCATTATTTTGGTTTTCTCCTTTGATGCTTTATTTGGGTTGACTTGGCGCATGCTCACACATGTTAGACTCATACAAAGTCACCATTGCCTCTATGATCATTTAGTTTTTGACTTTTGATGCCATCTTATGCTTCTTTTAATGACGCTTTGTTGCTATGCATGATTATGGCCGTTATTGCTCTCTTAGTTGGTCGCTCCCAGTCTTTTGCTAGCCCTCGTTTTGTACTAAGTATGAGCTCTACTCGTGCATCCAACTCCTAAAAACCAAGCTTGCCATTGTGTCCACTATAAATTTCTATGCATGGTATTTGTAAGCCATTCCAAGTAAATTTTCATGTGCTACCTTTCAAAAACCTTCAAAACACTTCTCGTTTTGTGACACTGTTTTCAGCTCATGGGGACGTAGTGGTTGGATTTGCTATCTTCCATATTGCTTATTCCAAAAATAAAAAAAAAGAGAAAAAAGAAAGAAAAAAAGGCACTCCTCCATGGTATGTGAATGTTGGTGGGCACCCGATGGAATCGGTTAGCCATGGTTTGAGAAAGGAAAAAGGTGGGGAGGAGTGCCAAGTTTTATAAAAAGAGCACAAAAGGTGCCAATCTCTCTCTCAAAAACTTGCTTCATTTTTGTATGGAAGATAGTAAGAACCCCATTGCTAGTCGTTGACAAAAGCAACCACCTCTCAAAACTCAAGTTTTATCCCTCTGTTTTACAAATGAAAAGGTCTAGCACATGTTTAGTCACTGCTTCCCTCTACGAAGGGCCTTTCTTTTAATTTTATGTTGAGTCTCCACCTTCTATCTTTATGCACCGTCTAAGAGAGCATAGTTGTCATTCTGAGTATAATATGCATTGTCCCAAAGTTTTCATTGATTGATTCATATTGTTGGTTTCACTTGTTCTTAAATTATTTGTATCTAGTCGCCCTCTTAAACTTGAAGGTGTCCTATGCATTTATGTTTTGCTCTCCATGAAGGACAAGCTGAAAACCATTTGTATGCTTTTCCTTATGATTTGAACACATGTTTGACTTTCATTGTTTCATTTTCTTGATCTTTTGTTTGTGTTCATTTTCATGTTATAACATGATTGCTAAGTTTCTTCTATCAAGATTATATCTTTTATGCCCATGTTTTTAGTTCTTTTGATCCCAGCGCACAACGCTTACATATATGGTCAAGATTGTGTAGGTGCATGTCACCTCAACAATTATTTCTTTTGTTATCACTTACCTACTCGAGGACGAGCAGGAGTTAAGCTTGGGGATGCTGATACGTCTCAAACGTATCTATAATTTTTGATGCTCCATGCTTGTTTTTACACCATTTGCTTAGTATTTCGTTACACTTCGTGGTACTTTTATGCATTTTCCGGAACTAACCTATTAACAAGTCGCCACAGTGCCAGTTCCCTATTTTCTGCTATTTTTGTGTTTCAGAAAAGTTACACAGGAAATATTCTCGGAATTGGACGAAACCAAAGCCAGTCGCCCAGAATTTCACCAAAGCTTCCAGAGAACCGAAGAGGAGACGGAGTGGGGCCACGAGGGCCCCACACAACAGGGCGGCGTGGCCTGGCCCATGGCTGCGCCCCCTATGTGTGAGGTCGCCTCGGCCCACTCCTGACGATGCCCCTTCGCCTATAAAGACCCCCCGACGGGAAAAACCTAAGTACCCGATCACTTTTGCAGAACACATCGCGATCCGCCGCCGCCGTCGACCCGAAGATCGGGAGGGTCCAGAAGCTCTTCCCGGCACCCTGCCGGAGAGGGGAATCGCTACCGGAGGTCTTCTTCATCGCCATGCTTTCCTCTAGAGCGATGAATGAGTAGTCTTCCTTGGACTATGGGTCCATAGCAGTAGCTAGATGGTTGTCTTCTCCATCATGTGCTTCATGTTTAGATCTCATGAGCTGCCTTACATGATTGAGATCACCGTTATGTAATTCTACATGTTGTGTTTGTTGGGATCCGATGAATATTGGTGTTATGATTGAGTTGAAGTACTGAATATTATCTTTTGTTATCTCTATGTTGTTTATGATCTTGCATGCTCTCCGTTGTTAGTAGCTATCTTGGCCGAGTAGTTGCTAGTGACTCCAAGAGGGGGTATTTATGCTCGATAGTGGGTTCATGCCTCTATTTAATCTGGGGGAGTGACAGAAACCTCTAAGGTTGTAGATGTATTGTTGCTACTAGGGGAAAACAACATTCATATGCTCAAGGGCATATGCTTTGTTTACATTACACACTTTTCTTAATGCAATTATCTGTTGTTCGCAACTTAATACTTGTGGAGTTCTCGGATTGATTCACCACAAGTGGATTATTAGTCATAGATGCAGTTGGATGGCGGTGTATGTATCTTGTTGTAATGCCCAGAGTAAATCTCATAGTGATCCTCTTGACATATGCACGTTGTCTTTATTCTATCAATTGCCCAACTATAATTTGTTTACCCAGCATGTATTATTTTATCTTATGGAGAGACACCACTAGTGAACTATGGACCCCGATCCTATTTCCTTTATATTACTCGCACTATTTACTTTGCTCGCATACTATTATCACTTTCCACTCGATACACTCATTCCTTTGTTTCAAGCAAACCGGTGAGATTGACAACCTCATCGTAAGTTGGGAACAAAGTATTTGGTTGTGTTGTGTGCAGGTTCCACGTTCCTGCTGGTGCAAAGCTACGCCCTGGACTAGGTGCCATACATAAATTGTCCGGAGCTGACGCGAAGCTAGCATGCATCAACCTTCTGAAGTTTGGTTCTTTCTCCTACTGGTTCGATAAACCTTGGTTTCATATTGAGGGAAGACTTGCTACTGTGCTCATCACACCTTCTCTTGGGGTTTCCAACTGCGCGGTCACCTACAAAACTCCTACATCAACACCACACCACCAGGCATCGGCGACACCATCGCCATCAGGTGTTTCCTCTACGATTCCGGCTTCCCCATTGTCCCAGCGGATAACCTTTGGGTGCCGGCTAGAGAAAACCTTACTCGATTCACCGTCGTTCCGATCGGAGACATCCACATCTTCATCGGAGAGACAAACCCTACCCCCGCCACGAAAACTAATTTCCGACAGATCGGTATGGCTGAAACCCCCATACGGACCGCTTCGAGTTGGATACGGAGGAGGAATCATCTGATCTGGAACTTTTCAAGTCATCTGGATCATATCTACAAACAGATCCCACCCAACCCGCCCTAGAGGTTGAAGAAGTGGTGGAAGACCGCTACGAATCCACCATGGGCAACCTGGCATTAGAGACACCGCAATACTGCCTTGTTGCTTTCGTAGGAACCACTTCGGGATCTGACTCCAATGGAGATGGTAGCCCAGGTGAATCCATCCTAGAGGCACTTAACGAAAGTGGTGAATCGGATGACTGAGATAGCAAAGGCTATGATTCTGATGAGTATGATGCCGCCATGAGACAAATCATGGCAGAATTAGCCCAGAAAGAACTAGAAGAGAAGCAAGACGCCGCCAAGCAAGTGTTTGTGACCAACAAAGGAGATGATGCTGGGCAGCGAGCCGTCGATCTGCCATCTCAGGCAGCCCAGGATGTAGAAGCCGCCAAAGAGCAGGGTAACCCGCCTTTAGCCGCTGATACCGCCACGGAACAACTACCTGAGATTTAGGGTGGACCTAGGCCTCTCCAACCCGCCATCCCCGAGGTGCATCGCCCAGAAGACTTCACGACCCCGATGGACAAAATCATCTATGGAACTCTAGGAGATGCAATCACCCCTGACTACATCAGGGATGTGAACGATCTGGAGAAGAAGAGGCGTGAAATCCTGAAAGAAGCAAAGCGAGTCGAGAAGATGGGCAAAAAGTTGGATGGCGATATTACTCAAGCTCAAGACATGCTCAAGCGCGCAAGGAAAATGGAAGAGAAGTACGTTACTCTCATCCAACAGCAGATGGAAGAAGGTGGCGACCCACAATTGGCACGAACCTAGAGTTCACCGCGCCAACCGCTGAGACGCTAGCAAGGATGCACATCAAGAATCCACCATACGTGGATAAGAACCGTGATGAGGTTAGGGCCACTCCAATCGAGACTATTGTGGCCCCAAAGGAGCTATTGGAAAATGACCGAACCCCGGCAGCTATGGAGACGGCGGTAAAACTAATGATGGAAGCATTGGTGCAGCAGGAGAAGGCTACGCCATCGCGAAGGCTCAAATCTGATGCTGCGATGTGACGATCCAGTACCGCCACCAAGAACCAGGGCGATGGCTATCATGGCACTTGGCCTGATAACAAATCTCACACTAGATCCATAGAGGTCTAAAGGAGAGAAGCTCGTAACAAGGCCAATGCTATTTCAATATCCTCTGATGATAGGCCACATGGCAAAGGCCATCAGAGAAATCCCTCACCACCTCACAAGGATTACCCTGCTTATGGAAGATAGCATAAAGACGAAGCTGCTCCCCGCCATAAGACCAATATGCCACCACCAAAGTATAAGACATTCGAGATCCCTCGGGGAGGAATTGTCATACGTGGAAAGGAAGGCAAACAGGGACGAAGCCTTGACAAAGGGAACAAGCTCAACATGACGATGGCATGCATCGCAGCGGCGACAAGGATAAGCATCGCTCTTCCTGCCGCCGCGATGACAAAGGGCAAGGCTCCCGCTGCCATGATGATAACTAGAAAGATCCAGCTCCACGTTGAGCAGAGGGAAGCCATCAAAGTTGCAGAGACCCATCGCAAGACGCCGAGATCAAGAGGCGTGACCCCTCACCATCCCCACCAAGCAGCCCCATGGCGGCGGCGGTGGCGGTGGCGGCCCAGCCAGGTCACGCATCTCCCGAAAAGATCTGCAGGATCACAAGCCGTACGACGTGCGCACCCACCTAAACGAGATTGCCAAGTCTCAAATAGCCTTCTTCCTCGGCCCTAAGTGCTTTGGACAATGGATCCGCGATGAGCCCATTCTACATGGGTTCAAGATCGAGAAGAATATCCGCCAGTACAATGGAGTCGACTACTTTGACTTGGCTACAAGACTACTTCAACATAGTGCAGTTCGCAAGGGGATCACCCAATGTTGTTGTCCGCTACCTGCCTCTGATGCTATCCGGCACAGCGTGGCAGTGGATCAACGAATTGGCAGAAAATTCCATCCAAACCTGGTTTGATATGCAGATTGCATTTATTGAAAACTTTGAGGGTACCTACAAGTGACCTCACAACATCGGTGACCTCCAACGGTGCCGGCGGGCAGATGACGAGACCTCCTGAACTTTCCTTGCGCGGTGGCTGGACATGAAGAACTCCTGTGAAGGGGTTACCGACGAATCCGCCATCCTTGCATTCATCGATAGTTTGGAGAGAGGCCAGCTGCTCCGCCATTGCCTATTACGAGAAAGGAACGAGGGAAAACTGACCCTAAACTCCATGATCACCATCACAAGCAACTACGCGACCGCCGATGACGACGCCCGCGAACCATTGAAGAGTTCCACCATCCAGAATACTGAAAAGCGGAATAGCAACAAAAGGAAGAGTCTGCCAAGAGCAGCACACTCCAGACATGGTGGCATCAACCTTCTCCGAAAAGGGCCAAAGTGGACAGCGCGGCCGGGGATGCGGTACCAGTAGCGGCCAGCTACAGAGCGCTACAGCTCCCGCTATGGCGCCTGCTGCTCCCGTATCCTATGATGAGTACCGCGACATGCCTTGCTTCGCCCATCGGGATGCCACGGGAAAGTGCAATCACACCAACTAGAACTGCAAGTTTGTCAATGACATTAAGGCGGACCACGAAGCTGGCTACAAACACACCCGACGGCAAAGACCTCGTGGCAAAGGAAAAGCGGACAAGGAAAAGGAGTCCAAGGATGGCAACGATATGGAAGAAGATGCCGCACCCAAGCCCGCTGAAAAGCCTGAGGCTAGAACCGGTGCGGGCAACCCATACAAAAATCCCAAAAGGGAGCCTTCCACACATTCCTTGGTCCTCCCACGGCTAAGGCGCAGTGAGCCGCCATGCGCTCCCTCAAAGCCACCATGCCTAAAATCCGCCAGTTCGTCCGGTAGTCTGAAGTACCGGTGCAATGGAGTTGTGAAGATCACCCATAGCACATCCCAGATGGATACTACGCCATGGTAGTCAACCCCCTGATCCAAGGCTAAGAGTTATCCAAGTGCCTTATGGATGGCGGAAGCAGCCTGAACATCATGTACGTGGAAACCTTGACAAAGCTAGGCCTCACCAAGACCCAACTCCGCCATAGTGTCATCACTTTCTATGGAGTGGTTCCTGGTCGCCAAGCTAAGTCCCTAGGGTCTATCACCCTCAAGGTTGCCTTCGGCGATGAAAACAATTTCCACGAAGAGCCCATAACCTTTGAAGTGGTCCCCTTCAAAAGTACATACCATGTGATTGCCGCCCCGCCTTCCACAGTTTCCATGCCAGGCTGTGCTACATCTACAACCAGCTAAAGATGCCAGGACCTGATGGTATCATCACCGTTTACGGCAGCTTTAGGAAGGCAAAGGAGCGCGAGGAGGGAGAAGCTGCCTTCACAGAGGCCGTGTTCTTCGGCGAGGAGTTCAAAGAGATCCATGCCTCCACGGGTCTAGCGGAGATGCCGACATCCAAGCAGGAAGTTTTCACCTCCCTGCCCACCTTCAAGCCTATAGTTGACACAAAACAGGTGGAATTGTCACTGGCGATGCTGCTAAGACCGCCTCAATCGGGATGAATCTGTCCCCCAAATAGGAAAGTGCGCTCGTCGAGTTCCTTCGTGAGAATCGGGAGATCTTCGCATGGCAGCCATCTGACATGACTGGTGTACCCAGAGAACTCACCGAGCATGCCCTGCAAATAATACCTGGCTCCAAGCCAGTAAGACAAGCAATGAGACGCTTCGGAGACGAAAAACGCCGCGCCAAAGCAAAGGAAATATCCAAGCTATTCAAAGCAGGCTTCGTCAAAGAGGTAATCCATACCAAGTGGGTGGCAAATCCCATGCTAGTTCCTAAGAAGAACACAAAGGTTTTGCACATGTGTGTAGATTACTCTGGCCTGAACAAAGAATATCCCAAAGATCCTTTTCCCTTGCCACGCATTGACCAAGTCATTGACTCAACGGCGGGATCGAAGCTGCTATGCTTCTTAGATGCCTATTTGGGTTACCACCAGATCAAGATGAAGGAATCCGACTAGCTTGCTACCTCGTTCGTAACACCTTATGGCACATATTGCTATGTGACAATGCCTTTCGGTTTGTAAAACACATGAGCAACTTACCAGCGCACCATGCAAACGTGCCTGGCGGATCAGATTGGTCGCAACATCCACGCATACGTGGACGACATCGCCGTCATGTCCAAGAAGCAGGACGACCTCATAGTGGATTTGCAAGAGACCTTCAGCAAGCTAAGGAAGTACAATATGATGCTTAACCCCACGAATTGTGTCTTCGGGGTGCCAGCAGGACAACTCCTAGGATTCATCGTCTCCCATCGCGGAATTGAAGTCAACCCAGAGAAAATCAAGGCCATCCTTGACATCTCCCGACCTAATGACCTAAAGGACGTGCAGCGACTCACAGGCTGCATGGCAGCAGTGAGCAGGTTCATCAGTCATCTTGGTGAGAAGGCTTTGCCACTCTACAAGCTGATGAAGAAGTCAGACAAATTTGTCTGGACCAACGAGGTAGACGCTGCGCTAAAGGACCTGAAGAGAGTGTTATCCACTGCACCAGTCCTAGCAGCTCCCAAAGAACAGGAGCTCGTGTTACTCTACATGGCAGAAATCAATAGGGTCGTCAGCATCATCATCATGGTAGAACGCAAGGAAGAAGCAGAGAAGTACGACATACAGAGACCAGTCTACTATGTTAGCGATGTCTTGACGTAGTCCAAGAAGCGCTAACCTCACTACTAGAAGTTGGCATTCAAAGTGTTCCTAGCTTCGTGCAAGCTACGACACTACTTCTATGACCATAAGATCACAGTTGTGATCAAGGCTCCACTAAAGGACATCATCAACAATAGCGACACGACATGATGAGTTGCAAAGTGGGGCATAGAACTTGCCACCTTTGACATCGACTACAAGCCTTGCACCACCATCAAGTCTCAGGCTTTGGCGGAATTCATGATGGATTGGAAGGAATTACAGGAGACTACGCCCGTCCCAGAACTAGAGCATTGGGTGATGCACTTTGATGGCTCAAAGTTGCTACACGGCTCGGGGGCTGGAGTGACACTCAAATCCCCTAAGGGAGATGAGCTAAGCTATGTCCTCCAAATCCACTTCCCCACCACCAACAACATCGCGGAGTATGAAGCGCTACTGCATAGGCTGCATGTTGCAAAGGAGATCGGCGTACAACACATTATGTGTTGCGGAGACTCTGACCTTGTCGCCCAGTAGGTGGCAGACACATACAAGGCCCGGAACAAGGTTATGGCAGCTTACAGAGACGAGGTGGATGAGATGGCCAAAAGCTTCCTCAGTTACGACATAAAGCACGTATGGTGAGAAGACAACATGGCGGCGGACACCCTGTCCAAGCTAGGATCCAGCCGCAAGGCGGTTTTAACAGGCGTATTCCTTGAGCATCTGCACATACCATCAGTTAAGATGATGGATCCAAAAAACCCAGAGTTAGCAAGTTCCACCGTTATGGTGGTTTTTCCTAGCAATCTGCCATGGGCAGAACCCTACCTGGAGTATCTGACGAACAAGAAACTACCTAAAGACAAAGTCCAGAGAAGGCAGATCGAGCGTAGAGCAAAAGCGTACACCATCATTGATGGCCAGCTCTACAAGCAAAGTACTTCAAGAGTATTCATGAAATGCATACCCCAAGTGGATGGAATCGAGATACTAAGGGAAATCCATGAAGGCGAATGTGGGCATCATGACGCCGCCAGATCCCTAGTAGCAAAAGCGTTCCGCCATGAGTTCTACTGGCCTACAGCCAAGACAGATGCATACCAAATTGTGGATCTCTGCCAAGGCTGCCAGATGTATTCCAAGCAAACCCACATGCCCGCCACAGCACTGCATACGATCCCTATAACTTGGCCCTTCGCAGTTTGGGGTTGGACATGGTGGGTCCGCTAAAAACAGCACCTTCGGGATTTACGCACCTATTGGTAGCGGTCGACAAATTCACGAAGTGGGTTGAAGCTAAGCCCATTAGAAAGCTTGATGGCAAAACTGCCCTAAAGTTTGTCAAGGACATTGTGGTTAGATTTGGTATCCCACATAGCATGATCACCGACAATGGCTCCAACCTGTCTCAAGGAGAAGTTGAAGAATACTACCATCACAATGCAATCCGCCTTGACCTTGCATCTATGGCGCATCCACAGTCCAATGGCCAAGTTGAAAGGACCAACGGATTAATTCTGTCAGGGATTAAGCCATGCCTAGAAGCACCACTACATCGAGCAGTAGGAGCCTGGGCAGAAGAGTTGCCATCTGTGTTGTGGAGTCTAAGGACTACACCCAACAGATCAATAGGCCTTACCCCGTTCTTCCTAGTATATGGAGCAGAAGCTATCCTACCAAGTGATGTCCAGTACGATTCTCCGTGAGTAGAGGCCTACACGGAGGAAGATGCAGAGAAGTCCTGACAACTATCTGTGGACCTGCTCAAAGAGGAAAGAGACCTAGCAACCCAGCGATCCGCCATCTACCAGCAAAATCTCCGCTGCTATCATAGCCGCCGAGTTTGCAAGCACTCGTTTAAAGAAGGGGACCTAGTGCTACGCCTCAAGCAGCAGAAGTCGCACAAATTATCCCCGCCTTGGGAAGGACCCTTCATCATCAGCAAAGCTCTACTGAACGGTTCCTACTACCTCGTTGATATTCGCGAGTTAGATAAGCAACCCAGTAAGAAGCGCAAACGAAGAGACCCTGACGATATCTACAACGAGACAGATCGTCCATGGAACATCGCACAGCTACGTCCTTTCCACGCTTAGCATATATCTAGGCTTTGTAATAGGCACCTCTCTATGATCAATGAAATAAAGCATCTGGTTCACTCTTGATTTTTTCTGAGTCTTTTACCTCCTTTATTGTTCATTTAGATCTTATGGAGCCTTTGCACAATTGTGCTCTGCACTTGTGTCTTTTAAATCTGCCATGGGCAGTCCGCGTAGCATATCTGTGTTTTAATTCCCACCTGATGTTCTTTGTGTGGATTCCCGAGTAGTGACTTTTTGGCGCCCTAAGCCGCCATCCACTAAGGTTCTGGACGGTTGCTATTAAGTATCGTCACCCTAGCGGATTGTTCATGCAAGGAGCTGCCATCTCACAAAAAGTCAAGCGCAAAGAGCCAGATGGCGGGTTGCATGGTCCTACGCGTGAAAAAAAATTCTAAGTGTTGTTTTTTCGCATGTTAAACTGCTAAAGTTGCATAAAAATAGGCCTGACAATTTTTTCGCAAACAAACCACTTCAAGACTTGGTAAAACCTATGCAACTAACAAGTTCAAAAGCATTTCCAATCCGCCATAAGCAGATTGGGCACATTACAAGCATACACATCCATAAGTTATATTACAGACCCACTCAGGGGCCGAATTGATGCATTGTTTTTTCTCTGCCACATTGCAGATCATGGTTCAGGGCTCAGCAGCAGCAGAAGTGGCTCCATCGCCGCCATCGGCAGCTCTAGAGATTGACGCGGACACGTGGCTCGGAGACCCAGGTAGAGCATACGCTTCATAGTATACGTCCAGCTGAGTGCCTAGGGCACATAGCTGATCGTATCCCAGCACACTCTGCCGGATGGCGACTTCGTCCACCGGCGTTCCATCGTCGTCGCTCTCTGGCATGCCGGAGGTGACCAAGTCCAAGCTGAGCTCGGGGTAGTGGGCCTTCGCCAACGTCAGTGCAGTTCTTTGTAATATCCCAGGATTAGAGGTTACAAAATAGAGGCAACAGATGTGTGCATTGCATTTCATGCATAGAAAATCCGGGTAATTTTCGCGCATTTAAATAAAACAGATCAAAGTGATTGGAGTTTCACTTGAGTTGGTGGAATTGAAGTAGCTCATCAATTAGAGTGCGATAAACTTCAATATGACCTTTGATACAATCCTTGTTTTGGGTAGTGATAGTTACAACAACTAAAAGTGAGTTAAGTGAGGTAAAAACTAAAATGCTTGACACACCATTTTTAGAACCAAATATTTATTCACACCCAGATCATCATGGTATTCTTTAAACCCTACTTCTTTCATGCTAAAGAAGCCAACACAAGTCTTATTCTTAAAACATGATCTATTCTATATCCTTATGTCCTAATCTAGTGAGTCCAAATATGAGTAGTGTAGAGGATAACTCAATGCTAGTTTGATTATTAAATTTGCCTAAACTCTAGGTGAGGTAACTTAAGAACATTAGAGCCATTCCTATAAAGGCCAACTAGGAGACTTTAGACCTTACTCAAATTCTAATTAGGACAAGTCATTTGATTTAGGGAGATCACATCATAAACCCTAATTCTGGTCTAGACTAGAACTATCCTTAGGAAGTGACCAATACTTAGACTTATGAAGTTATGTAGTGGAGTAGATCCTATTCGAACCATAAAGAGGAGATTATATCCATAATCTCAGAAGGTTGGTACCACCTAGAATAAATCCTTGAGAAGGAGTTGGTGAGGGAAATAAGATGATCATGTTGAGTACATGACTATACTTGTTGAAGGAAGGTAATTATGTTAACTATGAAACCTAGTTTGATAAGCATATATCATCTACCATAATATGATTCTAGGAGTTAAGAAAACCTATCTTTGCTAAGGAGGAAGCATTCTTATGAAAGCCAAATAAAAATCTTTGGTGAATATAGAAGTTGCTAATAGTAAAAGCCACTTGTTATAGGTGGAGGAGTTCACAAGTCTAAGCCCTAGATACCTATTTAGTTTATAGAACCTTTACAACATTGATCACATCTTAGGGGAAAACACTATATTCTTGATGAGTGTAATAACATTCTATCTAATTCCATATCCTTTTGTCCCTTCATTTGGAGAACTATTTCCAAGCATCTATTGTAATATATGCATCACTTGTGATCATAAGCATAAAAATTATGTTCTAGGAAACATACCTATAATCATAAAACCCAAACCAATGATTCAGTACATCATTATATAAGTACCCAGGTCTTAATAATATATTCCAAACTCTAAACACATGTTATTCAAATTCATATATGTTAAGACCCTATCTAAATTCTAACTACATGCAAACAACAATATGTGGTAATGCAAATATAAGACCCTCTAATACAATACATTGTACCAATAGAACATTTGATGTATTTTGTAAAGATTCCCAAGTACAAATTTCCTGCAAAACAAAATAGCAAATTGAGTTAGAAAGGAAATAGAAATAAAAAAGAATGAAACAGGAAAAAAAAATAGAAGGAGGCAGCCGGACTACAGCTCACCAGACTGAAGCCCAACTGAGCCAGTCCACCGATCCAGCCCGCGTACCGATTCGTCGTCGTCTTCCCCGAGCCTCCAAGCAGCTCGGTGGAGCTCCTCCAGTCACTGGATCCGCCGCCGCCTCTCCGACGCTCGAGATGAAGACCGCCGACCCTGGGCGGCTATAAGAAGCCCTCCGCTGCCAGAGAAACCCTAGAGAACCCCGCATCCCTCTCGCTCTCGCTCTCGGCTCGGTGACTCGAAACCCTAGCACCGGCGAGTTCCAGCGCCACCGTTGCAGGTATCCCCAAGCCTCGGTGGGCAGCTTCGAAGCTCCGCCATGGTTTTCTCTAGCTCCTCGTCAAGCGAATCGGCCTGAGAAGCTCTGAACCATCGCCGACGAGCTCGCCTCCCCGACGTCTGGAAGCCGTCGATTCGTTCACCTCCGACCTCCCCATCGACTCCAATCCCCTACGGAGCTCACCGGTGAGCTACGGAACCTCTCCAGTGCATCAAATCATCTTGGGTCGATCGCTAGCCCGTGTTGGTGAATCAACCGGAGTTCATCGCCGCGGTAGAGCTCACCGGAGGTCTCTCCGGTGACCAATAGCCGGTAGCACCGCCACCATTCGGTCCGCTAGGCTACGTCGGTTCCAGCACACCTACTCGCGCATCCTAGATCGATCTATATCGCCGGCCCGTCGATCACCGGCGGTGAGTCAATGCTCAGTCAACCCATTGGTCCTGGTCATAGCCGACGTGGCAGCTGACTAGGCATAGGCCCACTCGCCAGCACCTTTGACTCAGTCCACAACGGCGTGGCTGTTGACTAATCCGCAGGCCCACTAGTCAGTGAGTGGAGCTAGGTCTGAACCGGTACAAAAAGTTCTGCTTGTTAAATAAAAATTCCAGAAAAAGTTTAAATCTTTGCAAATTCATAACTATTTCATTTTTAGTCAGAAAAATATAAATAATATACCGAAATGTTCAGAAAACATAATCTATCTGTTTAACTTATAATATTGCATACTTGTATGAAATAATTTTGAACCAAATTTAAAAACTTGTTTAAGTAGTATTTGAACTTTGAATTTAAATCCAACTAAAATAATTTAAACAAAATTTTCAAATACCAAATAAAATGTTGGCAACTTCAATAACTTTTATTTCAATTAATATATTCCATTATTTCAAAAATGTAAATCCTATACTTTACTATTAGGATTTTAATCCCTAAAATGATTTTTTCTAAAAAACAAATTTAAAATTTAAAATTTGGGAAAAATCATAAAACTTGAATAAAAAGTATTTCCTAACTCTAATATTACTATTTCAACAATTGTTTCATTAAGAGAAAATCTAAAACCCATTTTAAAATCTTTAATCACTTAAAAATTTGGATTCCAACCCTGAAAACCTAGGAACATAATTAATCAGGCTTTCTTATTTAGTCTGAACAAAACTTGAAACCTAAAATGAAATTCCAATACTAAAACTTATTAAGGTATATGTCTTCAAAAGTTATTCTTTTGAAGTACATATAACTTAATCACCTACCATTACTTCTTAGTACTAAAACCATTAACTACCCTAGTGTGCTAGTTAGCCATACTTCCAAATTCAACCATGAGTGGTTAGTTTGATACTCTATTTCAACATGGTATACTTTAGTCAACTAACTATATGCAACATCTTCGTTGCAGCCTAAAAACTACTCACTAATCCTTTCTGTAATAAAAATAACCAGTAAAGATTGTGTTCTTCAAAAGCAATTCTTTTTAAGAGCAGATCAAATAAACAGCACACCAATGCTTATGCCTTACTACAAATAATTACCTATGCTTGTTAAGAATGTTATCAATTAAAGAGACAACTATTTTTGGTAACAATAGTCTAAACTACTTTGAATGTCCATGCTTACTAAAACCCTCTTAACATTGAATGAAACCCAGCTTGTTACCTTGGTATGTTCATCTATTAACTACTCTTTGGTTATGATAGAATCATACTAACCACTAGAATACTAAACCTTAGGTGTAGTGCTTCTAATCACTAATAAATATGTTCTTCAAATGTTATTCTTTCAAAAGACATTGAATGTAAGTAACCAACTATTCCATTAAGTTTGAACTTATATAACCCTATTGGGTATTAAGATTGTTGTCAACCCGTATACTAACGGGGTATTCATCTCAAATAAGAATTACTCCAGCCTTGCTTGTCCATAACCAACTACTTGATTGCTAATAATATGATACCACTTAAAAGTGTTACTTTCAAGTTTTCACTCATTGCTATAATAGTCTTTTGCAATAACTCTTGTATGAAGCTTTATTCTACTACTTTAAAATTTTGTGAGTCAATCTAAAATCTTTAACAACCTTCTTGTGGAGTGAATCTAAAAGTGCAACTCATTATAAAGAAACCATCACAACCTTGTATACTAAACCAGTGGGGGTTAGGTTACGCTTTAAGCGATGCATAGCATATATTATGCATATCATGCTGCAGTTCTTTTAACATCATCTTTACCAGATGATGGTGCTATTTCTGAATTTGGATTTCTTTCGTATCGAAGACCTTGACTTGCATAATCTTGCAGTCAAAAAGGCAAGTTCACTCTTGCTCATATCTCTTGATTAATTTTATCAAATTACTTGCAAATATATACCTATGGTATTACTACTGCATCTAAAAGAAAAAGGTTCTCTTTTATAATTAATATGACTAGCTGGTTATCGACCCGAGTGGTGGTAACCTAGGAGGGCTGGCAAATGGAACCATGGTATGATTGTTGTGGTGGAGGTTCCATTTGTACGGGGAAAGTAAACCCTAGGATTAATAACAAATGTCGCCAGTGATTCTTGCACCGTACAATGCGCGTTAACCATGAGATCTGGAATGGGACGGGAAAGTCAGCTGGATCTTCTTCCTTTCGCATGTCAACGGAGGACCATACCGAATGGTCGGGATGTAAATCGTATAGCGTTGCCTGACAACATGGGTGGGACCCCTAAGTTCCCTCGGTACCTGGTGTCTATGATGGATTGTAGGGTTCGGGCAATAATTCGGGGCTCGCCGTGGGCTATGCCGTAATTCGGGGCTTACCGTGGCCTGAGCGAAGCAAAAGGGTGGGCATGCGGGGTCGCGGAGAAGGGCAGTGATTGGCTTGGATCTTAGACTGGGCCCCACACAAAGGAAGTGTGGACGAGCTAGCTACTTGGTTGTGCAACAAGGCTAAGGTCTCTCATGGGTAAAGCAACGCACCTCTGCAGAGTTATCAAATTGTGGCTTGTCACTCCTTGTTCTGGGAAGGAACTGCGAACGCGGCAGGAAAGGAACTCCATGAAGTTCTAATCAACCTGTGAAGGCTGGCGGACATAGTTCTTCAGAATAAAAGCAACCTCTTGAAGAAATGTTTATGAAAACTTGCATTGCCAAATGACTCTTGGGTCTACGGCTGTAGATAGTGCATAAAACACTTTATTCCCTATATGAACTTGCTGGGTAACGCTCGTTACTCACCCCACTCCCTCTTAACCCTTTCTTAGGATGGAGGCATCACAAGGAGGCAACCCCAAAGTATTGAAGCTGAAGAATAAGTCCTTGATCAAGAGTAGAAGCTATCAATGGAGGAAACAACTACATCAAAGCTTGGTGGAAACCTAGAATTAGAATAGAAGGGGAGTCAAATCCCTAATCCTAGAACCTAAGTAGCTAGGATATTTCTGTAGCTAGCCAATTGCATTAGAGGTAGTCATAGTCTTCTTTTAGCCTTCTTTATATTCTTTCTCGACTGTAGTCACCCGAACTAAACCTCTACCTGTTGAGGAGGTTCTGAAGATCTTCTGTATGATGAAAATTGTAATTCTATAGTCACACCTTGGACCTGCGATGTTTCTGTTGTACCACTCTGAGGGATGTAATACTAGTGAGACGGTGTTTCATTGGTGTTATGTCAACGACTTGCATACTACACATGCAGTGGTATGCTGGGTCACCGCAGCTGGTATCAGAGCAAACGCTTTGACCCTAGGATTAAAACCCTTTAATAGGAGACCTGTAGGTTTGGTAGAGACTATAGAAAGCCATCTTATCTAAACTAATTCTTCTTATGACTTGAGATGGACATTCAATAAAAGAATACTCCTGACACACTTGAGTCAAGTTTCTTATCCGTTCTTCTTAAGTGAAGTTAGCTATCTTGTTCCCTTCCTAGTAGGTAAGACACCATTAGAGCCTTACATAAAGGTTGGAAGTAGATCACATTTGGTATACAATACATGGTAGTCCAAAGAGAGGATACAACCGGAATGGGAACTATCCTATTGGAAAAAGTATACAAAGGTTGTTATCTTAAACTTAAGACATCTGCAACTATAGTAGGATGATGTTAAGTGATGAAGTGAGGATATATGAAGAAGTACCTCAGGTTTTAGTCATGTATATGGACACCCAAGAATGCCATATACAGGTAAGATGTACGGGCAGTATAAAAACCTTAATCATGTTAGATTCACCTGAGAATCTTCACATAAAGGAGTAGAACTTTCTAGTAGACAGCAGTTTCAAGTTGAGGAGGAAGATGCTCAAGGAGAAGGGTGAACGAAGTGTTCCAACCCATGGAAACTGGACCAAGTATGATAGAACCATAGTCTTTAGTCAGTGAAGATTTATCGAAGCACAATGCAGAAGCTCTAGGGAAATCATGGAGTTGTGTGAACCATGCTTAGTGAAGTATGTACGATGTGTAGGAATGTCAAAAGTTTGGAGAGAATATGTGAGATTTGTCTCCAATAGGATGGAAGGTAAGCTAGAAGTAGGAGTCTTAAAGGAATCTGGATCCGTTAGAACGGTTCCCGAACCCTTTGCTCAAATTTATTTGATTGCAATTGGGCAATTGGAATAAATATTGAGATAAAGAGTAGTAGACCACCACTACGTGCAATATAGCACAATATAAACCTATAATATTTGGTGCTATAAGGTACACATCTAAGCCTGAATTCTAGAGATGTTTTACTCACGGGCTTATGATGATGTATGTTGCCAGCACAAATTTGGATTTTCTTGGTTTTTGTTGTGTGACTAGACCTATGCATGAAGTTTGACTTTGATATGCAAGTGCATGTTGCATTATCAAGTCCTTACTTGATGTTATAATTCTAGAGGGTTAAGGGATTCGTGTGAGGGAGAGACGAATTCCAAAGGCAATCAAGCCAGAAGATGAAGGATCACCAGATAAAGGAAGCCTAAAGAAGGAAGCTCCAGTGATACTTCAAAGAAAGATTAGTAGGATCCAAAATTAACATAGTAAAGTGGAGAAAGTTAGCAAGTTATAACTTTGTGGAAGCATCATGAAGTGGTAGTAAGATGAAGTATTGGAATTTAGTAACACTCTAGTTCTTAAAATACTAGAGGTAACTTTAAATTATTGAGTAGAACCACTAATTAGGTAACGACAATTGAGTTTAAGGTTTTTGAGCTCGTTGTTATGCAGCTTTGGTTATGCTTAGTACATCACGGGTTGATTGAGGTGTTGTGATACCGATGATCCATTCCGGTATTGCCTGCTGCTTTATTCAGCCTGGGAGTGGTAAACCCAGTAACCCTCGTTGATAGCGTGACTAAGACACATAACATCTCTGTATAACTTTGATCCCTAGTCCCGAAATCTTGAATTGTAGATTGGTGGTTAAGACTTTAGCAATACCTTTCCTTATCTGAGAGTTGTAGTCTTTGTCTACGGACTAAGACTTGTGAGGATTCGTGTCAACAATGATCCGTTGAGACCATCGGTTCATTTATAGCTTTGTTACTTAATATATTTGATTAACTTATACAATTGCCTGTCGTGGATGTCCTCCGGTACAAGAGAAACTCTGCCGGAATTCTCCCGTGGCTTTGTATCTAATCTACCATTTGAATTAGGGTAGATAGTGATGGAAAAACCCAATTCTCATCAACCTTTAGAACTCTTGGGTAATTACATATATCCAAAAGTGGAATAGAACACCCTACCCAATTACATTATCGAAGATTTCGTACCAGATATCCACAATTGTGTGGATACACCACATATTTCTTCGAAAAACCATTAGAAAGACGTAGTAGAAAGACCGACTAAGATTTATAGTTTAACCCTAGAACCCAAATAGTTAGAGGACAATAAGTTCGAAGACTATTAGAAAATTCTAAGGGGGAGAGTTAAGCAATGAGTCGAAAGTAGTAAACTCGTGGAGTTGGATTAACATTTGTTAAGAGGGTTGAAACTGTGATGACATTAGCCTTATGTCTATAAGGTTTTCCGAGGTGCACTTTTAATGTAGTCTCGGAAGTCCATGACACCTGAAGTCGAGGTTTTTACCTCGAGGAAGTGAGTTAGACCTTAAATTGCAAAAGTGGAGTATTCAATACTCCTAAGGGGAAGAGTTCAGGAAAGCCAAAAGTGTTGAAAGTTAGAGTAAGTATGTTGGAAGTAAATTCTTTCCAAGAATTGTCGTAACCTTATGGAGTTCGGCAAGGGAGTGAGATGATTTGACCCTAATCATACCAAGTATGAACCACAGCTGGTATCATGAACCGCAGCTGGCAAAGTTTGAGATTAGAGTTAACCATAATCTTGAACCTAGAATAGCAAATAAAATCTATAAAGATGGATCAGAAAACTTGAATGGACACGCTACATATGTTTAATCCATTCTTAGGTGGTAAAAAACCAAGAGCCAATTAGGAAGATATATATAGGAACAATTAGTAGAACCCTATAAGCCATAGAAAGTGTTGCAAACATGGATAATCCAAGAGAATGACCAAGAAGGGACCCTGATGGATGGAATTCAAGTGACTAGTGTTCGGAGTGAGACAACAGAAGATTCGAGGAACACTCTGGACAAAGGATACCATCTATATCCCAATTAGTTGGTGAAGCAACATCAAGATATATGATATCAACATCAAGTTTGTCCAACAACGTATGAGAGCGAAAACTTCGGGACAAAGTTTAGTTTAAGGGGGGGGAGACTGTAATATCCCAGGATTAGAGGTTACAAAATAGAGGCAACAGATGTGTGCATTGCATTTCATGCATAGAAAATCCGGGTAATTTTCGCGCATTTAAATAAAACAGATCAAAGTGATTGGAGTTTCACTTGAGTTGGTGGAATTGAAGTAGCTCATCAATTAGAGTGCGATAAACTTCAATATGACCTTTGATACAATCCTTGTTTTGGGTAGTGATAGTTACAACAACTAAAAGTGAGTTAAGTGAGGTAAAAACTAAAATGTTTGACACACCATTTTTAGAACCAAATATTTATTCACACCCAGATCATCATGGTATTCTTTAAACCCTACTTCTTTCATGCTAAAGAAGCCAACACAAGTCTTATTCTTAAAACATGATCTATTCTATATCCTTATGTCCTAATCTAGTGAGTCCAAATATGAGTAGTGTAGAGGATAACTCAATGCTAGTTTGATTATTAAATTTGCCTAAACTCTAGGTGAGGTAACTTAAGAACATTAGAGCCATTCCTATAAAGGCCAACTAGGAGACTTTAGACCTTACTCAAATTCTAATTAGGACAAGTCATTTGATTTAGGGAGATCACATCATAAACCCTAATTCTGGTCTAGACTAGAACTATCCTTAGGAAGTGACCAATACTTAGACTTATGAAGTTATGTAGTGGAGTAGATCCTATTCGAACCATAAAGAGGAGATTATATCCATAATCTCAGAAGGTTGGTACCACCTAGAATAAATCCTTGAGAAGGAGTTGGTGAGGGAAATAAGATGATCATGTTGAGTACATGACTATACTTGTTGAAGGAAGGTAATTATGTTAACTATGAAACCTAGTTTGATAAGCATATATCATCTACCATAATATGATTCTAGGAGTTAAGAAAACCTATCTTTGCTAAGGAGGAAGCATTCTTATGAAAGCCAAATAAAAATCTTTGGTGAATATAGAAGTTGCTAATAGTAAAAGCCACTTGTTATAGGTGGAGGAGTTCACAAGTCTAAGCCCTAGATACCTATTTAGTTTATAGAACCTTTACAACATTGATCACATCTTAGGGGAAAACACTATATTCTTGATGAGTGTAATAACATTCTATCTAATTCCATATCCTTTTGTCCCTTCATTTGGAGAACTATTTCCAAGCATCTATTGTAATATATGCATCACTTGTGATCATAAGCATAAAAATTATGCTCTAGGAAACATACCTATAATCATAAAACCCAAACCAATGATTCAGTACATCATTATATAAGCACCCAGGTCTTAATAATATATTCCAAACTCTAAACACATGTTATTCAAATTCATATATGTTAAGACCCTATCTAAATTCTAACTACATACAAACAACAATATGTGGTAATGCAAATATAAGACCCTCTAATACAATACATTGTACCAATAGAACATTTGATGTATTTTGTAAAGATTCCCAAGTACAAATTTCCTGCAAAACAAAATAGCAAATTGAGTTAGAAAGGAAATAGAAATAAAAAAGAATGAAACAGGAAAAAAAAATAGAAGGAGGCAGCCGGACTATAGCTCACCAGACCGAAGCCCAACTGAGCCAGTCCACCGATCCAGCCCGCGTACCGATTCGTCGTCGTCTTCCCCGAGCCTCCAAGCAGCTCGGTGGAGCTCCTCCAGTCACTGGATCCGCCGTCGCCTCTCCGACGCTCGAGATGAAGACCGCCGACCCTGGGCGGCTATAAGAAGCCCTCCGCCGCCAGAGAAACCCTAGAGAACCCCGCATCCCTCTCGCTCTCGCTCTCGGCTCGGTGACTCGAAACCCTAGCACCCGCGAGTTCCAGCGCCACCGTTGCAGGTATCCCCAAGCCTCGGTGGGCAGCTTCGAAGCTCCGCCATGGTTTTCTCTAGCTCCTCGTCAAGCGAATCGGCCTGGGAAGCTCTGAACCATCGCCGACGAGCTCGCCTCCCCGACGTCTGGAAGCCGTCGATTCGTTCACCTGCGACCTCCCCATCGACTCCAATCCCCTACAGAGCTCACCGGTGAGCTACGGAACCTCTCCAGTGCATCAAATCATCTTGGGTCGATCGCTAGCCCGTGTTGGTGAATCAACCGGAGTTCATCGCCGCGGTAGAGCTCACCGGAGGTCTCTCCGGTGACCAATAGCCGGTAGCACCGCCACCATTCGGTCCGCTAGGCTACGCCGGTTCCAGCACACCTACTCACGCATCCTAGATCGATCTATATCGCCGGCCCATCGATCACCGGCGGTGAGTCAATGCTCAGTCAACCCATTGGTCCTGGTCATAGCCGACGTGGCAGCTGACTAGGCATAGGCCCACTCGTCAGCACCTTTGACTTAGTCCACAACGGCGTGGCTGTTGACTAATCCGCAGGCCCACTAGTCAGTGAGTGGAGCTAGGTCTGAACCGGTACAAAAAGTTCTGCTTGTTAAATAAAAATTCCAGAAAAAGTTTAAATCTTTGCAAATTCATAACTATTTCATTTTTAGTCAGAAAAATATAAATAATATACCGAAATGTTCAGAAAAACATAATCTATCTGTTTAACTTATAATATTGCATACTTGTATGAAATAATTTTGAACCAAATTTAAAAACTTGTTTAAGTAGTATTTGAACTTTGAATTTAAATCCAACTAAAATAATTTAAACAAAATTTTCAAATACCAAATAAAATTTTGGCAACTTCAATAACTTTTATTTCAATTAATATATTCCATTATTTCAAAAATGTAAATCCTATACTTTACTATTAGGATTTTAATCCCTAAAATGATTTTTTCTAAAAAACAAATTTAAAATTTAAAATTTGGGAAAAATCATAAAACTTGAATAAAAAGTATTTCCTAACTCTAATATTACTATTTCAACAATTGTTTCATTAAGAGAAAATCTAAAACCCATTTTAAAATCTTTAATCACTTAAAAATTTGGATTCCAACCCTGAAAACCTAGGAACATAATTAATCAGGCTTTCTTATTTAGTCTGAACAAAACTTGAAACCTAAAATGAAATTCCAATACTAAAACTTATTAAGGTATATGTCTTCAAAAGTTATTCTTTTGAAGTACATATAACTTAATCACCTACCATTACTTCTTAGTACTAAAACCATTAACTACCCTAGTGTGCTAGTTAGCCATACTTCCAAATTCAACCATGAGTGGTTAGTTTGATACTCTATTTCAACATGGTATACTTTAGTCAACTAACTATATGCAACATCTTCGTTGCAGCCTAAAAACTGTTATCTTCCTGACATCACCTACTCACTAATCCTTTCTGTAATAAAAATAACCAGTAAAGATTGTGTTCTTCAAAAGCAATTCTTTTTAAGAGCAGATCAAATAAACAGCACACCAATGCTTATGCCTTACTACAAATAATTACCTATGCTTGTTAAGAATGTTATCAATTAAAGAGACAACTATTTTTGGTAACAATAGTCTAAACTACTTTGAATGTCCATGCTTCACTAAAACCCTCTTAACATTGAATGAAACCCAGCTTGTTACCTTGGTATGTTCATCTATTAACTACTCTTTGGTTATGATAGAATCATACTAACCACTAGAACACTAAACCTTAGGTGTAGTGCTTCTAGTCACTAATAAATATGTTCTTCAAATGTTATTCTTTCAAAAGACATTGAATGTATGTAACCAACTATTCCATTAAGTTTGAACTTATATAACCCTATTGGGTATTAAGATTGTTGTCAACCCGTATACTAACGGGGTATTCATCTCAAATAAGAATTACTCCAGCCCTTGCTTGTCCATAACCAACTACTTGATTGCTAATAATATGATACCACTTAAAAGTGTTACTTTCAAGTTTTCACTCATTGCTATAATAGTCTTTTGCAATAACTCTTGTATGAAGCTTTATTCTACTACTTTAAAAGTTTGTGAGTCAATCTAAAATCTTTAACAACCTTGTTGTGGAGTGAATCTAAAAGTGCAACTCATTATAAAGAAACCATCACAACCTTGTATACTAAACTAGTGGGGGTTAGGTTACGCTTTAAGCGATGCATAGCATATATTATGCATATCATGCTGCCGTTCTTTTAACATCATCTTTACCAGATGATGGTGCTATTTCTGAATTTGGATTTCTTTCGTATCAAAGACCTTGACTTGCATAATCTTGCAGTCAAAAAGGCAAGTTCACTCTTGCTCATACCTCTTGATTAATTTTATCAAATTACTTGAAAATATATACCTGTGGTATTACTACTGCATCTAAAAGAAAAAGGTTCTCTTTTATAATTAATATGACTAGCTGGTTATCGACCCGAGTGGTGGTAACCTAGGAGGGCTGGCAAATGGAACCATGGTATGATTGTTGTGGTGGAGGTTCCATTTGTACGGGGAAAGTAAACCCTAGGATTAATAACAAATGTCGCCAGTGATTCTTGCGCCGTACAATGCGCGTTAACCATGAGATCTGGAATGGGACGGGAAAGTCAGCTGGATCTTCTTCCTTTCGCATGTCAACGGAGGACCATACCGAATGGTCGGGATGTAAATCGTATAGCGTTGCCTAACAACATGGGTGGGACCCCTAAGTTCCCTCGGTACCTGGTGTCTATGATGGATTGTGGGGTTCGGGCAATAATTCGGGGCTCGCCGTGGGCTATGCCGTAATTCGGGGCTTACCGTGGCCTGAGCGAAGCAAAAGGGTGGGCATGCGGGGTCGCGGAGAAGGGCAGTGATTGGCTTGGATCTTAGACTGGGCCCCACACAAAGGAAGTGTGGACGAGCTAGCTACTTGGTTGTGCAACAAGGCTAAGGTCTCTCATGGGTAAAGCAATGCACCTCTGCAGAGTTATCTAATTGTGGCTTGTCACTCCTTGTTCCGGGAAGGAACTGCGAACGCGGCAGGAAAGGAACTCCATGAAGTTCTAATCAACCTGTGAAGGCTGACGGACATAGTTCTTCAGAATAAAAGCAACCTCTTGAAGAAATGTTTATGAAAACTTGCATTGCCAAATGACTCTTGGGTCTACGGCTGTAGATAGTGCATAAAACACTTTATTCCCTATATGAACTTGCTGGGTAACGCTCGTTACTCACCCCACTCCCTCTTAACCCTTTCTTAGGATGGAGGCGTCACAAGGAGGCAACCCCAAAATATTGAAGCTGAAGAATAAGTCCTTGATCAAGAGTAGAAGCTATCAATGGAGGAAACAACTACATCAAAGCTTGGTGGAAACCTAGAATTAGAATAGAAGGGGAGTCAAATCCCTAATCCTAGAACCTAAGTAGCTAGGATATTTCTGTAGCTAGCCAACTGCATTAGAGGTAGTCATAGTATTCTTTTAGCCTTCTTTGTATTCTTTCTCGACTGTAGTCACCCGAACTAAACCTCTACCTGTTGAGGAGGTTCTGAAGATCTTCTGTATGATGAAAATTGTAATTCTATAGTCATACCTTGGACCTGCGATGTTTCTGTTGTACCACTCTGAGGGATGTAATACTAGTGAGACGGTGTTTCATTGGTGTTATGTCAACGACTTGCATACTACACATGTAGTGGTATGCTGGGTCACCGCATTGTTGCACCACCCGAGCAGCGGACTGCTTCCAGTCAGGCACCAGACTCGGCACCAGCGTGTGCTTCTCTGAGAGCCCCATGGCAGAAAGGTTGGAGGCCCCGACGATATGCAGGCTCGCACATGCACCACGTCCTGCGTTGAGAAGGTTGTCTAGCTCCTTCCTCACAGGATTGGTGGCGGTGCGCAAGCCTGAGGTATTGTCAACCTCCGCCCGTTCCAGTGGAGCTGCATAGCAGAAAAAGTCAAGCATCCTTCTAAAAACAAGTTATAGCAAAAAGTGCAAAGTATGGAGAAAAGGAGTTACCTAGCAGTGTCTTCTGGAAGTGGCCTAGGACCTCGTTAAATCCCTTCCGCTGAGCCTCAAAATCAGCGGTGGCTTGACGAAGGTCGTCCACCTCCTTCTACTTCTGGCGGTCGAGGCACTACTGGTCCTTCAACTGCTCTTCAAGGCGGGTATTCTCAGCCAATGATTTCTAGAGTTGAGTGTTCAGCTCCTCCATCGCAATAGCATGGCCCTTCTTTACCCCCTCAAGCATTGACTTCAAATTGGCGACATCTGCATCGTGAAAAAATAGCAAAGCATTGTTGAATGGCAAAGGTTCTATACTTGCAACAGTAATAGCAAAAGAAAGTTACCGCCACGGGTAAGCTTTTCCCGCAGATCCGCCACACGAACATTTTTCTCCGCTAGCTCCTTCTCCTGCGAGCTGACGGCTTGGAACAGATCCTCAACAACCTTTTAGAATTCTGTTGAGTATAGAAAGTGTTAGTACTTCTGCAGAGCACTATGCCGGATTGCGATCCACCATAAACGCTCGGGGGCTACTCATCGCATTTAAACTAAGTTCTCTAAGAGCCCTATGCCGGATTGAGTCTGCCATAGCGCTCGGGGGCTACAGCTAGCAAAAATTCCTATGTCTTCTAAGAGCACCGCTAGAATAATATTTGCATAGTGGCGCTTGGGGGCTACATGCTAAAATTGAAGTAGTTTCTCTAAGAGCACCATGATGGATTTCCTAAAATCCTCCATGGCGCTCGGGGGCTACAGGGAATACATACCTCTTTCATAACACCGGTTCTCTGAACAAATGCTGTCATGGCGGAAGATACGGTATCGCTCGCTTGCTCTTGCAGAGAGTCAAGATGAAAAAGGGCATCCACACGTTTTTTCCACTTCGAAGTGTTCACAGCCTTGTCGCCATCTCTCCCTCGTTAGAGGTAGTTCCGCCAAGAACAGCCTTTTTGAACCCCCAACAGATGCAATTTTTGGCATGGCATCCTTAGCCGAAGCTTCAACCATTTTCTTTGCTCTTGGGGCAGAAGTTGAAGGGGCGTTATGGTGGATTGGGACGTCGGGTGTCAGCGGGACTGTGGCGGGTGATGATCTGGCTCTCAAAGGAACCTTTGTAGCAGCGACCTTCTTCCTCCTCTACAAGAATGTTCAATGAGAAGGGTGATAATAGATGAAGTGCTATAGTCTGTAATACTTACTTCCTTTCAGGCAGCTGGATGGTGGCGGCAGATTTTGGTACGGTTTCTAGCTGGGCGCATAAAGTTGGGGCCGAATGGCGAGAAATAATTCTTCCGCCAACGCCACGCATGCGCCCGCCAGAACCAAGGATTCTACGACGCACATGTGACGAGGGTTCTTCCGCCATAGCCTCTTCATGAGCAGTTTTGGCATCTTCCACCGCCGAAGGGGTCTTGCATTTCTTGATGGGAGAAGAGTCTGACTCTTCTTCGTCATCTGTAAGCTCCTTGGGCCACAGATAGTGGAAAACGGGACTTAGCATTGAAGCAGGAAGTGTGGAGATCTGCAAGAAAGAGAGTAAGGTACAGATTCAACGAAGAAATGGTAATGGCGGAAAGAAGAAAAAATTACCTCTGGACAATTGCTGTTTTCATACATTGGTATCTCCAGCTTCAATTCCTCATCCTGGCCTACCTTGATTATGTTGCGGATGCGATGCTCAATCTCTTCAAGAGTTAATTCCTCCTTAGTATAGCGTTGGACATCATCAATTCTGCTATAGTCACACATGAGGGCTGGTCGGTATTGAAGGGGCTGAATCCGCCATGAGATCCAGCAGTGGATAGTATCCACGCCAGTTGAAAACCCGCCGTGAGAGAAGCTGGCATTCATCGTTCATAGTAGAATCATCCATGATTCCCAAGTTGTCTTCCTCCTCGGCAGGTCCATCGATGAAGGATCTCAATCCGCATTTCCTCTCAGGGGGCACTTGGTCAGCTTGGTAAAAGAAAGATCATCTCCATCCCTTAGCGGAATCATGTGGCTTGATATATGGATATGTCTTTCCGCTATGGGGGACAAAAGAAATGGATCCGCTGTTGCGAAGATCTCCGTTCGTTGCTCTGTTGTGGCGGATATTGAAGTATAAACGGAACAGATCTCCGCAGGGATAGACTCCCAAGTATCCTTCGCAAAGTGCTACAAACCCTGCTATGATGGTCATGCTGTTGGGAGCAATATGATGCAGCTGCAATTGATAATGGCGTAGCATACTCTTCAAAAAATATGATGGCGGGAGACTGAGCCCTCGATCAATATGGGACTTCAGCATAACTATCTCCCTCTTTCGAGGTGCAGGCATAGTGGCACTGGGGTTAACCCTCCAGTTGGAGATTTCTTTGGCCGCTATTAGCCCCTCTTGATCCATCAGGGACAAGGTTTCCTCACTTAAGTTGCAAGGGCTCCAGCTGCCTCCAGAAGATTCAGGTATAGCGGAATCTGTACCTTGGGAAGATTCCGCTGTTTGCCTTCTAGTGTCTTGGGATGCTGCAGTTTCCTCTTGGTGAGAAGATACCTCCGGATCCATGGCGGCTAGAGGGGTGGTGGAGATGACTTTGAGAACCTTGATCGAAGAAGATGGCGAAGACAGACTGCAGCAGGAGGACGGGTCGCCGGCGATGAGGAATTCTGGTCGGTGGCTTGTCGGAGTTACTACGCTCTCGGGCGGCGCTGAGGAGAGAGAGAGAGTGAGGGGTGTAAATGATGCAGGGCTCACCGGCGGGTATATATAGACCCCCAGCCTCAAGATTGGTGCCCGCCATCTGCATCCTCCAACTCAGGCTCGCAAACCCTATATCAGTTCCATGTGTTCATGGGTAAAACGGTAATCTTTACCAATGGTGCTTATACCATGAATCTTACCCTAGAAGGAACTACGTGGAGAAATTTACGGAGGATTCTATGGTAATATCTAACGGATCCCAGGAATCTCACCCAAACGTAACACTACGTCGCACAATCCGCTACCAGTGGCGGATTAAAACATGAAGATAGGAGGAATGTCAAGATCCGCCATTCAGACGCAAGAAAAAGAAGAGCTATGGCGGATGACTTCACCAAGGACCAGCATAGCGGATGGAAATGGCGATCTTGAAGTTCCCCGGGGGCTACTGTTGGGATATACCAAATAGGTATACCTACGACGTAGTCCTAAACTAGCAAGCCAGGATGGCCCATGGAGGTGGTATGCGGATTGCCTACCGGGTGGCCCAGTTGCTGGAAAGCCAATGGCGGTACAGAAGGACGCAGGAGCTTATGGCAGTTACTCTAGATAGGCCCATTGCGAGTATGCCTTGTAGTGTATGTCATTGTATAGGACTAAGTCTAGGACTCCACATTGTATTCGCCCCGGTACCACAGTGATGCCCACGCCAGGCGCCTTTATAAGCCGGCGTGGAGGAGCCCTCGAGGCACAAACACATCAATCTCATTGTAACCGAGCACTTGTTGCCATATAGTGAATTATAGCAGCACGTAGAGTATCGCCACCTTTGCAGGATCTGAAGATGGGTAAACTCGTGCTACAACCGTCCCGGATCGCTCCGCTGTGTTCACCCCCTTCCACAAACCGCCATACACCTACCCCTATGGCAAATCTGTTGACGAAACCACGACATCGTCGTCATTGTCGTATGCGTATCTCGGGGATTTGGATCTTCGGCTTCCTCCCTGCCGTGGGTTGTTGTAGCGTCTTGGTGATGGAGATCGTGATCTTTGACCTCTGCTTCTGTGCCGAGGACTATTGTGACGGCTTGGCGATTTGTCTTTGTTCGGGGATCGAGACTTGTGGGTTCCCCCGTGACGACGTGCTGCTTCGTCTCTTGCTTTTAGCTTGTATCCTACTAGCCCTAGTCCTTGCAGTGCTGCTCTATGCATATGTTCTCATGGGTCCCCTGGTGTTTGTTGCATGGTGAACAAGTAAGCTTGTGCTGCTACGAGTGCCGCTTCGGGTGTCTTTGGTATAATATTCCCTCGTTCATCGACTGATAAGAAAGATGAATCGAGATTTCGTGACAGATTCCTTCTGTTGGCATACTCGAGGTTATCCATCCTAGATCCGTGCCTATGGTGCCTTCCCCTATTTGTGTATAATGCATTGGTTCTTTTTGCGTGGAATGCTTTGCTTGCGCACTGACCGACTCTCGCCTTTTTCTGATTTCACTTTTCTCCTTCTCCAACTGTTGTGACTGCCAATGCAACGCATAGTGATATCCCAAAAGTACCTCTTGCCTTACGTCAATTGGAATAGCTGCGCCGTTGTTGACTGCTGCCCTAATTGTTTCCCACTCTGCTACTGTTAACTGAACTTTCACTCTATTTGCTATAGATTCTGTGGTGTCCCCCTCTGCGATGTGATTTGCTCTTCTTCTGACGTTTGCTAGGTTGATGATTGGGTTGTTGTTGCCATCAAGTTCTTCTGACGAGTCATCAATGATTGCATATACTTGGTACTGGCTATATACATCTTTGTTGGAACCCGAAGAGAAGATTGTCTACTCGTCATCATAGAGTTCTAGTCCTGACTTCCATGTATCTTCAGAATGGTTGGAGATATTGCCGTAACAGACCATGAAACCCTCCTTTGAGTAGTTGTTTGAATGGTTGGAGTTTCCTTCAAAACTCATATCCTGGTAACCCGATGATTCCTCGAGGTCTAAATTTTCCATGATTTCGTCGAGTTCTTCAACCGTGCTTCCCTTTGTCGGCTTGATGCTGACCGGCGAGTTTACCTCGCTGGATGAGCCAACCGATGTTTCTAGAGTTGCCACGATTGCAGTTTTTCCCATCGACGGACCCAATTTCATCAGATCTGAAAGGCGTACTGAGCCCAGAGACCAGATGCGAATGTTGAAGCTCCCGATCGTCAGATCCATCTCCTGATCTAGACTTGCGAAGACCGGAGCTTGGGTTGGTGGATGTGGTTGAAAATCTATGACTCCAAAGGTGATCTGGTTTCCGTCGATCTTCAAGTTGCTCTTTGCAAGAAGCGAAAAAGCCGGCGAATTCATGATTCCGACGCCCAAGGTCCCCACAGTCGGCGCCAATTGACGAGGGTTAACTCGGCAAATGTCCTAGATAAAGGACTTAGGATTGGGGGAAGAGGACGTCGAATGAACTCAAAGGTAGGGTTTCAGACAAACAAGGCGAATATTGTGTATTGAGAGTAAACTTAGAATCAATCTCAGCTCAATCTCAATGTGTCACTGGCCGGCCTCTCTTGGCCCCTATTTATAGGTGGCCAGGTCCCGAGGAACCGGTCAGGTTCGATACAAATTACAATACGACTTACAATATGATCTCATATTTCGACTATGACTATACTTGGGCCTAATTTCCATGGGCTTCTACTCGAACGGACCCAGGGGTACTAAAATAATGGGCCTTGGTAGTCATACCCTTGTCAGACAAGAACCTCTGTCTGAATTGTAATAGTGGAGATCATGTGTGTACTTGATATCCTACAGTTAGATGTGAAAGATGAAATAAGCTTGGTCATATGCGACAACTTTGTTAGGTTGTGATGCATTGGGAGTTTATTGCCTCTATGAATAGGTTTCAGAATTTTGACTTAGGCTTCTTCTATATGCCTAATGCTAGTGCTACTAAGCAGGCCAAGGAGAGAGCTTGTAATCTGAACATAACTATGCTTGAAGGGAATCCAACTTTAAGAGATCCTGAGCAAGAGTTTAATGAGTATCTTGGCACTAGTTGGAGATGTACTGCAAGGCCTATTAATAGAAATCAATTAACTATGCGCCTTTCAAACCCTAAAGAAGTTGAGAGCCTAGGTAAACATATGGAAATGAGAGTTTGTGATGCCGTGATAAACTTGTCCCCTTGGTCAGCTTCGGCAGGTGCCACTTAAGCTATGCATAAAGGTTGGGTGAAGATTGGGAATATACTTATGGAGAAGAGGTGTGATGAAAATGTTACTTATGTGGGTTCCCTTATTGGTGTGACTTTGGAAGTTGATCAGGCAACCTTGCATAGACCAGATTTTTGCATCTTGTGGCATGTAATCTATGTACTTTCTTTATGCTTGGGTTCTGCAGTCATCTGTCGTGATAAGCATCTTGTTTTCACGGTATTAGGTACTGGGAATTTACTCATTTGATTTTTATTTACTGTATCCTTATTTTAACTTGTTTCAGTTATTTCGTCGTGTTTTTCTCTGACAGTGGATTGTTATGGGCGTTCACCAATCCATTGTTCAGATTCAGTTGTTGCACGTGTTCATTGTTCAAATTCAGTTGTTGCCTTGTTCATATGAACACGTGCAATTGTCTTGGCAACAATCCCTACAGAAAAACAAAGCTTAGTCATCAATTAAGCTAAAATTTTAGCTGAATAATGCTCATCAATCTTCAATGTACATTGAGGATCCTCCTCCCTTTCTTGATCAGAATGCCTCAGTTAGCTGCCTCCTGTTGAACTTGGTACAATGGACCATATGACCTGATTCCATCTTAAGATCAGCAGCATCCATGATCTTGTGAATATGTTATCTGAAGACTTCATTTTCTGCTGTACACTAAATCTAACAGCAAGCACTACCAGGGTCTGTGTACCATTTCTGGATCTCTTATCCTAATTTTCCCTGGTATCAGGAGCATTGCTGTCACACTATTCTCTGCTTCTCAGTCAGTTTCGAGTTCCTGAAATGGTAATGGGACAGTCTTCACCGCTCTGAACTTGCCAACATTGTTCAAGTGTTCATTTTCGAGCCTGTAATCAATGATGTATCCAAGTTATGACTATAAACGTTTAACTTTTTTAAACCAACTAAAAACTGACTGAAGATAATGATCCCAGCTGTGTACTTGTTTCAAATACCTGTAGAAGTTCCAGTGTCCTCGCCGAATGATTTCTAGTGAAGCAATGGAGAAATCGAGTAGACGAGTCTCGTTGATACCAAAACGAAAATTCATTACACTCTTCGTCCAGGCTAGTCGAAGTACTAGATTTATTACCTGCATTGTGAAGACGTTAGTGCTCATAGTTTATGTTTTCTGGTTTAAATAGTATTTTGTACTATAAATATTCAAAGAGAGTATAGATACCATTGAAACATAGTAGATAGACTTGTTCTTGAGGATGAGATTGTCTCTGAGCCATAGGTTCTTAGATTTTGGGGTGAAGAAGCCCCAATCCTTGACAAAGTCCCAGTAGAGCTGGTAAACAGTAGCACCTGAAGATGAGATCAGGACCATCCACATCCAGAATGGCGTCGGTGTAGCGCTGTACTTGAGCCTAACAGCAGCTGCAACCATCGTCGAGGCGTACTTGGCAGCATTGGCAAGCTGATTCGTGTCATGTTCCTCCATATACCTTCTTAAACACTTCAAAACGTGTTCAGAAGGTTTAGTTTGAAAGTGATTGGAACAACTTGAGATATTACTATTGTTCATGACTGACGAGTCGTTTTATACCTGCATAGCTCTCCAGTAGTAAGGGAGAAAGGATATCACATAGGATAGGCGGTTGTATTGCTGGTTATTTATACACGTCTCATATGGGTTAGCCCTAAAGCTTCCTGCTATGAAGTAGCACGCTGCAAACTCCATGTGCCTTAATAATGGAATCTGGAACATATACACTTTAACTTATAAGAACTTGTATTTTAAGACTCCTCGGTTAAATTATATATGTGGAAGTATGATTATTACTACCTGGCTAGTTAGCTGGTCAGCCATGAAGAAATCGGCAATGAGAACCTGCATCACAAGGCAGGCATATCGTCAAATAGATGTTCATAGCAGTCTGTGATTTGGAAACTTTTGAGGTTTCCTTACCTTGTATAATGGAGAAAATATGATGTTGCGCAAGACGTGCATGAAGCAGTACCGTGTCGAGCGGTAGAACACATTAAATGGACAGACTAAGAGTCCAATTGACAACTGAAATAGTAGATAGGAAGTTTAGAGAACTGACATCAGTTGCAAGTTGCAACACAACCATACTGGTGAATTGTTGTTCCATATATATAGTTTGTGTTACTTACCACTACCAATGCACGGGGCACAGAATGGGCATATGATGCACCGGCGTTCCTGAGGAACAGGTTGATGACCATCGCGGCAACCACCGTGCACATGATGGACGCGGACATGAGGAAGGCGTCTCGGTGCATGAGAGCGGTGTTCGGGGCAAAATCGAAGATGAAATTCTGATTTATCCTGGTCCTCTTCCACATGAATAGGTTGCATCCGTACAGGAAGCAGTGCAGGCTGATGAGCGCGAACATGCTGCAGAAGTGCAAAGGCACAAATACTGTCAGTTTGAAGTAAAATCGTATCCTTAATTATCAACTCATGAGTCCAGATAAAATAAAGTTGTAATACTGAACTCATGCCAACAGCATAGCATCCCATATTGTCAGAATCTTGGCTTAGAAATTACCTGAAAACATGATAAACTACGTCCCTGTAGGCTGTGTCTCCAGCAGGGCCAAAAATGCCGGAAACATGGGTCAGAATAGCATAGATGACGAATAGACTGACGAATGACCCTGTGAACAACCCTGAAAACACGCAACAAACAAAAAACACAATGTTAGAAAGGCTGGATTAATTTTCTCCAACGTAGGTGGCAGGTAGATGAATCTGGTATCTGAATCTACGCGCCTACGAGGAAGGTGGTCACGTTCGTGCTCTTGGGCTGCTGCGGCTTGAGGTACTTCATCGCCACCATCCTGTCGTTGCCCGCAAAGTGCTTCATGAAGAGGGACTCCACCTCGTCCGCAAGCTGAACTCCCTGCTCAACAATTCACAGTGTGCAGATTCATTCAGTTTGCGTTCTTAACTGTAAGTCTGAAACTCTTACAAGAATCTTAGATGATATACCTTGTCGGATGTGCTGAACGACGAGCTCTTCACCTTCTGCGAGAACAAGTCTGTTGCTCTCTGTTGCCCTGACACCTGTGAGCAGTTAGTGTTAGTTTTCCATAGTGAAACAAATCAGCTCAGCGGTGTATGTCAATCAATTTTACTATCAATGATTCTTTGGTTTCAGAGCTGGGCTAGTTTCTGTTGTTGCTACTGTTGCAAAGTCGATACCTGCTCGCCGGCCACTCACTAGAACGACCACACACAGATCACTAGCTGCGTGAAACAAATCTTATATGTATGTCAATCAATCAATTGTATCAATGATTTAAGCACGACGACTCTCTTTAATAATTCTGTCTACTACTCGATTAAGACAGTGATTGATACTAGCTATTATGTCTATGTGTTCGCTAGTTGGCAGTATGTTATGACGTACCTTGACGAATTTCTTCAGAATCTTGGTGAATGCCTTTAAATTCAAAGAACTGCATCCATCCATATGCAACAGAAAAAGAAGAAATCCATCAGACACACCATCAAAGGTACTACAATCCTCACAGCAGAGGAAAATAAGAAATTAAAATTTTGTAATTTGAAAAATTGAATCAGTTGTGCTGACTCGTGCATGGCGCCTAGATTAGGTAGGCGCGTGACTTCGAGGATGATATGGATGATTTGGCGATGGCGTACCTGAACTTCTTGAGGAGCTCGAGGCCGCGGTGGAGCGCCATGAAGGCGTTGCGGATATTCTTCTCGGCGTGCTGGATTTTCTTGCGGTGGACGAAGACGGCGGCGGGGTCGGCTCCGTCATCCTTGCGCACCACGTTCACCAGCTCCTCCCACACCTTGAGCGCAGCCCGCCCCGGGTTGGTCGCCGGGATGTCGATCCGCACCGTCGATGGCTTGTGCAGCCCGCCGGCCGCTCTTCCCTTGGAATTGTCCTTCTTGCCGGGAAGGCCGACGAAGCTGACACCACGCTGCAGCTCCACGCCCTCCGTCATCTGCGCCTGCTGCAGCTCCACGCTCCCGTCTGCAACAGTTAACAGGTGTAATTGGTCACTTGTTTGTATGTGTGCGTGCTAAATTTATGTGTTATTGGGGCAATTTTTAATACAAAAGTCTTGCCCCAAATCTATTTGGCCGTGTTTTGCTTGGTTTCATGTTTTTTGGCCGGGAGGGGGAAAATTTATGCTCTGCTTTTTGTAGCTGTTTGTTGGTCCATCTAGATAACGAGGAACAAGATAACCTTCAAAAAATACTGCCTCAGGTCCCCTATGTCAATTGTCTTCAATGTTTGTGCCTGGAAACAAAATCTTGGTCGAAATTCGCGAAATGAACGGTTTTTTGTAACAAGCGAGAAAATACGATTTGGGTCAAAAATTTCGTTTAAAATTGAATTTTTCGACATTACACTTTAAAGAGGTGTAAGTCATCATTTTTTCATGAAATTTGGCTGTAGAAGAGTGGAGGGTCTGGGCACTTGATTGCTAGGTCCTGTGTTCGATTCCCCTAGGCCTTGTTTCATTTACTGAAAACAATTTAAACGCTAGGCTTCAAATTTAACCGAAATTTTTGAAACATTGGGTAGGTCTGTACCATGAAGGAGAGAAGCTGGAGATAAAAAATGGAGCTGATCAGCTGACGAAGCGCATTAAGGATGATATGGGAAATGCAAGGACCGCTAATGGGTTTTTGATGATCATGGTTGATGTTGTTGATTTCTCCTATGCAAGTGTGGTCGTGGGTTTTATTCCTTTTACTGCGTCGTATCTGTTTTGTGATTAATATAAACTTGGTTAGGTTAGAGAGGATAGCGGTGTTAGGTTTTTGTTCTATAGGTTCCCTAAAAAAAAGGTTTTTGTCCTGTAGGGGTGCTCTAGGGGAAGGGGAAGCATTCTCAGCGGGTTTTCTGGACCTCCAAATGTGGTATCTTGTCTCTTTCCCTTTCCCTTTCTCGTCTCCGACAGACTTATTATTTCTGTTAAATTATTATTAATGGAAACGCGTAGCCTATTTGAAAAATATAAAGGATGATCGACTCGTTGACTTTTGTGTGACGGTGACGTGGGTTAGTTGGAGGAGGTGAATTGATCGATCGAGTCGTCGACGGGAGATTTGATGATAACCCCTCCAGTACGTGCGCCTTCGATAATAAACCCCCTTGTTCGTCTGCCTCTATCTTAAGCCCCCCACTTCGACATAGTTGTTGCTAATGGCCCCCTCTGGCACTGTTATCTTGTCATTAGTCTGTAATCAAACATATTAGTCTATTTAATTCACCTGGGTGTGAGGAAACCAACGGATTTAGGCAAAACGGCCAAACAGCGGTTCCAAAGTTTCTATAGCTAGATGCTCCACGCAGAATCAGCACAGACCCAGCGGGATTGGAGGAGGCGGAAGCGGACGGAGCGGCAGCTTCTCTGAGACCGGTAGAGGGAAGAGTGCCGGGCGGATCTGCGGCCCCAGACGAGCATGCCGCCGTCGTGGAGCGCATCGGCGCGTGGAGTTGCCGGCAGAGGCGACGCGGCGGCGATACTGTGGCCTCACCTCCTTTTCCTCCTTCTCCACCGCGGCCGTGCCCTTCCCTTCCACCTTCTCCGGCGCGCGCCCATCGACCTGTCCACCACCGCTGCCCGGTCTGCAGTCCGCCCGCCCGTCGACCTGCCCACCACCGGCTTCTTCCCTGACCACCCACCACCGATTAGAACCCCGATGGCAGTGTTGGTGCATCGGCCTTTGACATGAATTTGGTGATTTGGTTGCTACTTTGGATAAGTTTAACTATGGGTTGGAGGGGGGGTATTTGGATAAGTATATTGGATTAACGTTTAGTGACAAGATAACAGTGCCAAAGGGGGGATTAGGAACAACCATACCGAAGTGGGGGGCTTAAGATAGAGGCAGACGAACAAAGGGGTTTATTATCGAAGGCGTACGAACAGGAGGGGTTATCATCAAATCTCCCGTCGTCGACACCACACGACCGAGCCAACACGGACACGTGCGTGTGCATGTATGCATGATCGATGCACCTACCTGACATGGACTGGGGCGAGGCGAGGCCGGAGCGGCGCCTGAGCTGCGGCGAGGCCGGCTCCGGCACCGTCACCGGCATGATGCGGCTGCGGCCGAGGATGCCCCGGGCGCGCCGGGAGGCGGCGTGGTCGGCGGCGTGGTCGGCGAGGACGCGCTTGACGTCGGCGAGGATGCGGAGCTGGTCGATGAGCGCCTCGCCGCGGCCCAGCAGCTCCTTCTCCTGCGCCGCGTGGAAGCCGTTCACCTTCTCCAGCTCCTCGTCCGCCCTCTCCAGAAACTCCCGTTCCGCGGGCCGCAACAGCTCCTCCGATGAATCCGAGCTCTCCTCGTCCCACTGCCCAAAATGCAGGTCAGAAACACTAGCGACGTCGTAGGCGAGAAGCACTAGCGACCTCGCTCGAGAGAGAAACTACGCACCCTGGCCCCGAACAGGTAGTCGGCGAGGGTGGTCGTCGACGGCGAGTCGTGCTCGTCGTCGCGGGGCGTGATCTTGATCTTCTTGATGAGCTTCTTGAGGCACTTGTAGTCGAGGAAACCCCCCTTCCACTCCGGGATGATGCTCGCCTCGTACTCCCGCGAGAACTTCATGTCCTCCGCTCCACCACGCCGCCCCGCCTCCCCCTGTATACCGGCCGTGCACTGTCGTCTGCTCCTCAATGGATGGGGTCAGGGATTGCGGTGAGTTGCTTGTTGTCGGGGTCGGGGAGGAGAGGCCGGGGGACAGGGACAGGGAGGAGGTGATGGGTTGATGGGACAAAGCCATCGTGCTTATATAGAAGAAGCTAGACAGCGATACGAGAGCTCCGCGAGCTCTCTATTGATCTCTTCATACTATTAAAGGGTCGACGGAGGGAAAATTGGAACCGTTCATATATACCATTAAAAGATCCAAACTTAAGAGAAATACCACTCAAAGATTAGGCTTTAGAAAAATAATTTTCTGCCACCCAAACGTTATAGCCTTTCCCCATCACCGTTAACTCAAGGTTACACTACAGGAATACAGCGAGTTGCCGACGGCCTCCAGCCCTCGGCGTATAGCGCATTGCCATCGGCGTATGGTACGCCGAGGGCAGCCGTCGGCGTATCGCCTCGGCGTAGACCTCCCTCGGCGGAGGCATGCCGACCCTCGGCGTAGAGGCAGCCCTCGGCGTACTGGCCCTATGCCGACGGCCGGAGAGACCCTCGGCGTACTAGCCCTCGGCGTAGGAGCTCACGGCAGGCGTCAAGTCCAACGGCAGCTAGGGCATACGCCGACGGCCTTACCTTCGGCGTATAGGGACACGTGGCTGGCAGCGAGGCAGTCCGAGCTAGGGCATACGCCGATGGCATTGCCCTCGGCGTAGAGGCAGCCATGTGCCGACGGCCTGGCCCTCGGCGTATAGCACTATCCGAGACACTATGGTCACTTATACGCCGACGGCATTGCCCTCGGCGTATGGTGGCCCAGATTTTTATTTTATTTTCCAGATTTGCTGGTTCCGCAGCAGCAAATGCACATAAATATATATAAATTCATATATGCCATACACAGAAATCTATTGCAAGTGCCATACACATAAATATATAAATTCATAGATGGCATACATAGATGATCAAGTAGCGACACGACAGACAAGTAGCGACACGACAGACAAGTAGCAACACACAAGTAGCAACACGGAAGTATCGACATGCAAGTAGCGACACACATAGTATCTCGTGGCGAAAAGCCCTACAACTCTGGAGATGGGGTCGGGGTCGGGGTCCCGAGATCTCCCCTGGTAAAAATAGGCGACGGATGATTTCCGAAATGCCCAGTAGAAGCTGCAGAAGAACCTCCAGGGGAAGTTCCAGAAGTACCGCTAGAGGCACCGCGAGAACGGCCAGGAGGAGGACCACCGGGATGGACCGGTGTCATCTGACGCCCACCCCGCTCGGCAAAGGAAGATGCCGTTCCCTACATGTTCCCTAGATCTTAGCAACTTGCGAGGCAAAGGAAAGCGGCAACCATTGGTTTGGCAAAAGAACTTACCGCCGTCGATGCGTAGTAGGTCCTAGCGAAACTCTCCCTCGATGGCATCAATGGCGCCGGCCCCGGTATGGGAGGCTGCTCCCCTACATCGAAACTCGCTCCAGATCGCATAGCCATCATCGACGCCTGCAAGATAGTTTAGATGTGGGACTTGTCATCATTTTCAAACTAGGGGAAGTGGGACTTGTCATCTTTTTCAAAAATAAAGTTTCAGACTTACATGTAGATACGCCATGTAGGCCGTAGTCGCCTCCTGGTGCAGCCAAAAGGCCTCCTGATATTGCTCATGAGCCGCATTGAAGGCCGCCTCGAAAGCAGGCTACCATTTCATAAACAATGAATATCATCAGCACTTAGCCATGCCGGAACGAAAGTCGCAAAGAGGATGAAAATGAGGAAAACTTACATCATATTTGGGTCGACGAGGCTGGTCACGAGGCGGGATAGGGGCGCTGTCAGGGGTGAGAACCGCCTTGAGATGCGTGAAGCTCGTGGTGAGGGAATGCTTGACCTTTGTATTAAGCACCTTGAGATGACCATGCTGCAACCCGTGCCCCGACAGGACCAACAAACCATCACCGGCATCAGCCTCTCAATCCATATATGATAGTCATGACTCTTGAGCCCGGTGACTTTTCCAGTCGAAAGATTGACTCCCTTACTTATATTCGAACAATAACCATCAGGGAACATCACGACGTATTTGAGCCACTTGAATGCCTCCTTCTTTTGGGTGGAATCAAGGCAGAAGTTGGCATGCAGCTTGAACCAATTCTTTCGACGGCCAGTAGGAGGCTGCATATATAATCTCTTCCTATCACAGAGCTTCTCAACATCGACTCTAGCCTTGACATTGTCCTTTGACTTCCCAGGAATGTTCAGGACTGTGTGACAGAGGGACTCGCCGACATTCTTTTCGGTGTGCATCACATCGATGTTATGGGGAAGTTGAGGTCCTTGTAATACTCGAGCTTCGTTAAGGCTGCCACGTGAGTCCAGTTGTGCGTTACACCATATCCCTCAAATTGATGGCCATTTCCCGGCTCCGTAGGCACGAGAGCACGTAGCTCGGCATCAACAGCTGCACCATCGAAATTTGGCACCTCTTTTACTTCATGCACAACTTTGCCCTTCTTAAAGTTCTTTATGTCTTCTCTGAATGGATGCCTCCTTTTGAGGAACTGTCGATTCATGTCAAACGCAATATACTTGCCACCTGAGTTTAGCCAAAGGAACTCAAGTCGGTGCCTGCACACTGGGCATGGCCATTACCAGCTGTACACCATCCGCATGTTAAGGCGTACCCAGGCATGTCATGCATGGTATACTGCAACCAAACTTTCATGTAGAAGTTTGTCTTTGATGCTTGGTCGTATGTCAACGTCCCATGGTGCCAAGAGTGGTTCAAATCATCCACAATCGGCTGCATGTAGATACTCAAATTCTTACCCGGGTAGTCGGGTTCTGGAATGATCAGCGACAGAAACATGGTCTTTCTCATCATTAGGACTCCGGGAGGGAGATTGAGCGGAATAACAAACACGGGCCAGCAGCTGTAATTAGCAGTAGACATACCATATGGATTGAAGCCATCTGTTGCTATCGCAATTCTGACATTCCGAGCATCAGCTACCTTATCGGGGTATTTTTCATCGAAGTTCTTCCATGCCTATGAGTATCCTATCAATCCTATTAAGCCCCGGGGTGGTCGGGGTGTTACAATGCCTTACCATAAGATGGATGTCCCATCTTCCCCTTATCGATTCTTGTCCCCTTCTTGTGCCACGTCATCTGTTTGGCGGTCTCCTCGCTCATGTAAAGGCGCTGGATTCTTTTTATGAATGGGAGATACCGAAGAATCGACTTTGGGATCTTTGACTGTCTCACTTGACCATCCTTTCCCTTTACCTCTTCATACCTGGAGGCCTTACAAATAGTACAATAATTGTCCTCCGCAAACTGTTTCCAAAATAGAAGGCAACCTTTTGGACAACACTCTATCTTTTGATAACCCATGTTGAGCTCTTTCATGAGTCTCGTTGTCTCGTGCAGGCTTTGAGGCAGACAATGCCCTTTCGGCAACATGTTACCAGTTGTTCTCAGACTAGCTTCGAAGCCGTTACGGGTGGTGGAGTATTGGGTCTTGTCGGCTAGACACTGAGAGATGGCATCGAGCTGAGAAATCGACGCACCCTCATACAGAGGCTTCTTAGCCGCAGCCAACATATCATAGAAGGCCTTCGCAATTGGCTCTGGTTCCTCCGGTTCTGCCACTTCCTCCCATGAAGGTGGCGAATCCGGCATGTCGCCATGGATAAGATCATCTAGAAGGTCTCTGACCCCATCGTACTCATTGCCATTGAGCCGCTGCCGCATGACGTCCCCTCTATCACGGTCATGCTCATCAAAGTCGATATGCGTGACGTAGTGAGACATATACCCATATTGCAGAAGGTGTTTATACATGTCATCTTTTCCTTGGCGGTGATGCTTCAAGCAACGACTGCAAGGGCAAAATGCCCGAACCCGCCCCTTTGTAGCATGCGCTAACTCCTTCACTAATATTTGAGTCTTACATATCCACTCATCTGTTTTATTAGTCGCTGATACGTCCAATTTGCATCACTATTTTGTACCATAACTTACTGTTATTCATTGATATATTTCATATTTAGAGTTGATACTTATGTTATTTCCTTTGTTTTCACACGTTTGACGATCATCGGAGGAGTTGCTGCCGGAGTCAGGATTCTGCTGGAAAAAGGGCCATCAAGGGACCATATTTTGAAGATCAGGAAAATTCCAGAAAAATACCCAGAAATTATATTTTCCCAGAAGACTAAGGAAGCCAGGAGTAGGAGTCAAGATGAGCCAGGGGGGCCCCACACGCCAGGGTGGCGCGGCCAGCCCCCTGGCCGCGCCAGCCCTGTGTGAGGGAGCCCTGGCCCACTTCTGGCCTCGCCCCTTCGCGTACATCATCGTCCCCGAAAACCTAAGTCAAGGGGGGGCCTCAGAGTTAGACACAGCCGCCTCTGCGGGGCGGAGAACACCAGAGAGAAAAAGCTCTCCGGCAGGGAGAAATCTGCCAGGGAAATTCCTTCCCGGAGAGGGGAGATCGTCGACATCGTCATCACCATCGCACTGGACTTCATCGGGATCATCGACGTCATCATCTCCATCACCAGCACCTTCATCTCCACCATCACCTCGCCATCCCGCTGTAACATCTTGAGTTGGATCTTGTTATATTCATAGGGGAAACTTTCCCGGTGTTGATTACTCTTGTAGTTGATGCTATTGAGTGGAACCATTGAGTTAAGGTTTATGTTCAGATCGTTATTTACCATTATTTCACCTCTGATCATGATCCATATGATGTCTTGTGAGTAGTTCGTTTAGTTCTTGAGGACATGGGAGAAGTCAAGATGTTAGTAGTGAATTATTGTTGAGAAATATTTACTGGTTTGATATTGTTGTGGTGCTATTTCACTAGTGGTGTCATGTGAACGTCGACTACATGATACTTCACCATTTATGGGCCTAGTGAGATGCATTGTGTATTTGGCTACCGATTGTGGGGTTGCTGGAGTGACAGAAACGTAAACCTCCGTTGGGAAACCATTGCACCAGGGAGCGTAGGATCATAGAGTTTAAGGCTGTGGTTAGATTTATCTTAATTACTTTCTTGTATTTGCGGATGCTTGCAAGGGGTATAATCACAAGTGTGTATTTATCCTAGTAAGGGTAGTGCGCTAGCACAGGTTCACCCCCATAACACCTACCAAACCAATAAATACTATTGGCTCTATGAAGCGAAAGCTCTTGACAGAAACCTCCCGTGTGTCCTCGAGAACGTTTGGTTATTATAAGTACACAACCGGCTTGTCCTTTGCTGAAGAAAGGATTGGGCCACTTGTTGCAATTGTTACTACTGTCTTTTATTTACTCGCACTTTATTTACTCGAATTACCAAATACTCCTGAAAACCTGTTTGCTAGTATTTACAGTGATTCCTTGATCAAAACTGCTCATCAACACCTTCTGCTCCTCGTTGGGTTCCACACTCTTATTTATCGAAAGTACTATGATACACCCCCTATACTTGTGGGTCATCAAGACTATTTTCTGGCGCCGTTGCCGGGGAGTGTAGCGCTATTGAAGAGTGGAATTGGTAAAGGTAACCGTCGCTGTGAGTATTGTTTTTATTTTGTCTTTTATTTTTGCTTTACTCTGCTATGGAGAACTCTCCATTTGGTTTCCTATTTGGAAACACTTCTACTACTACTGCTGCACATGCGGAGGAACCACCACCGCCGCCGCCTGCTGAAATTGATCCTTTTAAAATACCTATGAAAATTGTTGGGCGTATTATGGATAACTGCTATTCAGGAGATGGAACTGTCCATCCGGGTGATCACTTATTATTTATACATGAATTATGCGATTTGTTCAGGTGTGCAGGTATTTCACCAAGCCAAGTCAAGAAGAAATTATGCTCTATATCATTGAAAGGCAGAGCTGAAGAGTGGTATCGGCTACTCCAAGATGGTCCATCTATGGCATGGGAGGATATTGTGCCTCTCTTTTATTCCAAGTTTTATCCTCCAAGTGAAATTCATAAAGACCGTAACCGGATATATAATTTTTTGCCTCATGATGGAGAAAGTATTGCCCAAGCGTGGGGGAGATTGAAGTTACTAATGCTCAAATGCCCCATTCATGAGCTCCCCAATAATATTGTTATTGATAATTTTTATGCGCGGCTTACTCTTCCTAATAAGGATTATTTGGATGCTTCTTGTTTTGGATAATTCACTCATATGAAAGAAGATGCTAAGTGGAAACTTCTTGACCGTATACAAGAGAATGCTGAAGGTTGGGAAAATGGCAAAGGTAGGAAGTCAGGTATAAATTATGATTATGAATGCATTAAATCTTTTATGGGGACCGATGACTTTCACAGTGTTAGCTCTGCTTATGGTCTTGATTCACAAATTCTTGCTAATTGTCTTAAGGCTTTTGCTTCCTATATTGATGTTCCAAAGAAAGATTGGAACAAATATCATGCGCCTTATAAAGACTCTATTAGTCATATACCTGCTGCAGCTACAGAAGTTTGTACGGTTGATAGCATCGTTCCTGAACCTTATATTGAGAAGACACCTTTCCCTGCGAAGGTAAAGAAGTACTCTACTTTGGTAAGTGTGTCTAATAAAAGTACTAAGAAAGCTGCAGAGCCTGATGAGCAAATTACTATTAAGTCTCCTGTTGCTATATTGAAAGATCTTGTTACTAAAGATGTAGGAGATGAATATATTCTTTTTTGTGAAGATGCTTCTAACATTCTCTCGCATCCTAAAAAGCATAGGAAAGCAAGTGTTCCTGTTATTTCTGTCAGGATTGGAGATCATTGCTATTATGGCTTATGTGATATTGGTGCTAGTGCAAGTGCTATTCCTTTGGAGCTTTATAAAGAAATTATGCACGAGATTGGCGCTTGTGAACTTGAAGATATTGATGTGGTTGTTCAGCTTGCTAACCGAGAGACTGTTTGGCCTCTTGGTATTGTTCGAGATGTGGAAGTTCTATGTGGTAAGACTAAGTACCCTACTGATTTTCTAGTACTTGGTAAGGAGGCTAGTAAAACTTGTCCTATTATTTTTGGTAGACCATTTTTGAACACTTGTGGCGCCGTGATAGATTGTAAGAAGGAGAAATTTTTTACTAAGTTTAATGGAGAGTCTTATGAGTTTAAATTTTCCAAGTTTGCTAAGACTTCTTATGAGAATGAAACGCCTAATGAAAATTTTCGAGTTGAGCAGCTTGCTTCTATTGCTCTTGCTCCTAATAATGCCTTGCAGCAATTCATGGAAGATCACGAAAGTGATGTTTTTAGCAAGGAAAGAGAAGAGATTGACGACATTCTTCTTCGTCAACCACCATTACTCAAGCATAATTTACCTGTGGAGGATCTTGGTACCACTTTGCCGCCTAAGGAAGATCCTGTTTTTGAATTAAAGCCTTTGCCTGATAATCTTAAAAATGCTTATATTGATGATAAGAAAATATATCCTGTTATTATTAGCTCTAAACTTTCAGGAAAGGAAGAAGAAAGATTATTGGAGATATTGAAGAAACACCGAGGAGCTATGGGATATACTCTTGATGATTTAAAAGGGATTTCTCCTACTTTATGTCAGCATGCCATTAATATGGAGAAAGACGCGAAGCCAGTCGTGGAGCATCAACGCCGCCTAATTCCCAAGATGAAGGATGTGGTAAGAAATGAGGTATTAAAACTCCTTGATGCTGGTATTATTTATCCTATTGCTGATAGTAGATGGGTTAGTCCTGTTCATTGTGTTCCTAAGAAAGGAGGTATGACTGTTGTGCCTAATGAGAATAACGAGCTTATTCCTCAAAGGGTAGTTGTTGGATATAGAATGTGCATTGATTATAGAAAGGTAAACAAGGTTACTAAAAAGGATCACTATCCTTTACCGTTTATAGATCAGATGTTAGAAAGGTTGTCTAAGAAGACTCATTTTTGTTTCCTTGATGGTTATTCTGGTTTTTCTCAAATTGCTGTTAAGAAGGATGATCAAGAGAAAACCACTTTTACTTGTCCTTATGGAACTTATGCTTATAGACGTATGCCGTTTGGTTTATGCAATGCTCCTGCTATTTTTCAAAGATGTATGTCTGCTATTTTTCATGGATTTTGTGAAGAAATTGTGGAGGTCTTCATGGACGATTTTTCCGTCTATGGAACTTCTTTTGATAATTGTTTGCACAACCTTGATAAAGTTTTGCAGAGGTGCGAAGAAAGTAACCTTGTTCTTAATTGGGAGAAATGCCACTTTATGGTAAATGAAGGAATTGTCCTTGGACATAAAATTTCTGAAAGAGGTATTGAAGTTGACAGAGCGAAAGTGGAGGCAATTGAGAAAATGCCCTGTCCCAGAGATGTTAAAGGTATTCGTAGAATTCTTGGTCATGCTGGTTTCTATAGGAGGTTTATTAAAGATTTCTCTAAGATTTCAAAGCCTCTTACCAATCTTCTTCAAAAGGATGTACCATTTGTCTTTGATGATGATTGTAAAGAAGCTTTTGAAACTCTTAAGAAGGCTTTAACTACTGCCCCTATTGTTCAACCACCTGATTGGAATTTACCTTTTGAAATTTTGTGTGATGCTAGTGATTTTGCTGTTGGTGCTGTTCTTGGACAGCGCGTAGATAATAAGTTGAATGTTATTCATTATGCTAGTAAGACTCTTGATGCTGCCCAGAAGAATTATGCCACTACTGAGAAAGAGTTTCTTGCTGTTGTTTTTGCGTGTGATAAGTTTAGATCTTATATTGTTGATTCTAAAGTTACTATTCATACTGATCACGCTGCTATTAGATATCTTATGACGAAGAAGGATGCTAAGCCTAGGCTTATTAGATGGGTGTTGCTTTTACAAGAGTTTGATTTGCATATCATAGATAGGAAAGGTGCTGAAAATCCTGTGGCTGACAACTTGTCTAGATTGGAAAACATTTCTTTTGATCCTATTCCTGTTAATGATAGTTTTCCAAATGAACAGTTGGCTGCGATAAATGTAACTTCGCGAGACCTTCCTTGGTATGCTGATTATGCTAACTTTATTGTTTCCAAGTATTTGCCTCCAACCTTTACAGCTCAGCAAAGAAGAAAATTCTTCTATGATTTGAGGCATTACTTTTGGGATGACCCACATTTATATAAAGAAGGAGTTGATGGTATCATGAGAAGATGCGTACCGGAATATGAGCAACAAGAGATATTAAGAAAATGCCATAGCAGTGCTTATGGAGGGCATCATGCTGGAGATAGAACCGCACAGAAGGTTCTACAATCAGGTTTTTATTGGCCAACCCTCTTTAAAGATTCCAGAAGGTATGTTTTATCTTGCGATGAATGTCAAAGAGTTGGTAATATTTCTAGACGCAATGAAATGCCTATGAATTACACTCTTGTTATTGAACCATTTGATTGTTGGGGATTTGACTTTATGGGTCCTTTTCCTCCTTCAAAAGGCTATACCCATATACTTGTTGCTGTTGATTATGTTACTAAATGGGTAGAAGCCATACCTACAAAGAGTGCCGATGGTGAGACCTCGTTAAAAATGCTTAAGGATGTTATTTTTCCTAGGTTCGGAGTTACTAGATATCTTATGACTGACGGAGGTTCTCATTTTATTCACGGTAGTTTTAGAAAAACTCTTGCTAAGTATGATGTCAATCATAGAATTGCTTCTGCTTATCATCCCCAAACTAGTGGGCAGGTAGAGCTTTCAAATAGAGAGATCAAGTCTATCTTGCAGAAGACTGTTAGTAGATCTAGGAAAAACTGGGCTAGTAGGTTAAATGACGCTTTATGGGCTTATAGAACTGCTTATAAGAACCCCATGGGTATGTCTCCTTATAAGATGGTTTACGGAAAAGCGTGTCACTTGCCCTTAGAATTAGAACACAAAGCTTTTTGGGCAGTGACAGAGCTTAATAGAGATTTTAAACTAGCCGGTAAGAAAAGGTTATTAGATTTGAGTTCTCTAGATGAGTGGAGAAACGAAGCGTATGAGAATGCCAGACTTTTCAAAGAGAAAGTCAAGCAATGGCATGATAAGAGAATTCTTAAGAGAGAATTTCATGTTGGTGAGAAAGTTCTATTGTATAGGTCTCGTCTCAGATTTTTTGCAGGAAAATTACTTTCAAAATGGGAAGGACCATATGTTATTGTGGAAGTGTACCGCTCAGGTGCTATAAAGATTGCTTCATTGAAAGATGATTCTACACAAGTGGTGAATGGGCAAAGACTCAAGCATTATATTTCTGGAGATTCTTATAATGAAGATGTTGATGTTATTGAAACGGTTTCTCCGGAAGATTACATCCAAGACAAACTGCAGGAACCTGCAGAGTTCGTTTTCGAATAGGTAACAGTTCTAGTCAGAAAAGTTTCGCGAAAAGTTCTTACTTTAATATTTTTGCTGTTTTTACTAAATATGAAAAATCACGAGACGAAAAAGGGCACAAAAAAGAGTCCGTGTGTGCCTCTCACACGGGTGGCGCGGGCCCACCCCTGGCCGCGCCACCTATGTGTGAGAACACACCGGAACTCGTTTCCGTCCCGGTTTCCTCCCGTGACTTCGTTTCGATGTATAATTTTCGCTTATTTAACCCCCCAGAGTCCCCGAGGTCTGTATATCGTTTTCTCGTCGTGTTTTGTTTTGAGTTGTTTCTGTCAGGAGTTGATCTTAAGTTTAGGAGAGTCATGGCCTCTTCAAGTGACAACAAGGGCAAAAGGCCCTATGTAGATGATCAGCTACGCCAAAAGTGGAAGGAAGAGCAAGGTTCTGGGAGAGGAAGGCCGAGGAACCCTGCTTTTGAAGGACCAACAAAAGTTCGACATATCTTTTCTCATGATTTGCAGGGACCAACATATCATGTTTTGGATCTTGATTCCATGCCCGAGATAGAACATGGAATACTGGTCACTTTTGAGCTTTGCACTAATTATCAAGCCTTGAAGAGGGAGGTAAAGATGCTTCAAGAAGAGAATCTCAGGCTTCGCCAGACGCAGGAATATTTCATTAATCCAAGGCTGCTTCCAATACCACCGAAGGAGTAATTCATCATCGGTTTAGGCATCCCCTTGGCTTGTTCCAAGCTTGGGGGAGTGCCGCGGTATCACATCATTACCTTTCGCTCATTTACTTTTCAAATAGAGTCATATCATGAATAGAGAAGTTATCTTATAGAATAGTTTGCAGTTTGGAAGTATCCTCCTTAGTCAGTTATCTATGTATCCTTTGGTGTGAGTTGTGGTGATAAAATATTAATGAGAAGTTCTATTGTTTACTTTCCGCACATTTTATGTTAGTTTGCAATCTCTCTTGTATGACTAGTCTTGTTGATTGGTATTGGTATCACATTGGGAACATGAGTAAATTTAGTTGGTTTTGGCAAACCTAGCTTGGTCAGTAGCAATTTTACCTTGAGGTTTGAGTAGAGAAGAATAAAGAAGTGCTTGTAGTCACATCACTTCAGTTTTCCTTATGTTTGACTTATAAGCATTGTTATTCTTAAAGTTAAAATCGTTGTACCTTCAAGGGAGTTTGCATGATTGTTCTTATTATATGTATGTTTGTTTGTTTCATGCAACTCTTATGCTTGCTACCCAGCCATGCTAGCCAAAAACCTATACTGAGTATGAGCTCTACTCGTGCATCCAAGTACCAAAAGCCAAGTCACTTCCAAAGAGTCCATTATAAATTCCTATGCATGGTATTTCAAGCCATTCCAAGTAAATTTTCATGTGCTACCTTTCAAAAACTTTCAAACACTTCTCATTTTGTGCAACTGTTTTTAGCTCATGAGGACGTAGTGGATGGGTTTGTTATCTTCCATACTAAATTGAGTACCCCTCGACTAGGCAGCTTCATCTGCTCGTCATTAATTTTGCAAGGGAGCTGGTCAGACCATTATAATCTTAAAAAGAAAAAGAAAGAAAAAGGCACTCCTCCAATGGAATGTGAAAGTTGGTCGGCACCCGATGGAATCGGTTAGCCATGGTTTGAGAAAGGAAAAAGGTGGGGAGGAGTGCAAAGCTATAAAAGAGCACCAAAGTGCCAACTAATTAAACATCTCGGAACCGCTCTCACTTGTTTAGTATGGAAGATATCAAGAACTCCGTTGCTAGTCGTTGACAAAAGCAACCACCTCTCAAAACAATTTTTACCTCTGTTTTACAAATGAAAAGCTCTAGCACATGTTTAATCCCTGCTTCCCTCTGCGAAGGGCCTATCGTTTACTTTTATGTTGAGTCAACCTATTTCCCTCTATCTCAAGCAAGCATTTGAGTTGTTATGTTTCATTCATCCATATGTTGATCCGTTTAATCATGTTTACTATCTTCCTTGTTATGTATAATGCTTTTGTCTGAAGGAATATATCTTTGAAAGCTCTCTTTGAATGCAAAAGTTTGTTTCGTTGAGCATATAGTCTTTGCTATATTAGCTCTATTTTAAAAGGCTCCGTTCAAAAGAAAGAACAGCTTGTTCTTCATTCTTTGACCAAGAACTAAGGTTTGCCATTGCCAATTATAGTTTACCTTGGGCATCTTTGTATGTGATTCCCTTTTACCTATTGCAAGTCTATATCTTATAAAGGGAAGTTGCTGTCGATTATAACTTGTGCTTTTGGTGAATGTGATGCTTCTTGTCCGTATTTTGATTATCGACACTTCACTCCATAAACTTGTGGGCATGTTTACCGAGTTTAGTTTTCTCTTGGGGACAAGCGAGGTCTAAGCTTGGGGGAGGGGTTGATACGTCCAATTTGCATCACTATTTTGTACCATAACTTACTGTTATTCATTGATATATTTCATATTTAGAGTTGATACTTATGTTATTTCCTTTGTTTTCACATGTTTGACGATCATCGGAGGAGTTGCTGCCGGAGTCAGGATTCTGCTGGAAAAAGGGCCATCAAGGGACCATATTTTGAAGATCAGGAAAATTCCAGAAAAATACCCAGAAATTATATTTTCCCAGAAGACTCAGGAAGCCAGGAGTAGGAGTCAAGATGAGCCAGGGGGGCCCCACACGCCAGGTGGCGCGGCCAGCCCCCTGGCCGCGCCAGCCCTGTGTGAGGGAGCCCTGGCCCACTTCTGGCCTCGCCCCTTCGCGTACATCATCGTCCCCGAAAACCTAAGTCAAGGGGGGGCCTCAGAGTTAGACACAGCCGCCTCTGCGGGGCAGAGAACACCAGAGAGAAAAAGCTCTCCGGCAGGGAGAAATCTGCCGGGGAAATTCCTTCCCGGAGAGGGGAGATCGTCGCCATCGTCATCACCATCGCACTGGACTTCATCGGGATCATCGACGTCATCATCTCCATCACCAGCACCTTCATCTCCACCATCACCTCGCCATCCCGCTGTAACATCTTGAGTTGGATCTTGTTATATTCATAGGGGAAACTTTCCCGGTGTTGATTACTCTTGTAGTTGATGCTATTGAGTGGAACCATTGAGTTAAGGTTTATGTTCAGATCGTTATTTACCATTATTTCACCTCTGATCATGATCCATATGATGTCTTGTGAGTAGTTCGTTTAGTTCTTGAGGACATGGGAGAAGTCAAGATGTTAGTAGTGAATTATTGTTGAGAAATATTTACTGGTTTGATATTGTTGTGGTGCTATTTCACTAGTGGTGTCATGTGAACGTCGACTACATGATACTTCACCATTTATGGGCCTAGTGAGATGCATTGTGTATTTGGCTACCGATTGTGGGGTTGCTGGAGTGACAGAAACCTAAACCTCCGTTGGGAAACCATTGCACCAGGAAGCGTAGGATCATAGAGTTTAAGGCTGTGGTTAGATTTATCTTAATTACTTTCTTGTATTTGCGGATGCTTGCAAGGGGTATAATCACAAGTGTGTATTTATCCTAGTAAGGGTAGTGCGCTAGCACAGGTTCACCCCCATAACACCTACCAAACCAATAAATACTATTGGCTCTATGAAGCGAAAGCTCTTGACAGAAACCTCCCGTGTGTCCTCGAGAACGTTTGGTTATTATAAGTACACAACCGGCTTGTCCTTTGCTGAAGAAAGGATTGGGCCACTTGCTGCAATTGTTACTACTGTCTTTTATTTACTCGCACTTTATTTACTCGAATTACCAAATACTCCTGAAAACCTGTTTGCTAGTATTTACAGTGATTCCTTGATCAAAACTGCTCATCAACACCTTCTGCTCCTCGTTGGGTTCCACACTCTTATTTATCGAAAGTACTACGATACACCCCCTATACTTGTGGGTCATCAGTCGCACTAACACGACCATTGTACATCCATCCATTATCAGCCATCCTCTGCTTTATTGGGAGCCTAACCAGAAACATAGCATTTCATATCAAATAATAGCAAGAAATTAAAAGCATCATATTTTTATTTTTCTACCGGACAAAACGCATGCATCAACCTACAACTCTACTAGGTGGGCTCCTAGCAGCCCCCGGATCCGTAGATTAAGTACGTTCTCCATGTTCTACCCCGATCCAAGGCAGAATTTCGGTAGCACCTCCCCGCTGCTCTCCCGATACATGTCTCGGCAAAATGCCGAGAGGATGTGCATCCAGAGAACAACGGGGAGGCGCTACCGAAATCCTGACTCGGACCGAGGTAGAACACGGAAAACGTACTCAATCTACGGATCCGGCGACTGTCCCATAAATTCCGCAAGCGTTACGCTTCATAATATGCCGACCTCTAATGCATATTTATCCGCGTAACGCTCGTGGACGGGAAGTGACACCTAGGTTTCGCGACTTGACGTGAAATTGAATCTAGTGACATACATAAAAAGAACGGATGATGAGATGGAATTCTAGCTCACCCTCGGTGTCGGTGTCAAACAACGAAGGTGCCGGTGTAGACGGCCTCCTCTCGACGGTGCCGATGTTGACGACCTCCTCTGGATGGGGTGCCGATGTCGATGGCCTCGTCTCGATGGCCTCCCCTCGCTGACGGGTGGGGGTGGTACGGTGCCGCCGGCGTCGGGCGGCGCGGGGGCGAGCCTGCAGGGGCGGTGCGGGGGTGGTGAGGGGGTGGTACGGTGGTGGTTAGGGGGCGGTGCGGGGGTGGCCAGGGGGCGCTGCGGAGGTGGCAGGGGGCGGTGGCGTCCGGTGGCGCGGGGGTGGCATCGGGCGGTGCGGTGGCCGGGGGCGGTGGGGGGGTGGCAGGGGGCGGTGGCGTCGGGCGGTGGCGGGCTGGCGTCGGGGTGGCAAGGGGCGGCGCGGGGGTGGTAGGGGGCGGCGCGGGGGTGGCAGGGGGCAGCGCGGGGTGCGGGGGTGGAAGGGGGCGGCGTGGGGGAGGCAGGGGGCGGCGCGGGAGGAGTGCGGCGCGGGAGGGGGCGACGGCTGGGAGGAGGGGGCGGCGCGGCGGCTGGGAGGAGGAAAAAGGGGGCTCGGGCGCGGGCTAGGAGTCGAAAAATGACTCGGTCGGGGCACGGGCTAGATCTAGGGTTAACCCCTATACGGCGACGGCCAGGCCATCGGCATATCCCTGGCCGTCGGCGTATGCCCCCTTTTTTTTGCCTTTTTTTATTTTTATTTTTTTAATATCTGACATATATAAACTTACTACATTAACTCAGCTCCATGATACATTTTTAATATTTTTTCAGTCCATATCTCTCGTCGTCGACATAGCCTTTTTTATTTTATTTAACTTTTGTTTTAAATTTTTTGGAAAACAATGTCACATATGGTTAACTTTTATTTTTTATTTTTTTAAACTTTTGTTTTACTTTTTGTTAGGGACACATGCATGCAAAGTTTCTAGGGTGGACGATGCTCCGGTGATCTTTATCCGACGAAACCCTAGACGAGGGGGTTCGGAGATCTACCCCTATAGCTTTCTCCGTACGAGGCCTCGCCGATGGATCTTTTGCTTTATTTTGGTTTGTTTAAAACATATATACATGGAAAGCAAAGGTTGGGCCCACTTTACCATGAAATAGGCTCCGATAGACCCGTAGCGGGAGTTTCCACGTACAGATCCTAGATTTCACCAAGTGTTAACAGCCCATGTATGTGAAGAAGGCCATGCCCGGGACCTACCTATATTGCATGTACCAACCTTGGGTCACACCTATACACATATGTTAGGGACACATGCATGCATGTTTCCTACTTTAGACGATGCTCCGGTGGTCTTTATCTGGCTAAACCCTAGACGAGGGGGTTCGGAGATCTACCCCTATAGCTTTCTCCATACGAGGCCTCGCCGATGGATCTTTTGCTTTATTTTGGTTTGTTTAGAACATATATACATGGAAAACAAAGGTTGGGCCCACTTTACCATGAAATAGGCTCCGATAGACCCGTAGCGGGAGTTTCCACGTACAGATCCTGGATTTCACCAAGTGTTAACAGGCCATGTATGTGAAGAAGGCTATGCCCGGGACCTACATATATTGCATGTACCAACCCTGGGTCACACCTATACACATATGTTAGGGACACATGCATGCATGTTTCCTACGTTAGACGTTGCTCCGGTGATCTTTATCCGGCGAAACCCTAGACGACGGGGTTCGGAGATCTACCCCTATAGCTTTCTCCGTACGAGGCCTTGCCGATGGATCTTTTGCTTTATTTTGGTTTGTTTAGAATATATATACATGGAAAGCAAAGGTTGGGCCCACTTTACCATGAAATTGGCTGCGATAGACCTGTAGCGGGAGTTTCCACGTACAGATCCTGGATTTCACCAAGTGTTAACAGCCCATGTATGTGAAGAAGGCCATGCCCGGGACCTACATATATTGCATGTACCAACCTTGGGTCACAGCTATACACATAAGTTAGGGACACATGCATGCATGTTTCCTACGTTAGACGATGCTCCGGTGGTCTTTATCCGGCGAAACCCTAGACGAGGGGGTTCAGAGATCTACCCCTATAGCTTTCTCCGTACGAGGCCTCGCCGATGGATCTTTTACTTTATTTTGGTTTGTTTAGAACTTATATACATGGAAATCAAAGGTTGGGCCCACTTTACCATTAAATAGGCTCCAATAAACGCGTAGCGGGAGTTTCCACGTACAGATCCTGGATTTCACCAAGTGTTAACAGCCCATGTATGTGAAGAAGGCCATGCCTGAGACCTACATATATTGCATGTACCAACCTTGGGTCACACCTATACACATATGTTAGAGACACATGCATGCATGTTTCCTACGTTAGACGATGCTCCGGTGGTCTTTATCCGGCGAAACCATAGACCGAGGGGGTTCGGAGATCTACCCCTATAGCTTTCTCCGTACGAGGCCTCGCCGATGGATCTTCTGCTTTATTTTGGTTTGTTTAGAACATATATACATGGAAAGCAAAGGTTGGGCCCACTTTACCATGAAATAGGCTCCGGTAGACCTGTAGCGGGAGTTTCCACGTACAGATCCTGGATTCACTAAGTGTTAACAGCCCATGTCTCTGATGAAGGCCATGCTCGTGATCTACATATATTGCATGTACCAACCTTGGTTCACACCTATACACATATGTTAGGGACACATGCATGCATATTTCCTACGGTGGACGATGCTCCGGTGGTCTTTATCCGGCGAAACCCTAGACCGAGGGGGTCCGGAGATCTACCCCTATAGCTTTCTCCGTACGAGGCCTCGCCGATGGATCTTTTGCTTTATTTTGGTTTTTTAGAACATATATACATGGAAAGCAAAGGTTGGGCCCACTTTACCATGAAATAGGCTCCGGTAGACCCGTAGCGGGAGTTTCCACGTACAGATCCTGGATTTCACCAAGTGTTAACAGCCCATGTCTCTGAAGAAGGCCATGCCCGGGACCTACATATATTGCATGTACCAACCTTGGGTCACACCTATACACATATGTTAGGGACACATGCATGCATGTTTCCTACGTTAGACGATGCTCCGGTGGTCTTTATCCGGCGAAACCCTAGACGAGGGGGTTCGGAGATCTACCCTTATAGCTTTCTCCGTACGAGGCCTCGCCGATGGATCTTTTTCTTTATTTTGGTTTGTTTAGAACATATATACATGGAAAGCAAAGGTTGGGCCCACTTTACCATGAAATAGGCTCCGATAGACCCGTAGCGGGAGTTTGCACGTACAGATCCTGGATTTCACCAAGTGTTAACAGCCCATGTATGTGAAGAAGGCCATGCCCGGGACCTACATATATTGCATGTAACAACATTGGGTCACACCTATACACATATGTTAGGGACACATGCATGCATGTTTCCTACGTTAGACGATGCTCCGGTGGTCTTTATCCAGCGAAACCCTAGACGAGGGGGTTCGGAGATCTACCCCTATAGCTTTCTCCGTACGAGGCCTCGCCGATGGATCTTTTGCTTTATTTTGGTTTGTTCAGAACATATATATATATGGAAAGCAAAGGTTGGGCCCACTTTACCATGAAATAGGCTCCGATAGACCCATAGCGGGAGTTTCCACGTACAGATCCTGGATTTCACCAAGTGTTAACAGCCCATGTATGTGAAGAAGGCCATGCCCGGGACCTACATATATTGCATGTACCAACCTTGGGTCACACCTATACACATATGTTAGGGTCACATGCATGCATGTTTCCTACGTTAGACGATGCTCCGGTGGTCTTTATCCGGCGAAACCCTAGACGAGGGGGTTCGGAGATCTACCCCTATAGCTTTCTCCGTACGAGGCCTCGCCGATGGATCTTTTGCTTTATTTTGGTTTGTTTAGAACATATATACATGGAAAGCAAAGGTTGGGCCCACTTTACCATGAAATAGGCTCCGATAGACCCGTAGTGGGAGTTTCCACGTACGGATCCTGGATTTCACCAAGTGCTAACAGCCCATGTATGTGAAGAAGGCCATGCCCGGGACCTACATATATTGCATGTACCAACCTTGGGTCACACCTATACACATATGTTAGAGACACATGCATGCATGTTTCCTACGTTAGACGATGCTCCGGTGGTCTTTATCCGGCGAAACCATAGACCGAGGGGGTTCGGAGATCTACCCCTATAGCTTTCTCCGTACGAGGCCTCGCCGATGGATCTTCTGCTTTATTTTGGTTTGTTTAGAACATATATACATGTAAAGCAAAGGTTGGGCCCACTTTACCATGAATTAGGCTCCGGTAGACCCGTAGCGGGAGTTTTCACGTACAGATCCTGGATTTCACCAAGTCTTAACAGCCCATGTCTCTGAAGAAGGCCATGCCCGGGACCTAGATATATTGCATGTACCAACCTTGGGTCACACCTATACACATATGTTAGGGACACATGCATGCATGTTTCCTACGGTGGATGATGCTCCGGTGGTCTTTATCCGGCGAAACCCTAGACCGAGGGGGTCTGGAGATCTACCCCTATAGCTTTCTCCGTACGAGGCCTCGCCGATGGATCTTTTGCTTTATTTTGGTTTGTTTAGAACATATATACATGGAAAGCAAAGGTTGGGCCCACTTTACCATGAAATAGGCTCCGATAGACCCGTAGCGGGAGTTTCCACGTACAAATCCTAGATTTCACCAAGTGTTAACAGCCCATGTCTCTGAAGAAGGCCATGCCCGGGACCTATATTTATTGCATGTACCAACTTTGGGTCACACCTATACACATATGTTAGGGACACATGAATGCAAGTTTTCTAGGGTGGACGATGCTCCGGTGGTCTTTATCCGGCGAAATCCTAGACCGGGGAGGGTTCGGAGATCTACCCCTATAGCTTTCTCCGTACGATGACTCACCGATGAATGTTGGGTCCAACCTTGTTTTGCCATGTTGCTATGACCTAACCAAATACAAACCAAGAGAAGGCTACACTTTGCTACCCCCTTACGATGCATGTCTAGGGGGGTAGACGACGTGGGACGCACGAGCTAGGGTTTCGGTGGAAGGGGGATTCCGGTGCCTCGGGGTCCCTAGGGAAGATGCATGTGGCCCTAGCACATTGTTTTTGCATGGGGCTATGACCTAACCAAACACAAATATAATAGGGAGAAATGTCCACCGGGGTACCCCCCATCTGGATAATATCTAGTGGGGGGTAGACGATGCCGGGTTTCGGAACTACCGCACTCCGACGTAGGAAAAGCATGGAATCTTTGAACAACTTCTTCAAAATGTGTGAGACATAAAATTTAAATACATGCATACGATAACACTAACACAATTTGTCAACGTGTCGCTGTGAGAGACAAGATTCGCAACGTCATTTCATGCGGACATGTGGAGACGGTTATTTGAAGGGTACGAATTTGTCCAACTGATAAAAATATAACCATATTTAAATTATTGATATTATTAAAGAAATAAGTATAAATTCAATACATGACATTAATTACATAAAATACAAAACAGGGTATATGCCGACGGCCGACCGTACGCCGAGGGTAGCCGTCGGCGTATGCATGGGAATACGCCGACGGCCGGCAGTACACCGAGGGTGGCCGTCGGCGTATAAGTAACGATGTGACGGCGCTCGCCCGACGTAAACTTCTGGGCCACGTGTGCAACCCCTACGCCGATGGCCCGTAGACGCCGAGGGTAGCCGTCGGCGTATGGGCTCCTACGCCGACGGTAACACTACGCCGACGGCTGCTTTGGTGGGCTATCCTGGAGGCACCCTACGCCGACGGCAACGACCTTTGGCCGTCGGCGTAGAGGGAGGCCGTCGGCGTCTTCCACGATTCCTGTAGTGTTACCAGCCTCAAAATAACAAATACAAGCCTTTGACCATCCTTTCTCTAAAGTTGTTGGCTGTAGTTCTGGCTGGGTCAAAACGAGTTGGTGTCTTGGTGACCTGGTGCTCCCCGAGTTTGAGCCGACATGCTGTTCGAATTCGAGCCTCAAGCTGTGTTAAAATATATACTCCATCCTTTCTAAAATATAACATATTTTAGCTTTTTTTGATACATAGGTATCTGGACGCTTTTTAGTATCCAAGTTTATTTATTTTGTTTTCTACCTACACATTAAAAGATGTCTAGATATATAGTGTCAGAAAAACGCTAAAACATCTTATTTTGAAATAGAGGAAGTATGTACTGCCTAATCTTTTAATCAGTTTGGACTTCTAAAATAGTTGGCTAGTTCATCAATTCAATATAGTATCAGAGTCAGGAGGTCTCAAGAAAAAGCTCTGACTAATACACTATTTAACCTACTCCAAATAGTAGTGTCTTTTCGCTTATCCAGCCTAGAGGAGTGTTAAGAAATAAGGTTTTTACGTTACAATTTACTTGTACTACTATATCAGAGTAGTAGTATTAAGGATTTATATACCATTTATTGAAAGGGTATATATGGACAATTCACTGAGCAAGAAATCATGATACAGATTTGATTGATTTAGCCACGTAAAAAGAAAAAAATTCGAACAAACATCCAGCCACGTAAAATGAAATAAAAAAAATCCGAATCTTCTGCCTGCGTGTCCTGTTCGGATACGTGCTACACAAATCCATAGTTGAGAGAGAGGAAGCGATCTAGCTGTGTTGTGCTTGACGGGCATCACAAATATACGTCCTTTTTCGCAGTGAGCAGGAGGCATGTTTCATATGTACATGTGGAGGCAGCGACGGCGGTCGAGAGAGTAGCAGCCATCATTGGTATCATGTAGAAGTTTCATTTTCTTCACAAATTGTAAAGACTTGATTTAAATTCTAGGGCACTTGCACGTACCTTTGTACAGAAAAGGAGCTATTATAAGGAAGGGTAAGAAAAGGAAAGTAGTATAAGGAAGTTTCCTATATTTGTTGGACCAATATTTTTGCACATGTCGAAAATGCTATTGGATGAAAAAAATACTAATCTTCTACTCCCTCCGTTTAGAAATATAAGATGTTTTAGCTTTGTGAAGCTAATGTATCTAGACATCTTTTAGTGTATAGATCTATACACTAAAAGATATCTAGATACATTCATTTCACAAAACTAAAACATCTTATATTTCCGAACGGAGGGAGTAGTCAATAAGTATAGGCCGATTCTGGAGCATTGGATCTGCTAAATAGAGGTCAATACTATTTTATCCCTACCGTAAAAAGCCCCAAAAAATATATAGGGTCTAGCTCTTTTCATCGGTTTGGATTTTTAAAATAGTTGGCTAGTGCATTAATTCAGTAGGTTTGATAGGTTATATATAGAATTTAGCTTTTTTCATCATTTTGGACTTAAAATAGTCAGGTATCAATTTAATAGGTTGGATTTGTTCCGGTGACGCTCTGAGTCTAAGTAGAAGACTGTAACGGAGACATCTATTTTACTATAGCTTGACCTTTCAATGGTATTTTTTTGCAGCTTGACCTTTCAGTGGTATTTTTTTGCACCTTGACCTTTCAGTGGTATTTTTCTAAAGTCCACGTCTTGTAATGGTATGGATCCAAAAATAAAAATAAAGAAAAGGCTCAACGGCCATGCTTTTTTTTTGACAGGAAACTGGCGGCTTTATTAAACTTCAGAAACAAGTTCATTACAAATGATGGTCTGGATCACCTCCGGGACCTCATTAACCCACACAACGCTAGCTTTAGACTCCGCCCCACGGGCAAGAGAATGTGCCGCCCTATTACAAAGTCTACCTTGATGAGAGAAATTCACAGAAGAAAATCTGTCAACCATCTTTTTGATGTCAGAGATCACCACACCAGAAGCTGATCGATCTCTATCTCTGTCTTTAATTTTTGCTATCAAGTTGGAACAATCTGACACAGCGCTCACCTCAAAAAAGTTAGCTTGGAGACAGCAAAAAAGAGCATAGCGCAATGCTACTGCCTCAGCTAGCTCCGGTTCCTGAATATGAGCAAAACGGCGAGAGCCAGCCAGAAGAACTTGACCACGATCATTTCTAAGAATAAAGCCAGCACCCATGCACCTAGAATGGGCAAAAATGGCAGCATCAACGTTCAACATAACCTTTCCCTCCGGCGGCGGAATCCATTTTGGAAACGAGCGATTGGATTCACGTCTGTTGGAGTTTGCAGGTTTGAAAGTATGCTCCATAATCATCCCATAATAGGCCTTGATTTTCTGCACAATACGGCTAGGGTGTTGCATTGCTTCACCGTTTCGGACAGCATTACGAGCTTCCCATAAATGCCAGACAGTAACCGCCAAAGCTGTATTTTGCTCTGCGGTTGCCGAAGAAATCCAATCAAGTGTCCACTGTCGTATGTGGGTGAAGTTGTTAAGCTGTAGCTGTAAGTTAAAAAACTTCTTCACTTCTGACCACACTTCACGAGCATATGGGCAGAAAAGAATTGAGTGCTGGATCGGTTCCTCTCTTCCACAAAAGCAACAAGAATAATCACAGGGAATGGAGCGTCGTTGTAGAGCTGCCCCTGACGGAAGACAATCATGCGCTAGTCTCCACATGGTCACTTTCATCTTGTTAGGGCATTGAATTTTCCACAACAATTTCCAGCCTTTTTCCAACACAGATTGGTCAGAGGTTGAACCCCCTCCAGAACGACTGCACTCTTCCCAAAATTTCTCTGTACATGCCTTCAAATATGCTGACCTGACAGTATACGAACCTGACTTGCAGTGAGGCCAAGAAACAAAGTCCGAGCAACCATCAGAGCTGAGAGGAATAGAGAGGATCCTGTCAGCAGTATCAGCATCGAAGGCACCTCGCACGACATCTTCCTTCCAAGACTTGCAGTCTTCATCAAGGAAGAAGTTTACCTTGACGTTTTCGGGTAGATTAACAGTATCAGCAACTGTACCAGCAGGTGTGTTCGGGATCCAATTGTCATTCAGAGCAGAGATACTAGACCCATTCCCAACTCGCCAAAACAGGCCACGTTGTAACAATTTCTTTCCTTTGAGTAAGCTACGCCAGGTATAAGATGCAGATCGAGGCGTCGAAGCAGTCCAGAAGTCCTCATTAGGAAAGTAGCGACCCTTCAAAACGCGATCACATAAAGAGTTTGGTTCGGTGAGAAGGCGCCAACATTGTTTTCCAAGCATGGCCAGGTTAAAGGTATGCATGTCTCGGAAGCCCATACCACCATATTTTTTCGGTGAACACATCCACCGCCAAGATCTCCAATGCAATTTCTTTTTGCCGTCTTCGGTTCCCCACCAAAAATTGGAAATTGGCCTTCTCATTTTATCACAGACTGCAATAGGTATCTCAAAACAGCTCATAACATACGTAGGTATGGCCTGAGCAACACTCTTCAATAAAGCTTCCTTGCCGGCACGAGAAACAGGACGGTCAGACCACCCATTTAAATGTTTCCAGAGACGCCCAGTCAGGAAATTAAAGCAACTTGTTGGTGAATTACCAATCCATGTAGGCATGCCCAAGTAGGTGGATTGTAATGTTTCATCATCAACCTGCAGAAGTGTTTTCACCTCATTCTTCACTTGAGCCTTGCAATGTCGACCAAAGAAAATAGAGGATTTACCCATGTTGATCTTTTGTCCCGATCCTTGACAGTAAATTGTTAATACTTCCTTCAGCTGATCAACATTTCTCTTATTAGCTCGGGTAAAAACACACTATCATCGGCAAACAAAAGGTGGCTGATAGGAGGACCAGACCTTCCATTCTTCAAACCAAGAAGAGCTCCTGTTCTTTCCTTTTGTTGCAACAAGCACGATAAACCCTCCGTACAAAGAAGAAACAGATACAGACTAATTGGATCCCCTTGACGAATACCTCTTGACGGAACAACGGGGTCTGTTAATTCTCCATTCACTCGGACAGAATATCGTACTGATGTGACACATCTCATCACCATATTGATCCAACGTTGATCAAAACCAAGTTTTTGAAGGACACCGGCAAGATAACACCATTCGACTCTGTCGTATGCCTTCATCATATCGATCTTTAGTGCAAAGAAGGGTTGCTTAGATCTTTGTTTCCTAATCGTCTGCAAGCACTCATAGGAAATAAGAACATTGTCGGTGATTAACCTTCCAGGCACAAAAGCACTTTGTTGTTCTGACACAATCTTCGGTAAATAAACCTTGAGCCTATTGGAAACAACCTTTGATGCAATCTTATATCTTATATTTACTAATTGGAGGCACCATACGAGCCCCCACATTAATCCTAGGAGAAACGCTGGAGAAAAAGAAAATCCTAACCTTAAATCTTAATCTCAACGGCCGAGGGTGGACTTGATTTTTGCGAATCGTGGCTGTATAGGAGACGTGCCTCCGTTGCAATATTTTAACTCAAAAGAAGTGCATGTCTCTAAAGATATAGACGTAACGGCCATGCATGCCTACAGATATTTACCTGATCTCCACGAATCGTTTGCAACATAAACTCAAAATACGTATGCCTACAGATATATTATAGTACTATCTTCTATACAAATGGCCAATACCTTTCTCGCCAAATAGCTTAAGGAGATCATGACGTGCATCTTCTTGAGTTGATCGAAGTTCCGGCATAGCAGCCGCCGACATCCCATGATCTCAAGCATCACGTCGCCGTCGACATCCCGTCACGTCATACAGATATCACAGGAGATTAGGAGGACAGATGGGCAACTGAAGCTTGGATTAAGGAGGGGAATAGATGGGCTGGCGATGTGCGATAGTTGGTCTTCTTCTGCGATAGTACTCGCACGGTATAATCGGCTGCAGTTGCCGCGGCTGTCAACCGACTCCATTCGCCCATGGTCGTTTCTGATGTAGTAAAGTTGCTCAGCGATTTTATGTCCACCTTTGCGGTGTCGATCTGTTGTGTTTGTACCAGCATACAGACGAGATCAGTATGATGGATTCGCATATATATACGATGCGATACTGCAGAATGCATCCCTAAACCTAGGTTGTGGTTGCAGCAGGACGTCACAGGAAAAGCTGAAGCTCAGCGGCAGAGGCTACCCGATGGAGGCTGCGACAATCGCTAGCTACATCGACGGCGGGGTGGAGTTCCTGTCTACAACTACATGCAAGGTGTGTTCGAATCTGCAACAATTTGAAGATTGTTTTTTCTGTTTTGGCTTAGTTCTGAAGGCGACGGTGATACAGCCTCCTTTCCTGATTGGATTTAACAGATTATGCAATTAGCATCACGTGGACTTAATAAGGCGATTACAATCTAGGGTGATACTTTCGATGATTATATCCTTAAAGTTGGACACTGGCAATGCAATCAGCAGTCCATTATAAGGTAAGTAGTGTTTTTTATGTAGGTCTTGCTGCAGCTTGGCTATTTAGTGTAGGAGTCCATGCGCACTTGAATCACCGTGATACTACTACTTTCATAAGAATTGTGACGTGATTAATTAGCTGTGTCAGGGCTCTTTTTTCTCATACTGGATAGCATAGCTAGCCTGCATTGCTAATACATGCTTTACTCTTGCAGCTTTCAATGTTCTCCAAGTACACAACCTGAGTTGATTGGGATGGGCGTTAATTGATGTGCTCTCAAGTTTTATTCCGATCTGTACGCTAGGCTCTCAATGAACTTCCGATGGCCCCATGTGATAGTGTTAGCAACAAATAAGTTGAAGGGAGAATATTCACATGAAAAGCCTACCACCAAAATCCATGGTAGAGAGTAGAACGTGTAAAGCATTGACTCAGGAGCATGCTTTTCACGTTGAATAGTATATCTTCCAGAAACAAATTTATGTTACCGATGTACCTATCTTGAATAGTAGATCTTCAAGAAACAAATTTCTTTTGCGTTGGTTATTCATTTCACCGGGTCTCTCAATTTCCGGTTTTTGACCAAATATATTATGGATCAAAAGTCCAACCACACCTCGGGCTCAACCTACCTGATCAAAGACCACACACTAATTTATATGCATCCATGTGTCCCAGAGGACCAAGATGATCATCGTCTTCAGATCGCGTCATCGGGAGGAAGGAGTAGCCATAGAACTCTGACATTGCATTACTTAAAATAAAATTTATGGTTAAAATTTAATGATTATTTTTCACTAACTTCAAAATTAACATACTCATACATTAATAATAGTAAAATATATAGCCGTGCCGAGGCACGGGTTGACGACTAGTTTTATAAATTACATTGCAGAGGCTTATAGGTCGGAAATTGGTCAACGATGACGGTTTGGATACCTTAGGAATAAGAACCAAAACCGAGTCACAAAAACCCTCGGGTATGACATCACCAGAAAGAAAGCCCCGTACTGCTGCACATATGCCATTCTTCAGCAAGGTCCAGTGCTTCTGATAGAAAAGGGCGGGAAAGCCATCAGGTCCCGGTGCCTTCGTTGGCCCCATTTGAAAAAGGGCAAATTTGATTTCTTCTTCGGTGTACTCTTTGCACAAATCTTCATTAATTTCAGCAGTAACTTTAACCGGGATGGATTCAAGCACTGCATCTAACGAGTCACACGGCTCAGAGGAGAACAAATTTTCATAAAAAGATTGGGCCATACCTTTCAGCCCAGCCTGATCCTCACACTTAGAGCCATCATCCCGTACCAAATATTGAATTCTGTTGGTTCTTCTCCGTGCTGTGGCTCTAGCGTGAAAGAACGCTGTGTTGCGGTCACCTTCCTTAAGCCAGTCTATGTGAGAACGTTGCTTAGCCATAATTTCCTCACGCTCAAACAACTCACATAATCTGCCCTCAATCTCCATCTCCTCTTGAGAAATGCTCGTGAATTGACTTGATCCACGAAGTACAGCTAGTCTTCGTTCCAATTTGTTAATCTCTTTACGGACAGAACCAAAAGAGGTGTGATTCCAAAGTTGGAGCGAGGACGATAATTTGTTCAACTTGCCCCAAGTAGACATCAGGGATGCGGGTTCTGCATCCATATTATTCCATTCATTTGTCACCATGTCCATATAGTCTGGGGCCCTTTGCCACGCCGCCTCATATCTGAAAGTTTTTTGAGGTGGCGATGTCTGCAATTTTATATCTCCTTCTAGCGTCACTAGAATAGCATAATGGTCTGAGGAAGTCGTGATGATATTCTCCACTATGCATCCCTCAAACATGTGTCGAAACCCCTCATTGGCCACCGCTCTATCTAACCGAACTTTCACATTCCGACTTGCATCTTGTTTATTTGTCCATGTAAAACGCGGTCCCATATAGCCCAAGTCTGAGAGGCCACAATCATCGAGACAGTCTCTGAATAACGCCATTTGTGTTTCACTTCTATCCCGGACACCAATGTGCTCATCGGCATGAAGAGTCTCATTGAAATCACCAGCAATAATCCAAGGCCCATCCCATTGTGCTCGGAGAAACCGAAGTCTGTCCCAAAAAACATGTCGCAATTCTTTCTTCGGTTCACCATAGACCAAAGTCGCTCTCCATTCCTCTCCGGAGGCAGGACGTACCCTTACGTCAATAAGGCATTGGGAGAAAGCTTGGAGAGAGACAACAAGAGTGGAGGTCCAAAATAGAACTAGACCCCCACTCAAACCCTGGCTGCCCACCGGTAGGCAGCAGTTATAACCAAGAGACCACATAAATTCTTGGCTTTATCAACCCTCATCTTTGTCTCTGACAAGAAAAGGAGTTGGGGACGGTATTTCTTGACAAGCCAACGCAGCTCGCCCACTGTCGAGTCCATCCCCAAACCTCGACAGTTCCAACCAAGGATTTGGTTACCGGTCGGTAAATCTGGTTACCGACCGGTAACCGGGAATCCCGGGCACCCACGGGAAACCGAGATGCCGAACAAAAAATTTCGAGTTTTTTTGAATTTTTTGAATTTTAACGTTGTAAACTAGATAAATAAGCTATATCCCGTTACCTAGCAACAATACTACATATGGCATAGTGGTTGCACCGTCGTATTCTGTTGTTGAGGTTCCGGGTTCGAGTCCCGCTTTTGTTATTTAATTTTTACGAATTTTTAAGGTATGGATGGTACAAATTCACAGATGATGCAAAAAGGTGGTTGATGGGAATCGAACCCGCGACCTGATGTGAGCATATTAACGAGAGGGAGGTCAGACCACTACGGTACAGCAATTCCTGTGTCTAAAAGTAGTTGCAAACGGAATATGAGGTTTAAACTGTATTTTGAATTCAAAATTCAGATTTTAAATTTGTCCGGGATACCGGTCGGGATTCTCGGTTACCGCGGTAACCGGGAATCCCGAGCCCCCTCGAGAATTTTTTTCATTCGGGAACCAAAATCTTGGTTCCAACACAGGAGCCTCATTGCGTAGGGCGGGACTGCTCCGCAGTCGCCGCCAGATCCGCCGATCGATCAGAGTGGGTTCTCTGTTTTTTGTTTGAATCGTTGCTATTCTCAGCTGTAGCTATATATTCCTCCTGCTGTCTAGAATTCCCCTGCTGGTTAGACACAACGAGTGCAAGGTTGCCAAAATCACTAGAAGGCAGAGCGGGTTGAGGATCCTTGATTCTATATTCTTTAGTTTGCTTCCTCTTCTTCCCTGCAAGGTCCACTTTCTTTTTTGGCAGCTGGGCTAATTCTTTGCCATTCGCCGAACCGCGGCCATGTCCTTGTCCGCGTCCAGTGCCCCGTCCATGTGTGGATTCAGCAGTAGCAGAGAATTGCGGTGGTGAGATAGCTTCATTTCGAACATCATCTCTTGTCTCTTTAATTCCATCCACACCATGGTCTCGCTTCGAAGAGGTCCCATTTGAAGGGACATCGGTAGACCGCTCTCGTTCGGATGTCGAAGAACCATTGAAGGATTTTGATATATTTGGCTTCTTCTTTCGATCATCTGGCACACAAAGCCGGTCAGCAGAGTACGGCAGTTTGCCGTTCGAGTCACGCTCCGCCGGTGCAGAACATTCCAGGGCCGAATGCCCAACTAAACCACATGAGAAACAAAATAGGGGCAGCTTCTCATATTGGACATCATACCAATCACTGCTTTGCCTGCGTTGGGAGAAAACAGTGACTCCACGAACTAGGGGTTCAGTAATATTCACCTCCACTCGCACCCTTATAAAACCACCCCAGCATCTTCCATTGGCGTCTGCATCCACACGGACAAAATTACCAATATTGACTGCCAAACGTTCAGCCCAGAGTTTGTTCATGATACCCATTGGGGTGTTCATGATCCTAGCCCAGATCGGCATCCTCGAGAAGTCATACTGGAGAGGCTTCAAATCAGCATCATAAATTTTGAGAATAACACCATTCTTCCCAACCACCCAGGGTGCTCCTTCCAGTACGCGGTCCCTGTCCGCTTTGCAACCAAACTCAGCGACGAAGAGATTTTCGCCTGCCGGGCTGAAAGTTAAGCCTCTGGGATTACCCCAGGGAGGTCTCATGGCTGCGGAGATCGTCTGGATATGTCGAGGCGTAGGGGCAAGGACCTTACCCACCACCGCCCATGCCGGATGGACGAGATCATCGTTGTTCATATCATCCAGAATAACCGCCGTCGCCTCCACGGCAGTGAGACGAAGTTGCCCCAACATCTCCGATACGCGATCGGATCCGGGGGCAACCGCCTCAGCCTCCTTGCTTGCCGTCCCTCTCCCGTGGTCGGAGCGAGCCGACGGGGAAGGAACTTCATCCCCCACAGGAACAAACTTGCCACCAGCCGCTACTTGATCAGGATTACCCGCCATGAAAACGCCGTCCTAGGTTACCACCGCGCGACTGAGTATCGACGGGATAACACCAGAACGAAGGTAATCAGCGGGAATACCAAGCAGAGTGGAGAGAAACGAGATCGCGATCGAGATCGGCGTCCCACTGGAGATTCCAACCCCAAGAGTTACGATCGCCAGAGCGGCGGCGCAAACCTAGGAGAGAGAAACATAACGGCCATGCTTTAAGAAAGCATAAACACATGGTATCAGTATGCATTTCTACAAATTGCAGCCCCGGCTGATGCACATTGGAATATATAATCAGTACAAATTAATCACCAGCATTCAGTATAATTCGGAGCTGATGCAAATGGAATATATATTCAATACAAATCAATCGCCAGTATTCAGTATAAATCAGTCAAGCCAACGTAGTGACACTATGGTCAGTAATTATTGTACAATTTTGGAGCTTTTAGTAACCGCTTCAAAGGTCAAATGCACCGAAGTAGCTATCGTCCAACATGGGCTTTCAGAGTTTCAGTTCATGGAGCTCATGACTCTGCTGTTCAATCACCTACGATGTGCAACACATCAAGAATTCTTCGACAGTGACGAAGAGAGGATCCTTGCGCGGTGGTGGTCTGGAGGGAGGAGCTCATCGTTGGACATGGCCGGAGCACGCGGCGATGAGCTTGCTCGGTGGAGCCAGTGTCTTGGCATCGTGGCTTGCCGGAGAGACCAATCCGAGGAGCATAGAGGTCGATCGAGCCTAGCTCATATGGTGTTGAAACGGGCCCGTCCCATCCAAATCTTTTGGTTGCGCGGCGAGTCACCTTAATTACTATGCGCCGCCGCCGTGGCACCGTCGCTGCTCCGTGGAAACCTAACCTCATGCGGTGGCACATCTTGGCTATGGGGTTTTTTTGAGATCCAACGATACATGTGGGAGTTTCCAGGTTTGCACTGGATATCGGTTTTTATTGAATACTTTCTCGGTATAAGAACCACAACAGATATATGGGATGACCTATTGAGTCAAACTAGATAATACTCCGCGTGTTGCGGCGGAAATTAAACACACATTGTAGTTGTAAAAATGGGCAAATTTTTGAAATTGGACAATATACAAATAAGCCACGTATATATGAAGTTTTTTTAGAACTGTACACTGGATGATGCAAATGTGTATTAATTTTTTTGGTAGAATAGTCTTTATCATATCAACCTCTGTTTCTATATAAAATGTTCTGATAGTTCAAAGAATGGAGTGAAGACAACAACAGTTATATGTGAAATAATGTACAGAAGCCTTATATTGCACAAATTTACATTGATGAAAAAGTTGGGCTTTCCCTTGCATGGAACTATCATAGTATTGTATATCTGTATTAGATTTCAGATTCAGAATAAAGCAGCTGTCACCCCTTGATAATTATTACACGAAACACTGTTCAAATGTCGATGATTATTTTATGAGAACACATTATGGTAACTCTGTTCTTGTGATATTCATTGCTTGATAGAGCATTACAACATCTCACCGGCGGATGCTTCAAGGAGAAAACATGTGAAAATCATTCTAAAAACAAGAGCATGATTATATCATTTCAGATTAAAAAGCTTGCGTACATCTAACAAATACGGCAAAACATGCGAGTGATATCAGTGAAGTTGCTTTTTCGGCATATAGTTTTGGCTCAAAAGAAAAAATTACTAATCCATCCGTCTCTTTAACATTTATGTTTAGTGGAACCTGACAATTCAGGCTGTCAGGCTAAAACATGTTCAATGAAAAAGAACGGATTACCTTCTATCTCAATTTTCTCCCATAACTGTCACTGAAGGAGAATACGTATGTGAAGTAGTAGTAAAGCTTCCATCTTCCACTTGGACTGGTTGTATGCTTTGCCTAGAAATTAGATGTCCACACACATTAAAAATGGAAATACAACTCTGAAATCCAAGTATAGTGTGCTGAAAATCCAATATGACAGTAGTATCCACGGAAAGACAACCCTACTGAAATTCGAATATGCACTGATACACATCACTATCCACGACGGGAGCGCAAGAATAGATGTACATTTTAGAATAAACATACTTGATCTAAAAACAAAGCTTGAAATCAAGAACGGAACCTCCAGATAAAGAACTCCTAACATCTGAGCAAAGAAAAACAGCGCACTCAGCTGACGCAAAACACATGAGAATCCACTGCAGTAGGCGAATCAAAGGAAACATTTTGACCGCCGACCGCCGTAGGCATGGATGGTGGCAGCATCCATCTTTAATGGCGGCGGACTGCAGATCAATAGAGAACAATTTAGATGAGAAGATAGCAGAAAATATAATCCTTTAATTAGAGAATAAGAACATGACTAGGAAACGGGAGAAGAAAGGGATGAGTCATCACCACGGCTGAAGTATGAGTTCTGGCAGATGAACAATTTAGATGAGAAGATAGCAGAAAATATAATCCTTTAATCAGAGAATAAGAACATGACTGGGAAACGGGAGAAGAAAGGGATGAGTTGATCACCACGGCCGAAGTATGAATTCTGGCAGATGCCCACAAAGAATGCAGTGATGCAAATTATATAGGCTGAGGCGTACACGCAGACCGAGGACTTATCGTATTCCCCATCAGTTACCTCAGCATTTGTTTCTTGCAGGAATCGTGGGGAGAGGAAGAGAGAACGCTATGGTGGACTGCTGTGGGAATTGATTGGGAGATGGAAGACATAGCGCTCTGTTCCTGTTCCTCGGTGAATTCAGATGCGTTCGATAGAGAAGAAGAACAGTCCTGGGCTGGGCTAAGGAATGGCTGACGGGGCCTGGAGTTGTGGGCTGCATGAGGCCTCATGCACCGGATGAAAGAAAGGCCCTGGAACGTAGCGAGCGGGATGACCGAAACTAAATCGCAAAACATAGGGGAACGGGACATTTTTTGCTGATGTGGATAGGCTGCATGTCAAGAGAAATAGGTTAGTGGGGGTAATCTTCTTAGTTATATAGCATTTCCCATTGAGAATTGCACTAGTGTTGGATATTTTTTTTATAAGGAGCATATATTAATATCAAGAAGATATCAATTACACCTAGCTTCTACAACAGTGTCCTAGTAGCAATATGGAAATACACAACTAAGGGCCTGTTTGGTTCCTGGCCACATTTTGCCAAGCCAAAATATGGCTAGCCATAAAAGTGTGGCATCCATAAAAAGTGTGGCAAAGAAATATGAAGCCAAACTTTGGCAAAAGTTGGCAACAACAATAACTCTATGACAAATGGGATACACTAAGAATAAAATATTACTAGCCAAAGTGTGGCAAAAACCAAACACATACCAACTAAACTGTGGCAGCCAAACTTTGGCTTGGCAAAGTGTGGCTAGGAACCAAACAGGCCCTAAAAAAGGAAGAAGAATTACAAAAAAATGTCCTGTTACAGTGATCAATTCCTTGTAGTAGCAGCGCCAAAGACCACCAAGACAGCACTACAAGTCTAGCTTCTCCAAAAGCGACGCCTTCAAGAAGGACATAGTGTATAAGTTTCGTTGTCGTTCGATTATAGACCTTATGATTTTACCCCGGAGAAAGTCCTCGCTCACAAAACAATGCCTTCAACAAAGCCATTGCCAGACACAACCAACTAAGGCCAGAATTTGGATTTTCACCCTGCAAGGTAGGACTTTGAACTTCTCATGTGATGTCATCCCCACACTTACCGATGCCGCTGCTACGAGTCACAATCACCAAGCAAGTTCCTCATCGCTACAAAAATGTAACCACCATTGCTAGTCATCAGAAACTCGACTTCCATGCCATTCTCCATCTCTGACTTCACCATGGACCGTAAGATGTGTCCCATGATGGCAACAGATAACAGAACTTTTCCACACGTCCTCTAAAACCAAACGGTCAGAAAACATCGGTATGCATGACCAAATACCACTCGATCCAGCAATCTCTAGGCATGTCGCTCAAGGGATTTTGCTGGCAGAGACTTCCGAAACACAACACTCCAGCCAAATCAATGGGGACATGCATCTGACAGATCATCATCTTGGCGTGAATTGGAACCCTAGGACCGCCACTTTATTCACAGGATCAGCAGGCCCCCACACTGTCAGTCAACTCCATGGCAGACTGGTCGTAGAGGAGAAGCAGCCTAGCGCAACCCCATCTTGTCACCCGCAAAGCAGACGATCTATGTGCAGCTTCACCAAGGCGCGCCACCGCCTCCACAATGACAGTCCCCGGAGCAGCTCAGGCCTCGGCCGCCTGAGCCGCGCCGCCCCGCGCCCCAGCTACACCACACACGGCCCATGCAGCGCCGCCGAAGGATCTCCGCCTGCCTGCCGTCTTCGACGGATGGGGCGCCGCCACCACCGCCAACGCCGACGGCAGCGACGGCCAGAAGCAGTAGACGAAAGAAGTAACTAGGGTTGGGGCGAGAGGAGTCTCCGGAGTCACTCGGGCGTGAGCGACCCGGGAGGGAGAGATGCGATCTCACTAGTGCTGGAGATGAGAGATCTATCGGTAATGTCGCAAAAAGGGATGTCAAAATAGTGTTGATTTGGCACCGAGATCGAACAAGTTACTATTTAAAAGAAGCTAATTTATCCTGGCTAAAGGAAAACCGATCGAAGAATAAAGCTGATGGTGAGAAGGAAGGAAATCCGTAATTATGTAGTTAGTGCCTTCGTGGAGAGCTCGAGATGTGCTAATTTGTTGGTGGATTGCTGGATCAAGCAAAACACGGCTACTATGACAGTTTCGCTCCTAGTACGTCAAATGATTTTATTACCCGCTTAGCTTGATTGCATACAATGCAAATTTAGCCATATATCCATATGAGTCACTGGCTCACTGGGATGCCGAGTTAGCTAGGAGTTCCGTGGCCGGCGCTTTACAGGTAATCAAAGGTAATTCCGTCTTCTTCTTTTTCTTCAAACAAAATCTAAAAAACCACATGCATGCAGAGTTAGCCTGTCATTAATGATCAAGGCCTAGATTCATGCAAGACAAAAAAAAAGACTGCAGTCGGCAAGGGAAAACTAAGAAAGATTATGCAAAAACCAAAGCATAAGCCAAGTAAAGCAGCAATAGCAAGCTTCTAAGGGCGTGTTTGGTACGTAGCGCGCATTTCTCTTGACCAAGCCATGCAAATCAAATTTGGGCTTACCCAAATCACCTGCATGTAGCCGTCCGAACGGACCTTAAAGCCGCCTCAAGCCACATTGGCTAGAAACTGCCGAATCAACAGCTCCCGAGGAGCCGGGTCGAGAAGAGAGTAAAAAATTCTCTAACTTCCTAGCGGTTGCACACGTAGAAAAATGCGAGAGACGCATCATAACTATCTTACTATGTCACCGTCTAGGTCTTACCTCTATCTCGACGTCCCGTGAGTCGACCAAGCAATGGATGCTTCAAGTCCTCCCGGTGAACCCTCGCAAAGCTTGCTCCCCATCGGGCCGCATCAACTGTGCGTGCCTTCGGTGAGTACAAAGCATCCTGGCTTTGTTGCGCGGCCAGCGTCGATTGACTCGACCGTGGAGCCAACAATCAACCGAGAGCGTCAATTTGGCACCCGGGCACCATGTAGCTCTTTTGTTTTTTTTTTTAGAAAAGTTTAAATTTAAAGATTCAAAAAAATTAAAAAAAATACCGGGGTGTAGATAATAATTGGTAATAGTCGTGTTAGAAAAACCATGTGAAAATACTATGTATTATAGCCTCAGCAAAAAAGAGAAATTTGCAGATCTGTGAGTGAACAGTGCAATTTTGAATGGGCCACTGTATTCCTGGTATTTGTTATATTTTTTTACTGTGCCTAAAATATAAGGTATTTTTCAGTAAAAATTTGCAGAATTGTAGTGCGTATTGTTGTCTACACGGAGGTATTTTTTTCAAAAATATTTAATGCTTTTTTAAAAATTAAAAAAGGGCTCCAGTGTGCCTGTGCGCTAAAGCAATTTTCCGCAATCAACCGTCCTTTATCAATTGTGCACCCCCTCCCCCCGAATATGCTTCTACGAGAGGGGCAGCCATGCAGAAACTAAACTTTGTAACTAGTTGTACCCGCACCTCATTACGCATGTCACACTTTTAAGTTTTAAAAAAATGCAAGATAAATCATGGGTATAGATTATGTTGTGTCTTGTGTATCTGTAAATTTTCATTCAAAAATATGAAAATTTGTGACCTGCAGAAAAATAACAAATGATGTGTGAATAGTACATACTATTTACGTAATCCTTTTCTTTTTTGTACAGGACACGTATTATAATATTTTGGGACGAAACTTTGAAGATGCACAAAATACAAGATAACCAACATTCATGATTTATCTCATAATTTTTGAAAACTCAAAAGTACACTACATCATTATGGGGTACGGGTGCAACTAGTTGTGGAATATTCGCATTCCCAGCCATGGCGGTAGGCTCCCAACAGTAGAAGGGAGATGGAATACCCCACCAAGATTCCACATCGCGCAACTATTCGCTCCTTTGGGATTTGGTGCTCTTCAAGTGGCCACCGTGCGCCATGGTAAGTTACCCATTCCCCCTTTTCGATTTCTACAGTTAGGGTTTTTCATGTTAGCTCAGCAAAAACAGTAGCACATATAGATCATTATTCTTCTGAACTACTCCCTCCGTTTCAAAATATAAGATGTTTTAGATTTGTGAAGCAAGTGTATCTAGACATGTTTTAGTTTGTGTATTCGAGTGAACCTACACCCTAAAAGATGTCTAGATACATTTGCTTCACAAAGCTAAAACATCTTATATTTTGAAACGGAGAGAGTATATGGTGTTATCTGCACGTGGTGTAGTTGCTGTATGTTTTTCAGGTTACTTGGAGAAAATGTTATCTCCTGTTCTGGTCGGATTTCCCTCCTAGATTGCTTCTCTTTAAAATCTCCTGTGGTAAAACACTCAGACTGCTGGTTTCGTGCCTTGCAGTACTGGGGATGAACTTCCTTTTGATATGAAAAATGGTGTTATCAGAGGAAAATAAATGCCTTACTCTTTGTAAACATAATCAATAATTTGTGGACTAAAGATAGGAGACATTAAATGCTTTATAATGGATTTTTTGTGTAGATTCTGTAGCCCTCCTGTGATCCTGTCTGTCTCCAATGCACCGGCACTTGCCCCAATTTGTGCATCGATCACTTGAAGCATATGGACATTGAGTCCTACCTAAAAACGACCCTCTACATCAAACTGCCGTACACATCAGCAACGTTCACCTTCTATGCATTATACACAAATTAATCAATTAAATGTGTAAGCTTTACATCTGAAATTCTACCCCGTCCACTCTGCTGGCCATCGAGTCAAAAGGGGAAGGAACATAAACAAAACGTGTACAACTAAGTAAGATTCAATCTTTGAAAATTCATCTCGTGGAGGAAAAACATGATTTTTTTTTCAATATCTGTCTTTTAAGGTGGTGAATAATTTTCATATGACTAGATAGGAAAAACAAGGGTTCCTCGAACAAGCAAGGAGGGGTTTCAATTTTGATCTTGCAAGGGGCTTAAAAAAAATCTGTACAACTAAATTTGACATCCAAGGGCCTCTCCCATCCAAGTTATCGTAAGTAACAAATCCCACAACAAAGGGGGTCTGGTTTTGGTATCTATAATATCTATAAAATTCATCCCCACTAAGATGCATTTAATGTTTGCAAGCTCAAACCTGGTGTAGCCACATCACCTCAATTCTTCCTGTCCGTCAGATGTTAAATATATGGTCAATAGGTATCCATCCTAGCGGTAAAAACAGAATCGTTTCCTTCGAGGCACTATACCTCCCCTTACTGTAAGATGTGCAAAGAGAAAGAAGCGAGACGTTTCCTTTCCGCTCCACCAAATGAGTAACTGAAGCTCAGCGTATTCAAGACCTCTACATCTATGACAGTTCATCCTCGGCACACTTTTCAGCTGCTCCCTGCTTGGCTTCTCCACTAATGACTCATGAGATCTATCTTCTTCTCTTGCCTATTTCAGTCCATCGCCTGACCACAATTTCCCAAGCAACACGTCCTTCACCGTCAATTCCACCGCTCTATTTGCAGTCCATGGTGTCGTCATGGTTGCTTAATCTCGAGTAAATGCACCCTTCTCGGTTCAGCTTGCTCATCAGACCGCAGTGGTGAGGCTCTCAGCGCTTCCCATCCCACCATTCTTCTCGACTGAGCAAATGGATTACAGATTTACAGTACATAATGGCACCACTGGGTGTCTCCTTCTGGATTATCTGTTTTTTTTTTTGGGATGAAGATCCATGGCTTCATCGTCCATGATGATAGTGTGCAGCTATGAACCAACTCTTCGATGAAATGTCCCAGACTCAGAGGTAAAAAAATCTCAGGTGTTGTAATCTTCCATTGCACACTACCTTAACTCTATTATTACTTAGAAACGAGCGTATTTTAGTGTCAAAAGGGGAAACAGAAACTAGCATATTCAGTACATCTACATACACGCAATAAAGCATTCTACATTCTAAACAGGGAACTTTGTGTCTACTGAAATTATGATTTCATATGATGCATCGGCATCTTTCTTGAACTACTAAAACAAGGATACTAACTTATAATTTTCATGTTTTCAGATCACTTATTTCGGATCATGTTTCTCTCTTCCAGCTACGTAACATTATCGACTTTTACTGAACTTGGGGATTTCTTATTAGTTAGCTGAGGTTGTATTTCAAGAAAAATAATATTTTTTGTGATGGGTTTTCTCGGCAGGCAGTGTGCCCTGATCCAGTAATATTTAAGGTGGGCGATTTTTACATGTCTATTGCTTCATATCTAATAATTAACTTTTCTCTGTTTTTTGAACTATATAATGGCAATAATTTACCTTGGTATTTTACTTCTATTTTTCAGTTATTTGATAGTATTATAATATTGATATTTCTAGATGACTTAGAATTTTGTTTTCGGCGAAGTGCATGCAACCCGACTCAAGCAATTTTCGTATGTGAAACTCATATTCCGTTCCCGCTGCAACGCACGGGGTATCAACTAGTTCAGTTTACACGTCGTACGAACATAGTTAGATTTTGCAAGAGAATTTTCCATCCGACCATCCCTATGCTACTCTGCTTTTTTTTTAGATAGAAGGCACCTCGTGCCCGGCTTTAAATTAATAAAACCACACAGCATCGAAGCTTACAAGTATGCAACGAAGTTCAAACCCTGCTGCCATCAGGAGGGCAGACAAAACAGTACCCAACCAGGAGGCCAACCACATTGGTCAGCTCCAGACACACACTCAACAAATACTTATTACATACCAAACACAGCACACAGGCTGGAAAGAAAGTTCAGGAAAGCTAGTGAAAGAGCATTTCCCTGATAAATATATTTTGGTGTTTGTTAACAACATTTGGTGAATTAACCATGCTATTAAAGTTCTGCAGATTTTCTAGGTTAATTCAGGATCTCGCGGAGGTGCACCCCAAAAAGGAAGAAAAGATCGGAGCCCGTAGTCCAGTAGTGGAGTTAGGGCTTAGTTGTCTTGTAGGGTGCTTCGCGAAGGTGGAATTGGTGGAGAGGGGTTCCACGAAGTGCTGCTCTTGCTTCTTCTAGGGCGGAGACTCCGGCCCTGGTGGCCGGAGACTCCGGCCTAGGGGACTCGCCCAGGCAATCCCCAAAGTCGGACAGTTCAGATGCCCTCCCGGAGTTGGGCCGGAGACTTTATGTCCCTGGCCGGAGACTCCGGGTCGACATGCTGAGGCCGGAGACTCCGGTCCCCAGGGGCCGGAGACTCCGGTCTGTCTGGCTGGTCGTGGGTTGCTAACTGGCTCGGACGATTTAGATGCCAGGCCGGAGTTGGGCCGGAGACTTTTGTCTCTGGCCGGAGACTCCGGCCCTGGAGTCACTTAGGGCGGAGACTCCGGCCCTCCCGGCCGGAGACTCTGGCCCTAGTCGTCCAGCAACGGCTATATTTCGTGGAGGACTATATAAAGCCTTCTTCTACCTCAAGAAGAGGCTGCGGCTTCCACTCTCTCTCCTCCATTGTTCCTAAGCTTCAAAGCACTAGATCTCTCTCCCTAGCCAATAGAACTCAAAGCCCTTTTGGGATTTGAGGGAGAAGACCTAGATCTACACCTCCACCAAGGCGATTTGATTTCCCCCCTCGTTTTGTTGAGGGGCTTGTAACTCGTGTGTTCATCGGATTCCTAGCCGGAAGAAGCCGTCCTCCAAGCTTAACTTTGTGTGTAAGAGCTTGGTGGGCCTATTGGGAGCCTCCAATTGAGTTGTGGAGCTTGCCCCAATACTTTATGTAAAGGTGTCGTGCCGCCTTCAAGGGCATCGCTTAGTGAAGCGTGGACTCGCCTTTGTGGCTTGTTCACCGGAGAACGGGGTGAGCCTTTGTGGCGTTGGTGGCCTTTGTGGCGTTGGTGGCCTTTGTGGCACCACACCTCTCCAACGTAGACGTACTTCCCGTAACAAGGAAGGAACTACGGGAATACATCCTTGTGTCTTCGTGTCTCCATTGCGGTTACCTCTATCCTTTACTCGTACCTTTACTTATATTGTTATTGCTAGCTTGCTTGTCACTCTAGGTAAATTCACTTAGTAGCACATCTAGAGAATTTACCTTCTTGTCTAGCCTTAACTTGAAAAGAAGTAAAAATTTGGGTAGCTCCTATTCACCCCCCCTCTAGTCGCTCATACGATCCTTTCAATTGGTATCAGAGCGTGGTCTCTTATTCGGACTTAACCGCCTAAGAGTTTGAGCGAGACTATGGATGGGGATAAGAGTAAAGAAACTCCTCCTGAAGATACTCCTCCATCTATCTCTTCCTCTTCAATCTCACGTGAGGAGCATTTGGCGTCCTTGGACACAATGCAAGCCACCATGAGATTGGATATGAAGGCTATGTTTGAGGAATATTTTGGAAGAAAACCTTCCGGGCCCACCGACCCAAACACCACACCTATTGTGGAACTCTCCTTGGCTAAGGTGAAGCCATCTAACAATGGCTCCACCTCCGCCGAGAATAAAGGTGACCCTCCTAAGGAAAATGATGGTCCGGCAAAGGGTGCTTACATTCCACCCCCTAACACTTACTCCCCTCCGCCGGTCCATTATCCTATGCCACACATTAACAACATGGGATCTCCTCCTAAGCTTGATTCTCGCAATTTTATTAGATGGCAAGGTCTAATGAAATCTCATATTTCTAGCTCTTCTACTCATTTGTGGAGGGTCATACAAAATGGCTTTGCACCTCATGATCCTCACAACTTGACCGGAAGGGAAGAAGTTGATGAGCAACTTAATGCTACCGCCAAGCATCTCCTTCAACAAGCCGTGCCGGATACTCATGCGGCACACATCAACAACTTGAGCACCGCCAAGGAAGTATGGGACTATCTCACTATGCTCTTCATTGGGAATGAGAGTATTCGGTCCTCCAAGTTTGATGAGCTCAAGAGTGAAGAGAGGGATTTCATTATGCGTGACAATGAGACTCCCGATGAGATGTACCAAAGGATCTTGGCTCTTGCAACGGTCTTGACCGTGTTCGGGTGCAAAGACAATGGTGATGACTATATCAAGCGTATGTTCATTACCTCCATCAACCCAAGAGAACCCATGCGGTCTGAGATAATCTGTTGAAGACCGGATTTTGGGAGTATGACCTTAAATGAAGTTCTTTGCGAGTTCACCGCCTTGTCGATCTTGAAGAAGAATGAAGAAGAAACTAGAGCCCGTGTTCTTGCCGGACAAGGAGTTCAAAATCTTGCTCTCAAGGCCAAGGTGGTGTCCAAGCAAGGTGAAGGACAACAAGAAAAAAGGAGAAAGGGTGTTGGTGGTTCATGAGGAGTATGACTCCGGGTCCGATGATGATGACTCCGTTGATGAAGAGAATGGAGAAATGGCCGCCATTGCCATTGTCTCCACTCCACCTACATCCCTCTTCAACTCACAAAATGAGAACGCCATCATCATCACCCACAAGTGTCTTATGGCCAAGGCCTCGGAGGTAACTTCATCACCTACTCCTTCATCATCTAATTCCGATTCTACGTCTATGGATGATGTGAGTAGTCTTAAGATTAAGAAAGAACTAGTTTCTTGTGATGAATTTATTGCTAACATGAAGGGGCCAACCAAGATATACTTTGAGACACTAATGTGTGAAATTGGTGATGCCCATGACACTATTAAGGAGAAGGAGGAGTTGGAAAGATTAGCCACCGATGATATTGGCTCTCTATCAATTGAGCTCGAAGAAGAGCAAAACTTGAGAGTCTCTTTAGAGGAGACATTATTGGGACTAGAAGAGTCTCATAATCTAATCTTGTCAAAACTCACCAAAGAACGTGACCATGCCCTTGCTATGGCCAAGTTGCTTAAAAAGGAGAAAGTTGAATTTGACGTTGGTCATAATGATCTTCGTGAGAAGTTTGAGAAGCTTGAAGAAGCCCACAAGGCTTTGGAAGGCAAATTCTCTCATCTCACCAAGATTCGTGAACAACTTCAAATTCAACTAACTATTGAACAATCTAAAGTCCCACCAATGCAAGTTATTGAAGTTCCTTGTTCTTCTAACTCTATTTGTGATCATAGTGATATCATTGAGGAGAACAATAGGTTGAAGGCCGATCTTGCTAAGGGCCTTGCTACTTGCATTCAAGGAGAGAAGAATCTCATTGATCTCTTGAACAATCAAAGAATGTTCAAGGGTAAGGAGGGCCTCGGATTTGTTGACGAGTCCTCAAAGAAAGGGGATCTTGGTTTGGTGGCCAAGCCCTCAAAGAAGAAGAAGAAGAAGAATAAGAAGAACAAGAAGAAGTCAAAGCCTGCTACTGCTCCTACTCCTCATGTCCCTTTTGATATTTGTTACACAAAGGAGGAGTGGGAGGAGCTGAATGGAAAGAAGAAAATCGAGGAGACCGGAGTCTCCGCTCCCAAAGGCCGGAGTCTCCGGCCCTACTCACAATGATTTTGCAGGAAAATATAACCCTCATTATGTTCTTCTTAGGGATTATTATGGTGATGTCTATCCTAAATATGTTGGTCCCTCTGATGGTTACTTTGAATATGCTATTTGGGTACCTAAGATTCTTGTGACTAACAAAAGAGGACCCATCCAAAAATGGGGACCTAAAACCAAGAATTGATCTCTTGTAGGACATTGCTTCTCGAGGAGGAAAATGGATTATTGATAGTGGTGCCACAAGCCACATGACCGGAAGCAAAAATATTGTGGAAGATCTAAAGCCAAATACTTCAAATGTCACGGTCTCATATGGTGATAAGTCATCCTCTAAGGTACTTGGTTTCGGTAAGGTGGTGATCACTCCGGACGTGTCCCTAGTGAATGTCATGCTTGTCGAAACCATTGGTTATAATTTACTTTCCATTCATCAACTTGCTACTATGGGCTATGCCACATATTTTGATGTTGATATTGTGGTCGTCATGTGGAGTAAGTCTCTCAAGGTTGCCTTTGTTGGGTATGTCGAAAATAGCTTGTATGTGGTGGACTTCTCGGAGAAACCCACTACGGCCGCGATATGCCTAATTGCTAAGGCCGACATGGGATGGCTTTGGCATCGCCGGTTAGCCCACGTAAATATGAGAGCTTTGCAAAATCTCTACACCAGCGGCCACATACTCGGACTAAAGGATGTTTCTTTTGCCAAAGATCGTGTTTGTAGGGCATGTATTGAAGGGAAGATGCATGAAACAAGCCATCCGAGCAAGACTATTATCTCTTCCAAGAGGTGCTTGGAGCTCCTTCACATGGATCTCTTTGGACCTTGCTGGCGTGTGGCTGACGTGCAAGTAGACAGTCCTTGTGCGTGGTGAATGACCAGCCCGTTGGGAACCCCAAGAGGAAGGTATGATGTGTATAGCAGCTAGTTTTCCCTCAGTTAAGAAACCAAGGTTTAATATCGGTCAGGAGAGGAGAGACGGCGACGACTGAAGGTGATATGGAACCTGCACACACACAAACAAATACTTTGCTCCCAACTTGCGATGAGGTTGTCAATCTCACCGGTTTGCTTGAAACAAAGGTTATGAGTGTATCGAGTGGAAAACAGTAATAATATGCGAGTAAAGTAAACAGTGCGGGAAAAGTAAACAGGTGATAGCAATATGATTAAAATAGGACCGGGGTCCACAGTTCACTAGTGGTGTCTCTCCATAGATAAAATAACATGCTGGGTAAACAAATTACAGTTGGGCAATTGATAGAATAGAGATAACGTGATATGTCAAGAAGATCACTATGAGATTTACTCTGGGCATTACAACAAAATACATAGACCGCCATCCAACTGCATCTATGACTAATAATCCACTCCCGGGGATATCAATCCGAACACCCTAGAAGTATTAAGTTGCGAACAACAGATAATTGCATTAAGCAAAGTGTGTAATGTAAACAAAGCATATGCCCTTGAGCATATGAATGTTGTTTTCTCCCTAGTAGCAACAACACATCTACCACCTTAGAGGTTTCTGTCACTCCCCCAGGTGAAATAGAGACATGAACCCACTATCGAGCATAAATACCCCCTCTTGGAGTCACTAGCAACTACTCGGCCAAGATAGCTACTAACAACGGAGAGCATGCAAGATCATAAACAACATAGAGATAACAAAAGATATAATTCAGTACAGCAACTTAATCATAAACACCAATATTCATCGGATCCCAACAAACCAACATCATAGAATTACATAACGGTGATCTCAATCATGTATGGCAGCTCATGAGATCTAAACATGAAGCACATGGTGGAGAAAACAACCATCTAGCTACTGCTATGGACCCATAGTCCAAGGTAGACTACTCACTCATCGCTCCGGAGGCAAGCATGGCGATGAAGAAGACCTCCGGTGGCGATTCCCCTCTCCGGCAGGGTGCCGGGAAGAGCTTCTGGACCCTCCCGATCTTCGGGTCGATGGTGGCGGCGGATCGCGATGTGTTCTGGAAATCTGATCGGGTACTTAGGTTTTTCTCGTCGGGAGGTCTTTATAGGCGAAGGGGCGTCGTCAGAGGTGGAGCCAAGCTCCCTCACGTGGGCCCGGCGCGGCCAGGGGCCTGGCCGTGCCACCCCCTTGTGTGGGGCCCTGGTGGCCCCCCTCCAACACTTCTTCGGATCTCTGGAAGCTTCCGGGAAAAATAAGACTTCAGGAACTTGTTTCATCCAATTCCGAGAATATTTCCTGTGTATCACTTCTGAAACACAAAAACAGCAGAAAACAGGAAACTGGCACTGTGGCGCTTGTTAATAGGTTAGTTCCGGAAAATGCATAAAAGTGCCACTAAGTGTAACGAAACAATAGGCAAATGGTGTAAAAACAAGCATGGAGCATCAAAAATTATAGATACGTTTGAGACGTATCAAGCATCCCCAAGCTTAACTCCTGCTCGTCCTCGAGTAGGTAAGTGATAACAAAAGAATAATTTTTGAGGTGACATGCACCTACACAATCTTGATCATATATGTAAGCATTGGTGAGCTGGGATCAATAGAACTTAAAACATGGGCATGAAAGATATAATCATGACAATAAGAAACTTAGCAACCATGTTGTAAACATGCAAATGAACACAAACAAAAGATCATGATAATGAAACAATGAAAGTCAAACGTGTGTTCAAATCATAAGGAGAAACATACACATGGTTTTCAGCTTGTCCTTCAAAGAGAGCAAAACATAAATGCATAGGACACCTCAAAGTTTAAGAGGGCGACTAGATACAAATAATTTAAGAACAAGTGAAACCAATCATCATGAGTCAATCAATGAACTTTGGGACAATGCATATCACACTAAGAATGACAACTATGCTCTCTTAATGGTGCATAAAGAAAGAAGGTGGTGACTCAACATAAAAGTAAAAGAAGGGCCCTTCGCAGAGGGAAGCAGTGATTGAGCATGTGCTAGAGATTTTCATTTGTAAAACAGAGAGATAAAAATTGGTTTTGAGAGGTGGTTGTCTTTGTCAACGACTGGCAATGGGGTTCTTACTATCTTCCATACAAAAATGAAGCAAGTTTTTGAGAGAGAGATTGGCACTTTTGTGCTCTTTTTATAAAACTTGGCACTCCTCCCCACCTTTTCCTTTGACATACCATGGCTAACCGATTCCATCGGGTGTCCACCAACATTCACATTCTTTGGAGGAGTGCCTTTTTTTCTTTCTTTTTTTCTCTTTTTTTTTTCTTTTTGGAATAAGCAATATGGAAGATAGCAAATCCGACCACTACGTCCCCATGAGCTGAAAACAGTGTCACACAACGAGAAGTGTTTTGAAGGTTTTTGAAAGGTAGCACATGAGAATTTACTTTGGAATGGCTTACAAATACCATGCATAGGAGTTTATAGTGGACACAATGGAAAACTTTGGCTTTTAGGAGTTGGATACACGAGTAGAGCTCATACTCAGTACAAGGCGAGGGCTAGCAAAAGACTGGGAGCAACCAACTAAGAGAGCAATAATGGCCATAATCATGCAAAGCGACAAAGCGATATTAAAAGAAGCATAAGATGGCATCAAAAGTCAAAAACTAAATAATCATGAAGGCTATTTGCGACTTTGTAAGAGTCTAACATGTGTGAGAATGCGCCAAGTCAACACAAATAAAGCATCAAGGAGAAAACCAAAATAATGCTTCCATACAATAAAAACAACGCATGATTTTTTCAAAGGCTCATTAAGCAATCTCAGTTATTTGAGACAAGTCATGCTACAGCAAAACCACTAAGCATACTATCAAAAAGACATCAAGCATGACATGAAAAAGCCTAAGCCACAGTCTACACAAGCTCCTTCTTGTACGACTATTTTGCACAAAGCTTTTTCTCTTTTCCAACACCATTTGAAATTTTTATAAACACCTCTTTTGATGAAAACCAATTAAGATCAGAGGCAAAAATACACCTTGATGAAAAGATATGACAAGATCTGAACACATATCAAGGCGAAAACGAAAACCAAAAGCAGTAGCAGAAAAAGTAGAATGCTCGATAAAATCTGTTTTTCACTCTTATCGCTCAACGAGCGTTCTTTGCAAATGAAAACGAGTCAACTTCTCCAAAGAAAATTTGTTGGGGTCCAACCATTTATTGCAGCAAACAAACAAACTAAACAACCTAAGAAAACTAAAACAACTGACGCTCCAAGAAAAACACATAGTGCATGAAGCAATAAAAATATAGTGTTTTGAAAGGTGACCTGATTTTTGCCGATAAAGAAGGGGTGCCTCGAGGGCATCCCCAAGCTTTGACGCTTGTACTTCTTGGATATTTCTTGGGGTGATGCATGGGCATCCCCAAGCTTGAGCTTTTGTCCATTCTTCAACTCATCTCATCATTCTCCAATCCCTACACTTGAAAACTTCCTTCATACAAAACTAAACACAATTCTATTAGCAACATTAGTGTAAGCATAAAATATATTCAACCCTCTTTTAGCTTCAGGTTTCAACTCAAAACCACCACATATATAGCAAATACTACTGTAGCAACTCCCCAAAAAGTTCCATGATCAAAATAACTCAAAAGAAAGCGATAAAGTGGCAAACACAAATATTGGCAGAAATCTGTCAAAACTGAACAGCTGACAAAGGACGAATTTTTGAGGGATTTTCTGTTGCTCAAATCAAAAAGTGTTCAACTAAGAAAAGTTTGGATATAACCTGGGGCATATGCACAAGAAATCGCAGGTCCAAAAGATAAACAGGGAATTTTCACGAATTTTTACGATGCAGCACCGAAAACAGTTTCACGACAGCAACATCCCCAAATCTTTACCTCACTCAATTAGAGGCTTCTCTTGGCACAAAAACGAAATAAACAAGATAAGGAGCGGTCATTACAGTAGTAATGACTTCCAAGACTCAAATAAAAGAAAAAGTACTGAAAAGAAAACATTGGGTTATCTCCCAAGAGTGCTTTTCTTTAACGCCTTTGAGCTAGGCGCAGAAAATTGCGAATCAAGTAATATCAAGTGATGAAGCATCAAGATCATAATTTGCTCTAAGAATAGAGTCAAAAAGTAATTTCTTTCTTTTCCTAGGGAAGTGTTCCATACCTTTCTTTAGCGGGAATTGATACTTGATAGTGCCTTCCCTCATATCAATGATAGCACCTACAGTTCGAAGAAAGGGTCTTCCCAAAATAATAGGACATGAAGCATGGCATTCAACGTCCATAACAAGAAAATCAACGGGAACAAGGTTATTGTTAACCACAATAAGAACATCATTAATCCTTCCCAAAGGTTTCTTCTTAGCAACATCAGCAATGGGAACATCAAAATAACACTTTTCAAGCGGTGGTAAATCAAGCATGTCATAAATCTTTCTAGGCATGATAGAAATACTAGCACCTAGATCACATAAAGCATGGCAATCATAACCATTAACATGCATATCAATGATGGGTTCCCAACCATCTTCTAACTTCTTGGGAACAGAGGCTTTTTGCTTCAACTTTTCATCCCTAATCTTTATGAGAGCATTGGTAATGTGCTTAGTAAAAGCAATATTTAAAGAACTAGCATTGGGAGTCAAAGCAAGCTTTTGCAAGAACAAAATAACTTCAGATATATTGCAGCCATCAACATCAAAATCATTAAAACAAATAGAGCTATCATCTCTCATACTCCGAAAAATTTCAGCACTCTTTTAAGAAAAAGTTTTGGCAGTTTTAGGCTTTTTAACACATGGAGTGGAAGTTTTCTCTACACCAATCAAAGTAAGAGGGTTGCTATCAGTAGGAGCAACATCATTAGAGGTAGTAATAGTATATACCTTCATCTCTCTAGCCATCTCATCTTCTCTTTCCCACCTGGCATGCAATTCCGCTAACAATCTAATATTTTCATCAATTCCAACTTGGATAGCATTAGCGGCAGCAAAAGGATCAGGCTTAGCGGACATTCTATTAACCAAAGAAGATTGCACATTAGACAATAATGAAATATCGGTTTCAGCTTTGGAAACCTTAGCTTGCAATTCAGGAATAGCCTTGTTTAAATTTTCAAGTTGATGACTTATAGTCCTCAACAGAGCTGATTGCTCCTCCATAGTCTTGGTGAAAGCCCTGTTCTGCTCATATTGCATCTGCATAAAATTCTTGGTAGCCTTTTCAAGTTCAAAAATTATTTCTTCACTAGGCATTTTAGGTCTACCAAGATAGCTATTATCACCATTAGAAGGAAACGGCCTATAATTGTTACTAGCAAAATTATTCCTATAGGCATTGTTGTTAAAATTGTTGTTTCTAATGAAATTCACATCAACTTGCTCTTCTTGAGCAACCAAAGAGGCCAAAGGAACATTATTAGGATCAACATGAGTCCTATCATTAGCAAGCATAGCCATAATGGTATCAATCTTATCATTCAAGGAAGAGGTTTCCTCAACAGAATTTACCTTCTTACCTTGTGGAGCTCTCTCGGTGTGCCATTCGGAATAATTTACCATCATGTTGTCGAGTAGCTTTGATGCGGCGCCCAAGGTAAGGGACATAAAAGTGCCTCCAGCAGCTGAATCAAGTAGGTTCCTTGAAGAAAAATTCAGTCCTGCATAAAAAGTTTGGATAATCATCCAAGTAGTCAGTCCATGAGTGGGGCAATTCTTTATCATAGATTTCATTCTTTCCCAATCTTGAGCAACATGTTCATTATCAAACTGAGTAAACTTCATAATATTGCTACGCAGAGATATAATCTTAGCAGGAGGATAGTATCTACCAATAAAAGCATCCTTACACTTTGCCCATGAATCAATACTATTCTTAGTCAAAGACAGCAACCAATCTTTAGCTTTTCCTCTCAAAGAAAAAGGAAACAGCTTGAGCTTAATAATATCACTATCAACATCTTTATATTTCTGCATCTCACATAGCTCAACAAAATTGTTGAGATGAGCTGCAGCATCTTCAGTACTAGCACCAGAAAATTGCTCTTTCATAACAAGGTTCAATAAAGCAGGCTTAATCTCATAAAAATTTGCAGCAGGAATAGATGGTGCAATAGGAGTGCAGATAAAATCACTATTGTTTGTGCTAGTGAAGTCACACAACTTGGTGTTTTCAGGATTGGCCATTTCAGTAAAACGAAAGTAAACAAGTAAAAACAGCTACCAAGGATTCTAATTTTTTGGGGTTTTTGATAAAAAGCAATGCAAGTAAAATAAATAAAGTAAAGCAAAACAAATAACAAAGTAAAGGATGTGTGTGCGAAAAACTCCCCTCGCAGAAGTCTTCTCTTCCTCCCCGGCAACGATGCCAGAAAAAGAGCTGCTGGCATGTGGCTGACGTGCAAGCAGACAGTCCTTGTGCGTGGTGAATGACCAGCCCGTTGGGAACCCCAAGAGGAAGGTATGATGTGTATAGCAGCTAGTTTTCCCTCAGTTAAGAAACCAAGGTTTAATATTGGTCAGGAGAGGAGAGACGGCGACGACTGAAGGTGATATGGAACCTGCACACACACAAACAAATACTTTGCTCCCAACTTGCGATGAGGTTGTCAATCTCACCGGTTTGCTTGAAACAAAGGTTATGAGTGTATCGAGTGGAAAACAGTAATAATATGCGAGTAAAGTAAACAGTGCGGGAAAAGTAAACAGGTGATAGCAATATGATTAAAATAGGACCGGGGTCCACAGTTCACTAGTGGTGTCTCTCCATAGATAAAATAACATGCTGGGTAAACAAATTACAGTTGGGCAATTGATAGAATAGAGATAACGTGATATGTCAAGAAGATCACTATGAGATTTACTCTGGGCATTACAACAAAATACATAGACCGCCATCCAACTGCATCTATGACTAATAATCCACTCCCGGGGATATCAATCCGAACACCCTAGAAGTATTAAGTTGCGAACAACAGATAATTGCATTAAGCAAAGTGTGTAATGTAAACAAAGCATATGCCCTTGAGCATATGAATGTTGTTTTCTCCCTAGTAGCAACAGCACATCTACCACCTTAGAGGTTTCTGTCACTCCCCCAGGTGAAATAGAGACATGAACCCACTATCGAGCATAAATACCCCCTCTTGGAGTCACTAGCAACTACTCGGCCAAGATAGCTACTAACAACGGAGAGCATGCAAGATCATAAACAACATAGAGATAACAAAAGATATAATTCAGTACAGCAACTTAATCATAAACACCAATATTCATCGGATCCCAACAAACCAACATCATAGAATTACATAACGGTGATCTCAATCATGTATGGCAGCTCATGAGATCTAAACATGAAGCACATGGTGGAGAAAACAACCATCTAGCTACTGCTATGGACCCATAGTCCAAGGTAGACTACTCACTCATCGCTCCGGAGGCAAGCATGGCGATGAAGAAGACCTCCGGTGGCGATTCCCCTCTCCGGCAGGGTGCCGGGAAGAGCTTCTGGACCCTCCCGATCTTCGGGTCGACGGTGGCGGCGGATCACGATGTGTTCTGGAAATCTGATCGGGTACTTAGGTTTTTCTCATCGGGGGGTCTTTATAGGCGAAGGGGCGTCGTCAGAGGTGGAGCCAAGCTCCCTCACGTGGGCCCAGCGCGGCTAGGGGCCTGGCCGCGCCACCCCCTTGTGTGGGGCCCTGGTGGCCCCCCTCTGACACTTCTTTGGATCTCTGGAAGCTTCCAGGAAAAATAAGACTTCAGGAACTTGTTTCGTCCAATTCCGAGAATATTTTCTGTGTATCACTTCTGAAACACAAAAACAGCAGAAAACAGGAAACTGGCACTGTGGCGCTTGTTAATAGGTTAGTTCCAGAAAATGCATAAAAGTGCCACTAAGTGTAACGAAACAATAGGCAAATGGTGTAAAAACAAGCATGGAGCATCAAAAATTATAGATACGTTTGAGACGTATCAGACCTCCCACTTATGCAAGTCTTGGTGGCAAGAAGTATTGCTTGGTGATTGTCGATGACTATTCAAGATACACTTGGGTTTATTTCTTTGAGTTCAAGAGTGAGACCCAACAAACCGCAAAGACTTTGCCACCGAAATTGAGCGTCAATTCAATACCACCATATTGACTATAAGAAGTGACAATGGCACCGAGTTCAAGAACTACTCCCTAAATAAGTTTCTTAGTGATGCGGGTATCAAACATCAATATTCCGCTGCATATACCCCGCAACAAAATGGAGTTGCCGAGAGGAAGAACCGGACTCTTATGGATGCGGCAAGAACTATGTTGGCAGAGTTCAAGTCTCCATACAACTTTTGGGCCGAAGCTATTAATACCGCATGCCATGCCACCAACCGGCTTTATCTCCGCAAGATCTTGAACAAGACTCCATATGAAATACTTACCGGGCAAAAGCCCAATATCATGTACTTCCGGGTATTTGGTTGTAAGTGTTTCTATCTCAAGAAAGGTGTTCGTTTTTCAAAATTTGATTCTAAAGCTATAGAGGGTATCTTTGTTGGTTACTCCACGGACTCACATTCCTATAGGATCTATAGCAAGTCCACCGGGCATGTTATAGAGACTTGTAATGTGAGGTTCAATGAAGATAATGGTTCCTTTGTGGGACAAAGGGGTGTTCGTGATGTAGGTGACGAAATTCCTCCCCAAGCCATAAGAAGAATGGGTGTCGGATTCTTCCGGCCCATTGAGGGACACCTTTTGGCCGAAGGAGAAGGACAATGCTCTACACAAGTGGAGCCTTCACCTGCTGAACACCCACAGGACATTGACCAAAGACAAGCTGCACACTCTCAACCTCAAGATCATCCCACCGAGCAATCTTGCCCGGAGTCTCCGGCCCCTGCGGTCCGGACTCTCCGGCCTATACCGGAGTCTTCGGGTTTGGATACCGGAGTCTCCGGGGGTGATCAAGGCCTTGATGAAGATCCTTCGGAATTCCGTGGCTATGGTCCACTTGATGATCAAGGCAATCCATCTGGTCAAGGCGAGGACCAGAACAGCGATCATGAAGATGATCAAGTAGTCTCTCAAGAATCTCCTCTTGAGGCTCGCACTCGCCGTGAGAAGAAGCTTGAGTCCATTCTTCGACGAAGAAGCATATCCTTGGAAAATGTTGTTGGGAGTGTTCGTAAAGGTGTCTCCACAAGGAGGCAACTTTCTAACTTTAGCTCTCATCATGCTTTTGTCGCTTGTGTAGAACCCAAGAAAGTTTATGAGGCGCTTGAGGATCCGGATTGGCTTGATGCCATGCATGATGAACTCAACAACTTCGAGCGCAACAAAGTTTGGACTCTAGTAGAAAGGCCTAAAGATTGCCGTAATGTCATTGGGACCAAGTGGATCTTCAAGAACAAGCAAGATGCAAATGGCATTGTCATTCGTAACAAGGCAAGATTGGTGGCTCAAGGTTTCTCCCAAGTTGAGGGTATTGACTTTGGTGAAACTTTCGCTCCCGTTGCCCGTCTTGAATCCATTCGCATCTTACTTGCATATGCATCACATCATAACTTTAAACATCAACAAATGGATGTTAAAAGTGCATTTCTCAATGGTCCCTTAAATGAATTGGTTTTTGTGAAGCAACCCATGGGCTTTGAAAACCCTAAGTTTCCTAACCACGTTTACAAACTTGATAAGGCGCTCTATGGCCTCAAACAAGCCCCACGTGCATGTGATACGTTGCAAACGTATCTATAATTTTTGATGCTCCATGCTTATTTTATACCAATTGCTATATGTTTTGTCTACACTTTGTGATACTTTTATGATTTATTTGGACTAACCTACTAATAGTTGCAAAAGTGCACAATGTTCTTGTTTTACACTTTGATGTGTAGGAATTACCAAGAATACAAGTGGAAACCTTATTGGAGTCAAATTGGGACTTTCCAGAAATCTGTACCAGAACTTTTTTCGAAGATGGTCACGTCACGGGTCGAAGACGGCGTCAAACAGAAAACTCTTCAAATACAAAGTTGTAGGGAATTTCACGGCGAACGTTCTGGACATAAAATTCATCTGATTCCGAGTCCGGAAGGCCGAGATAATCCCGCTCCTTTGCAGACCAGGCCTGGGCCGCGCGAGGCATGTGTGAGGAGCCCCTGGCTGCCCTCTCGCGCTGCCCCTTCGCCTATAAGAAGCCTCGGGATGGAAAACCCTAGAGGAGTCGGCAATTTTCCAGAAAGAGTTCCGCAGCTCCGCCGCCACCGTCGACGAATTTCGGGGGACAGAAGTCTCTGTTCCGGCACCCTGCCGGGACGGGAAAGTGCCCCCGGAGCCATCTCCATCGGTCTCCATCGCCGTCTCCATCGACCTCACCGTCATCTCCATCAACCTTGCTGTCTCCTATGATGAGGAGGGAGTAGTTCATCCCCGGGGCTAAGGGCTCTACCGGTAGCTATGTGGTTCACCTCTCTCTCTCCTATGATGTGATCTTTATGTGATCGTGAGCTTTGTATCATGTTGAACAAGTACATGTTATTATTCAGATATTTTGTGTACTCTAGTGATATTATTAAAGTAATCTATTCCTCCTGCTATGGTGTAACGGTGACAGTGCGTGCATCATGGTGGTACTTGGTTTAGGCTATGATTGTGATCTCTTGTGGATTATGAGAATAATTATTGCTATGATAGTTTGAGTGATCTATTCCTCCTTTCATGGTGTAATGTTGACAGTGTGTGCACCGTGTTAGTACTTGGTTTAAGTTGCAATGATTTCTATCTTGAATTGTGATTTGATTTGGATATCTCTATGAGTGGTGTTTGTCAAGTACTTGATGAACTTTAAGGGGTGCTTTTGTAGCCACTACACAATGATTAGTGTTATTCAATAGGAGAGTAATTCAGAGTACCATAGTAGAGAGAAGTTGTTTATTTGTTCAATCATGTTATATTGTTGGGAGTGTGTCCACTAGTGAAAGTATGATCCCTAGGCCTTGTTTCCAAGCATTGCACACTGTTTACTTGCTATTTTGTTACTTGTTTACTCGCAGCGATATTTATTTCACATCACGTTTGCTACTTATAATCATCTATACCACTTGTATTTCACTATCTCTTCGCCGAACTAGTGCACCTATACATCTGACAAGTGTATTGGGTGTGTTGGGGACACAAGAGACTTTCTGTATCGTAATTGCAGGGTTGCTTGAGAGGGATAGCTTTGACCTCTAACCTCCCTGAGTTCGATAAACCTTGGGTGATCCACTTAAGGGAAACTTGCTGCTGTTCTACAAACCTCTGCACTTGGAGGCCCAACAAGTGTCTACAAGAATAGAAGTGCGTAGACATCAAGCTCTTTTCTGGCGCCGTTGCCGGGGAGGTAAGGTAAAAGGTACTCGCATCCTCCTGTGTGAGTGCTCGAAGTTATTTCCTTTAGATTCTTCAATTACATCTTTTTGTTTCTTGTTTTTATTTTCACTAGTTAGGCTTAATGGAAAACAAAGAGTTCTGTAGTCTTTTTCCTGAATTTAGATATGAAGTGTTTGAAGAGAAAAATGAAAAACCTTTGGATCTTAATTTGCATGCTAATAGTGTTGTTAGTATGAATGTTTTGAACACTGTTATTGCTAATGCTATAGAAAAGTCTAAGCTTGGGGAAGCTGGTTTTGTTAAGCATGACATTTTTAGTTCCCCAGCTTTAGTGGAGAAAGTTTGCTCTGATGATATTTTATCTCCCATATGTGATGTTCCTTCTTATGATGATATGTTTGAAGAATATGCTTTGCGAAATAGCTGTTCTTTAGCTTGTGATGATACTAAACCTCTAGTTTATGATGGCTATGATGATGAGTATAATATTTTCAGTTCACCTACTATTGAGGATAAAATTAGTTATGATTACAATATGCCTCCTGTTTTTGATGATTATGGTGATGAGAATAATTATTCTGTTGAATCTGCTCCTACTACTATTGTTCCTGTGGTGAGTATTAATTCTTTTATGCATGTGGCTCATGATAGAGATACTTTATGTGATAGTTATATTGTTAGTTCTATTCATGATGCTACTGAAAGTTATTATGAGAGAGGGAAACATGGTTTGATGGATCTCAGCAATATTAAGTTTCCCCTCTTTATGTTGCAAATCTTGAAGTGGCACTTGCTTTATCTATCCATGCTTGCTACTATGTGCCTCGTTGATCTATTTTCTTACAAGATTCCTATGCATAGGAAGTGGTTCAGATATAAATATCTTTCACATTTGCTTTTTGATGCTCTCTATTGCTTTAAGTTCCTATATGGCGCCTTTGCCTCAAGCTCTTATATGGCGCCCACATGAGCATCTTCGCAAATTTTCTGCGCCTAGCTCAAAGGCGTTAAAGAAAAGCACTCTTGGGAGATAACCCATTGTTTATTTTCAGTACTTTTTCTTTTATTTGAGTCTTGGAAGTTATTACTACTGTAATGACCGCTCCTTATCCTTTTTATTTCGTTTTTGTGCCAAGAGAAACCTCTAATTTGAGTGAGGTAAAGATTTGGGGATGTTGCTGTCCTGAAACAGTTTTTGGTGCTGCACCATAAAAATTCGTATAAATTCTCTGTATATCTTTTGGACCTGCGATTTCTTGTGCATATGCCCCAGGTTATATCCAAACTTTCATTAGTTGAACACTTTTTGATTTGAGCAACAGAAAATCCCTCAAAAATTAGACCTTTTTCAGCTGTTCTGTTTTGACAGATTTCTGTCAATATTTGTGTTTGCCGCTTTATCGCTTTCTTTTGAGTTCTTTTGATCATGGAACTTTTGGGAAAGTTGCTACAGTAGTATATGCTTTATATGTGGTGGTTTTGTGTTGACACCTGAAGAAAAAAGAGGTTGATTATATGTTATGCCTATACTAATGTTGCTAATAGATTTGTGTTTAGTCTTGTATGAAGGAAGTTTTCAAGTGTAGGGATTGGAGAATGATGAGATGAGTTGAAGAATGGACAAAAGCTCAAGCTTGGGGATGTCCATGTCACCCCAAGAAATATCCAAGAAGTACAAGCGTCAAAGCTTGGGGATGCCCCCGAGGCACCCCCTTCTTCATCGGCAAAAATCAGGTCACCTTTCAAGACACTATATTTTTATTGCTTCATGCACTATGTGTTTTTCTTGGAGCGTCAGTTGTTTTAGTTTTCATTATTAGTTTTTCTTTGTTTGCTGCAATAAATGGTTAGATCACATCATGTTTCTTTTGGAGGAGATGAACTCATTTTTATTTGCCAAGAACACTTCGTTTTTCATTCTTACAATTTCACCGAGTGTTCTTCTTTTTCTGCTACTGCTTTTGGTTTTCGTTTTCGCCTTGATTTGCATTCAGACCTTGTCATATCTTTTCATCAAGGTGTATTTTTGCCTCTGATCTTCATTGGTTTTCATCAAAAGAGGTGTTTATAAAAATTTCAAATGGTGTTGGAAAAGAGAAAAAGCTTTGTGCAAAATAGTGGTACAAGAAGGAGCTTGTGTAGACTGCGGCTTAGGCTTTTTCATGTCATGCTTGATGTCTTTTTGATAGTATGCTTAGTGGTTTGCTATAGCATGACTTGTCTCAAATAACTGAGATTGCTTAATGAGCCTTTGAAAAAAATCATGCGTTGTTTTTATTGTATGGAAGCATTTATTTGGTTTTCTCCTTTGATGCTTTATTTGGGTTGACTTGGCGCATGCTCACACATGTTAGACTCTTACAAAGTCGCCAATAGCCTCTATGATCATTTAGTTTTTTGACTTTTGATGCCATCTTATGCTTCTTTTAATGTTGCTTTGTCGCTTTGCATGATTATGGCCGTTATTGCTCTCTTAGTTGGTCGCTCCCAGTCTTTTGCTAGCCCTCATTTTGTACTGAGTATGAGCTCTACTCGTGCATCCAACTCCCAAAAACCAATTTTGCCATTGTGTCCACTATAAATTCCTATGCATGGTATTTGTAAGCCATTCCAAAGTAAATTTTCATGTGCTACCTTTCAAAAACCTTCAAAACACTTCTCGTTTTGTGACATTGTTTTCAGCTCATGGGGACGTAGTGGTCGGATTTGCTATCTTCCATATTGCTTATTCCAAAAAGAAAAAAAAGGAGAAAAAAGAAAGAAAAAATGCACTCCTCCATGGAAAGTGAATGTTGGTGGGCACCCGATGGAATCGGTTAGCCATGGTTTGTGAAAGGAAAAAAAAGGTGGGGAGAAGTGCCAAGCTTTATAAAAGAGCACAAAAGTGCCAATCTCTCTCTCAAAAACTTGCTTCATTTTTGTATGGAAGATAGTAAGAACCCCATTGTCAGTCGTTGACAAAGACAACCACCTCTCAAAACCAATTTTTATCTCTCTGTTTTACAAATGAAAAGCTCTAGCACATGTTTAATCACTGCTTCTCTCTACGAAGGGCCTTTCTTTTACTTTTATGTTGAGTCTTCACCTTCTATCTTTATGCACCATTAAGAGAGCATAGTTGTCATTCTTAGTGTAATATGCATTGTCCCAAAGTTCATTGATTGACTCATATTGTTGGTTTCACTTGTTCTTAAATTATTTGTATCTAGTCGCCCTCTTAAACTTGAAGGTGTCCTATGCATTTATGTTTTGCTCTCTTTGAAGGACAAGCTGAAAACCATTTGTATGTTTTTCCTTATGATTTGAACACACGTTTGACTTTCATTGTTTCATTTTCATGATCTTTTGTTTGTGTTCATTTGCATGTTTACAACATGGTTGCTAAGTTCTTATTGTCAAAATTATATCTTTCATGCCCATGTTTTAAGTTCTTATGATCCCAGCTCACCAATGCTTACATGATCAAGATTGTGTAGGTGCATGTCACCTCAAAAATTATTTCTTTTGTTATCACTTACCTACTCGAGGACGAGCAGGAGTTAAGCTTGGGGATGTTGATACGTTGCAAACGTATCTATAATTTTTGATGCTCCATGCTTGTTTTACACCAATTGCTATATGTTTTGTCTACACTTTGTGATACTTTTATGATTTATTTAGACTAACCTACTAATAGTTGCAAAAGTGCACAATGTTCTTGTTTTACACTTTTATGTGTAGGAATTACCAAGAATACAAGTGGAAACCTTATTGGAGTCAAATTGGGACTTTCCAGAAATCTGTACCAGAACTTTTTTCGAAGATGGTCACGTTATGGGTCGAAGACGGCGTCAAACAGAAAACTCTTCAAATACAAAGTTGTAGGGAATTTCACGGCGAACGTTCTGGACATAAAATTCACCTGATTCCGAGTCTGGACGGCCGAGATAAGCCCGCTCCTTTGCAGACTAGGCCTGGGCCGCGCGAGGCATGTGTGAGGAGCCCCTGGCTGCCCTCTCGCGATGCCCCTTCGCCTATAAGAAGCCTCGGGACGGAAAACCCTAGAGGAGTCGGCAATTTTCCAGAAAGAGTTCCGCAGCTCCGCTGCCACCGTCGACGAATTTCGGGGGACAGAAGTCTCTGTTCCGGCACCCTGCCGGGACGGGGAAGTGCCCCCGGAGCCATCTCCATCGGTCTCCATCGCCGTCTCCGCCGTCTCCATCGACCTCACCGTCATCTCCATCAACCTTGCTGTCTCCTATGATGAGGAGGGAGTAGTTCATCCCCGGGGCTAAGGGCTCTACCGGTAGCTATGTGGTTCACCTCTCTCTCCCATGATGTGATCTTTAGGTGATCGTGAGCTTTGTATCATGTTGAACAAGTACATGTTATTATTCAGATATTTTGTGTACTCTAGTGATATTATTAAAGTAATCTATTCCTCCTGCTATGGTGTAACGGTGACAGTGCGTGCATCATGGTGGTACTTGGTTTAGGCTATGATTGTGATCTCTTGTGGATTATGAGAATAATTATTGCTATGATAGTTTGAGTGATCTATTCCTCCTTTCATGGTGTAATGTTGACAGTGTGTGCACCGTGTTAGTACTTGGTTTAAGTTGCAATGATTTCTATCTTGAATTGTGATTTGATTTGGATATCTCTATGAGTGGTGTTTGTCAAGTACTTGATGAACTTTAAGGGGTGCTTTTGTAGCCACTACACAATGATTAGTGTTATTCAATAGGAGAGTAATTCAGAGTACCATAGTAGAGAGAAGTTGTTTATTTGTTCAATCATGTTATATTGTTGGGAGTGTGTCCACTAGTGAAAGTATGATCCCTAGGCCTTGTTTCCAAGCATTGCACACCGTTTACTTGCTATTTTGTTACTTGTTTACTCGCAGCGATATTTATTTCACATCACGTTTGCTACTTATAATCATCTATACCACTTGTATTTCACTATCTCTTCGCCGAACTAGTGCACCTATACATCTGACAAGTGTATTGGGTGTGTTGGGGACACAAGAGACTTTCTGTATCGTAATTGCAGGGTTGCTTGAGAGGGATAGCTTTGACCTCTAACCTCCCTGAGTTCGATAAACCTTCGGTGATCCACTTAAGGGAAACTTGCTGCTGTTCTACAAACCTCTGCACTTGGAGGCCCAACAAGTGTCTACAAGAATAGAAGTGCGTAGACATCAGCGTGGTATGAGCACCTTAAAGAGTTATTGGTTGATCGTGGTTTTGAAATTGGGGTGATCGATCCCACTCTTTTTACTAAGAAGGTCAATGGGGAGCTTTTCATTTGCCAATTATATGTTGATGATATTATATTTGGTTCTACTAACAAAGCTTTCAATAATGAGTTTGCCAAGCTCATGACCGACAAGTTTGAGATGTCTATGATGGGGGAGTTAGAGTTCTTCCTTGGATTTGAAGTCAAACAATTGAAGGGAGGGACTTTTGTGAACCAAGCCAAATATACCCAAGACATGATCAAGAGGTTCGAGATGATAGGAGTCAAAGGTGCAAAGACTCCCATGCCAACAAAGGTTAATCTTCATCTCGATCCTAATGGTAAAGAAGTGGATCAAAAACTTTATAGATCTATGATTGGTTCCTTGCTTTACCTTTGTGCATCTAGATCGGACATTATGTTAAGTGTGGGAGTTTGTGCACGTTTTCAAGCCGCACCAAAAGAAAGCCACTTAGTGGCGGTCAAGAGAATCTTTCGATATTTAGTGAATACCCCTAACTTTGGTCTTTGGTATCCAAAGGGAGCAAGTTTTGATCTTGTAGGTTACTCGGATTTGGATTGGGCGGGAGACAAAGTGGAACAGAAATCAACCTCCGGGGCTTGCCAATTCCTTGGTAGGTCTTTGGTGTGTTGGTCATCTAAGAAACAAAATTGTGTGTCTCTCTCTACCACCGAAGCCGAATATGTAGCCGCGGCAAGTTGTTGTGCACAACTCTTATGGATGAGGCAAACCTTGAAGGATTACGGTGTCATTTTTGACAAAGTGCCTCTTTTATGTGATAATGAAAGTGCAATCAAGATCGCTCACAACCCGGTGCAACACAACAAGACGAAGCATATTGAGATTCGTCATCATTTCATTCGGGATCATGTCAACCGTGGAGATATTGATCTATCTTATGTTGGCACTAATGAGCAACTTGCCGATATTTTCACGAAGCCTCTTGATGAAGCAAGATTCCGGGAATTGAGGCATGAACTAAATATCATTGATTCAAGCAATGTGGCTTGAGCTAGGTGCATTTACTCACATACTCTAACTTGTGTGTTGTTCTAGATGTGGGCATGGAAATAGGGGGAGTGCGGTCCTAATTGATTGGACTATCCCTCCCCCCATAATGCCAATAGTAAGCGTATTGTTCTATCTTGTCATTTGTGACAATTTTGAGCTTAATCGTTGAGTCTAGGTTTTGGGCCCAAGATATATCTTCGCGGTGCCATACCTATATACTCATACATGGTGGCCTTTTGGTCACCAACCTTCCTAGTGGAGGAGTTTCCCATTTGATTTTATTGTCTTATTCTTTTTTCTATGGGAACATGCTCATGTTTGGTCTTATTTGATTTTATTTGCATGTTTGCAAACATGAGCATTTTGTACCACACAGTGACAGTGTTTCCATCCCAAGCCTATCTCATCCTCAAACATACTTAAACTCTAAATGATATGTCCTTTTACACCATAAATGCTGATCAATGGGGCCGGAGACTCCGGGGTTTACAGCCCGGAGACTCTGGTGGGCCGGAGACTCCGGGGTAAGTACCAGAGACTCCGGCCGGGCAGTTTTGAATCAAATATCTAGGGCACGGGGTGGGGAAGAACGGTTCATTCTTCCCCATCCACCCACGTGCCCCTGCTCTCCCCCTGCCGCCCCCATTGCCATAGATCGCCTCTCGGAGCCTCTCCAAGCTTTGGGATCCACCGTGCCACCGGCAAATCAAGTTCTTGGAGGTGTGGGATCATTCCCACCGTTTGTTTTCACGCCATGGACTTCGGTAAACTTGCCCTCAATCTCCTCCATCTAGTTCTCCCTAGATCTATGAGATGTGCATGTTTCCCTTAGTTTGCTATGGTGCACTGCCTTCTTGTGGCTATCTTTCATCATCTTAGCAACTTTATTGTGATTATTTGCCCTCAATTTGATCTTTGGGGTCTCCTAGGCTTGGGCTCCTGGGTCCAACCGGAGACTCCGGCCCTGGTGGCCGGAGACTCCGGCCTGGACTCAAAGTCTCCGGCTTCGGCCGGAGACTCCGGTCCGAGCCCCCGGAGACTCTGGCTAGATCTGCTCTGAGTGCACTAGTCACAGCATAGTTGCTTACTTTTTGACTCAAGGACATGCCACCTCAACTTTGCTATCTTCCTCACTCATTCACAGGTGCAGGTGGTTCTCGGAAACCGGTCGCTCACAGCAAGGACAAGTTGGTTGTCAATCCCGCCACAGGGGCTCTTGCTCAGAGGTCTGTCATTGCTCAGCAAGCTAGGGATGCTAAGAAACTCAAGACGAGGATGGCTATGGAGGAACGTGCTGAGGCAGCTAAGAAGGTCAAGTTCGATAGCCTTGTGACTTTGGAAGGGCTGTCATCGTCAGAATATGTTGAGATGAGGAAGAGGGACATGTATGCTCTCCCGCGCAACTCTCGTGACCATTGCTTTGTCCGCAAAGAACAAGAGCTGATCATGAAGGAGTTCTATGCTTCTCTCAAGAAGTATCCGGTTTGCCCTCAGACGGTCATGGACTTCTCCCATTTTGCCAAGTACAGTGCATATTTCGCAGAGGCCGTGTGGATCACTCGCAAGCTTGGGCTCCATACACTCATGAAGATTCAAGAGCCTTACAACATCACATTGGTCCATCAGTTCTTTGCTACCTTGGTATTTGGGGATGGTGAGGATATCCCCATGACTTGGATGACCGGAGAAGAGGTTTGTCACTCCAACTTCATGGACTTTGCCGCTCTCCTTGGGTATGAGTTTCGTGGTGCTACTACTCCTAGTGGCATGAGGATGCATGTGGACGGTGAGTACTATGAGAAGAAGAAGCTTGCTCCTCTCTACACCGGGGATGATAAGAAGATTGTCACTGGAGGCACCCTTGGGCTATCTAAATGGTCCAATATTTTGCTCCGCATATTCCGGGCCTCCATTGCCCCTCAAGCCGGTAACTTTGATGCTATTCGTGGGGCCTTAGTGAATCTCTTGGCTTACTCACATGAAGTCTATTGCAAAGGGGTGACCGCACATGTTGAGCCACTTGATGTGATGGATTTCATTCACAAGGAAATCAATGATTGCATTCTCAACAAGAAGACTCCTCTTTATGCCCCCTTTGTCATGAAGCTCATTCATGCTCAACAACTCAACCTTCCTCTTCGCAATGCAAACCTTGTAAATCACAAGGTTGTGAAGCTTCAACGCAAAGAACCCACCGGTCACTCCAAGGAACCATTTGCACCGGTGAGAGGTGAAGATGATGATGCCTTTGCCGAAGGAGTTTCAACTAGAAGGGGCCCAAGGATGAAGCATGCTAGCAATGCCGGCTCTAGCTCCAACAATGAGTTTGGTCAAGAATATAAGAAGCTCAATTGGTTCCAAAGGAATGTGCTTTGCATGAATGTGGACATCCGTCACAAGCAATATGAGAGCTACATTGCCCAAAAGCACTTGAATGACAATCAACAAGTTCTTCACAAGGCATTTCGGAAGTCTCAACCGGGCTATGTGGAATCACCTCCTTCCTCTTCATCATCTGGCACTCACTCCTATGGCAAGTGGAGCAAGGGTCTGACTGACTGGCAAGCCTTTGAGGAGGTCACCTCTGGCACCTCCGATGTGCGTCATGGCAAGAAGCCCATGGCTTCTGATGATATTGAAGAAGGGGATGAGGACTTCGATGCCGGTTCCGAGGACGAGCCCGAGGATGAAGACGATGAGTGATCTCATGAGCGTATAGCATCGCTCTTTTCCCTTTTTGGTGTCTCGATGCCAAAGGGGGAGAAGTAGCTCTACTAGGTTGTCGTCGTGGGATTTGCCATGGGATGGGGTTTATTTGGATTTGGATTTGCCTTTCATTTGCTTTGGTCGAGACACAACTTCATGGACTTTCATGTTGTGTCTCATCTATCTTAGTGTTGAACTATCGTGTGTCTGGTACGTTATTATTGTGAGACTTAAGTTCCTCTATTGCTAGTAAGACTATTATTAATGTGTGCTATCTTGTTAGTCTTACTTCTATGCTTGTGGTTAGTCTCATATATTATTACTTGCTCTTGGTATAATTGTGAAATATATAGGGGGAGTGATGATCCTTACTTGTGTGGACTCATGTTCAAATGCAAATGGTGGTGTGCACACAAGTAGGGGGAGCTTTGGCTATATATTTTATTTTATTGTGTTTATATCTTGCAAATCCGTATGTTGTCATCAAACACCAAAAATGGGGAGATTGAAAGAGCATTTCCCAGATAAATGTATTTTGGTGTTTGTTAACAACATGTGGTGAATTAACCATGCTATTAAAGTTCTGCAGATTTTCTAGGTTAATTCAGGATCTCGCGGAGGTGCACCCCAAAAAGGAAGAAAAGATCGGAGCCCGTAGTCCAGTAGTGGAGTTAGGGCTTAGTTGTCTTGTAGGGTGCTTCGCGAAGGTGGAATTGGTGGAGAAGGGTTCCACGAAGTGCTGCTGTTGCTTCTTCTAGGGCGGAGACTCCGTCCCTGGTGGCCGGAGACTCCGGCCTAGGGGACTAGCCCAGGCAATCCCCAAAGTCGGACAATTCAGATGCCCTCCCGGAGTTGGGCCGGAGACTTTCTGTCCCTGGCCGGAGACTCCGGGTCGACATGCTGAGGCCGGAGACTCCGGTCCCCAGGGGCCGGAGACTCCGGTCTGTCTGGCTGGTCGTGGGTTGCTAACTGGCTCGGACGATTCAGATGCCAGGCCGGAGTTGGGCCGGAGACTTTTGTCTCTGGCCGGAGACTCCGGCCCTGGAGTCACTTAGGGCGGAGACTCTGGCCCTCCCGGCCGGAGACTCCGGCCCTAGTCGTCCAGCAACGGCTACATTTCGTGGAGGACTATATAAAGCCTTCTTCTACCTCAAGAAGAGGCTGCGGCTTCCACTCTCTCTCCTCCATTGTTCCTAAGCTTCAAAGCACTAGATCTCTCTCCCTAGCCAATAGAACTCAAAGCCCTTTTGGGATTTGAGGGAGAAGACCTAGATCTACACCTCCACCAAGGCGATTTGATTTCCCCCCTCATTTTGTTGAGGGGCTTGTAACTCGTGTGTTCATCGGATTCCTAGCCAGAAGAAGCCGTCCTCCAAGCTTAACTTTGTGTGTAAGAGCTTGGTGGGCCTATTGGGAGCCTCCAATTGAGTTGTGGAGCTTGCCCCAATACTTTGTGTAAATGTGTCGTGCCGCCTTCAAGGGCATCGCTTAGTGGAGCGTGGACTCGCCTTTGTGGCTTGTTCACCGGAGAATAGGGTGAGCCTTTGTGGCGTTGGTGGCCTTTGTGGCACCACACCTCTCCAACGTAGACGTACTTCCCGTAACAAGGAAGGAACTACGAGAATACATCCTTGTGTCTTCGTGTCTCCATTGCGGTTACCTCTATCCTTTACTCGTACCTTTACTTATATTGTTATTGCTAGCTTGCTTGTCACTCTAGGTAAATTCACTTAGTAGCACATCTAGAGAATTTACCTTCTTGTCTAGCCTTAACTTGAAAAGAAGTAAAAAATTGGGTAGCTCCTATTCACCCCCCCCCTCTAGTCGCTCATACGATCCTTTCAGCTAGTAATAAGACAGGACTGCAGAAGATGTTATGTGCTTGGCATCGTAGATGGAGGCGAGTAGGAGTTTGCGAAAAACGCCTTCGTCATGAAGATCAGCTCGTCCATCATCCCATTGCTTTTAGCATTTTGAAGCGGCCGCCACAGCTGCAAAGAGAGAATAATTTTGAAATGCAGTCAGCTGGTTGCCGAGGGAATTTTCCCTCAATAGTAAACTTGTTATGAGTAATCCAGATTGCCCAGCATTGAGCCGCAAAGAAGGTCCACACTGCCCTCTTGGCCTTGGGGTTTAGAGAATCAAGAATAGAAAACCAGTCTAATCTGGACCTGGGATTCCTGGAAAGAAACATGCTACTGTGTTGAACTAAACCTACTAATGTAAACAGAGGGAAGCAGCGAGAGATCGATCGTAGCCTACTAGGATAATGAGTATTCGCCACGAATCTTGGTGCAACACCAGCGGCGTTCACGGGTAGCTTCAACAGCAACAGCGAGGCCACACGACGTTTGATGGTTGGTATGGCCATTTAGCGTCCGAGCGAGGCTGCTGCCCAAGTCTTTGTTGTTGCAGTGTCGCCGCCTCGCAGCAGTCCAGATAGGAATTCTTGCTCTTATGTGACAGAAGTTTTAAATAACTGTAATTCTGAAGCATCCCACTTCTACCTTCGATTTTGAGCTGACTTGTATCTCCATTATAGTGCAAGAACATTCACTCACTCCTTGAGGTCTCCCACGTCCGTGTGTCTCTTCTTGTCGATGACCACATCTTCTATAGGCTACACATATACTCGATGGTGGGTCATGAAAAGCAGTGAATTATCAACAACAACAAGTCATTTTATTTGTTGGAAGTGTATCATCGCCGCCATGTGGGCTCCATGTGTCGAACAATTTTTTTATTGCACATTTTTTCAGCTTTTTCAAATGTAGCATTAATTTGTAGCTAATTACAAAATTAGGGCACCGTTTTAACCGCCGGACGCGATAGGTAGTACTCCCATCCGGCCGATGCGACAGGTCGTCGGATGCGGCAGCCGACGTTGCAGAGCCTGCAGTCGTGTCCGCCGGATGCGACAGGGACTATTTCCATTCGGCGGACGCGACAGGATCTTCTCCTGCTAAGCGCACCCCGCCGGCTTAACTAGCATCTGTTTGAGACAAGTTATCACTATTTTCATTAATTTGAAGTCTTTTAAATCGCGGCAAATTTTTTGGAAAGTTTATCTATTATGAATATTTCTGAATATATATTGGAAAAAATTTATATTAATATAAAAAGTGCGTGATACATCGGTATTACAAACCACAAACAAAAATATAGAAAGTGCGAGATACATCGGTATTACATACCGCAAACTAAAATAGAAATATATAATTCGGGACAACTAAAATAAAGATAGAAATATAGTACGAGTAACTAAGGCTTGGCGACTCTCTTGCCCTTTGTTGAAGAAGATTTTTGGCCCAGTCGCTAGGCATGAAGTGGTCGTCATCGTCGAGATCGTCTACGTCGCTCAACCATGACGGTGCAGTTCCTTTGCCCTTGCAAGCAGCGCCCGTGGGCTTGGACGAGGTAGATTCTTTGCTCTTCGATGACGCCCCTTTCTTCTTGGCCCAATCGCTAGGCATGAAGATATCTTCATCTTTGTGGCTGTCGTTGATCCAGAGCGCGGTATGTTGAACCCACCAGCTCATATCTTCTCCTCTCTCCTTTATATCTGTCCATTGCCCGTTGATCTTGATAAGTTCTGCCTGGACCTCCTTCCAGGTGCGAGATGGGCCTGTCGACTTGCTCTGATTGTAATCAAATGTGACCTCAATGAGATTGTTGGGGGTATTGACAAGCTCGTCAAATGGAACAAGCTCACGGTTCCTTCTATATCTACGGGCTGCCTTGAAAACCTCTACGGACATAACAGTTTTCCAACTACGATTGGGAGGCGCCATGTTGGGCAAGATACAATGAGCTAGAACTGAAGTTTAGGTGGTCTTATATAGGACTTGAAGAATAGAAATGGCGGGAAAGAAGGCACGGAATGTAGAAGGCGGGAAAGAAGAAGCGGGAAAGAAGTAGGCGGGAAATACAAAGCGGGAAAGGAGTTGGCGGGAAAGAACAAGCTTGAAAAACGAGCCGGAAAGAACGAGCGGGAAAGAATAGGCGGGAAAGAAGTTAGCTGGAGAAATCGAGCGGGAAAGTAGTTTGCGGGAAAGAACGAGGGGGGGAAAATTTGCTAAAAATAACGAGCGGGAATGGAGTTGGCGGGAAACAACTAGCGGGAAATAATATGCGGGAAATAACGAGCGGGAAAGAATAGGCGGGAACAAATAGTCGGAAATAAATTGTGACAAATATATGTGTCTCATACATCATAGGATAGTAGTACAATGAGAACCAGAAATATGCTTAGAAATATATGTCTAATACGAATGTGCATACAAATTATTAGGATACAAAGATTACAAAGATCATCGACGGCGTGGAGCACGTGGTGGTCCTCGTGGCGGAGGCATCGTCCATCCATACCTGTTAGGGGCCGCTCGATAGTACTGAGTGCTCTCGACCTCCTGGTTGTCGGTCTGTGACTGCTGTGTGGGATCAGGTGGAGGAGTAGTAAGCAAGGCCATATAACCACCCATAGGGTCCGAGTTAATATCGATGTCACCAGTCATCCAAGTCGATCCCTGCATAGACGACGTCCCTCCCTGTGCTGTAGCGTGCAATGCAACAAAATATATTAGGAAATTACGGCTATGTATAACTTAAGAAATACAACAACTGTGAACTACACGTACCTTCTGGCATGGCCATCTGTGGAGTATAACCAAATACTTGCTGCGCTATGCCTCCATACTGCTGCTGGCTCAAGTAGTCGTACTCCGGCTGCTGCACATAGCCTGAACCTCTAGGCTGGTAAGGATCAGGCTGCTGCTGATGCTGCCAAGCTGAACCTCCAGCCTCGTAAGGATCAGGCTGCTGCTGATGCTGCCAAGCTGAACCTCCAGCCTGATCAGGAGTAGGCTGATGGTGAGGCCCAACTGAACCTCTAGCCTGGTAAGGATCAGGCTGCTGCTGATGCTGCCAAGCTGAACCTCCAGCCTAATCAGGAGGAGGTGGCCTCTGTCTCGACGTGGAGCGCCGCGTAGTTGAACGTCTAGGCTCAACAGTAAAAGGTGGCCTCATACTCCCCTGTGGATCAAGACGTGGACGTGGTGCATGCCTGAGAGGGGCAGGAGGCGTAGGCACTTCTGGATACCGCGGTGGATGCGGCGTCCAAGTATGAGGGTCCATTTGTCCACTTCTCCGACGAACATCGTCTGTAGTACGGCAAATGAGAGTGCAGTAAATAGAACGTAGCTTCTTCTCCATCTTGCCCAGAAAGGTGACAATAGGTTGGCGTGGAATTAGAGACGCCGTAGACTGAGATCGTGCGAAGTGGTAAATTTCATTAGCGGCTCCGTGAACCTGATCGGCCTACAAAAATTGAACAAAAAATAATGTGTACGATGAACTACAAAATAGAGAGTTTATCATATCAACATTTAATTGTAATAACTTACAGCTAGTATTCTTGAGCCTGCTGACGATCCTGCATCATACATATCACATAATGCTGGTTCGAAATATCCCTTGGGGTCTCTTGCCTTAGTGAGACATGTGCGGGTACTTCTGTTGTACCTCCTACAATACTCCTTAAAGAGTTCAGGATCAAATAGAACATCTGAGTACCAAACATTATTTCGCGCATATTCCCACACTCTAATGTATTTCCCAACAAATGTTAGCCACTTCTCTACGGTCCTATTTGTGCCCTTCTTTTTAACCTATTATTGCAAATTATAATATTAGCACCATAATAGCAGCAGTCTGCACGTATGTATCTTATAAAAAATAGCAGCAGTCAACAATACTTACTCGTGGATTTCTGCTAGTAATGGCTCATCCGCAGGAGGTGGAACTATATCCTGAAGAAGATTAAATTGTCTCATAACCCTCTGTTAAGATATCTCCTCCACAAATATATCAAACACAATCTTCGACTTTGTAAGCCAGTATTCGTGATCTCTTGTGCACAAATAAGAAAGCCCACCAGGATATCTAGCTGTGATACTAGCAGGCGAATATGAGTCCCAGATTACCGCATCGCCGGGGTAAAAATCAAATGCCTCGGTAATCGACTGGTAGCAGCCCCTAACCTGGTCAAAGGCAAACCGTCTCTGTATGTAAAAATGAACAGTTAGTTTGTGAAATACGTATTTCAGCAATACAAAATGAAAACAATATCGTTACGCATGTACCTTTCGACGTGTCCAAAGTGTAGCAATAGTTGGCATGTCGATGTCATCAGGATCCACCATCTCGTCAGCAGGAAATGGCTCACTCACTTTAATGTCTGGGCGTCCAATTGCAAATCTCTCCCACGACCATAGCTGAAGAAAAAGTGGGCATCCAAGAAGGACAGAACGTGGCTTACTCTTGCGGCAACTAATACACATAGCTCTGTACATGCATGCTAGCAAGGCAGAACCCCAACTCCTCGGTGTAATGTCATCCGGAGTCACTACATTAGTAATCTCAAGTGCAATAGGGATGAAACCCGCAGAAATAGTGTTTCCGTGACTCTCTATGAACATAATCTTCCCAAACAACCACATCAGGTACGCCTCCAAGGACCCAGTAATCTGTTCTTCAGTAGTCTGTTGAAACTTCCATATCTGCAAAGACAAGAATGAGAAAACATATGAATTTACAGTGCAACCGAATTTCAAAATAGATTGCATGAAATAACAATGCAGTAATATACCTGAAACTCCCTCAACCAAGCATATTTAGGCACATGCGAGGAATCTATATCCGAATATGCCATGTCTCCACGGACTCTGTTAAAACGAGCAAAAAGATCCGCCGCCCAATTTCTAGGTGCTTTCAATGACCCTATGGGATGACCAGCCAACGGAAGTCCCAACAAGTATGAGACGTCCTGCAAAGTAGGAGCCATCTCACCCCAACGGAAGTGGAACGTGTGGGTTTCCGGTCTCCACCGGTCCACTAAGCCAGTGAGCAAAGCCCTGTCCAAGGTCATCTTCCTCTCGGTCTCTATCACCTCATGACGAGGATGCATCTCCAAGTCCTCACGGGTTGACTCTACCAGTCGTGCGAAAGGTAGAAGTCCAGCCCACTTCAACCTACAAACAAATTTAAACATATTAGTAATAGATAATCAAAAGGCAAGAATTATTAGTAATATCAATACAAATGACTTGTACCTTTCTACCCAAGCAGGGTGTATCATCCAGTACTCATTTGGAGTGCGACACTGTAGAGGCTCGATACGATGAGTATTATCGTGGAATCCATAATATTTCAGCAATCTGCCCCGATGATCATATTCAACGCGTTCATCAAGCAACCATGGATACTCCATACCTGCACATATGAACAAAAAATATTAGTACAACGTAAACAAAAAAGCGGAGTTCCTCACATATTACAAAAAAATACGTAGTTTCTCACATATTACAAATAAAAATGTAGTTCCTCACATATTACAAATATTAATGTAGTTCCTCACATATTACAAATATTAATGTAGTTCCTCACATATTATAAAAAAAACATAGTTCCTGACATATTATCTACGTTCTTCCTCTTCCGCGACCTCTTCTTCCACGGTTCGAACGTCCTCGAGTAGCTCGGTTTGGGTAGAAAGTGGGACATTTATCATCCTTATGTCCCCATGTATTGCATAGGAAGCATTGTCGAGTTGGTCTACCGGCTTCAGATTCATTCATGTCATTTCGGATGCGCCTACACTGTCTTCTACCCCTGTTCGTGCGCTTTAGACTAGGATCTGGGATGTACTTCCTTTGTCGTCGTGGTGAAACAACATATGCCATAGGATGGCTTAAATGGGGGCCGAACTAGCTGCTGGAGGATTCGGGAGAGGGGAACGAGCTAAAAAGCACGACAGAAAGAGACACTGACCTACCCAGGTTCGGGGCTCTCGTAAGGAGATAACACCCCTACTCCTGCTCTACTGATTGTATATTTGGGTCGATGTAGTACACAACAATGGTGCTTCCAAGCTCTCTGCTAGAGAAGGAAGATGAACTGCTAAGTGTAGGAACACAGAGTGACCAACCCTTTACCAGGGCTCCCTATGCCACCTTATATAGTGGTGGCCAGGGTTACAACGGTCATACAAGACCACAAGACACGGGCTACACTCCAAACAGGAGCTGGTGACGATGGCAGAGACCCTTGACTTCGCCCCTGATTGCTCTCGATGGGACGCCATATCCCTGTACCTTGTACCTCTTGAACTGTGGCCTTACCTCTGTGCGGTGAGCTCGTACTTGTGCACAGTGAGGGTAGGTAACCTCCACTGTGCACCCTGCCATCTTACTCTGCTACCATGCTTGGATGTTTTCTTCCTTGATTGTAGGGATGTGACACCTTGGTTGACTTAAGTATCCCGGATATGACCGTTGGCCATACCCAGGACATATATGCCGGACCAACGACCTACGAGGGTCGGGTAATCCGGCCTCCCCTGCTCCTGCACAACACACTAAATGGTTAGGCCGGCATATCTAAGTATATGCCGGCACACATATACCAGTATTCCGGCTATACCGGCATATCTAAGTATTAGCCGGGATACACACATATGCCGGCCTGGCCGATGCTCTTATATTCCGGCCAGGCCCTTTCTTGATAACTCGGCATAAGTCAACCATAGACTTTGTGTCTTTCTAGTCTCTTGACCCTACCGGGGGTTATCCCCCCGACATCCTTTCCCCTGGATCTACCGTGTTGAAATTACCGATAGCATGATATCCATGCATCTCGCCAGTCCAAGTGTAAACCACAGCCATGCTCCCGTAGTAGGGGGACACGAAGGACATTGGGTCCATTTGAAGCATCCCGCACGCAGCTAAAACATGTGAGCAAGGTAAGTGAAGTAACTTTGGTTTGTTGCATGTGCACTCACAAGTTGGAAACTCCTCAGTTCCAATTTTCACTTCATGAGTCCTCATGATGTTGCCAGTACCAAACTTGTCCGTTTGTAAACGGACCTCAAACCTCAGTTCCTCATTTCCGGTGGCAACAACCATGTGTCCTCTACCCTTTTCTATCTTCTTCTCCATGTACTTTGCTATCTTCTCACAGTATGGTGTGTTAGGATTTCTCAAATTATGCATTTCAGCCTCCTCCCGTCTATCTTTGAAATATTTCAGTGTGCAATAGAAAATTCCCTCCACAATTGCTGTTAGTGGGAGTGCCCTATTTCCTCTAAGCACAAAGTTGTATGACTCAGCTAGGTTAGTGGTCATACAGCCGAACCTAGCTCCATGAGCATCGTGAAGTAATGACCACCTCTCCACAGGCTCATGCTCTATCCATTGTGCAAAGTTCTTTATGCGAGACCCAGGACGCCTCCTAAGAGGGGGGCGGATCAAATCCTGGCAGATCGCAAAGTCCAATTGGTTCTTCCTCTGGGGGTAATGTTGTTTCTTGTTGAGTTGCTACTAGAGCTGCATGAGCCGCTACTGCGGCTGCGCGGGCTGCTTTTCTATGTTTAACATGCTCTCCAGTTAGTTCATGCAGCTTCTTTGTGAGAAATGCATACTTCCATTGCTGGTTTTGCTTGCATAACTTTTTGAATAGGTTCATAAGATTCTTACTCCTGAACTGTGAGAAAAAATTGGCACCTAGATGTCTCATGCACCACCGGCTCTGCAAGTCAAGCCATGGTGTTTCTTCATCGGGACCGGCCTCTTTCAGCGTCTTCACCGCCCTCAGTATACCAGCATGCCTATCATGAATGATGCAAACATTCGGCCTCTCCTTCACAATTGCTATCTTTAACTGTCTGAAGAACCACAACCAGCTCTCCGTGTTTTCGCTCTCCACAAAAGCAAATGCCAGTGGGACGATTTGGTTGTTTCCATCTTGTGCAATGGCCATCAAAATCTGACCCTTGTACTTACCTGTCAAAAATGTTCCATCCACACATAACACCAGTCGACAGTATCTAAATGCTTCGATGCATATGTTAAACGAGAAAAACACTCGTTCCAAAACCTTCACAGTGGAGTCCTCCGCAAACCATGAGTCTTGGATGTCAACATAGGTGCCCGGATTTCTTTCCTGCAATGTGTGCAACATACGGACAACCGAGTCGTACGAGTCAAAGAATGACCCAAATCGCGTCTCCAACGCCTTCTGCTTAGCACTCCAGGCCTTACCGTAAGATATGTTGTACTTGTATCTCTGCTTCACTGTCTTCTGGATAGCCTTTACCTCCATAGCTTTGCCCTCGACTATCTGTGTATGAAATAGTCGAGCTACGAGAGTGGAACTCAGGTTCTTATGATCCACCAACTGGTTCCTAATAATACATGTGTGCTGCACGTGGTCGCTCACCACCCAGAAGGTGTCATTCTTGCGGAGGTAGCCATGCACTCTAGCGGGACATCTCTCGTTGGTACATTCCACTGTCAAATATTTCTTGTTTGATGCGACTGTTTTAAATACCCTCTGCGTGGACATTGCCCAACTAGTTATTGCATCCTGAAGACGTTGCTTGTCGGGATATAATAAACCGACTGAGATGCTGTTCGGGTGATACTCCCATGCCGAATCGTGCCCCTCGTTCACTCTCATTAAATTTGAGAAGTCCTGATTCCATTCTTTTGGAATCGGGGCCTCATCCTGATCATCTTCTTCATCAGAGTCAGATGAATTAATATCATCAGCATCTCCATCAACATCTTCAGCTTCCATCTGCTGCTGCAAAACCTCATCTTCATCGTCTGAAAATATCTCGCCACATGCATCATCTGCCGCTGCACCTAATGCATGACTACTCTGCCCTGTTTCATACCCAATGTCGTCGGCATATGACATGGCCACAGCAGGCTCATCAGCTGGTTCCATGCTCTGCCAAGAACCTAAACCAATTGCATGGCTCCTGTGGCTTGACTCGGCCTCCCCTCCGACAGTAATCGGCTTCGCAACCACAAGGGCGATTGGGGATGTTTGCCGCCGCTCACACTCTTTCAACCAGCCGACCCACTGAGAGGTACGCTCTATCTCTTTCAACTGATAATATATATTGCTAGTTGAGTTGCTCCACAATGCTTGTAAGCTGACAGTGTACAGCTTACGATCCCATCCTAAGAACACCATTAACATCCTCTTGAATTCCCCAATACGCATACTCTGAGGATCAGTGAACTCCACCTCATGATACTCGAAGTCACTAAGATCAGCTCCAGCATCACTGCTACGGACCGCACCGTACCCATAATGAATAACAAATCTAACTAATCCAGACATGACTCCTGCTACATAAAAATCCTACTTCCGTCAACTACACCGCTAAAATATATATACACAAAATTACAGTACCACCATTTGAGAATAAGATTTTTACCCTCGTAGCGTGCGAATCACCACCTCAAAACTTGCTCACGTCACACCACTTCCAATGCACCGGAATCAACAAGAACACTATAACCTGGAGAATACAAAAACAGCATCAAGAACGCTACATAATACAACAAGAACAGTAGAACACCTACAAGAAATTTTACATGCCACTATACGCACCATAATTATTTCTCCATAATTATGCCCATATCTTTACACAAACTACATCTACATGCCACTATACGCACCATAATTATTTCTCCATAATTTAGCCCATATCTCTACACCGCTAAACTATATCAACAAAAAATACACGACCACCATATAAGATTAACATGTTACCCTTGAAGCTTGAAAATCACCACATTGCACCAGCCTCACGTCACACCTCTTCTGCAGCAACAAAATCAACATGTAGAACACAAGAACAATATCAAGAACAGATGAACAGCTACAGGAATACTAACACCAACTACACCAAAATGCGACTAAACAGACCAACGAAATTTATGTACAAGCTAACCCATTTGTAGATCGGGCTATCCTCTACTTCTTGCAACAAATCTCACGTGATCAAGAAATGGCCTCAAAATCGAAAGAAAACTGATTTGGGAAGAAGAGGCTGAGCTGAGAGTGTGAGCTACGCGAGAGAGAGGAAGAGAGAAACTGAGTGAGAGAGAGAGGATAGCACGGCAGGGGGTGCGGGGGCGACTTAGCCGTGGTGCCATGGACTTATCGCACCCGCCGGGCGCGACAGGTAAGATTCCTGTCGGCCGGATGCGACAGGGCCTTTCGCGTCCCTCGAGGCACTGTCTGGCATGCGGGGGAAAAGCTGCACCAACGTATCGCGTCCGCCGGATCCGACTTCTCCCTAATCGCGTCCGCCGGTTTCGAGTACATCTTGTCGCAACCGCCAGATAAAATGGTGCCTTAGATTCCTAATCGCTGAACTAATCATACTATTTATGTTATTGCTGAAAAAAAGTGCAATAAAAAAAAATCGCCCATGTGTCATCACCAACCACCATTGGGATAACCATCTTTGAATCTCTCAAGTTCTTCTGTACTGTGTATCTATGAAATCTTGCACTTCGTAATGAACATATTTACCCGCAAAAAAAGTAATGAACATATTTGTTATTGTAGCTGACAAGCAGGCCATTAATTCGGAGCAGCGCCAGCTGCAGATAATATATGAAATCAAATAAGACAAACTAGACAGATGCAAAGGTGGTTGAGGAGAACATCACGAAACATGGTAAGGTTGGGCTTTCGCAATGCGAGGAAAGTAAGAGATCGTGGCTAGCTAGCATGCCCGCAATGTTGCCTAAGAACATAAGATCAAGCTAAGAAAAAGTATATACGTTCAAGGGGCTGGATAGGGAGATGACGAGCCCGTCAATCTTCTGCTTCCAGTCCGACTCTGGAGAGGAGATCCAATGTTCCAAAATTTGGGAAACCCGAAAATGAGGACTCTAGTGATCATTATATTTTCTTACTTCTCCAGGGTTGTTTCAGTAATTTCGTGGGACACCTATCCAGCTGGGAAAATATCACATGATACCATAGTTTAGATGACACGATGATCCCATATTTCAAAATTCAAATTTTGAAGTTTCAAATAAATTCAAAAAACGTGAGTTTTTGCAAGATATGTTTCTACAATTCCGATAGTTTTCTGAACCAAATTCAAATTACACATGGAGAAAAAAATCAAATCAATATGTGAATAGTAGTATTTGTGCTTTTGTCTTTTTCGACACTATTCATGTTAGATTTATCTTTTGTACTTTCTCTGTGTATATTTTGATTTTGGTTCTCAAATAGGGACTCTAGACAAATATGCTGTAAACGCTAACATATTTTTGTGTAATTTCTAGAAACTTATAAGTAAAATTTTAAGATGTGGTAACATGGTATCATTTAAAGTGTGGTATCATGTGACACTTACCCCGCCTATCCATGTACTGTGATTCATTGTACCATGTAACTTTTTTTTTTTGAAACATGCAGGAGAGCTGGATGAATATATTAGAAAAATAATTCCAAAAAAGCACTCAAAGGCCTACAGGAAAAGAAAGACAACAAGACCAAAACAGACTACCACAACGCCAAAAGAACTACATTGCCGGCAGAGAATACGATTAGGGCTAGCTAAACCCACTGCTTGGCTTCAGCTTTTTTTTCAATGATGCTAATGTAACGATTTCACATACACTACAGCACACAGGCGCTATGCCGACGGCCGAGGGCCGTCGGGTCAGGTGCAGAAGGCCGTCGGGCCCGGCTAACCCGACGGCAGCCGTCGGCGTAGCCCCGTCGGCGTATTCCGGCGTCGGGCCAGCCTCTGAGGCCGTCGGGTCAGAGCAGAGCCGTCGGGTCAGCGTCACGCCGACGGTCGGCCGGATGCCGTCGGTCCACTTTTGCCGTCGGCTTAGCAGTCGGAGGGTCCCACCGTCGGTTAACGCCGTCCAGGGTCTACGCCGACGGCATTGCCGTCGGCTCAAGTTAGCAGGCTGGCCGGCCCATATGGTACATGATTCGGCCCGATTAGCAGCCAAAGGCTATGCCGACGGCATTGCCGTTGGGTTAGCCACTGCCATTTGGCCATATTGGCAGGGCTAACCCGACGGCAATGCCGTCGGCATAGCACCTGGCAATTTTTTTTTTTGAAATTTAGGTTTTCAGCTCGATATTTAGCAGGATATTTAGCATGCAGGCAATATAATAAAACAAATATATAAATGCATCATGTTATCACACATTCATATGCATAGTATCACATATCACACACATAGTATCATGCATACATACATAGTATCACATATCCAACATCGTGCATACATAGTACCGCCCACACACGCTCGCACTACCTACTCGGCGTTGACCCCATTTCTGACCTAGTGAAATTTGGAAAGCGCTCGTCGGCCGCGGTCGCCGTATCTCCAACGGAAGACCCAGGAGAAGCCGAAGGAGTACGACGAGCACTTGGATGAATCGGCGTGATCTCTCGTGACGTACTCGGCGTTGCCCCGTCACCACCAAACTCGGCGTTCCGAGAACGGCCCGTTCTCTACATGTTTTGAACAAGAGTTAGCAACTTGCGACACGTTGGCATAGAGAAGGAGCAAGTATGCATGTTGGAGAAGAACTTACCGGGGTCTGTGCGTAGTACTGGGCAGCGAAGGCTTCCTTGTGTAGGCACACTAGGTTAGGCCCCGGCTCAGGTGGCCGCTCTGACTCTAGCGCCGCGCTCCGCTCTCCAGTTCTAAGGAACATCTTCACCGCCTGTAAGATAGTTTGGATGTCAGATAATGCAAAGATAAATGTTCAAAGTAGCTAGGATAAGAACAAGACGGCTCATCTTTTGCAAAGGTTTGAAACTTACGTCGGTGGACTCTAGGAGGTACGTATCGAAGGCACGTCTCTTCTGCTCCCACGCATCTAGTTCGGCCCGATATCCCGCATAGTAGGCATCGTATGCCGCCTCGAACTCATGCTACAATGTCAAAATTCATGAATTCTCGTCAACTTAGCCATTTTAGGGATGAATGTCGGAAAGATGATGAAAATGAGAACTTACATCGACCCGTGTAGTAGTCCTGCGAGGTGGCGGTGGCGGGACAGAGGGGCAGTCGGCGGTGAGGGTAGCTTTCACACGCGTGAGGGTCGTGGTAGGCTGGATCACCGCATTAAGAACGCGGTAACGGCCATGCTGCCGGCCACGCCCCGAGACGATCACCGAAGTCTCGTCAACCTCGACCGCCGCGGGGTCATCCACCTCTGGATGGAAACCCTGCAAAGTACTCGAGTACGAAGAGAAGTCCTCCGCGGTGTTGCCGTAGAACAGAGGGAGCGCAGGCTGAGGCTCATGGAGGTCGGGAGGCGCAAGCCTCATCGCCAGCCACACCTGCATGTCGGTGGGCATCACGCCGGTCTCACGAAACTGCATCGCGAAAGAGATGTAACGGTTATCAAGTAGGTAAATGAGAGGAAATAAATACAAGTTGTTTGAGGGTAAATAAATACCATCTTTGCCTTGAAGCGATCATGGTTCCTGTTGCCCGCATTGTGTGTTCCCTCGGTGCCGCGGTTTGCCTTGTTCTGCGAGCTCACATCGTTGAAGGCATCGTCCTTCCCCATCCACCTGAGGGCAAGCTCCTTCCATGCCTCCACTTTCTCATCGGTCCACAAGGGGCGAACTTGAAAAATGAACATACGGAGTCAGTTGAGGAGCAGATAATGCAATTGCAACTTGGAAGCACATTGCCAATTTACTTACCGATACATAATCATCTAGCGTCATCGGAGGCGGATCATTGATAAGCTCATGCTTCGTCATCGTCCTGCCGAGCTTCTCAGCCAAGAAGTGGTTCATGGATGTGTGCTTCTGATTGTAGAACTGCTGGCGTGTGAGCTTCTGACACGCCCTCCGCAAAGTCGCGTTCGCCAACTCCTGATGCTCTGGAAGCACCATGTGCCACTTCTGCACATCATGCATAAAAATTTGTGAGGGTCATGGGCTAGCATGGTGAGGTCATGAACTATGAATGGAATTCATAAAGTATATGCACTTACCCAAAACTTGGCAATCACAGCATCAGAAGCTTTCCCAAAGCCAACACAATCTGCGGCCTCATAGTCCGCCCAATGGACGGCAAGCTTAGGCACGCCGCCGGGGACCACTGTGTACAAGCCCGGCCAATACATCCTAATGGCAGCTCCAAGCAAGCCATTAGGAAGTCGGGCCCCCGGCGGAACGATCCAATTGCTGCATAATAATCAAACATTAGTACATGCCAAGAATGAAATTACATGTTCAAAAATTACTATAGACACTTACTCAACGCCGTTAGGCTCAATGAGGAGCTTGCTTGGAACCTTCTCATACTTCTCATACTTCTTGACTTTACGGCTAAAACCTTGGGAAACACATCTCAACTCATCCGTCATCTCAATGTTGGGATCCGCTCCCTACAAGTTCAGTTCAAATTGTTTTTGTGCATTAATTACGTGTAAAAGGGACAAGTCACGGATTGCAAAGTAAGAAGGACAGGCTAGAAATTACTTTGTCCCTGAACCAAGCCGAGAATTTTTTCTTTCCAGGGGCACCCTCTTTTAGAAGAGTGTCCACCTCCACGGCATCGGGACCCGTCGTTCCCGACCAGTGTTCATCAATAAATTGGCTAAAAGGAGAAAATAAGTATTAGACCGAAACCAAGTTACTAGTTGCAAAGTAATATGTTCACCATTTTACCTGGCGAAATCGACAACTTCATTCATGTTCATAAGCACATATAGCATTATGCAATCCTTCTCTTCATTGGTGATGATATAACTTTTTGAGCCACCGGCCTTGCCACCGGGACATTGGAAGAGGAGGAGCTTGGGACTATGCTTGGGCTCATCGACATTGTACCGAGAGACCTGGTTATGCAGAGTGGGAACATCATCGGCATAGTAAGTTGTCGAGGCGTTTGCCATCTCCTCAAGCTGAGTTGCCTCAACTATGCATGCTTCAATCTTAGCTTTGTTTCCACATTTGTATCGAATATACTTGAACTCTCTCTCAATACAGAACTGCCAACGAAACTGCACTGGTCCACCCAAGAGTGCCTCGTTCGCAAGATGAACAACGAGATGTGCCATCGGAGTAAAGAAGCCTGGCGGAAAGATCGTCTCTAACTTGCATAGCAACTCCGGCACTAGATCATGCAGCTTCTCAATCATCAGGGGACATATCTGCTTAGCACAGAGCGTGCGGAAAAAATGACTCAACTCCGCAAAAACTCGCCAGACATGCTCGGGGAGATACCCTCGAACCATCACCGGCATCAGCCGCTCAATCCATATATGATAGTCGTGACTCTTGAGCCCGGTGACTTTTCCTGTTACAAGATTGACTCCCTTACTCATATTCGAACAATAACCATCAGGGAACATCACGACGTATTTGAGCCACTTGAAAGCCTCCTTCTTTTGGATGTTATCAAGACAGAAGTTGGAATGCGGTTTGAACCAATTTGTTCGATTGCGGTCAGGAGGCTGCATGTGTAATTTTGTCCTATCACATAGCTGCTCAACATCGACTCTAGCCTTAACATTATCCTTTGACTTGCCAGCAATGTTCAAGACTGTGTGAAAGATGGACTCTGCGACATTCTTTTCGGTGTGCATCACATCGATGTTATGGGGAAGTTCGAGGTCCTTGTAATACTCAAGCTGAGTTAAGCCTGCCACGTGAGTCCAGTTATGCGTTTGACCATATCCCTCAAATTGCGGGCCACCTCCCTCTTTAGGCAGGAGAGCCCGTAGCTCGGCATCAACAGCTGTACCATCGAACGTAGGTATCTCCTTTTCTTCAAGCACAACTTTGCCCTTCGTGAAGTTCTTTTTGTCTTCTCTGAACCGATGCCCTCTTTTAAGAAACTGCCGATGCATGTCAAAGGAGGTACGTTTGTGACCCGCATTTAGCCAAAGGAACTCAAGTCGGTGCCTACACACTGGGCATGGGAACTTACCAGCTGTACACCAACCGCAGAATAGGGCATACCCGGGTAGGTCGTGCATGGAATAGTGGAACCAAACTTTCATGAGGAAGTTTGTCTTTGATGCTCGATCATATGTCAACGTCCCGTGGTGCCAAGAGTGGTTCAAATCATCCACAAGCGGCTGCATATAGACACTTAGATTCTTCCCCGGGTAGTCGGGCCCTGGAATGACCAGCGACAGGAATATGGTCTTCCTTTGCATTAGGACTCCGGGAGGGAGATTGAGCGGAATAACAAACACGGGGCAGCAGCTATACGATGAAGCCGACATACCATATGGATTGAATCCATCGGTTGCTATCGCAATCCTGACATTCCGAGCATCTGCTGCCTCATTGGGGTGTTTGTCATCAAAGTTCTTCCATGCCTTACCATCAGATGGATGACCCATCTTTATCTTTCCGTGCTCGTCCGGGTATCTCTTCCCCTTCTTATGCCACATCATCTGTGTGGCAGACTCCTCCGACATGTAAAGCCGCTGGATTCTTTTTATGAATGGGAGATAACGAAGAATCTTCACGGCGACTTTTGTCTGCTTCTTCTGACCATCAGGTCCCTTCACCTCATGATACCTAGAGGCCCCACACTTTTTACAATACTTGTCATCCGCAAACTCTTTTCGAAACAGAAGGCAACCTTTAGGACAGCAATCTATCTTTTCATAATCCATGCTGAGCGCTTTCAGAATTTTCTTTGTTTCATACATGGTTTTAGGCATGCAATGTCCTTCGGGCAACAGGTTACCAGTAGTTCTCAAACCCGCTTCATAGCTTGCTCGGGTGTTGCCATACTGGACCTTGTTGGCTAGAGCTTGCGAGATGGCATCGAGCTGAGAAATTTTTGCACCCTCATACAGAGGCCTCTTAGCCGCGGCCATCATATCATAGAAGGCCTTTGCGGTTGGCTCTGGTTCCTCCGGTTCTGGCGGTTCCTCTGGTTCTGGCGGTTCCTCCGGTTCTGGTGGTGAATCTGGCATGTACGCATCATGGAGATCATCTAGCAAATATCTAATCCCATCATCCTCATTGCCATCGATTCGCTATCGCATCACCTCACCTCTATCACGGTCGTACTGAGAAAAGTCGACCGAGGTAACATAGTTAGGCATATACCCATGCAACCAAAGGTGCTTGGTCATGTCATCCTTTCCCTGACGATGACGCCTGTTGCACCGTGTGCAAGGACAACTTGGACGAACACCTAACTTTGAACCACGTGCCAACTCCTTCACTAATAAATATGTCTTCGATACCCACTCAGCTGTTTTTTCAGTCGCACTAATACGGCCACTGTACATCCACCCATTATCAGCCATCCTCTATTTTGTAGGTAGCCAAACAACAAATATAGCATTTTATATCAAATAATAGCTTGAAATTAAATGTATCTTATTTTTATTTACTACCGGGTAGAACGCATGCATCAACCAACATCTCTACTAGGTGGGCTCCTAGCAGCCGCCGGATCCGTAGATTGAGTACATTCTCCATGCTCTACCTCGGTCCGAGACAGAATTTCGGCAGCACCTCCCCACTGCTCTCCCGATACACGTCTCAACAAAAAGCCGAGAGGATGTGTACCCGGAGAACAAAGGGGGAGGCGCTACCGAAACTCTGACTCGGACCGGGGTAGGGCACGGAGAATGTACCCAACTACGCATCCGCCGACTGTCCCGTAAATGCCGCAAGCGTTACGGCTCAAAATATGCTGACCTCTAATGCACATTTATCTACGTAACGTTTGCGGACGGGAAGTGACACCTAGGTTACGCGACTCGACGAGAAATGGAATCTACTGACATAAAAAATGCGGAGTTCGAGTTGACAATGTAGCTCACCCTCGGCTGTAGAGGAAGTAGTCGAACAACCGAGTGTCGAAGACGTCACGGAGGGGTGCTCACGACGGGGCGGTCACGACGGGGCGGTCGCGACGGACGGTCACGACGGGCGGTCCTATTTTCATTTCAATTAAAACAAATTCAAATTATTAAAACAAATTCAAATTATTAAACAAATTCACATATGCATTCACAACTAGATGCAGATACATGATCAAGATTATGAGCTAACAATCACCCCCCTAATCTTGATCCCAATTCTTCATGGAGCTTCAAAGAAGGGTCGGACGGTCATGGCCGTCGTCTCCTTGTAACGGCATCACGCCGTCCACTTCACGTGGCAGCATCACACCGCCATCTCCTCCTAGCGGCATCACACCACCGACCGCTAGCGGCATCACACCGCCAACGAGCTTCACCTTGCGCCGTCCTCCACCTCGCATGGAGTATGCCGCCGCCATAGCTGGCTTCAACGGCATCTCACCGCTGTCGCCGCAGGCCTCCGGGATCTTCTCGCTCTGATACCAATTGTTGGCGCTGCAGCTTGCAGCGCCTCTTCTTCCGCCTCTCTCAACTCTGACGAAAAATAGGCAACGCCTGAAGGTGCCCACTAACACCACCTAGCTGCTCTATGCACGCACACACGGCACACTGCCCACTAACTCAACTAACAGCTATGCATGCGCTCACGGACCTGATAAGTTTCCTAGAATCACTCTGCACCACTTAACCTGGCCACGCACACACGCGCATGCAGCTAACAAACCCAGCACATACATAGCAGCCTCTCGCCACCATCGGCATCTCGCCGCGCGCGCGCCCGCATCACACGGCCATGCGTCGTCTCCGGCATCTCACCATGCGCACATGCTGGACTGAGCCACACTTCTTTGCAACTAACTAAATGCAAGATCAAAATAAACTAGATGCAGATACATGATCAAGATTATGAGCTAACACTAATTACAACAATTAAAGAAAAAAAAAACATGAAAATCGAGCTCACCTGCAGCTCGATCCGGCAGTGGGGGCGGGCGCGGGCACCGGGGGGCGGGGGCGGGGCCGGCCGCCGGCGCGGGGGGCGAGGCCGGGCGCCGGGGGGCGGGGGCGGGGCCGGGCGCCGGCGCAGGGGCGGGCGCCGGGCGGTGGGGGCGGGGGCGCGGGTCGGGCGGGTGGCCGCGCGGGTCGGGCGGGCGGCCGGCGGCGCGGGTGGGCGGGCGGCGGGCGGCACCGGAGGTCGGGCAGCCGGCGGCGGGGTCGGGCGGGCGGCTGCGGCGGCGGGGTCGGGTCGGCGGCGGGGAGGGGGGCTCGGGGGGAAATAAGGAAAAAAGAGGAGAGAGAGAGAGGGGCCGGGCAGGGCCCGCGCGTTTATTAGGGTTAGGCTAAGCCGACGGCTAGAGATATGCCGACGGCATGCCGTCGGCTTAGCCCTTTAAAATTTTTTTTTATTTTTTTTATTTTTTATTTATTTATTACATTTATTTAAATTGATAATTAGGTTAATATTTTCTTTTTTTTTAATTTTTTATTTATTTATTACATTTATTGCGCTGTCCGATGGCATTGTTGCGCTGTCCGATGTCTGGCAGGTAAAACGGCACCGGTGGCATTGTTGCGCTGTCCGATGCCTGGCAGGTAAAACGGCCGCGGCGCTGTGCGCCGCAGGTGGGCGCGCTCGCGCTGCTGCGTTCCATCGGCGATGCCTCATACGGAGATAGCTATAGGGGTAGATCTCCGAACCCCCTCTGTCTAGGGTTTCGCCGGATAAGTACCACCGGAGCGTCGTCCACCCTAGAAAAGTTGCATGCATGTGTCCCTAACATATGTGTATAGGTGTGACCCAAGGTTGGTACATGCAATATAGGTAGTTCCCGGGCATGGCCTTCTTCAGAGACATGGGCTGTTAACACTTGGTGAAATCCAGGATCTGTACGTGGAAACTCCCGCTACGGGTCTACCGGAGCCTTTTTCATGGTAAAGTGGGCCCAACCTTTGCTTTCCATGTATATATGTTCTAAACAAACCAAAATAAAGCAGAAGATCCATCGGCGATGCCTCGTAAAGAGAAAGCTATAGGGGTAGATCTCCGAACCCCCTCTGTCTAGGGTTTCGCCGGATAAGTACCACCGGAGCGTCGTCCACCCTAGAAAAGTTGCATGCATGTGTCCCTAACATATGTGTATAGGTGTGACCCAAGGTTGGTATATGCAATATAGGTAGTTCCCGGGCATGGCCTTCTTCAGAGACATGGGCTGTTAACACTTGGTGAAATCCAGGATCTGTACGTGGAAACTCCCGCTACGGGTCTACCGGAGCCTATTTCATGGTAAAGTGGGCCCAACCTTTGCTTTCCATGTATATATGTCCTAAACAAACCAAAATAAAGCAAAAGATCCATCGGCGATGCCTCGTACAGAGAAAGCTATAGGGGTAGATATCCGAACCCCCTCTGTCTAGGGTTTCGCCAGATAAGTACCACCGGAGCATTGTCTAACGTAGGAAACATGCATGCATGTGTCCCTAACATATGTGTATAGGTGTGACCCAAGGTTGGTCCATGCAATATATATAGGGACCGGGCAAGGCCTTCTTCACATACGTGGGCTGTTAACACTTGGTGAAATCCAGGATCTGTACGTGGAAACTCCCGCTACGGGTCTATCGGAGCCTATTTCATGGTAAAGTGGGCCCAACCATTGCTTTCCATGTATATATGTCCTAAACAAACCAAAATAAAGCAAAAGATCCATCGGCGATGCCTCATACAGAGAAAGCTATAGGGGTAGATCTCCGAACCCCCTCTGTCTAGGGTTTCGCCGGATAAAGACCACCGGAGCGTCGTCCACCCTAGAAAAGTTGCATGCATGTGTCCCTAACATATGTGTATAGGTGTGACCCAAGGTTGGTCCATGCAATATATATAGGGACCGGGCAAGGCCTTCTTCACATACGTGGGCTGTTAACACTTGGTGAAATCCAGGATCTGTACGTGGAAACTCCCGCTACGGGTCTATCGGAGCCTATTTCATGGTAAAGTGGGCCCAACCATTGCTTTCCATGTATATATGTCCTAAACAAACCAAAATAAAGCAAAAGATCCATCGGCGATGCCTCATACAGAGAAAGCTATAGGGGTAGATCTCCGAACCCCCTCTGTCTAGGGTTTTGCCGGATAAAGACCACCGGAGCGTCGTCCACCCTAGAAAAGTTGCATGCATGTGTCCCTAACATATGTGTATAGGTGTGACCCAAGGTTGGTACATGCAATATAGGTAGGTCCCGGGCATGGCCTTCTTCAGTGACATGGGCTGTTAACACTTGGTGAAATCCAGGATCTGTACGTGGAAACTCCCGCTACGGGTCTACCGGAGCCTATTTCATGGTAAAGTGGGCCCAACCTTTGCTTTCCATGTATATATGTCCTAAACAAACCAAAATAAAGCAAAAGATCCATCGGCGATGCCTCGTACAGAGAAAGCTATAGGGGTAGATATCCGAACCCCCTCTGTCTAGGGTTTCGCCAGATAAGTACCACCGGAGCATCGTCTAACGTAGGAAACATGCATGCATGTGTCCCTAACATATGTGTATAGGTGTGACCCAAGGTTGGTCCATGCAATATATATAGGGACCGGGCAAGGCCTTCTTCACATACGTGGGCTGTTAACACTTGGTGAAATCCAGGATCTGTACGTGGAAACTCCCGCTACGGGTCTATCGGAGCCTATTTCATGGTAAAGTGGGCCCAACCATTGCTTTCCATGTATATATGTCCTAAACAAACCAAAATAAAGCAAAAGATCCATCGGCGATGCCTCATACAGAGAAAGCTATAGGGGTAGATCTCCGAACCCCCTCTGCCTAGGGTTTCGCCGGATAAAGACCACCAGAGCGTCGTCCACCCTAGAAAAGTTGCATGCATGTGTCCCTAACATATGTGTATAGGTGTGACCCAAGGTTGGTACATGCAATATAGGTAGGTCCCGGGCATGGCCTTCTTCAGAGACATGGGCTGTTAACACTTGGTGAAATCCAGGATCTGTACGTGGAAACTCCCGCTACGGGTCTACCGGAGCCTATTTCATGGTAAAGTGGGCCCAACCTTTGCTTTCCATGTATATATGTTCTAAACAAACCAAAATAAAGCAGAAGATCCATCGGCGATGCCTCGTACAGAGAAAGCTATAGGGGTAGATCGCCGAACCCCCTCTGTCTAGGGTTTCGCCGGATAAGTACCACCGGAGCGTCGTCCACCCTAGAAAAGTTGCATGCATGTGTCCCTAACATATGTGTATAGGTGTGACCCAAGGTTGGTACATGCAATATAGGTAGGTCCCGGGCATGGCCTTCTTCAGAGACATGGGCTGTTAACACTTGGTGAAATCCAGGATCTGTACGTGGAAACTCCCGCTACGGGTCTACCGGAGCCTATTTCATGGTAAAGTGGGCCCAACCTTTGCTTTCCATATATATATGTTCTAAACAAACCAAAATAAAGCAAAAGATCCATCGGCGAGGCCTCATACAGAGAAAGCTATAGGGGTAGATCTCCGAACCCCCTCTGTCTAGGGTTTCGCCAGATAAGTACCACCGGAGCGTCGTCTAACGTAGAAAACTTGCATGCATGTGTCCCTAACATATGTGTATAGGTGTGACCCAAGGTTGGTCCATGCAATATAGGTAGGTCCCGGGCAAGGCCTTCTTCAGAGACGTGGGCTGTTAACACTTGGTGAAATCCAGGATCTGTACGTGGAAACTCCCGCTACGGGTCTACCGGAGCCTATTTCATGGTAAAGTGGGCCCAACCTTTGCTTTCCATGTATATATGTCCTAAACAAACCAAAATAAAGCAAAAGATCCATCGGCGATGCCTCGTACAGAGAAAGCTATAGGGGTAGATATCCGAACCCCCTCTGTCTAGGGTTTCGCCAGATAAGTACCACCGGAGCATCGTCTAACGTAGGAAACATGCATGCATGTGTCCCTAACATATGTGTATAGGTGTGACCCAAGGTTGGTCCATGCAATATATATAGGGACCGGGCAAGGCCTTCTTCACATACGTGGGCTGTTAACACTTGGTGAAATCCAGGATCTGTACGTGGAAACTCCCGCTACGGGTCTATCGGAGCCTATTTCATGGTAAAGTGGGCCCAACCATTGCTTTCCATGTATATATGTCCTAAACAAACCAAAATAAAGCAAAAGATCCATCGGCGATGCCTCATACAGAGAAAGCTATAGGGGTAGATCTCCGAACCCCCTCTGTCTAGGGTTTCGCCGGATAAAGACCACCGGAGCGTCGTCCACCCTAGAAAAGTTGCATGCATGTGTCCCTAACATATGTGTATAGGTGTGACCCAAGGTTGGTACATGCAATATAGGTAGGTCCCGGGCATGGCCTTCTTCAAAGACATGGGCTGTTAACACTTGGTGAAATCCAGGATCTGTACGTGGAAACTCCCGCTACGGGTCTACCGGAGCCTATTTCATGGTAAAGTGGGCCCAACCTTTGCTTTCCATGTATATATGTCCTAAACAAACCAAAATAAAGCAAAAGATCCATCGGTGATGCCTCGTACAGAGAAAGCTATAGGGGTAGATATCCGAACCCCCTCTGTCTAGGGTTTCGCCAGATAAGTACCACCGGAGCATCGTCTAACGTAGGAAACATGCATGCATGTGTCCCTAACATATGTGTATAGGTGTGACCCAAGGTTGGTCCATGCAATATATATAGGGACCGGGCAAGGCCTTCTTCACATACGTGGGCTGTTAACACTTGGTGAAATCCAGGATCTGTACGTGGAAACTCCCGCTACGGGTCTATCGGAGCCTATTTCATGGTAAAGTGGGCCCAACCATTGCTTTCCATGTATATATGTCCTAAACAAACCAAAATAAAGCAAAAGATCCATCGGCGATGCCTCATACAGAGAAAGCTATAGGGGTAGATCTCCGAACCCCCTCTGTCTAGGGTTTCGCCGGATAAAGACCACCGGAGCGTCGTCCACCCTAGAAAAGTTGCATGCATGTGTCCCTAACATATGTGTATAGGTGTGACCCAAGGTTGGTACATGCAATATAGGTAGGTCCCGGGCATGGCCTTCTTCAGAGACATGGGCTGTTAACACTTGGTGAAATCCAGGATCTGTACGTGGAAACTCCCGCTACGGGTCTACCGGAGCCTATTTCATGGTAAAGTGGGCCCAACCTTTGCTTTCCATGTATATATGTTCTAAACAAACCAAAATAAAGCAGAAGATCCATCGGCGATGCCTCGTACAGAGAAAGCTATAGGGGTAGATCTCCGAACCCCCTATGTCTAGGGTTTCACCGGATAAGTACCACCGGAGCGTCGTCCACCCTAGAAAAGTTGCATGCATGTGTCCCTAACATATGTGTATAGGTGTGACCCAAGGTTGGTACATGCAATATAGGTAGTTCCCGAGCATGGCCTTCTTCAGAGACATGGGCTGTTAACACTTGGTGAAATCCAGGATCTGTACGTGGAAACTCCCGCTACGGGTCTACCGGAGCCTATTTCATGGTAAAGTGGGCCCAACCTTTGCTTTCCATGTATATATGTTCTAAACAAACCAAAATAAAGCAGAAGATCCATCGGCGAGGCCTCGTACGGAGAAAGCTATAGGGGTAGATCTCCGAACCCCCTCTGTCTAGGGTTTCGCCGGATAAAGACCACCGGAGCGTCGTCCACCCTAGAAAAGTTGCATGCAAGTGTCCCTAACATATGTGTATAGGTGTGACCCAAGGTTGGTACATGCAATATAGGTAGGTCCCGGGCATGGCCTTCTTCAGAGACATGGGCTATTAACACTTGGTGAAATCCAGGATCTGTACGTGGAAACTCCCGCTACGGGTCTACCGGAGCCTATTTCATGGTAAAGTGGGCCCAACCTTTGCTTTCCATATATATATGTTCTAAACAAACCAAAATAAAGCAAAAGATCCATCGGCGAGGCCTCATACAGAGAAAGCTATAGGGGTAGATCTCCGAACCCCCTCTGTCTAGGGTTTCGCCAGATAAGTACCACCGGAGCGTCATCTAACGTAGAAAACTTGCATGCATGTGTCCCTAACATATGTGTATAGGTGTGACCCAAGGTTGGTCCATGCAATATAGGTAGGTCCCGGGCAAGGCCTTCTTCAGAGACGTGGGCTGTTAACACTTGGTGAAATCCAGGATCTGTACGTGGAAACTCCCGCTACGGGTCTACCGGAGCCTATTTCATGGTAAAGTGGGCCCAACCTTTGCTTTCCATGTATATATGTCCTAAACAAACCAAAATAAAGCAAAAGATCCATCGGCGATGCCTCGTACAGAGAAAGCTATAGGGGTAGATATCCGAACCCCCTCTGTCTAGGGTTTCGCCAGATAAGTACCACCGGAGCATCGTCTAACGTAGGAAACATGCATGCATGTGTCCCTAACATATGTGTATAGGTGTGACCCAAGGTTGGTCCATGCAATATATATAGGGACCGGGCAAGGCCTTCTTCACATACGTGGGCTGTTAACACTTGGTGAAATCCAGCATCTGTACGTGGAAACTCCCGCTACGGGTCTATCGGAGCCTATTTCATGGTAAAGTGGGCCCAACCATTGCTTTCCATGTATATATGTCCTAAAGAAACCAAAATAAAGCAAAAGATCCATCGGCGATTCCTCATACAGAGAAAGCTATAGGGGTAGATCTCCGAACCCCCTCTGTCTAGGGTTTCGCCGGATAAAGACCACCGGAGCGTCGTCCACCCTAGAAAAGTTGCATGCATGTGTCCCTAACATATGTGTATAGGTGTGACCCAAGGTTGGTACATGCAATATAGGTAGGTCCCGGGCATGGCCTTCTTCAGAGACATGGGCTGTTAACACTTGGTGAAATCCAGGATCTGTACGTGGAAACTCCCGCTACGGGTCTACCGGAGCCTATTTCATGGTAAAGTGGGCCCAACCTTTGCTTTCCATGTATATATGTCCTAAACAAACCAAAATAAAGCAAAAGATCCATCGGCGATGCCTCGTACAGAGAAAGCTATAGGGGTAGATATTCGAACCCCCTCTGTCTAGGGTTTCGCCAGATAAGTACCACCGGAGCATCGTCTAACGTAGGAAACATGCATGCATGTGTCCCTAACATATGTGTATAGGTGTGACCCAAGGTTGGTCCATGCAATATATATAGGGACCGGGCAAGGCCTTCTTCACATACGTGGGATGTTAACACTTGGTGAAATCCAGGATCTGTACGTGGAAACTCCCGCTACGGGTCTATCGGAGCCTATTTCATGGTAAAGTGGGCCCAACCATTGCTTTCCATGTATATATGTCCTAAACAAACCAAAATAAAGCAAAAGATCCATCGGCGATGCCTCATACAGAGAAAGCTATAGGGGTAGATCTCCGAACCCCCTCTGTCTAGGGTTTCGCCGGATAAAGACCACCGGAGCGTCGTCCACCCTAGAAAAGTTGCATGCATGTGTCCCTAACATATGTGTATAGGTGTGACCCAAGGTTGGTACATGCAATATAGGTAGGTCCCGGGCATGGCCTTCTTCAGAGACATGGGCTGTTAACACTTGGTGAAATCCAGGATCTGTACGTGGAAACTCCCGCTACGGGTCTACCGGAGCCTATTTCATGGTAAAGTGGGCCCAACCTTTGCTTTCCATGTATATATGTTCTAAACAAACCAAAATAAAGCAGAAGATCCATCGGCGATGCCTCGTACAGAGAAAGCTATAGGGGTAGATCTCCGAACCCCCTCTATCTAGGGTTTCGCCGGATAAGTACCACCGGAGCGTCGTCCACCCTAGAAAAGTTGCATGCATGTGTCCCTAACATATGTGTATAGGTGTGACCCAAGGTTGGTACATGCAATATAGGTAGTTCCCGGGCATGGCCTTCTTCAGAGACATGGGCTGTTAACACTTGGTGAAATCCAGGATCTGTACGTGGAAACTCCCGCTACGGGTCTACCGGAGCCTATTTCATGGTAAAGTGGGCCCAACCTTTGCTTTCCATGTATATATGTTCTAAACAAACCAAAATAAAGCAGAAGATCCATCGGCGAGGCCTCGTACGGAGAAAGCTATAGGGGTAGATCTCCGAACCCCCTCTGTCTAGGGTTTCGCCGGATAAAGACCACCGGAGCGTCGTCCACCGTAGAAAAGTTGCATGCATGTGTCCCTAACATATGTGTATAGGTGTGACCCAAGGTTGGTACATGCAATATAGGTAGGTCCCGGGCATGGCCTTCTTCAGAGACATGGGCTGTTAACACTTGGTGAAATCCAGGATCTGTACGTGGAAACTCCCGCTACGGGTCTATCGGAGCCTATTTCATGGTAAAGTGGGCCCAACCTTTGCTTTCCATGTATATATGTCCTAAACAAACCAAAATAAAGCAAAAGATCCATCGGTGAGGCATCATACGGAGAAAGCTATAGGGGGTAGATCTCCGACCCCCCCGGTCTAGGGTTTCGCCGGATAAAGACCACCGGAGCATCGTCCACCCTAGAAAACTTGCATGCATGTGTCCCTAACATATGTGTATAGGTGTGACCCAAGGTTGGTACATGCAATATATATAGGGATTCAATAGCTATAGCTCCCCGGCCGCTCTCACCTGCCTCCCACGTACATATAGCTCCCGACTCATGACTTAGCGGTGTAAACTCCCACGTCGGTTCCACCGAGGGGAACCTTGTTATAGGAATGGCCAAACCTATGCTTACCATGTTCATATGTCCTAACTAAAGCTAAAGGAACACACTACCACACCTTAGTGCCGCCCTCCGGAGAAATCTAGGGGGGTAGACCGCGCGGGTGCTGCTGGCTAGGGTTTCGCCCCAGAACGGGCTTCGGGGGCCCGCATGCTACCCAGAGCATGCATGCGAACCTAACATGTGTGTGCATGTGTGTTGGTGGGTTGATGGGATTCAATAGCTATAGCTCCCCGACAGCTCTCACCTGCCTCCCACGTACATATCGCTCCCGACTCATGACTTAGCGGTGTAAATTCCCACGTCGGTTCCACCGAGGGGAACCTTGTTATAGGAATGGCCAAACCTATGCTTACCATGTTCATATGTCCTAACTAAAGCTAAAGGAACACACTACCACACCTTAGTGCCGCCCTCCGGAGAAATCTAGGGGGGTAGACCGCGCGGGTGCTGCTGGCTAGGGTTTCGCCCCAGATCGGGCTTCGGGGGCCCGCATGCTACCCAGAGCATGCATGCGGACCTAACATGTGTGTGCATGTGTGTTGGTGGGTTGATGGGATTCAATAGCTATAGCTCCCCAGCCGCTCTCACATGCCTCCTACGTACCTATCGCTCCCGACTCATGACTTAGAGGTGTAAACTCCCACGTCGGTTCCACCGAGGGGAACCTTGTCCTAGGAATGGCTAAACCTATGCTTACCATGTCTATATGTCCTAACCAAAGCTAAAGGAACACACTACCCCACCTTAGTGCCGCCCTCCGGAGAAATCTAGGGGGTAGACCGCGCGGGTGCTGCTGGCTAGGGTTTCACCCCAGAACAGGCTTCGGAGGCCCAGAAAACAAAAATACCTAAAAAATATAATTATACTATAATAATCAGTTAAAAATATGCATATTAATAAACGATTTTTTGAAAAAAAAATCAGAGGCTGAGCCGACGGCATGCCGTCGGGTCAGGCCCTCCATGATAACGCCGTTGAGCGGGCCCGAACGGCTGGCTCACGGCGAGTAGCTGAACCGACGGCCGGTCTATGCCGACGGCATGCCGTCGGGTCTGGCTGGTCTACGCCGACGGCAAAGCTGGCCCGACGGCCCGGTTGTGAGGCGTCCGTGCTGACGAGCTACGCCGACGGCCCCGATATTTGGCCGTCGGCGTAGCAGCTGGCCGTCGGCACAAAGCCTTGTTCCTGTAGTGATATGATGATAATCAGGAGTACCTTACAATCATCTTGATAAATGGATAGAGGTATGTTTGGCAATTTCCTTCCAGCCTTCTATGCATTAGACATAATTGTAAGCTTATCTCAAACTTTATTGTGTCCACGCCATAGCTCACAATCGAGACAAACGAGTAAGGAACATAAGCAGAACTCAGTACAGCTAGATTAAGATCCAAACTTTGGAAACTAATAGAAAATAATCTAGAGTGGACGACACGACATACAATTAATCTTGCAAGATTCATCCGTTAAGGTGCTGGGGTGCTAATATCAGTTCTTTTCATACGGTTCTGAGGGAGAGGGATGGGGAAATTAAGGGTTCCTCCGACGAGGAAGCAGGCGTCAAATTTCTATCTTGCGAGGGGCTCCATACAATTTCACCTATGGCAACATTTGACAGTCCAAGTGGCTAACTGAGGAAATCAGTGAGAGAACAGTACTAGCTGCTATAGGAAGTGAGGACTTGAGAGAAATTCTCCTGGAACATCGATAACGTTGACGAGTGGCTCGGGAGGAACTATGGGGGCGCTCTTCTTACTTAGCATGTTCAGGAGGGAGGCCGCGAGATTTTGGTGGGGAGTCTGGTCCAGATCGAGCACTGTGACTGCAGATGTATGATTCTGGAGTTGCTGCCTGGCAGCAGTCCAGATCGACGGTATGGCCTTGCTCTAATAAGACAAGTCCTCCAAATAACCGTAGTTCTGATGCATCCCATTTCTACCTTCGATTTTGAGCTTATCCTGTACTCCATTGTAGCGATTGAACACCTCAGGTCTCTCGTGTATGTGTGTCTCTTATTATCTAAAATCACATCTACTCCGCTATATATGGGGTAATGGGGATATTGGCAATTAAATGCAGTGACTTTAAAGACAACCATACTCCCTTAGTTGAGAGTGCGGCTCGCTATTAGAACCCGGGCACCATGAAGCCCTTTTATTTAAATACCAAAAATTTCAAATTTTAAATCTTTAAAAAAATTCAAAAAATATATCTGGATATACCCAACTGTATACACTATGATTGTGCAACTTTTCAATATGAAATACCTTGTCATGTAGGCTCAGCAAAAAAGATAAAGTGGTCAAAATTTGAAAGGAAAAAAATCTATACTGTTCATGCTCCCAGATCTGGTTTTTTGTTATTTTTATCGAGGACACAATACAATGTATTTTGAATTAAAATTTTGTACAATCGTAGTGTATGAAGTTGTCTACAACCAGGTATTTTTATTTAATTTTTTTGAAACTTTAAAATTTAAATTTTTTTGTGGTTCAAAAAACGGGCTCCACTGAGCCCGTCCACCAAAAGGACGCTCTCGTGCGGCTCCACACTTTTTACCTTTGCCTCTCTCTTTTGCTTTACGACACCTCCACATGCACTTCTCAAATAAGCGCCATGCATCAGGCGGGTGTACAGGGAGCGCCGGCAGACGTTCCTTTTTTACTGGGGCCGCCATTGCACACCCGATGCTCCCAATACCTCCGGCTCCAATAGAGTTTGATCACCAAATTGTAAATTTAAAATGTATGAAAAAATATAATAAATCCTCAGAGTTTTAAACTTGCAATATTGTTTAGAGTTTGAAAAAAACAAATAGTATGAAAATATAATTATTTGTACAAAATTTTAACAGAAAATAAATTAAATTAATGAGCATTTTCTCTGAGAGTCCACAAATGCTCCACTAGATTCTCCTGAAGATGATTATCTTCATCTCTGTTACGGATTTTTTGATGCATGGCAAGGAATGCTGAAAATTTCACCGGCACTTGATCAAGTTCGGCTAGAGGACCTTCATGATCATACGGTTGGTCATCTTTGACCGGTTCTTCACGCTCACTCTCGATAATTATGTTGTGCATAATCACATGACAGTTCATGCACTCCCACAATTAAGACCCCGGCCAAGTTAGAGCAGGGTACCTGACCATAGCAAATCGCTGCTGAAGCACACCGAATGCCCGCTCTACATCCTTCCGACAAGCCTCCTGGCACTTAGCAAAGTGAGATCTTTTCTCCGTGTTTGGCGAAGGAATGGTCTTTACAAATATAGACCACTACGGGTAGATACTATCGGCAAGCTAGTACCCTTTGTCATAATTGTTGTTGTTGATCTCAAAGTTCACCGCGGGAGCTTGTCCCTCCACCAGTCTCACAAAAATAGGAGAGTGTTGCAAACACATTGATATCATTGCGAGTTACTGCCATTCCGAAGAAAGGATGCCAAATCCAGAGGTCATAATCTGCCACCGCTTCAAGTATCACACTGCACTCTTCGGTATGTCCTTTGTACAGTCCTTGCTAAGCAAATGGGAAGTTCTTCCAACTCCAATGCATGCAATCGATACTCCCAAGCATCCTAGAAAATCCTCTAGCTGCATTTTGTGCCAAGATTCTAGCATTGTCTTATTCAGTTGGGGGTTGCAAATAGTCCTTTCCAAACACTGCCACCACCGCCCCAAAAAAATTGCCCACAGTTTCAAAGCATGTCAACTCAGCCATGCGTAGATAGTTCTCATTCGCATCGCATGGTGCTTCATACGCAATGCGATGTAGGGCATTTTTGAACTGATGAGAACCCATATAATCCCGCGCAATCAGGCTTGCACATGAAGTTGTCGTCGTACTCTCGCACACCAAACACAATCTTCATGAACATTTTCTTGTTCATCCGAAAACGATGCCAGAATTCCTTAGGGGTATTTGTTGTATCTTCTGCAAAATAATCCGAGTCAAGCAAAAGAGCACCTACATGTTGATGCCGATTCTTGTTATTGGCCTTCCCCTACCTGGAACCACCTTAGCGAGGGATGGCGGCGAGCTGCTCTCGGCAACGTAGTAGAGCGGTCAGAACCATCATCCACTATTCTTGATCGGCGGTGACATCGGCTTTGTCTTGCATCAATAGCTCCATCATCATATCGTCATTGCTATCCATTGTTGTCGGCTTTGAAAATTAGAAAACTCCTTGCGGGCGAGGTCGGCACAGGAGGTGGCGAAAGCTACTGGTTGTGGGCGACGGAGCTAGGGGAAACGACAGCGAGAAGGATGGCGTCTACTCGGTGGCACGAGTCGGTGTATGATGTTGGGAGGTGGCCAAGGGCGCGGCGGCGGCAATGGCGAATCTGGCGGGGGATGGGGTGTGAGAAGGGATGAACCGGCGCATGTGTCTGCCAAGAGGGGCCCCGCTGCATCTGTTTGGTGAAATCCGACGTGGCACGAGGTACCGGCGCTCCCAATCGGTTCCTGGCGCCTTGGGACCAGCGTGGAGTGCCGCTGTGAGCCCAAAATCACGCCGGTGCCCAATAGGGCTATTGGGAGGCTATTGGAAGCGCTGGTGGAGATGCTCTCTTCTGCTTTTTGGACTCATGCAAGGTAATGTTGTGGACTATCCACAAGATCCCAAAACCAAGGACAAGGATCACAGAAAGATAGAAAAAACAGCAATAGAAAATATAGAGAAAGCTTTTAGAAATTTGAGAGAAACCAACATTATATATTTGGGAACTACTACACTTAAATTTTTCTGCTACATATTACCCCAAAATATTACCCAAAGGTGTTACAACGTGTCAAGATTACCCACACTAGCATGCTACCCGTGCGTTGCTACGGGTACACCAAATGTTGAGGCCATGCATTTAGAAAATAATTAGATTTTATTATTATTGAATGTAAATGTTCGATGAAAACACGCGTGTTGCCATGGTCTACCATAAAATCATAGAAAAAATAGCTACATCATAATATACAAACAATGAAATTCCACTTTTGTCAAAGTGTATTCTGATAAAAGATACAATTGGATGTCATGCATAGAAAGCAATGACCCAACTATCCATCTCTCCCGCACAAAGCAACATGTTGGCGTGATTGTTCGACTGGGGAGAGATTTACAGTTTACATTCACGGTGTTTACAGGACAACAACATTTTAATCCATATCTGATCATTTGCACTTCAAGAATCGCATGTGCCTAACTTCTACGTTAATTCCACTTATCAAATTAGGTGTTTCTAAAGCCCATTAAAGGAAAAACGAATCTGAAATACATATATGCAATGCCCACAAAGAATTAAAAATATGAAAGTTACTGAGAACCAGAGAAAACCTCTCCTGAAGCTGAACATAGCCATCATCAATCTTCTGAACCGAAAGACCATGCCACTTCTGCATGTGGACTTATTTACGGTTCTTCATGCTTTGATGTTCATAGCACTTATCCGCAATAAAGTTTATTGAGTAAGCTTGTTTTCTTGGTGGAAAATATGACATGAAAAATATACCCTCTGCATTCAATCAATACGGGGTGCAAGCTGCGGATATAGCCTCTGCTGCACGTCTGTAAGATTTCTTCTGTGTATCCGATAATTTGAATCCGGAAAACTCCCAGTGGCAAAGAATTAGAGAATTAGATATTCTTTCCACAACTTACAATTGTCTGATTGTTTCATATGTATTCTCTCCCATTTACCAGACTATATCTCCATGCTATCTCTCTCACCATATGACTTCAGAAGACAAAGTAACAAAAAAAATATCTGGATTAACCTTCAAAGCCTTCTCCAATATGCTAATCTAACTTTTAGTTGTTTGCCAATGTGTTGCCTTCTGTGGCTGAGTACTGCAGACTTTGTCTTGCAATTCAACAACAGAGAAAATTTCTTTAGTGGACTTGCCTATTTTGATAGCTCAAATTGTGTTGGGTAAGGAAAATTTAACATGACCTTTAAAAAAACTATCAACTATGCAGTATACAACATGCATAGCCTGATGAAAGGTATGATACCTGAAACTGAGCAAAGTGCAACAAAAAATTTCATCATGGGGACTTCCGCTTGTCATCCTATTGATTTATTTTGTCCTCCAAAGTATTTCATCTTCCAAAGATTCCTTAAGCTCCTGAAAAATTTACATAAATTGAAACAAATAGACACTTGCTAGCATAACATCAAACACTTGGCGGTCGCTCTGGAATCAGTGAAGAGGGAGACTGGGATTGTGCGATGGACTGGAACGGGGACGCAAGAGAGAGGCAGCAGCTGGTGATCATGAAGAGGAGAAGCAGGTCGCGTGACGCAGTGGACGGAGGTCCTATTCTCTCCCTCCTTTAGCAAGTCTCGCAGGGATTGGATCAAGCGAGCTCCCTCCGCCTCCCATGGCAAGATCTTCACCTTGAAGGACGCAGGCCAGTGACGCCCTACACATGGATACGTACGACACAGTGGTTTGCCAGAGTGTAGGCGGGCGGTGAGCAGCCGACACTTCCACTGGCCCAGCCAACCCCGGCCGCTACCACCATGGACGAGGCCGCCTCCTTCAGTGGACCACATGTCCTTGTGATGCAGGTGGTTGAGCTCCACCGCCGGAAGGAGAGAGGAGGAGGCATGGTGGCGGCGGCCTGGTCTTCGGAGGGTAACGGAGCAGCGTCGGTCGCGCAGGGGACCTCATCAGCAACGGCGGCCCGATCCCGGTCCCGGTTTAGTCTGGCGCCGTCGACCTATTTTTCTGTGGGGAACGGAGGGGCGCCGACCGACCGGAGGTATTCTCCATGCAGAGGCCCGCCACCGCTGCCGTTGAAGGGCATAGATAGCTGACCGGAGAGCTGGAAGTCCTGGAGTGGGCATGCGAGGCGCGGGGCCAGCGGAGGGGATAAGCTCGTCGCGGTTGTGCGCGGTGGGCGTGACTCTGGAGAAGACGACAGCGGGTTGAGGGGAGCCGACCATCTCCTCGCCGCCACCGATCCGCGGAGCTAGGCCGCAGCTTCCGCCGTCCCAAGCCACGTAACACAGCGAATTGGGCGCCGTCCATCTTCTCGCCCCCGTCGGACCGTGGAGGTGGGACTACGCTGCCGCCGTCCCGAGATGCAACCCACGCCACGGGATCGGGGGAAATAAAATAAAACTGAACCGCTTAAATCACTTCGCGGTGGCAGTTTCTTGTACCTACGTACCTACCACCCGATAGCAATTTTATAGTAGAAAAATTACGAAAAGTAAAGGTAATTTTAAAGCGACGTATCTATGTACCTACCACCCGATAGCAATTTTATAGTAGAGAAGATTAAACAATTTTCCCTTATTCTGAGTCCACATATTAGACCAACGTGGTTGGTTGGTCGCTAGAATTCAAACTCGGAAACGTAAATTTGTTGGGCTTGTCCTTACTACCATCGCCTCAGTGCAACTCCTTGTCGCCCTATGTTTCTTCCCAAGTTTAAGATTTGTGGCATCGTAGAAACCAACAAGTGTCTCTGCCTTGACAGAAACACCAAACATGTGTGTTCAAGTGAGCTGGGAAAAGGTTACATAGGAAGGATGCGCATAAATGTTGATCTGGCCATGAGGGTACACTAGTGGAAAAAAAAGGCTTCTATCCGTCACCTTTAGTCCCCAAACTATTTGGGTCAGGACTAAAGGGGGCATTAGTCCCGGTTCGTGCCGCTGGGGTACGGCCAGCACCTAGTCCCGGTTCGTAATGGACCTTTAGTCCGGTCGTTAACACGGACCGGGACTAAAGGGGTGGCGGGCGGGAACCCCACTGGCGGCGGCCTTTAGTCCCGGCCCGTGTTAACGACCGGGACTAAAGGGCGACCTTTAATCCTAGCCTTTAACACGGCCCAGGACTAAAGGCCTCTGTCTACAAAATGGAGCTTCTCTTCCCCCGAGCCTGCCAGTACACTAATGGTGGTCGGAAGCTTGGCTTGAGTGGGGAGGTCATGCTCAATTTTTTTATCAAAATTATCCAAGATTTTGAGTTATTTCATCTATCCAATTGGTTCAAAAGGTTAGCAACTTCACTCTCTCATCTTTAATTGCTAATTTAGCTCATATAATGCTCTAGATGTGGTGAGATTTGTGGCTTTAATTTGGGAGTAATTATGGGAGTTTATTTGCTTTATATAGAATTTGAGCTTAAATTAATTCCTTAGTTTGCACATGTATAGAGGTGGTGTAGTTGTATGTTGACCAAAATGAGTATGGAGTAGAAATTTGTCATGCACATATATAGCTTTTTTTATGCTTAAAAAAATAGAGGGATTTGTGGAGTAAGTAATGTTAGAAAGTAATGTGGGAGTAATTGTGAGCTTATGTGATTTACAATAATAACTTTTGAGTAGGATTTGTTTATCTGTAAGTGATTTATATTCAAGTATCTAGCTAAGCTTGTTCATTGCCTATATATCTTAATTAACTATATGATTTTTATACGCTATTATGCAGATTTAAGATGTTCGAATGCAAACAAAAGGGAATCTATGACGTTGGGTTCATTGACCCATATATCATTAATGAAAGGATGTTACAAGATCACCACAGAGACGTGGAGAATGACCTCTTCAGATTTTTTGCCAAGCAAAGTCTTAAAAGAGAACTTCTATTTCCTTACAACTTCAGGTGAGTGTTTCTATCTTGTACACATTCTTTTTTGCTTACTCGATGTTATGTGTAATTGATGAGTTATGCATGCGTGTCTGCAGTTTCCACTGGATTCTGCTAAAGATTCAATTTGACACATCAACTGTTCAAATCTTGGACTCAATGGATAAGCCCGAAGTCCTGTTTAGCGACATGAAAGCAATGCTGCAGAAGTAATTTCAATCATTACCCAACTATATCAGCTCATTTCATTAATTTCCTGATATCAAGTATTTAATAACTCATTTGTTCATTTTCTTTGCCCTGTAGCGTTTGGACACGTTTCAGAAGGTCGGTAGTAGGTGAATTCAAAGAACAGCTAACTTTTAAAAAGGTAAAGGGTTTGCAGCAACCACCGGGGACCAATCTCTGTGGATTTTACGTCTGCGAGTTCATCCAGTGGTACACCAGTGAGCGGAGAGTACATTCCACGGACTTTGATGTACGTAAATAATATTCACAATTTTCTTTTATTATAATCAATTGTTTTGAGTTTCATCCAACTTATATATATCCATATCGATCTTCTTAAAGTTGTATGTGATGCGGGAGAAGCTCCTACCAACCCAGCGCCTAAAAGCAATTCAAGAGGAGCTGGCAGGATTCATGATGAGGGAGGTCCTCTGTGAGAAAGGAGAACACTATATGGAGGACGAAGAACGCTATCTGTAATTTAGTGATCTCCATGTAACTTAGTTTGTTTTGAAACTTGTTTGAAAAATAGTTGTACATAGACTTGTTTGAAATTGTAGTATATACAGTCACAAGACATCGTATAATATTATATATGCATGCACCAAAGTGTAATGTGTATGTACTAGTCGTAGAATATAGGTACAGAAACTCGCTTGAAATTAAAATAAATCCTAATTAAGCATAAACCCTAAACCTATAATCTGAAAAAGAAAAAAAAACACTTTAGTCCCGGTTCTCATTACGAATCGGGACTAAAGGTCCCCGAGCCGGCGCTCCCAGCCATGCCCACGTGGATGGTCATTAGTCCCGGTTCATTTGCAACCGGGACTAAAGGGTGGGGGCCTTTAATCGCGCTTTGCTAGTCTCGGTTGAGCAACCGGGACTAAATGCAGTTACAGACCGGGATTAATTGCCCTTTTTCCACCAGTGGTAGGACCGTAGGAGGATATATGCCTAGATGATTTGCTCTTCTAAATTGACATCCATGTCACTAGCCACAAGCAAAATCAAAAGAAAGATAAACATTAGAGCTTTCTGGAACTGAAAAAGGATTAAGTCAATGGAAGCATTAATTAAACCATGTCCCTTTGGAATACTCACCCTTCGTCGACTGCTACTTTGCTCTGTACCATCTCAACCAGGACCGCACATGGTACCATCACGATAGGTGAAACCTCGGGGTTCTTGTGCGTCGGCTGTATGTTCCTCTAATCTTAGAAGATAGACAACATGTCGCAATGCATTGCTAGCTTCTATACATAGCAGACCACACTCTAGATTGGCACAAATTGTCTCTCATTCCTAAACCTTGTGGGTGTGATTTACTTCTAATGGCTCTTTGTGTAGGGAAAACGCATGACACCAGATCGGGTATCTCTTCCGTTAAATCTATGTATGCTGATTATATGAATGGGCATACGGTCTTCCTAAAGAAATACTTGTAGAAGATAAAGATACCACTAAAAATTCATATTTTTATATGGTTGCTTTATAAGAAGGTGATTTTAACAAAAGACAACCTTGTAAAAAGGCGAAGGACGGGATATACTACCTCCATACCGGATTATTGGGCAAATGTGTATTTTAAGACAAACTTTAACCATTAATTTTAGTTAAGAAAATATGAGATATTTGATATAAAAATTATACCATTGGAAAGTTTTTTAAATATGAATCCAATGGTATAATTTTTATCTAATATATTTTGCATTTTTTGGACTAAAATTAAAAGTCAAAGTTTGTCTCGAAGTTCGTAATTGCCCTATAATCCGGTATGGAGGGAGTACTAAATGTATATTTTGTGGTTTAAGGGAAATAATTGACCATCTATTCATCTCTTGTCATTTTTGCCGCCTTGTTTGAAGAGTAGTGCATTTTACATTTAATATACCTCTACCCATAAATATAACTAATCTGTTTGGTAATTGGTTAAATAGGATTGATAAGAAAACAAAGAAAATGAATCAGTGTTGGGGTTTGTGCTTTAGTTTGGACAATTTGGAATTTTTGAAATGAGGTAGTGTTCAATAGGTGTGCTAATCCAAATTTTCTGCAGGTTATTCACAGGGCGGCTTATTTGATTCTATGGTCGTACCTTCTTCCTGTGGAACAGCGGGGACCTTTGGATATTGGACGCAATCGCTTGATGGTGGTTGTTCGGGCTATATTTAACCAGGATGACTGGTTGCACTCTAGGCGCATTAGAGATGTCGCATAGACTTTATATAGCATGTTCTTTCTTTCGTTGGCTGATTTATACAGCCACTTTGATCGACCCATGATTGTGATGTAATAATACTATGAATACTATTTAATAAATAAGGCCGTGTTCATCATTTTTTGATGCAGAGGTTGGAACGTTTTGCTCCTATTTTGGAAAAAAGAGGTGTTTTATGATACCCTCAAATAAATAATAGCCTTTTATTTTCATCCATCCAAAGGTCCACAAGATTTGATACTGGTGTCTAAAACATGACAAGTAGTACTGATATTGGTGCCAATTTTAGCTACCGCACCAAAAAATGTCATCTACGGGCCCTAGCCCAATTGACGAGCCCTGGCCCGACATGTACTAGCTTAACGCCATAACCCTCGCTTCTCTCTGGCGATACTCAACTTCGGCGCCACCGCTGCCTCCTGGGATTCCCATCTCCGGCGCCACCGCCGCCTCAGCCCCTCCCACCGTCATGTACGGAAAGGTTTCCACCTACACACCTCCTCCTCCCATTCCCCAACAGTAGACCTGTCTCGGCCGCGGAGTCCTTGGCCTCGCCGCCGATCCAAGATCCATGGCGTCGGCGGCGGAGGTAGCGGCAGCACCGCGGTGGTGTACTGCTTCTTTTCACCTCGACCACCGTCCCGGTCGCGCTCCCGCTCCCACTCACGAGCCAACGGCATCGTCGGCGCTGTGGCGGCAACATGAGGGGCCGCGGTGGCGGTGGTGGGCCTAGCGGGATGATTTGGTACTGCGTCGACGCCCCGTCGTAGTACTGCCGCTCCAGGATCTTCTCTATGTTGCTCGGATCCCAGTACAGAGGGATCCTGCCATTTTTGGTACCAGATCAGCCCCATTCTTGTCCCTCTCGCTCGGGTGCGCGCTGGTGACTCCTGGTACTGCACTACCAGCTGAATCTAAGGTCAATCCATTTCACCAATCAGTTAGCTCTGTTTAAACTTTTACAGTAAAATCCTATGTTGAATACTGTAAATTCTTACATAAACAAAATACAAATTCAGTATGCAAATCAATGAAGTAGATAAGTGCCCTTTAATGTACGTAATTTTGTGTGTACTTGTCGCTAGCATACACCTGCACCTATGTACATTCGCATAATGCTTGCATGCAGTGATTGCTTAAGGGCAAAGCATAAATCTGGGTAAGGAGCTAACTTAGAGCATCTCTAGCGGCGTCCGAAAAAAAACGAACCATAAAACCCGAGCTCAGACCTCTGTATCTAGGTTTTATGGTTCTGAAAGTTGCGACGCAGATCAATGCCCGTAAACAAAACCATAAACTGGAATATTCCAGTTTATGGTTTCATTTACGGGCACTGATCTGCGCCGCGACACAAACCAAAACCGTAAACTGGCAAATCAATATTGGTAATGGGTTTTTCATCAACAAAATGTCACACATAGTTTGCATAGTTTTACAAACCCCTGTCATATTTGACACAAAAAGAAGCCCGCCAAACATGAATCGTGTAGATCAAGCATCGCCAACGTTGATGTCACCGCCGGAGAAATGATGGCTTGTAACTACAGCCCGTTGGGAACCCCAAGAGGAAGGTATGATGAGCACAGTAGCAAGTCTTCCCTCAGTTGTGAAACCAAGGTTTAATCGAACCAGTAGGAGAAAACTGAACTTCAGAAGATGATGCTTGCTAGCTTCATGACACTCCGGACAATGGCGCCAGTAAACTTGTTAACGGCGTATCTTCCACTAGTAGCAACGTGAAACATGCACAACACAAACAAGTACTTTGCTCTCAACTTACGATAAGGTTATCAATCTCACCGGTTTGCTGTAAACAAAGGAATGAGCGTATCGAGTGGTAATAGGATAATAGTATGCAAGAAAGTAAACAGAGCGAGTAATAGTAAAACGGTACAGCTATATAAAGGAAATTGGACCGGGGTCCACAGTTCACTAGTGATGTCTCTCCATAAGATAAATAAAGCATGTTGGGTAAACAAGTTACAGTTGGGCAATTGATAGAGTAAAGATAATGTACATACATCACTATGAGGCTTACTCTGGGCATTACGACAAAATACATAGACCATCATCCAACTGCATCTATGACTAATAATCTACTCGCGGGGAATCGTCTGAGGACCCCTTGAGTATTAAGTTGCGAACAACAGATAATTGCATTAAGCAAAGTGCATAATGTAAACAAAGCAAATGTTCTTGGACATAAGAATGTTGTTTTCTCCCTAGTGGCAACAACACATCTATAACCTTAGATGTTTCTGTCACTCCCCCAGATTAAATAGAGGCATGAACCCAACTATCGAGCATAAATACTCCCTCTTGGAGTTACTTGCATCTACTCGGCCAAGATAGCTACTAGCAATAGAAAGCATGCAAGATCATAAACAACATAGAGATAACATAAGATATAATTTAGCACATCAACTTGACATAGTACCAATACTCATCGGATCCCAACAAACACAACATGTATGATTATATAAAGATGATCTTGATCATGTAGGGCAGCTCACAAGATCTAAACATGAAGCACATGGTGGAGAAGACAACCATCTAGCTACTGATATGGACCCATAGTCCAAGGTAGACTACTCACACATCACTCCGGAGGCGACCATTGTGGTGTGGAAGGCCTCCGGCAGGATGCCGGGAAGAGCTCCTGGATCCTTCAGATCTTGATTCGACGACGGCAGCGGCTTGCAGTATGTTTTTGGGAAAAGCGATCCGTCCCTTAGGTTTTTCCCGTCGAGGGGACTTTATAGGAGAAGGGGCATCGTCAGGAGGTGGGCCAGGCGGGCTCACCATGGGTGGGCGTGGCCAGGGGCTGGGCCGCGCCCCCCCTGTGGTGTGGCCAGCCTCTGGCCCCCCTCTGTCTCATCTTCGGTCTTCGTGAAGCTTTGGTAAAAATAGGAGGTTCGGCTTTTGTTTCATCCAATTCTGAGAAAATTTACTATGTAACTTTTCTGAAACACAAAAATAGCAGAAAACAGGAAACTGGCACTATGGCATCTTGTTAATAGGTTAGTTCCGGAAAATGCATAAAAACGCCACAAAGTGTAACAAAACTCAAAGCAAATGGTGTAAGAACAAGCATGGAGCATCAAAAATTATAGATATGTTTGAGACATATCAAGCATCCCCAAGCTTAACTCATGCTCGTCCTCGAGTAGGTAAGTGATAACAAAAGAATAATTTTTGAGGTGACATGCACCATCACAATCTTGATCATCAAAGTAAGCATTGAGTGATGGGATCAAAGAACTTAAAACATGGGCAAAACAGACATATTCTTGACAATAAAAACTTAGCAACCATGTTATAACATGAAAAGAAACACAAACGAAAGATCATGAATAATGAAACAATAAAAGTCAAACGTGTGTTCAAATCATATGGAAAAAATATAGCAAATGGTTTTCAGCTTGTCCTTCATGGAATAGCAAAACATAAATGCATAGGACACCTTGAAGTTTAAGAGGGCGACTAGATACAAATAATTTAAGAACAAGTGAAACCAAAATCATGAATCAATCAATGATAAACTTTGGGACAATGCACATTAAACTCAGAATGGCAACTATGCTCTCTTAGACGGTGCATAAAGGTAGAAGGTGGTGACTCAACATAAAAGTAAAAGAGGTGCAACGTGGAACCTGCACATACACAACCAAGTACTTTGTTCCCAACTTGCGATGAGGTTGTCAATCTCACCGGTTTGCTTGAAACAAAGATTATGAGCGTATCGAGTGGAAAACAGTAGAAGTATGCGAGTAAAGTAAACAGTGCGAGTAAAGTAAACAGGTGATAGCAATATGATGGAAATAGGACCGGGGTCCACAGTTCACTAGTGGTGTCTCTCCATAAGATAAATAACACATGTTGGGTAAACAAATTACAGTTGGCAATTGATAGAATAAAGATAAACGTGATATGTCAAGAAGATCACTATGCGATTTACTCTGGGCATTACAATAAAATACATAGACCGCCATCCAACTGCATCTATGACTAATAATCCACTTGTGGCGAATCAATCCGAGAACTCCACAAGTATTAAGTTGCGAACAACAGATAATTGCATTAAGCAAAGTGTGTAATGTAAACAAAGCATAGGCCCTTGAGCATATGAATGTTGTTTTCTCCCTAGTAGCAACAGCACATCTACAACCTTAGAGGTTTCTGTCACTCCCCCAGATTAAATAGAGGCATGAACCCACTATCGAGCATAAATACCCCCTCTTGGAGTCACTAGCAACTACTCGGCCAAGATAGCTACTAACAACGGAGAGCATGCAAGATCATAAACAATATAGAGATAACATAAGATATATTTCAGTATAGAAACTCAATCATAACACCAATATTCATCGGATCCCAACAAACCAAACATGTAGAATTACATAACGGTGATCTCAATCATGTAGGGCAGCTCATGAGATCTAAACATGAAGCACATGGTGGAGGAGACAACCATCTAGCTACTGCTATGGACCCATAGTCCAAGGTAGACTACTCACTCATCGCTCCGGAGGCAAGCATGGCGATGAAGAAGACCTCCGGTGGCGATTCCCCTCTCCGGCAGGGTGCCAGGAAGAGCTTCTGGACCATCCCGATCTTCGGGTCGACGGCGGCGGCGGATCGCGATGTGTTCTGGAAAACTGAACGGGTACTTAGGTTTTTCCGTTGGGGGGGTCTTTATAGGCGAAGGGGCATCGTCAGGAGTGGACTGAGGCGGTCTCACACGTAGGGGGTGCGGCCAGGGCCTGGGCCGCGCCGCCCTGGTGTGTGGCCACCTTGTGGCCCCACTCCGTCTCCTCTTCGGATCTCTGGAAGCTTCCGGGAAAAATAAGACTTCAGGAACTTGTTTCGTCCAATTCCGAGAATATTTCCTGTGTATCACTTCTGAAACACAAAAACAGCAGAAAACAGGGAACTGGCACTGTGGCGAGTTGTTAATAGGTTAGTTCCGGAAAATGCATAAAAGTGCCACGGAGTGTAACAAAATAGTAGGCAAATGGTGTAAAAACAAGCATGGAGCATCAAATATTATAGATACGTTGGAGACGTATCAAGTATCCCCAAGCTTAACTCCTGCTCGTCCTCGAGTAGGTAAGTGATAACAAAAGAATAATTTTTGAGGTGACATGCACCTACACAATCTTGATCATATAAGTAAGCATTTGTGAGCTGGGATCATAAGAACTTAAAACATGGGCATGAAGATATAATCTTGACAATAAGAACTTAGCAACCATGTTGTAAACATGAAAATGAACACAAACAAAAGATCATGAAAATGAAACAATGAAAGTCAAACGTGTGTTCAAATCATAAGGAAAACATACAAATAGTTTTCAGCTTGTCCTTCATGGAGAGCAAAACATAAATGCATAGGACACCTTCAAGTTTAAGAGGGCGACTAGATACAAATAATTTGAGAACAAGTGAAACCAATAATATGAATCAATCAATGAAAACTTTGGAACAATGCACATTATACTAAGAATGACAACTATGCTCTCTTAATGGTGCATAAAGAAAGAAGGTGGTGACTCAACATAAAAGTAAAAGAAAGGCCCTTCGCAGAGGGAAGCAGTGATTGCAAGTTTTATAACCTTCAAAAATTATGGTACTTACCAGCTTTGAGCTCTCATTGCCCCCATCATAAGCATCTTGAATGGTTAGAGTTAATGCAAGAACAATTATGATGCATATGCTTGACAAATCATAAGTTGAAAACCTCGTGTCCCGTGAATACGAGTACCCAAACCTCATGCTACTCAACTTAGAGTCCCAAGCAAGGCTCTTGTCATTGTAAGTATATATGTATCATCGAAAATCGCCAACGGGGTACCTCCGTGCCCGATGACATGGAACAAGCCCACATCAAAATGATAGGACAAGCAGACAATGAACACCTCAACATCTCTTTTATTTGCCATTTGTTTAGCTTTTTATTGTGAGATGCGTCGTCGAATGTCCACCATGGGTATGCTGCAAATTTCCACCATGAATTATGCATGGCTTAGATTGGCGGCCCAGGCGTTTCCCTAACACATATACAAACTCCATGATCCCCACAAGATTCCCAATTCATTTCACACCGCGGGCATCCATAAACAAAAGATCACGATATCAACTCAAATAAGAAGTGCAATATTGAAAGCTTGCCCCATGGCAGCATGGTTGGGCTAGAATCCAACTTACAACTTGCAAGCATAACAACTCAACATAAGAGACCAAAATGTCAAATTTTTAAGAACAGGAAAAAGTAAAGTGTGCCTTCCGGTTCGTGAGAGCTTTACTGACCAATTTTCGCATAACACTGGTAAGAGTTTAATTTGAAGAGAAGATAAAAGCAAGTCAAATTTACTTGGAATAGCAAATTGCTAGTAGGTATGTATGCTGGACACTTTGAAAAACTTTGGCTTTTAGGAGTTGGATGCACGAGTAGAGCTCATACTCAGTACAAGGCGAGGGCTAGCAAAAGACTGGGAGCGACCAACTAAGAGAGCAATAATGGCCATAATCATGCAAAGCGACAAAGTGACATTAAAAGAAGCATAAGATGGCATCAAAAGTCAAAAACTAAATGATCATAGAGGCTATTGGCGACTTTGTAAGAGTCTAACATGTGTGAGCATGCGCCAAGTCAACCCAAATAAAGCATCAAGGAGAAAACCAAAGTAATGCTTCCATACAATAAAAACAACGCATGATTTTTTCAAAGGCTCATTAAGCAATCTCAGTTATTTGAGACAAGTCATGCTACAGCAAAACCACTAAGCATACTAACAAAAAGACATCAAGCACGACATGAAAAAGCCTAAGCCGCAGTCTACACAAGCTCCTTCTTGTACCACTTTTTTGCATAAAGCTTTTTCTCTTTTCCAACACCATTTGAAATTTTTAAAGACACCTCTTTTGATGAAAACCAATAAAGATCAAAGGCAAAAATACACCTTGATGAAAAGATATGACAAGGTCTGAACGCAAATCAAGGCGAAAATGAAAACCAAAAGCAGTAGCAGAAAAAGAAGAACACTCGGTTTTTGATAAGAGTGAAAACTAGAGCGTTCTTGGCAAATGAAAAGCAAGGCAACTTCTCCAAAAGAAATTTGTTGGGGTCCAACCATTTATTGCAGAAAACAAAACTAAACTAATAAAGAAAACTAAAACAACTGACGCTCCAAGAAAAACATATAGTGCATGAAGCAATAAAAATATAGTGTCTTGAAAGGTGACCTGATTTTTGCCGATGAAGAAGGGGTGCCTCGGGGGCATCCCCAAGCTTTGACGCTTCTACTTCTTGGATATTTATTGGGGTGATGCATGGGCATCCCCAAGCTTGAGCTTTTGTCCATTCTTCAACTCATCTCATCATTCTCCAATCCCTACACTTGAAAACTTCCTTCATACAAAACTAAACACAATTCTATTAGCAACATTAGTGCAAGCATAACATATAATAAACCTCTTTTTGCTTCAGGTTTCCACCCAAAACCACCACATATAAAGTATATACTACTGTAGAAACTTCCCCAAAAGTTCCATGATCAAAAGAACTCAAAAAGAAAGCGATAAAGCGGCAAAAACGAATAGTGGCAGAAATCTGTCAAAACTGAACAGCTGACAAAGGTCGAATTTTTGAGGGGTTTTATGTTGCTCAAATCAAAAAGTGTTCAACTAAGAAAAGTTTGGATATAACCTGGGGCATATGCACAAGAAATCGCAGGTCCAAAATATATACAGAGAATTTATACTAATTTTTACGGTGCAGCACCGAAAACAGTTTCAGGACAGCAACATCCCCAAATCTTTACCTCACTCGAATTAGAGGCTTCTCTTGGCACAACAATAAAATAAAAAGGATAAGGAGCGGTCATTAGAGTAGTAATGACTTCCAAGACTCAAATAAAATAAAAAGTATTGGAAATAAAACATTGGGTTATCTCCCAAGAGTGCTTTTCTTTAACGCCTTTGAGCTAGGCGCAGAAAATTGCGAATCAAATAACATCAAGTGATGAAGCATCAATCTCATGATTTGCTCTAAGAATAGAGTCAAAAAGTGTTCCATACCTTTCTTGAGTGGAAATTGATATTTTATAGTGCCTTCCCTCATATCAATGATGGCACCTACAGTTCGAAGGAATGGTCTTCCCAAAATAATAGGACATGAAGCATGACATTCAACATCCATAACGAGAAAATCAATGGGAACAAGGTTATTATTAACCACAATAAGAACATCATTAATCCTTCCCAAAGGTTTCTTCTTAGCAACATGAGCAATAGGAACATCATAATAACATTTTTCAAGAGGTGGTAAATCAAGCATGTCATAAATTTTTCTAGGCATGATAGAAATACTAGCACCTAGATCACATAAAGCATGGAAATCAAAACCATTAACATGCATATCAATGATGGGTTCCCAACCATCTTCTAACTTCTTAGGAACAGAAGCTTTTTGCTGCAACTTTTCATCCCTAACTTTTATGAGAGCATTGGTAATATGCTTAGTAAAAGCAATATTTAAAGAACTAGCATTGGGAGTCAAAGCAAGCTTTTGCAAGAACAAAATAACTTCAGATATATTGCATCCATCAACATCAAAATCATTAAAAGAAGTAGAGCTATCATCTCGTACACTCCGAAAAATTTCAGCACTCTTTTGAGAAAAAGTTTTGGCAGTTTTAGGCTTCTTAACACAAGGAGTGGGAGTTTTCTCTACACCAATCAAAGTAGGAGGATTGCTAGCATTAGGAGCAACTTCATTAGAGGTAGTAATAGTACAAACTTTCATATTCCTAGCAATCTCATCTTCTCTTTCCCATCTAGCATGCAATTCTGCTAACAATCTAAGATTTTCATCAATTCCAACTTGGATAGCATTAGCAGTAGCAAAAACATTGTTCTCTTTCACATCATTAGGCAACAGTTTTAATTTCAGAAGTTCAACATCATGAGGAAGGCTATCAACTTTAGAAGCAAGAATATCAATTTTGCCTAACTTTTTCTCAACAGACTTGTTAAAAGCAGATTGTTTACCGATGAAGTCCTTGAGCATTACCTCAAGCTCAGAGGGCGCGGCCCTAGTGTTGTTGGAGGAGTTACCATAAGAGTTACCATAACCATTACTAGATGGATACGGCCTATAATTGTTACTAGCAAAATTGTTCCTATAAGCATTGTTGTTAAAATTATTGTTTCTAATGAAATTCACATCAACATGCTCTTCTTGAGCAACCAAAGAGGCTAAAGGAACATTATTAGGATCAACATGAGTCCTATCATTAGCAAGCATAGCCATAATAGTATCAATCTTATCACTCAAGGAAGAGGTTTCCTCAATAGAATTTACCTTCTTACCTTGTGGAGCTCTCTCGGTGTACCATTCGAAATAATTTACCATCATGTTGTCGAGTAGCTTTGTTGCGGCGCCCAAGGTAAGGGACATAAAAGTTCCTCCAGCAGCTGAATCAAGTAGATTCCTCGAAGAAAAATTCAGTCCTGCATAAAAAGTTTGGACAATCATCCAAGTAGTCAGTCCATGAGTGGGGCAATTCTTTATCATAGATTTCATTCTTTCCCAAGCTTGAGCAATGATACGTCTCCAACGTATCTATAATTTTTGATGCTCCATGCTTGTTTTTACACCATTTGCCTACTGTTTCGTTACACTTCGTGGCACTTTTAGGCATTTTCCAGAACTAACCTATTAACAAGTTGCCACATTGCCACTTCCCTGTTTTCTGCTGTTTTTGTGTTTCAGAAGTGATACACAGGAAATATTCTCGGAATTGGACAAAACAAGTTCCTGAAGTCTTATTTTGTCTGGGAGCTTCCAGAGATCCGAAGAGAAGTAGGAGAGGGGCCACAGGCCGCCCTCACACTAGGCTGGCGCGGCCCAGGCCCTGGCCGCGCCGCCATGGTGTGAGGAGGCCTGGGGTCACCTCTGACATCGCCCCTTCGCCTATAAAGACCCCCCGACGGGAAAAACCTAAGTACCCGATCAATTTTCCAGAAACACATCGCGATTCGCCGCCGTCGTCGACCCGAGATCGGGAGGGTCCAGAAGCTCTTCCCGGCACCCTGTCGGAGAGGGGAATCACCACCGGAGGTCTTCTTCATCGCCATGCTTGCCTCCGGAGCGATGAGTGAGTAGTTGATGTCTACACACGCTTCTGTTCTTGTAGACAGTGTTGGGCCTCCAAGTGCAGAGGTTTGTAGAACAGCAGCTGGTTTCCCTTAAGTGGATCACCCAAGGTTTATCGAACTCAGGGAGGAAGAGGTCAAAGCTATCCCTCTCAAGCAACCCTGCAATTACGATACAGAAAGTCTCTTGTGTCCCCAACACACCCAATACACTTGTCAGATGTATAGGTGCACTAGTTCGGCGAAGAGATAGTGAAATACAAGTGGTATGGATGATTATGAGTAGTAAATGCAATCTGGAATAAAAATGGCAGCAAGCAAACAAGTAACAAAACAGCAAGTAAACGGTGTGCAAAGCTTGGAAACAAGGCCTAGGGATCATACTTTCACTAGTGGACACACTCCCAACAATATAACATAACTGAACAAATAGATAACTTCTCTTCACTATGGTACTCTGAATCACTCTCCTATTGAATAACACTAATCATTGCGTAGTGGCTACAGAAGCACCCCTTAAAGTTCATCAAGTACTTGACAAACACCACTCATAGAGATATCCAAATCAAATCACAACTCAAGATAGATATTATTGCAACTTAGACCAAGTACTAACATGGTGCACCAAGCTTAGACTTGTAAAGAGACAAGTCGTGAAAGCGCAAAGCAAAAAGCATAGGAAAGCAAAACAAGTACAACTTGAAGAATTGCAACATAAAGAGGGGAAACTCAATATTGTTGAGATCTATCAAACCATGTTTCCCTCTCTCATAATAACTTTCAGTAGCATCATGAATAGAACTAACAATATAACTATCACATAAAATATCCCTATCATGAGCCACATGCATAAAAGAATTAATACTCACCACAGGAACAATAGTAGTAGAAGCAAATTCAATAGAATAATTATTCTCATCACCATAATCATCATAAATAGGAGGCATATTGTAATCATAACTAATTTTATCCTCAATAGTAGGTGAACTGAAAATATTATACTCATCATCATAGCCATCATAAACTAGAGGTTTAGTATCATCATAAGCAAGAGAACAGCTATTTCGCAACGCATACTCATCAAACATATCATCATAAGAAGGAACATCACATAGGGGAGATAAAATATCATTAGAGCAAACTTTCTCCACTAAAGCTGGGGAACTAAAAATATCATGCTTAACAAAACCAGCTTCCCCAAGCTTAGACTTTTCCATAGCATTAGCAATAACGGTGTTCGAAACATTCGTACTAACAACACTATTAGCATGCAAATTAAGCTCCAAAGGTTTTTCAACTTTCTCTTCAAACACTTCATATCTAAACTCAGGAAAAAGACTAAAGAACTCTTTATTTTCCATTAAGCCTAACTAGTGAAAATAAAAACAAGAAACAAAAAGATGTAATTGCAGAATCTAAAGGAAATAACTCCGAGCACTCACACAGGAGGATGAGAGTACCTTTTACCTTACCTCTCCGGCAATGGCACCAGAAAAGAGCTTGATGTCTACACACGCTTCTGTTCTTGTAGACAGTGTTGGCCTCCAAGTGCAGAGGTTTGTAGAACAGCAGCAAGTTTCCCTTAAGTGGATCACCCAAGGTTTATCGTACTCAGGGAGGAAGAGGTCAAAGCTATCCCTCTCAAGCAACCCTGCAATTATGATACAGAAAGTCTCTTGTGTCCCAACACACCCAATACACTTGTCAGATGTATAGGTGCACTAGTTCGGCAAAGAGATAGTGAAATACAAGTGGTATGGATGATTATGAGTAGTAAATGCAATCTGGAATAAAAATGGCAGCAAGCAAACAAGTAACAAAACAGCAAGTAAACGGTGTGCAAAGCTTGGAAACGAGGCCTAGGGATCATACTTTCACTAGTGGACACACTCCAAACAATATAACATAACTGAACAAATAGATAACTTCTCTTCACTATGGTACTCTGAATCACTCTCCTATTGAATAACACTAATCATTGCGTAGTGGCTACAGAAGCACCCCTTAAAGTTCATCAAGTACTTGACAAACACCACTCATAGAGATATCCAAATCAAATCACAACTCAAGATAGATATTATTGCAACTTAGACCAAGTACTAACATGGTGCACACACTGTCAACATTACACCATGAAATGAGGAATAGATCACTTCAATACTATCATAGTGATAATTATTCTCATAACCCATAAGAGATCACAATCGTAGCCTAGACCAAGTACCACCACGGTGCACGCACTGTCACCGTTACACCATGGCAGGAGGAATAGATTACTTTAATAACATCACTAGAGTACACATAATATCTGAATAATAACATCTACTTGTTCAACATGATACAAAGCTCATGATCACATAAAGATCACATCATGGGAGAGAGAGGTGAACCACATAGCTACCGGTAGAGCCCTTAGCCCCGGGGATGAACTACTCCCTCCTCATCATAGGAGACAACAAGGTTGATGGAGATGGCGGTGAGGTCGATGGATACGGCGGAGACGGCGGAGACGGCGATGGAGACCGATGGAGATGGCTCCAGGGGCACTTCCCCGTCCTGGCAGGGTGCCGGAACAGAGACTTCTGTCCCCCGAAATTTGGCTTCGACGGTGGCGGCGCTGCGGAACTGTTCTGGAAATTTCGCCGACTCTTTCAGGGTTTTCCGTCCCGAGGCTTTATATAGGCGAAGGGGCGTCATCAGGGGGGCAGCCAGGGCCTCCTCACACCAGGGTGGCGCGGCCAGGGCCTGGGCCGCGCCACCTATGTGTGAGGGCGGCCTCTGGCCCCCCTCCGGCTCTCTTTCGGTCTTCGGGAAGCTTCCAGGAAAAATAAGACTTCTGGAACTTGTTTCGTCCAATTCCGAGAATATTTCCTGTGTACCTTTTCTGAAACACAAAAATAGCAGAAAACAGGGAACTGGCACTGTGGCATCTTGTCAATAGGTTAGTTCCGGAAATCGCATAAAAATGCCACGAAGTGTAACGAAACATTAGGCAAATGGTGTAAAAACAAGCATGGAGCATCAAAAATTATAGATACGTTTGAGACGTATCAGCATCCCCAAGCTTAACTCCTGCTCGTCCTCGAGTAGGTAAGTGATAACAAAAGAAATAATTTTTGAGGTGACATGCACCATCACAATCTTGATCATATAGGTAAGCATTTGTGAGCTGGGATCATAAGAACTTAAAACATGGGCATGAAAGACATAATCTTGACAATAAGAACTTAGCAACCATGTTGTAAACATGCAAATGAACACAAACAAAATATCATGAAAATGAAATAATGAAAGTCAAACGTGTGTTCAAATCATAAGGAAACACATACAAATGGTTTTCAGCTTGTCCTTCATAGAGAGCAAAACATAAATGCATAGGACACCTTCAAGTTTAAGAGGGCGGCTAGATACAAATAATTTGAGAACAAGTGAAACCAACAATATGAATCAATCAATGAAAACTTTGGGACAATGCACATTATACTCAGAATGACAACTATGCTTCTTAATGGTGCATAAAGATAGAAGGTGATGACTCAACATAAAAAGTAAAAGAAAGGCCCTTCGCAGAGGGAAGCAGTGATTAAACATGTGTTAGAGCTTTTCATTTGTAAAACAGAGAGATAAAAATTGGTTTTGAGAGGTGGTTGTCTTTGTCAACGACTGGCAATGGGGTTCTTACTATCTTCCATACAAAAACGAAGCAAGTTTTTTGAGAGAGAGATTGGCACTTTTGTGCTCTTTTATAAAGCTTGGCACTCCTCCCCACCTTTTTTCCTTTCACAAACCATGGCTAACCAATTCCATCGGGTGCCCACCAACATTCACATTCCATGGAGGAGTGCCTTTTTTTCTTTCTTTTTTCTCTTTTTTTTCTTTTTGGAATAAGCAATATGGAAGATAGCAAATCCGACCACTACGTCCCCATGAGCTGAAAACAGTGTCACAAAATGAGAAGTATTTTGAAGGTTTTTTGAAAGGTAGCACATGAAAATTTACTTGGAATGGCTTGCAAATACCATGCATAGGAATTTATAGTGGACACAATGGCAAACTTGGTTTTTGGGAGTTGGATGCACGAGTAGAGCTCATACTCAGTACAAAATGAGGGCTAGCAAAAGACTGGGAGCGACCAACTAAGAGAGCAATAACGGCCATAATCATGCAAAGCGACAAATCAACATTAAAAGAAGCATAAGATGGCATCAAAAGTCAAAAACTAAATGATCATAGAGGCTATAGACGACTTATTTTGTAGTCAACATGGTGTAAGCATGTGCCAAGTCAACCCAAATAAAGCATCAAAGGAGAAAACCAAATAAATGCTTCCATATAATAAAAACAACGCATGATTTTTTCAAAGGCTCATTAAGCAATCTCAGTCATTTGAGACAAGTCATGCTACAGCAAAACCACTAAGCATACTATCAAAAATACATCAAGCACGACATGCAAAATCCTAGGCCGCAGTCTACACAAGCTCCTTCTTGTACCACTTTTTTGCATAAAGCTTTTTCTCTTTTCCACCACCATTTGAATTTTTTTTAAAGCACCTCTTTTGATGAAAACCAATAAAGATCAGAGGCAAAAATACACCTTTAAGAAAAGATATGACAAGATCTGAACGAAAATCAAGGCGAAAATGAAAACTAAAAGCAGTAGCGGAAAAAGAAGAACACTTGTTTTTTTATAAGAGTGAAAACTAGAGTGTTCTTGGCAAATGAAAAGCGAGTTCATCTCCTCCAAAAGAAACATGATGTGATCTAACCATTTATTGCAGCAAACAAAACAAAACTAATAATGAAAACTAAAACAACTGACGCTCCAAGAAAAATGCATAGTGCATGAAGCAATAAAAATATAGTGTCTTGAAAGGTGACCTGATTTTTGCCGATGAAGAAGGGGGTGCCTCGGGGACATCCCCAAGTTTTGATGCTTGTACTTCTTGGATATTTCTTGGGGTGATGCATGGGCATCCCCAAGCTTGAGCTTTTGTCCATTCTTCATCTCATCTCATCATTCTTCAATCCCTACAGTTGAAAACTTCCTTCATACAAAACTAAACACAAATCTATTAGCAACATTAGTGTAGCATAACATATAATCAACCTCTTTTTTGCTTCAGGTTTCAACTCAAAACCACCACATATATAGCACATACTACTGTAGCAACTTCCCCAAAAGTTCCGTGATCAAAAGAACTCAAAAAGAAAGCGATAAAGTGGCAAACACAAATATTGGCAGAAATCTGTCAAAACAGAACAGCTGGCAAATGTTGAATTTTTTAGGGATTTTCTATTGCTCAAATCAAAAAGTGTTCAACTAATGAAAGTTTGTATATAACCTGGGGCATATGAACAAGAAATTGCAGGTCCAAAAGATATACAGAGAATTTTCACGAATTTTTACGGTGCAGTACCGAAAACTGTTTCAGGACAGCAACATCCCCAAATCTTACCTCACTCAAATTAGAGGCTTCTCTTGGCACAACAATGAAATAAAAAGGATAAGGAGCGGTTATTACAGTAGTAATAACTTCCAAGACTCAAATAAAAGAAAAATTACTGAAAATAAAATATTGGGTTATCTCCCAAGAGTGCTTTTCTTTAACGCCTTTGAGCTAGGCGCAGTAATTTGCAAAGATGCTCATGTGGGTGCCATATAAGAGCTTGAGGCAAAGGCGCCATATAGGAACTTAAAGCAATAGAGAGCATCAAAAATAAAATATGGAACACATTTAAATCTAAACCACTTCCTATGAAAAATAGTCTTGTAAAGAGACAAGTCGTGAAAGCGCAAAGCAAAAAGCATAGGAAAGCAAAACAAGTACAACTTGAAGAATTGCAACATAAAGAGGGGAAACTCAATATTGTTGAGATCTATCAAACCATGTTTCCCTCTCTCATAATAACTTTCAGTAGCATCATGAATAGAACTAACAATATAACTATCACATAAAATATCCCTATCATGAGCCACATGCATAAAAGAATTAATACTCACCACAGGAACAATAGTAGTAGAAGCAAATTCAATAGAATAATTATTCTCATCACCATAATCATCATAAATAGGAGGCATATTGTAATCATAACTAATTTTATCCTCAATAGTAGGTGAACTGAAAATATTATACTCATCATCATAGCCATCATAAACTAGAGGTTTAGTATCATCATAAGCAAGAGAACAGCTATTTCGCAACGCATACTCATCAAACATATCATCATAAGAAGGAACATCACATAGGGGAGATAAAATATCATTAGAGCAAACTTTCTCCACTAAAGCTGGGGAACTAAAAATATCATGCTTAACAAAACCAGCTTCCCCAAGCTTAGACTTTTCCATAGCATTAGCAATAACGGTATTCGAAACATTCGTACTAACAACACTATTAGCATGCAAATTAAGCTCCAAAGGTTTTTCAACTTTCTCTTCAAACACTTCATATCTAAACTCAGGAAAAAGACTAAAGAACTCTTTATTTTCCATTAATCCTAACTAGTGAAAATAAAAACAAGAAACAAAAAGATGTAATTGCAGAATCTAAAGGAAATAACTCCGAGCACTCACACAGGAGGATGAGAGTACCTTTTACCTTACCTCTCCGGCAATGGCACCAGAAAAGAGCTTGATGTCTACACACGCTTCTGTTCTTGTAGACAGTGTTGGCCTCCAAGTGCAGAGGTTTGTAGAACAGCAGCAAGTTTCCCTTAAGTGGATCACCCAAGGTTTATCGTACTCAGGGAGGAAGAGGTCAAAGCTATCCCTCTCAAGCAACCCTGCAATTATGATACAGAAAGTCTCTTGTGTCCCAACACACCCAATACACTTGTCAGATGTATAGGTGCACTAGTTCGGCAAAGAGATAGTGAAATACAAGTGGTATGGATGATTATGAGTAGTAAATGCAATCTGGAATAAAAATGGCAGCAAGCAAACAAGTAACAAAACAGCAAGTAAACGGTGTGCAAAGCTTGGAAACGAGGCCTAGGGATCATACTTTCACTAGTGGACACACTCCAAACAATATAACATAACTGAACAAATAGATAACTTCTCTTCACTATGGTACTCTGAATCACTCTCCTATTGAATAACACTAATCATTGCGTAGTGGCTACAGAAGCACCCCTTAAAGTTCATCAAGTACTTGACAAACACCACTCATAGAGATATCCAAATCAAATCACAACTCAAGATAGATATTATTGCAACTTAGACCAAGTACTAACACGGTGCACACACTGTCAACATTACACCATGAAAGGAGGAATAGATCACTTCAATACTATCATAGTGATAATTATTCTCATAACCCATAAGAGATCACAATCGTAGCCTAGACCAAGTACCACCACGGTGCACACACTGTCACCGTTACACCATGGCAGGAGGAATAGATTACTTTAATAACATCACTAGAGTACACATAATATCTGAATAATAACATCTACTTGTTCAACATGATACAAAGCTCACGATCACATAAAGATCACATCATGGGAGAGAGAGGTGAACCGCATAGCTACCGGTAGAGCCCTTAGCCCCGGGGATGAACTACTCCCTCCTCATCATAGGAGACAGCAAGGTTGATGGAGATGGCGGTGAGGTCGATGGAGACGGCGGAGACGACGATGGAGACCGATGGAGATGGCTCCGGGGGCACTTCCCCGTCCCGGCAGGGTGCCGGAACAAAGACTTCTGTCCCCCAAAATTTGGCTTCGACGGCGGCGGCGCTGCGGAACTGTTCTGGAAATTTCGCCGACTCTTTTAGGGTTTTCCGTCTCGAGGCTTTATATAGGCGAAGGGGCGTCGTCAGGGGGCAGCCAGGGCTTCCTCACACCAGGGTGGCGCGGCCAGGGCCTGGGCCGCGCCACCTATGTGTGAGGGCGGCCTCTGGCCCCCCTCCGGCTCTCTTTCGGTCTTCGGGAAGCTTCCGGGGAAAATAAGACTTCTGGAACTTGTTTCGTCCAATTCCGAGAATATTTCCTGTGTAGCTTTTCTGAAACACAAAAACAGCAGAAAACAGGGAACTGGCACTGTGGCATCTTGTCAATAGGTTAGTTTCGGAAATCGCATAAAAATGCCACGAAGTGTAACGAAACATTAGGCAAATGGTGAAAAAACAAGCATGGAGCATCAAAAATTATAGATTCGTTTGAGACATATCAGTAGTCTACCTTGGACTATGGGTCCATAGCAGTAGCTAGATGGTTGTCTTCTCCACCATGTGCTTCATGTTTAGATCTCATGAGCTGTCCTACATGATTGAGATCACCGTTATGTAATTCTACATGTTTGGTTTGTTGGGATCCGATGAATATTGGTGTTATGATTGAGTTGCTATACTGAAATATATCTTTTGTTATCTCTATGTTGTTTATGATCTTGCATGCTCTCCGTTGTTTGTAGCTATCTTGGCCGAGTAGTTGCTAGTGACTCCAAGAGGGGGTATTTATGCTCGATAGTGGGTTCATGCCTCTATTTAACCTGGGGGAGTGACAGAAACCTCTAAGGTTGTAGATGTGTTGTTGCTACTAGGGAGAAAACAACATTCATATGCTCAAGGGCATATTCTTTGTTTACATTACACACTTTGCTTAATGCAATTATCTGTTGTTCGCAACTTAATACTCATGGGGTGTTCGGACAATATCCCCATGAATGGATTATTAGTCATAGATGCAGTTGGATGGCGGTCTATGTATTTTGTTGTAATGCCCAGAGTAAATCTCATAGTGATCTTCTTGACATATCACGTTTATCTTTATTCTATCAATTGCCCAACTGTAATTTGTTTACCCAGCATGTGTTATTTATCTTATGGAGAGACACCACTAGTGAACTGTGGACCCCGGTCCTATTTCTATCATATTGCTATCACCTGTTTACTTTACTCGCACTGTTTACTTTACTCGCATACTTCTACTGTTTTCCACTTGATACGCTCATAACCTTTGTTTCAAGCAAACCGGTGAGATTGACAACCTCATCGCAAGTTGGGAGCAAAGTACTTGGTTGTGTTGTGTGCAGATTCCGCGTTGCAGCTAGCAAGCAAAGCTTGGACGAGGAGCCATATATAAATTGTCCGAAGCTGTCGCAAACTAGCAAGCATCACCTTCAGTCGTAATTGTCTGCTCTTCTCCTAAACGATAAACCTTGGTTTCTTAACTAAGGGAAAACAAGCTGCTATACTCATCACACCTTCCTCTTGGGGTTCCCAACTGGCCGGTTATTTACGTCATCAAATCGGTAGCATCAAGCTTCTTTTCTCGCGCCGTTGCCGGGGAAGAGTGGAAGACTTCTACGAGGGGAGTTTTCGCACGCACATCCTTTACTTTGTTATTGTTTTGCTTTACTTTATTTATTTTACCTGCATCGTTTTATATCAAAAACCCAAAAAAATTCGAATCCTTGGTAGTTGTTTTTATTTGTTTGCTTTTAGTTTTGCTAAAATGAGTAATCCTGAAGTAGAAGTTCGTAGTTTTAAGCAACAAGGGGGAGAAAGTTTAAAAGATGCTTGGTATCATATTAACAATGCTCATCATAGGTGTACCAAAAAGCACTCTACCACGATCCTCCTTAGAAATTTTTATGTTGGTATATCTAGTTGGAATAGGTATGTTCTCGATACTCTTACAGGAGGTAATTTTCTAGGTACTCCCGCTGGAGAAGCATGCACTATAATTGAAAGTTTAGTGGGAATACCACCTATTCATGTTGCTAAAACTGAGAACACCTTGGAGGAGGTGGTAGAAAGGCTCAGCTCTTTAGAGAAAAGTTTGCCAAGTATCCTAGAAAATGCTAGCCGAGTTAGTGAATTAATAGAAAACATTGGTAAGAGAATTACCATTTTAGAGGCTAGCACTACTCTTGATAATCAAAACTTAAGGATTGGTAAACTTGAGGAGTCTATGGAAACTCTTAGCTTAATCTTCTCTTCTCTTAAATTTAAGAAAGAGAAAGTGTTTGTTGGAAAAGAGCAAAAATTTATGTATGTTCCCAAGGTTTCTGCACTTAAATCTCAACATGTTCTTAAAATTGGTAAGACTCTTAGTTCCACTAAGGGTGACTTGCAGGTTGAATCATCTTCGGGAACTTCCAAAGTGCTTACTGAGGTAAGTGATGCTTCATCACTTGATATTACTTGATTCGCAATTTTCTGCGCCTAGCTCAAAGGCGTTAAAGAAAAGCACTCTTAGGAGATAACCCAATGTTTTATTTTCAGTAATTGTTCTTTTATTTGAGTCTTGGAAGTCATTACTACTATAATGACCGCTCCTTATCCTTTTTATTTTGTTGTTGTGCCAAGAGAAGCCTCTAATTCGAGTGAGGTAAAGATTTGGGGATGTTGCTGTCCTGAAACTGTTTTCGGTGCTGCACCGTAAATATTTGTATAAATTCTCTGTATATCATTTGGACCTGAGATTTCTTGTGCATATGACCCAGGTTATATCCAAACTTTCGTTAGTTGAACACTTTTTGATTTGAGCAACATAAAACCCCTAAAAAATTCGGCCTTTGTCAGCTGTTCTGTTTTGACAGATTTCTGCCAATATTTGTGTTTGCCGCTTTATCGCTTTCTTTTGAGTTCTTTTGATCACGGAACATTTGGGGAAGTTGCTAAAGTAGTATTTTCTATATATGTGGTGGTTTTGGGTTGAAACCTGAAGCAAAAAGAGGTTGATTATATGTTATGCTACACTAATGTTGCTAATAGAATTGTGTTTAGTTTTGTATGAAGGAAGTTTTCAAGTGTAGGGATTGGAGAATGATGAGATGAGTTGAAGAATGGACAAAATCTCAAGCTTGGGGATGCCCATGCATCACCCCAAGAAATATCCAAGAAGTACAAGCGTCAAAGCTTGGGGATGCCCCCGAGGCACCCCTTCTTCATCGGCAAAAATCAGGTCACCTTTCAAAACACTATATTTTTATTGCTTCATGCACTATGTGTTTTTCTTGGAGCGTCAGTTGTTTTAGTTTTCTTAGTTAGCTTAGTTTTGTTTGCTGCAATAAATGGTTGGACCCCAACAAATTTCCTTTGGAGGAGATGTACTCGTTTTCATTTGCCAAGAACACTCCGTTTTTCATTCTTACAATTTCATCGGGTGTTCTTCTTTTTCTGCGACTGCTTTTGGTTTTCGTTTTCGCCTTGATTTGCGTTCAGACCTTGTCATATCTTTTCATCAAGGTGTATTTTTGCCTCTGATCTTTATTGGTTTTCATCAAAAGAGGTGTCTCTAAAAATTTCAAATGGTGTTGGAAAAGAGAAAAAGCTTTATGCAAAATAGTGGTACAAGAAGGAGCTTGTGTAGACTGCGGCTTAGGCTTTTTCATGTCGTGCTTGATGTCTTTTTGATGGTATGCTTAGTGGTTTTTCTGTAGCATGACTTGTCTCAAATAACTGAGATTGCTTAATGAGCCTTTAAAAATATCATGCGTTGTTTTAATTATTTGGAAGCATTATTTCGGTTTTCTCCTTGATGCTTTATTTGGGTTGACTTGGCGCATGCTCACACATGGTAGACTCTTACAGAGTCACCAATAGCCTTCATGATCATTTAGTTTTTGACTTTTTATGCCATCTTATGCTTCTTTTAATGTCGCTTTGTCGCTTTGCATGATTATGGCCATTATTGCCCTCTTAGTTGGTCGCTCTCAGTCTTTTGCTAGCCCTCGCCTTGTACTGAGTATGAGCTCTACTTGTGCATCCAACTCCTAAAAGCCAAGTTTTCCAAAGTGTCCACCATACATACCTACTAGCAATTTGCTATTCCAAGTAAATTTGACTTGCTTTTATTTTCTCTTCAAATTAAACTCTTACAGTGTTATGCGAAAATTGGTCAGTAAAGCTCTCACGAACCGGAAGGCACACTTTATTTTTCTCGTTTTTAAAAATTGGACATTGTGGTCTCTTATGTTGAGTTGTTATGCTTGCAAGTTGTAAGTTGGAGACTAGCCCAGCCATGTAGTCATGGGCAAGCTTTCAACATTGCACTTCTTATTTGAGTTGATATCGTGATCTTTTGTTTATGGATGCCCGCGGTGTGAAATGAATTGGGAATCTTGTGGGGATCATGGAGTTTGTATATGTGTTAGGGAAACGTCGGGCCGCTAATCTAAGCCATGCATAATTCATGGTGGAAATTTGTAGCATACCCATGGTGAATATTCGACGACGCATCTCACAATAAAAAGCTAAACAAATGGCAAATAAAAGAGATGTCGAGGTGTTCATTGTCTGCTTGTCCTGTCATTTTGATGTGGGCTTGCTCCATGTCATCGGGCACGGAGGTACCCCATTGGTGGTTCTCAATGATATGCATATATTTACAATGACAAGTAGCATGAGGTTTGGGTACTCGTATTCATGGGACACGAGGTTTTCAACTTATGATTTGTCAAGCATATGCATCATAATTGTTCTCGCATTAACTTTAACCATTCAAGATGCTTATGATGGGGGCAATGAGAGCTCAAAGCCAGTAAGTACCATAATTTTTGAAGGTTATAAAACTTGCAATCACTGCTTCCCTTCGCGAAGGGCCTTTCTTTTACCTTTATGTTGAGTCACCACCTTCTATCTTTATGCACCATTAAGAGAGCATAGTTGTCATTCTTAGTATAATGTGCATTGTCCCAAAGTTTTCATTGATTGATTCATATTGTTGGTTTCACTTGTTCTCAAATTATTTGTATCTAGTCGCCCTCTTAAACTTGAAGGTGTCCTATGCATTTATGTTTTGCTCTCTTTGAAGGACAAGCTGAAAACCATTTGTATGTTTTCCTTATGATTTGAACACACGTTTGACTTTCATTGTTTCATTTTTATGATCTTTTGTTTGTGTTCATTTGCATGTTTACAACATGGTTGCTAAGTTTCTATTGTCAAGATTATATCTTTCATGCCCATGTTTTAAGTTCTTATGATCCCAGCTCACAAATGCTTACATATATGATCAAGATTGTGTAGGTGCATGTCACCTCAAAAATTATTCTTTTGTTATCACTTACCTACTCGAGGACGAGCCGGAGTTAAGCCTGGGGATGCTTGATACGTCTCCAACGTATCTATAATTTTTGATGCTCCATGCTTGTTTTTACATCATTTGCCTACTGTTTTGTTACACTTCGTGGCACTTTTATGCATTTTCTAGAACTAACCTATTAATAAGTTGCCACAGTGCCAGTTCCCTGTTTTCTACTGTTTTTGTGTTTCAGAAGTGATACACAGGAAATATTCTCAGAATTGGACGAAACAAGTTCCTGAAGTCTTATTTTGTCCGGGAGCTTCCAAAGATCCGAAGAGAAGTAGGAGAGGGGCCACAGGCCGCCCTCACACCAGGCTGGCGCGGCCCAGGCCCTGGCCGCGCCGCCATGGTGTGAGGAGGCCTGGGGCCACCTCTGACATCGCCCCTTAGCCTATAAAGACCCCCCGACGGGAAAAACCTAAGTACCCGATCAATTTTCCAGAAACACATCGCGATCCGCCGCCGTCATCGACCCGAGATCAGGAGGGTCCAGAAGCTCTTCCCGGCACCCTGCGGAGAGGGGAATCGCCTCCGGAGGTCTTCTTCATCGCCATGCTTGCCTCTGGAGCGATGAGTGAGTAGTCTACCTTGGACTATGGATCCATAGCAGTAGCTAGATGGTTGTCTTCTCCACCATGTGCTTCATGTTTAGATCTCCTGAGCTGCCCTACATGATTGAGATCACCGTTATGTAATTCTACATATTTGGTTTGTTGGGATCCGATGAATATTGGTGTTATGATGGAGTTGCTATACTGAAATATATCTTTTGTTATCTCTATGTTGTTTATGATCTTGCATGCTCTCTGTTGTTAGTAGCTATCTTGGCCGAGTAGTTGCTAGTGACTCCAAGAGGGGGTATTTATGCTCGATACTGGGTTCATGCCTCTATTTAACCTGGGGGAGTGACAGAAACCTCTAAGGTTGTAGATGTGCTGTTGCTACTAGGGAGAAAACAACATTCATATGCTCAAGGGCATATGCTTTGTTTACATTACACACTTTGCTTAATGCAATTATCTGTTGTTCGCAACTTAATACTCATGGGGTGTTCGGACGATATCCCCGTGAGTGGATTATTAGTCATAGATGCAGTTGGATGGCGGTCTATGTATTTTGTTGTAATGCCCAGAGTGGAACGTGGAACAATTTATATATGGCGCCTCATCCAAGCTAGATGCAATTATCTGTTATAGATGGTTGTCTTCAGACAATTTATATATGGCGCCTCATCCAAGCTTTGCTTTGCTAGCTGCAACGTGGAACCTGCACACACACAACCAAGTACTTTGTTCCCAACTTGCGATGAGGTTGTCAATCTCACCGGTTCGCTTGAAACAAAGGTTATGATCGTATTGAGTGGAAAACAGTAGAAGTATGCGAGTAAAGTAAACAGTGCGAGTAAAGTAAATAGGTGATAGCAATATGATGGAAATAGGACCGGGGTCCACAGTTCACTAGTGGTGTCTCTCCATAAGATAAATAACACATGCTGGGTAAACAAATTACAGTTGGGCAATTGATAGAATAAAGATAAACGTCATATGTCAAGAAGATCACTATGCGATTTACTCTGGGCATTACAACAAAATACATAGACCGCCATCCAACTGCATCTATGACTAATAATCCACTTGTGGCGAATCAATCCGAGAACTCCACAAGTATTAAGTTGCGAACAACAGATAATTGCATTAAGCAAAGTGTGTAATGTAAACAAAGCATATGCCCTTGAGCATATGAATGTTGTTTTCTCCCTAGTAGCAACAACACATCTACAACCTTAGAGGTTTCTGTCACTCCCCTAGATTAAATAGAGGCATGAACCCACTATCGAGCATAAATACCCCCTCTTGGAGTCACTAGCAACTACTCGGCCAAGATAGCTACTAGCAACGGAGAGCATGCAAGATCATAAACAACATAGAGATAACATAAGATATATTTCAGTATAGCAACTCAATCATAACACCAATATTCATCAGATCCCAACAAACCAAACATATAGAATTACATAACGGTGATCTCAATCATGTAGGGCAGCTCATGAGATCTAAACATGAAGCACATGGTGGAGGAGACAACCATCTAGCTACTGCTATGGACCCATAGTCCAAGGTAGACTACTCACTCATCACTCCGGAGGCAAGCATGGCGATGAAGAAGACCTCCGGTGGCGATTCCCCTCTCCGGCAGGGTGCCGGGAAGAGCTTCTGGACCCTCCCGATCTTCAGGTCGACGGCAGCGGGGGATCGCGATGTGTTCTAGAAAATTGATCGGGTACTTAGGTTTTTTCCGTCGGGGGGTCTTTATAGGCAAAGGGGCATCGCCAGGAGTGGACCGAGGCGGTCTCACACGTAGGGGGCGCGGCCAGGGCCTGGGCCGCGCCGCCCTGGTGTGTGGCCACCTCGTGGCCCCACTCTGTCTCCTCTTTGGATCTCTGGAAGTTTCCAGGAAAAATAAGACTTCAGGAACTTGTTTCGTCCAATTCCGAGAATATTTCCTGTGTATCACTTCTAAAACACAAAAACAGCAGAAAACAGGGAACTGGCACTGTGGCGACTTGTTAATAGGTTAGTTCCGGAAAATGCATAAAAGTGCCACGAAGTGTAACGAAACAGTAGACAAATGGTGTAAAAACAAGCATGGAGCATCAAAAATTATAGATACGTTGGAGACGTATCACTCAGTACAAAATGAGGGCTAGCAAAAGACTGGGACCGACCAACTAAGAGAGCAATAACGGCCATAATCATGCATAGCGACAAAACATCATTAAGAGAAGCATAAAATGGCATCAAAAATCAAAAACTAAATGATCATAAAGGCTTATGGCGACTTTGTATGAGTCAAACATGTTGTAAGCATGCGCCAAGTCAACCTAAATAAAGCATCAAGGAGAAAACCAAATTAATGCTTCCAAATAATAAAAACAATGCATGATTTTTTCAAAGGCTCATTAAGAAATCTCGGTCATTTGAGACAAGTCATGCTACATCAAAAATCACTAAGCATACTATCAAAACAACATCAAGCATGGCATGAAAAAGTCTAAGCCGCAATCTAAACAAGCTCCTTTTTCTACCACTTTTTTGTATGAAACTTTTTCTCTTTTCCAACACCATTCAAACCTTTTTGAGACAACTCTTTTGATGAATAGCAACATAGACCAGTGGTCAAAATACACCTTGATGCAAAGATAAAACAAGATCTGAACAAAAATCAAGGCAAAAAACAAAAGCTAAATGCAGTTCAAGAAAAAGGGAACACTCGTTGAACGATAAGAGTGAAAAACAGAGTGTTCTTGGCAAATGAAAAGCGAGTAAATATCCTCCAAAAGAAATTTGTTGGGGTCCAACCATTTATTGCAGCAAACAAAACAAAAGAAAACTAAAAACAAAAGTAAAGACGCTCCAAGAAAAATGCATAGTGCATGAAGCAATAAAAATATAGCGTGTTGAAAGCTGACCTAATTTTTGCCGATGAAGAAGGGGTGCCTCAGGGGCATCCCCAAGCTTTGACGCTTGTACCTCTTGGATATTTATTGGGGTGCATGGGCATCCCCAAGCTTGAGCTTTTGTCCATTCTTCACCTCATCTCATCATTCTCCAATCCCTACACTTGAAAACTTTCTTCATACAAAACTTCACACAATTCTATTAGCAACGTTAGCATAAACATAATAATGAATCAACCCTTTTTGGTTCAGGTCTCAACTCAAAAACACCACATATAAAGCATATACTACTGTAGCAACTTTCCCAAAAGTTCTGTGATCAAAAGAACTGATACGTCCAAAATGTATCCACTTTCCCGAACACTTTTGCTGTTGTTTCTCCTCTAATTTGTGTGTTTTGAATACAACTAATATGGACTAACGCTGTTTTCAGCAGAATTGCTCTGGTGTCTCGTTTTTGTGCAGAAATCTAACTTTCAGTAAAAATTCGGGAAAAATTGGCAAAAATCCTATTTCACCAGAAGACCCAAACCAGAAGACGAGACGGAGGGGAGGCATGAGGCCTCCACACACACAGGGGGCGCGACCCAGCCCTGGCCGTGCCCACCTGTTGTGAGGGTGGCTCGGCCGTCTCCTCGACCTCTCCTTCCACCTACATATACCCCCTGACCTAAAAATATCGGGGAGACGGCATTTTCCCCAGATAGACTTCCGCTACGCCGCCGCCATCAGAAACCGCGATTCGGAACCAAAAACTCCGTTCTGGCACCCTGCCGGGACGGGGATTTGGAGGAGATCTTCATCACCATCATCACCGACGTCCCTCCATCGACCATCCATGACTCCCCCATCCATGTGTGAGTAATTCCCCCGCTGTAGGTGAGGGGATGGTGGGGATTGGATGAGATTGTTCATGTAATTTGATATGAGATTGTTAGGGCATAGTGCCTAGTATCTTTATTTAGTGCCTATGACATTGTTGTAACTTGTTGTGCTTAATGCTTGTCACTTTGGGCCCGAGTGCCATGATTTCAGATCTGAACATGTTTTTATTTCTATGATGATACTTGTTGTTTATGGTCTTATCTACAAGTTGTATACACATATTGTTGTCCGGAACCCGAGGCCCCAAAGTGATAGAAATTGGGATAACCGGAGGGGATGGCTACAATGTGAGGATCACATGTGTTCACCGAGTGCTAATGCTTTGCTCTGGTACTTTATTAAAAGGAGTACCTTAATTACCAGTAGTTTCCCTTGAGGCCCTGCTGCAACAGGCTGGTAGGACAAAAGATGTCGTGCAAGTTTCTCCTTGTGAGCACGTACGACTATATACGGAACACATGCCTATGATTGTTAGTACTAGGATGCTTATTCATTATTTATCTGCAATTGCCTATGTCTCATTGGTTCATGAATTATCTTATCCATGCAACGCCCGTACATCCATCCCTATGCCTACAGTATTTGTTCCTACTGTTTACTATTGCTACTATTACCGCTGTTATTTTACTACTGCTATTACTGTTTCACTACTATCACCACTATAAAACTGTTGCTACTGATAAATCACTGCGAGCAAGACTGTTTCCAGGTGCAGCTGAATTGACAACTCATCTGTTAAGGCTTACATATATTCTTTGGCTCCCCTTGTGTCGAATCAATAAATTTGGGTTTTACTTCCCTCGAAGACTATTGCGATCCCCTATACTTATGGGTCATCAAGACTATTTTCTGGTGCCGTTGCCGGGGAGCATAGCTTTATTTGTAAGTTCACTTGGAATTCATATTGTTCGCTGCAATCCTTTCATCATGGGTAAACCTCGTGATGGAAAAGTTCCTATATTGCCATCCACTACAAGAAGAGGTACAACTCTCAACACTTCTGTTGCTCTTGATTCACCATCTGTTATGAGTAAGTTTCTTACACCACCACATGCACACGCTACTGCTACTACTTCTACTGAGTTTGAAAATGCCACTGATAATTTAGATGATGCGTCTACTGTGCTTGATGAGAGTGGTTCACTAGGTTCCTTTTTAGATGCTACAATTGCTAGAGCTAAGTTGGGAAACACCACTGTTACACCTGTTAGTTCACCTGAGTCTAGGGAATGTCCTAGTGATGATTTTGATGATGCTTATATTGAGCTTGACGATGATTTTATTGCTGAAGCTCGTGCTACTCGTGATGCTAAAGCTGTTAAGGAACTTTTAGTGAGACGTGATGTTAGATATAAATTGTCTCCTGATCCTAAGTTTGCTGCTTCTCCCATAGATATTAGAGACAAGGATTATGATTTCTCTTTAGATTTATCTTACATATCTATTGTTGAGAAAACTCCTTTTTGTGGTACTAAAGATGAAAGTGCTATGAGGCACATGAATGAGCTTTCTACTTTGAGTAATTTGTTTTCTGATGATATTAAGCTTCGCACTTACTTTGTTGCTAAGATTTTTCCTTTCTCGTTGAAAGATGCAGCCAAAACTTGGTTTAATAGCTTGTCTCCTGGATCTATTCACAGTCCTATTGCTTTGGTTAATGCTTTCTTTCAGAAATATTTTCCTGCTAGTGCTCAACATGCTGCTGTGCAGAAAATCTTTGATTTTAAACAGGGAAAAGGAGAGATACTGCCTGAATCTTGGACAAGGTTTTGTTCTTTAATTAGAGCTTTGCCTAAAGAGCCATTGCCTAAAAATGAACTCCTTGATATATTTTATAATGGACTAACTAATGAATCTAAGTCATATTTGGATAGTTGTGCTGGTTGTGTTTTTAGGGAAAGAACTCCGGCTGAAGCTGAAGAATTAATGGCTAAAATAAGCCAGAATCATGATGATTGGACTCTAATTGAGCCAACTCCAGCACCAACACCTGCGCCAGTCCCAGAGCCTACGCCGAAGAAGAGAGGGATGATTGAATTAAATGATGAAGTTATGAAGGAAGCTAAGAAATCTCGTAAGGAGAAAGGTATTAAATCCGAAGATGTGAAGATTTTACCTCCTATTGAAGAATTATGTAAGCCAATCCCTCATTCATCTACTATTGAGGTACACTCTCTCCAGCACTTTGATGAAAGATATATTCCTTATTCTAAACCTCCTGATCAATGCTTAGATGAGTTTGATAATTTCATTGTTAAGCAAGAAAATTTTAATAGAATGGTGCAGAATCATTTGTTGGAAAATTCTAGAGCTATTAACAAGTTGCAGGATATTGTGGAGAGAACCTCCAATGATGTGAAGATACTTGTTAAACATTTTCAAATGGTTCAAACACAAATTGATCAGCTTACCAAGGTGCAAAAAGATTTGCTAGTTAATGCTTCAAGAGAAAAACAAGCGTGTGAAATTCGCACAAGAGGAGGTGCTACCACTCAAGACCCCTTATATCCTGAAGGACATCCTAAGAGGATCGAGCAAGATTCTCAACGCACTTCAAGAGATGATATTCCTTCCAAGAAGAAGAAGAAGAAGCATAAAACAACTGCAGAATCCTCAGATGGAGGTAAAGATCCTAACAGTGTTTCTATTTCTGATGCTGAAACTGAACCAGGTGATGCTTCCGATAAAGAAGAAGTTGAAGAGGAACCAGAAAAGATTGATAAGAATGCAAAGTACACCAAAGAAGACTTCATTGCCAACAAGCATGGTAATGAGAGAGAACCTTGGGTGCAGAAACCAATGCCTTTTCCTAGTAAGAAACACAAGTCCAAGGAAGAAGAACACTACAACAGGTTTTGTGAATGGATGAGACCTTTATTTTTGCAAATTCCTTTGACTGATGCTATTAGAATGCCTCCTTATGCAAAGTATATGAAAGATATTGTTACTAACAAAAGGAAGATTCCTAATGAGGAAATTTCCACTTTACTTGCTAATTATTCTTTTGATGGTAAAGTACCGGAGAAGCTTGGAGATCCAGGTATACCAACTATTCCTTGCTCCATTAAAAATAACTATGTTAGAACTGCTTTATGTGATTTGGGAGCTGGAGTTAGTGTCATGCCTTTTTCTCTTTATAAGAGACTTGATCTAGAAAAATTGATATCGACTGATATATCTTTGCAAATGGCTGGTAAGTCTACTACTATTCCTATTGGTATATGTGAAAATGTTCCTGTTCAAGTTGCTAACAGTTGTTTGATTTTAACTGACTTTGTTGTGTTGGAAATGCCTGAAGATGATAATATATCTATTATTCTTGGGAGACCTTTTCTAAACACTGCATGGGCTGTTATTAATTGCAATCAAGGAAAAGTAACTTTTAATGTCAATGATAAAGAGTACACGGTTTATTTTCCCAAGAAGACTGATAGGAAGAATGCTCTAAATTCCGTCAAGAATGTGGAGACCATTCGAGTTGGTCAAATTATTTGTTCAGAGCGAAAGCCTAAGGAAGAATATAAAATTGTTATGATTGGGACTCTGCCTATCAAAGTTGAGGTAACATAAGCATTTAGTGAAGTGCAAAGTTTTGCCTCATATAAAGTTAGTTTGGTAACAAGACTTGATCAACCTTGTTAACAAAGTGATTTTATATGAACGAAACTTCGTTTTCACCGCATCCACTTCACCTCACTTATATTTACTTTTTCAATTTTATTCCTTTAGTTTAGTTACATGATTAAGAGTATCTCAGAGCTGCTGCATATTTGGTTTTGATTTGCTTGAAATCGTTTCATCTTCGTTTCCCGAGTTTTATCCTTTTATCGTTTTTCTGAAAAATCCTCGAAAATAAAGTTTCTCGAAAAATTCCAGAAAAATCTTTATAAATTTTTATGTCAAAAATGGGACAGAGAGGCACCTGGGAGACACCATGAGGGGCTGCCACGCCACCACACATATAGGGGGCGCGGCCCAGCCCTGGCCGCGCCCACCTGCTGTGAGGGGGCCCCACGTGGCCTCTCACTTATCTCTTCCTCCCCAGCTCTTTCTCTCTCCCGAAAACAATGACACACCAGCTCAAACCCGTGTTCTTGCTGCTCTCCATCTCGATTTTTCGATCTCCTTGCTCAGCCCATCATTTCTACTGAGATTTGGAGCAATTGTTCTCCGGTATGTGACTCCTCCGCTTGTCCAAGTAGAATTTCTTTTGGTGAAGTATTTCTTCAGTATTTTAGCATTGTAGGTGGTAGGATAAATGAGTATGCATGCTTGTTCTATTGCTTAGAAATGTTATTTTGATGCATGTTAGCTCTCTAGAAACTCACTATAGTAGTTCCCTACATTTGTTTGTCTCAAAATCATATTTTATGAGGTTTGTTAAAAATTTCAGAAAAGGGACATGGATAACTACACCTATGGAGAAGTGTTTGAAAGAGAAGCACCAAGGTCATCAAGGCCTTCAAGATCCACTGCTCAATATAGGATATCCTACAATGAAGATCTTATGTCACCTAACCTTGAGGGAGACGAGGGAGACGATTATGACAGTTATTGCTCTCTCGATTGTCGCTTCCCCGTCTTTTGCTAGCCTTCACTTGTACTGAGTATGAGCTCTACTCGTGCATCCAATTACCAAAAACCAAGTCTACCAAAGAGTCCACTACAAATTCCTATGCATGGTATTTGTAAGCCATTCCAAGTAAATTTTCATGTGCTACCTTTCAAAACTTTCAACTACTTCTCATTTTGTGCCACTGTTTTTAACTCATGGGGACGTAGTGGTCGGAATTGCTATCTTCCATATTAAATTAAGTACCCCTCGACTAGGCAGCTTCATCTGCTCGTCATTAATTTTGCATGAGAGCTGGTCAGACCATTATAATCTAATTCTAAAAAGAAAAGAAAAAAGGCACTCCTCCATGGAATGTGAAAGTTGGTGGGCACCCGATGGAATCGGTTAGCCATGGTTTGAGAAATAAAAAAGGTGGGGAGGAGTGCCAAAGCTTTATAAAAAGAGCACCAATGTGCCAAAATTTCAAAGAACTCGGAACCGCTCTCACTGTTTTATTATGGAAGATACCAAGTCCCCATTGCCAGTCGTTGACATGAAACAACCACCTCTCAAAATAAATTTTTATCTCTGTTTTACAAATGAAAAGCTCTAGCACATGTTTAATCCATGCTTCTCTCTGTGAAGGGCATTTCTTTTACTTTTATGTTGAGTCTTCATCTTCTAATTTTAAGCACCTTCTTGAGAGCATAGCTGTTATTCTTAGTGTAATGTGCTTGTCCCAGAACACGGTTAATTGTGGTATCACTTTGATGCTTGTATCTTTGATATTTTTACTTCTAGTCTTCCTTTGGACTTCAGAGGTGCCTCAGCATTTATGTTTTGCTCCACAAATAAAGGCAAGCTGGATACCACTCTTCCATATCATTTATGCATATTACAATCTTGTAGTTTCTTATGTTCATGTTACTTGTTATTAGTGCATTGGCACTCTTTCATAGCTTGCTTGACTATGAGGTGACATTAGTTGCATATTTCTTATTATGAATTGCCTGAGTACTTAATCATATAGTGAGTATATATACATCATATGAAGCAAATGTGTTCGTGAAAGTTTCTTTTATCGCTCTGAGTTGTTAACTGAATTGCTTGAGGACAAGCAAATAGCTAAGCTTGGGGGGAGTTGATACGTCCAAAACGTATCCACTTTCCCGAACACTTTTGCTGTTGTTTCTCCTCTAATTTGTGTGTTTTGAATACAACTAACACGGACTAACACTGTTTTCAGTAGAATTGCTCTGGTGTCTCGTTTTTGTGCAGAAATCCAACTTTCAGTAAAAATTTGGGAAAAATTGGCAAAAATCCTATTTCACCAGAAGACCCACGGAGCCAGAAGACGAGACGGAGGGGAGGCATGAGGCCTCCACACACACAGGGGGCGCGGCCCAGCCCTGGTCGAGCCCACCTGTTGTGAGGGTGGCTCGGCCGTCTCCTCGACCTCTCCTTCCGCCTACATATACCCCATGACCTGAAAATATCGGGGAGACGACATTTTTCCCAGATAGACTTCCGCTATGCCACCGCCATCAGAAACCGCAATTCAGAACCAGAAACTCCATTCTGGCACCCTGCCGGGACGGGGATTTGGAGGAGATCTTTATCACCATCATCACCGACGTCCCTCCATCGACCATCCATGACTCCCCCATCCATGTGTGAGTAATTCCCCCGCTGGAGATGAGGGGATGGTAGGGATTGGATGAGATTGTTCATGTAATTTGATATGAGATTGTTAGGGCATAGTTCCTAGTATCTTTATTTAGTGTCTATGACATTGTTGCAACTTGTTGTGCTTAATGCTTGTCACTTTGGGCCCGAGTGCCATGATTTCAGATCTGAACATGTTTTTATTTCTATGATGATACTTGTTATTTATGGTCTTATCTATAAGTTATATACACATATTGTTGTCTGGAACCCGAGGCCCCCAAGTGACAGAAATTGGGATAACCGGAGGGGATGGCTACAATGTGAGGAACACATGTGTTCATCGAGTGCTAATGCTTTGCTCCGGTATTTTATTAAAAGGAGTACCTTAATTACCAGTACTTTCCCTTGAGGCCCTGCTGCAACAGGCTGGTAGGACAAAAGATGTCATGCAAGTTTCTCCTTGTGAGCACGTATGACTATATACGGAACACATGCCTATGATTGTTAGTACTAGGATGCTTATTCATTATTTATCTGTGATTGCCTATGTCTCATTGTTTTCATGAATTATCTTATCCATGCAACGCCCGTACATCCATCCCTATGCCTACAGTATTTGTTCCTACAATTTACTATTGCTACTATTACCGCTGTTATTTTACTACTGTTGTTACTGTTTCACTACTATCACCACTATAAAACTGTTGCTATTGATAAATCACTGCGAGCAAGACTGTTTTTAGGTGCAGCTGAATTGACAACTCATCTGTTAAGGCTTACATATATTCTTTGGGTCCCCTTGTATCGAATCAATAAATTTGGGTTTTACTTCCCTCGACGACTGTTGCGATCCCCTATACTTGTGGGTCATCAAGAACTCAAAAAGAAAGCGATCGAGAGGAAAACACAAATAGTGGCAGAAATCTGTCAAAACAGAACAGCTGACATAGGTCGATTTTTTCGAGGACCATCTGTTGCTGAAATCAAAAAGTGTAAAACTAATGAAAGTTTGGATATAACCTGGGGCATATGCACAAGAAATCGCAGGTCAAAAAGATATTCTGAAAATTTTCACAAATTTTTACGGTGCAGCACCGAAATCTGTTTTAGGACAGCAACTTCCCCAAATCTTACCTCACTCAAATTAGAAGTTCTTCTTGGCATAACAACGAAATAAAAATGATAAGGAGCGGTTATTACAGTAGTAATAACTTCCAAGACTCAAATAAAATAAAAACAACTAAAAATAAAATATTGGGTTATCTCCTAAGAGTACTTTTCTTTAAAGCCTTTGAGCTTGGCGCAGAAAGTGCGAATCAAGTAATATCAAGCGATGAAGCATCAAGTTTATAATTTGCTCTAAGAATAGAGTCAAAAGTAATTTCTTCCTCCTTCTAGGGAAGTGTTCCATATCTTTCTTGAGTGGTAATTGATATTTGATGGTGCCTTCCTTCATATCAATGATGGCACCTATAGTTCGAAGAAAAGGTCTTCCCAAAATAATAGGACATGAAGCATTGCATTCAACATCCATAACAAGAAAATCAACGGGAACAAGGTTATTGTTAACCATAATAAGAACATCATTAATCCTTCTCAAAGGTTTCTTCTTAGCAACATGAGCAAGAGGAACATCAAAATAACACTTTTCAAGCGGTGGTAAACCAAGCATGTCATAAATCTTTCTAGGCATAACAAAAATACTAGCACCTAGATCACATAAAGCATGGCAATCAAAACCATTAACATGCATATCAATGATGGGCTCCCAACCATCTTCTAACTTCTTGGGAATAGAAGCTTTTTGCTTTATCTTTTCCTCCCTGATTTTCATGAGAGCATTTGTAATATGATTTGTAAAAGCAATATTCAAAGAACTAGCATTAGGACTCAAAGCAAGCTTTTGTAAGAACAAAATAACTTCAGATATATTGCAGCCATCAACATCAAAATTATTAATAGAAATAGAGCTATCATCTCCTACACTCCGAAAAATTTCAGCACTCTTTTGAAAAAAAGCTTTTGCAATTTTGGGCTTTTTAACACAAGGAGTAGGAGTTTTCTCTACACCAATCAAAGTAAGAGGATTGCTAGTATTTGGAGTAACATCATTAGAGGTAGTAATGGTACATACCTTCATCTTTCTAGCCATCCCATCTTCTCTTTCCCACGTGGCATGCAATTCTGCTAACATCCTAATATTTTCATCAATCTTAACTTGAATAGCATTAGTAGCAGCAAAAGGATCAGGTTTAGCAGACATTCTAGTAATCAAGGAGGATTGCGCATCAGACAAAGATGAAATATCGGTTTCAGCTTTAGAAACCTTAGCCTGAATTCAGGAATAGCCCTGTTCAAATTATCAAGTTGATGACTAATAGTCTTCAACAAAGCAGATTGCTCCTCCATGGTCTTGGTAAATACCTTGTTCTGCTCATATTGCATCTGCATAAAATTCTTAGTAGCCCTTTCAACTTCAAAAATCCTTTCTTCACTAGGCATTTTAGGTCTACCAAGATAGCTATTATCACCATTAGAAGGAAATGGCCTATAATTGTTGCTAGCAAAAATGTTCCTATAAGCACTGTTGTTGAAATTATTGTTTCTAATGAAGTTTACATCAACATGCTCTTCTTGAGCAACGAAAGGGGCCAAAGGAACATTATTAGGATCAACATGAGCTCTATCATTAGAAAGCATAAGCATAATAGCATCAATCTTATCACTCAAGGAAGAGGTTTCCTTAACAGAATTTACCTTCTTACCTTATGGAGCTCTCTCGGTGTGCCACTCAGAATAATTTACCATCATGTTGTCAAGGAGCTTTGTTGCGGTGCCCAAGGTAAGGGACATAAAAGTGCCTCCAGCAGCTGAATTCAATAGATTTCTTAAAGAAAAATTCAGTCCTGCATAAAAAAGTTTGGACAATCATCCAAGTAGTCAGTACATGAGTAGGGAAATTCTTTATCATAGATTTCATTCTTTCCCAAGATTGAGCAACATGTTCATTATCAAACTATCTAAACTTTATGATATCACTACGCAAAGCTATAATCTTAGCAGGAGGATAGTATTTTCCAATAAAAGCATCCTTACACTTATCCCAAGAATCAATACTATTTCTAGACAAAGATAGCAACCAATCCTTAGCTCTTCCTCTTAAAGAGAAAGGAAACAACTTAAGCTTAATAATATTACCATCTACATCCTTATACTTTTGCATCTCACATAGCTCAACAAAATTGTTGAGATGAGTTGCAGCATCATCAGAACTGGCACCAGAAAATTGCTCTTTTATAACAAGATTCAACAAAGCAGGTTTGATCTCATAAAAATTTGCCTCGGGAGCAGGTGGCGCAATAGGAGTGCAGATAAAATCATTGTTTTTGGTGCTAGTAAAGTCACACAACTTGGTGTTTTCAGGAGTACCCATTCTAACAAAGCCAAAAGCAAGTAAATAAAAGCAACTATAAAGGAAACCAATTTTTTTATATTTTTGATAAAAAGATGCAAGCAAAAGTAAAATAAAAAAAACTAAAAAACAAAGTAAAAGATATGCGTGCGAGACTCCCCTTGCAGAAGTCTTCTTCCTCCCCGGCAACGGCGCCAGAAAACTGCTTGATGGCTTGTAAGTACAGCTGACGAGGGTTAACTCGACAAATGTCCTAGATGAAGGACTTAGGATCGGGGAGATAGGGCGTCGGATGAACTCGAAGGTAAAGTTAGTCAAAATAGATGTATATCGAAAGTAAACTTGGGTGTTCAACCTGGCTTGCTTTCAATCTGCCCTACACCGTCCCCTCCTGGCCCCTATATATAGGTGGCCAGGTCTCGAGGATCGGGTAGGGTTCAATACAGATTACAAATATCGACATACGGTAATAACTCATATTCGACTATTATTACAATTGGGCCTAGCTTAACGGGCCTCAGGGGTACTCAACTAACGGGCTCTATTAACTATACCCTTGTCAGTAGCCCCTGAGATTCTACCAGAATTGCAGATTCGGATTGAATCTCTAATCTTCGACTTGATCAATTCTTCGACTTCATACTCAACTCTTCGACTTGGTCTTTCGACTTATATTGATGATAATTTGCTCGCAAGGGGTCTCGATGAACAAGCCTGACAACTCTGACGGATCAAGAGGTCAGTTGACTGCCGGAATAGATACTTGCCACCTACTTCAAATTCAATCCCCTTGGACTTGAATTCGGGATACCGGTCAAACTCACTCTTTTGCCTCATTTAGGACTTACAAAAAATGTGTCCCAGTGGTTCTCGGGGTACCCAGTGCGTCCACCAGGATTTTCTTCGCGTCGTAGACACGGATACATTCCAGCAGAGCGCATCCATGTGCGTATACCAGGCCAGACAGGACGGATCCCGGGGTCTTACCTTCGTGACAAGTCACGGCATTCGAGTTTTGTTGCGATAACACAACTCGAGAATCTTATGTCGCAGTCAAAGTTTTGACTGAAAATATTCGGGTTTCTACAACCATAAAACTCGCTCCCGATGGGAGTAACACTTCTCCAATCTTCAATGCTTTGCCCATGAATATCGTCGGGTGCGCGCTCAGCGCTCCCGATGGGAGTAGCCCCCGAGGCTATAGTCGAAAAAAGATTTCTTCGAGTATAGGCTCAAGAAATAATATAGCTCGTCACACTTCAACTCGAAACATCTTACCTGCAAAATTCTTCAACTCGAGATACTTTCAAGAACATCTTGTCTTCTAGTTCAAGTCCACTATTTAAATGAATAGTTCCACTCGATATTTATGCAATTAACAGCCCCTAAGGCTTTTAACCAAAAGATCCTTCATATCTAATTTCCTCGATAAGTTTCAGCATCCGTCGGCGCCATCCTTTTACCTTTATATATATACTTAATGACGTCAATAAAGACGTAACTCTTCATCAATGCGAGCCGTATTATGGGTAGCACTGTAACTTCCCCGATTTTTTGACCGTTTTAGTGGGCTGCACGATTTTTGACCGTTGGTGGGCTAACGTTTCCGATCTTTGCGCCACGACTCAGCCCACAATCCTTCTCCTAGAAGATATATAACTGGCATAGTGGGGAATCGTACTGTTCACCAGCTCGTTACTTCCGCCGCCCCCATTGCCGATCTCCTATGTGTCCTCCTCTCGCTCAGAGCCCCCAAGCGCACTTCGTACTGGATGCGCGTGAAGCACCGGGCTACTAAGAACATCATGGCCAAGACCTCCGCCACCAGCTGGGTTCGCTCCACCATCTCCAAGAAGGAGGTGCAGAAGGCCAAGGCGGACGGCTTCGTCGCCGCCGAAGATTCCATCATCTTCCCCAGTGCCGAACGGATCCCGAAGCCCCTGAGCGGCTATCGAGTAATGTTCCTTGCTTTTCTCCTCCGAGGTTTCTCTCTCCCTGCCCACGAATTTCTCCGTGGGCTTTTGTTTGTTTACGGTGTACAGCTCCACCAGCTTACACCGAATTCTCTTCTACACATTGCCTGTTTCGTGACTCTTTGCGAGTCCTTCTTGGGCATTGAGCCTCATTTACTCTCTGGAGATCAATCTTTCGACTCCGCCCCAATGTTTCTCTGGCAAGGAAACCCGAACTGGGCGGAGCCGTCGTTTCTGTGCGCCCTGAGGCGCAATATCTTGAATTTTCTATGGCCGCATCTGTCCAAGGGTGGAGGACAAAGTGGTTTTATATCAAGGACCGCAAATCCTCTCCTGAAGATGAATTCGGTCTTCCTCCTTTTGACGCTTTTCAAGAGGTGAAGAAATTGAAATCATGGGATTCGCTTCCCTCAGATGCGGAGGTTGCAGAAATTCTTCCCCTTCTATCCCGCATTCAAACTCTGAAAACAGGCTTAGGAGGTGCTTTATCGGGTATCCAACTCATGGCGTTTTTCATACAACGTCGAGTTCAACCCCTACAGCACTGCCTCACCAAGCTTTGGACTTATTCTGGCTTGGAGGACCCTACTCGCATATCTGAAGATCTGATGTCGAAAGAAGATGTCGACAAGCGAGTCAGGAATCTTACCAAGCTCACCAAGGAGCATTCAGTTGCTGACCTTAAGGCAAATTTCTTCGACTCCGTGCACCCTGTTCCTGAGGTATACATAGCTGCATCCAGTTTTATCAAACTTCTCTTAATTTCGACTTTGCACACTCTGCTAATCTATTAATATGCAGGATCACCAATTCATTGTTTCTCTTCCCCCTCTTCCGGAGGAAGGGCCCCTTCCTGCTGATCTAGCATCTCCTGCATCTGAAGCCCCCGAGGCTGACGATAGTCAGGACGGCGATGATGTCGAAGAATCGGAAGATGAGACTAGCTCGTCAACATCTCCTCCTCCTGTTCTTACTGAAGATGCTGGTGTCGACAAAAAACGGAAGCGTGTCAACGAGATTGCTTCATCGAGTTCTGCAGCGGCTGGAAAAACCCCCGTTCTTGCAGAAGATATGGAGTACTTTGACATGCTTGCATCGTAAGTATTGTAGTTGAACTTTTCAATTGTTTTGTTCTTGCCTCTTGCTTATAACTTATGCTTCTTATGCAGTGACGATGAAGAACCACCAACATGTGCGACAGCTATTTCACCTCCTTCTCCAGTGGCGACTGATGAACCTGTCGAGCCATATGTTGCTCCGAGGACTACCAGGGCCTCTATAAAGAAGGTTTCTCAAACTCAAGCCCGAAACCTCAAACGCGCGAAGAAAGCCAAAGAAGCCGAGGTTTCTCTGGAGGCCCACGCTTCTACAGTTTCTTCTGATGATGTGAGTGATTATTTTTCCCTTCTTTCCTTCCATGCCCTTCTTCTCTTATACTCTTCTTTTAGCAGGCTTTGGTCAAGAGATTTATCGCCCTGGGCACGGAGTGTGCGGGGTACCTAAAGGTTGCGAAAGCTTCCGAAGGTACAATTTTTGACGTCCAATCACTATTTGCCTTCTGCACTGTATCCTTCATTATATACCTGATTCCTTGTCGACTTCTTATGCAGCTACTTTAGCAGCCGCCAATGCTCGAATTGCTTCGCTGGAGGCAGAGCTGAAAGCCTCGCAAAAAGCTTATGATGCTGCGACCGCTGCTAAAGCCATTGCTAAGAAGTCGCAGAAATCTGCGCTTACGAAGGCGAAGAAAGCGGAAAGGGCTTTGGCTGATGCTCAGAAGGAAAATACTCAACGGGAGCAGGCCGTAGCAGAACGTCTTCACACTATGTCTTCTGCTGCCGAACGTAAGTTCTTCGACTTATCTTCTATTTTCCTCTCCTGTTGCGCTAGTGTGCTTGTTGACACTTGCCTTTTCTTGTCTTTCCTATTGCTTTAGAATTCACAGGGTTATCTCCGTCGTCCCTTCAAACAGATGACGATCCTCTCATGGATGCGGTTAACCAACTCGAGGAAAACTGGATATCTATCCAGGAAAACTTTGAATTGGTTAGTCACGTTTTATCGCGACTGTTTGTCGGCTTGTGGCCGAAGAGAAAGGCGGCAGTTCCGAAGGATAACTTGACTGAACTTGCCAAGTCCTTCGACACCACTGAAGACCCTCTTCTCCAGTTCAAAGCTCTTTCCATTAAGCGTGGCGCTGAAGGTGCCATTGCACTGTCTCTCGCTCATGGGACGAACTTTGATTGGGAGAAAGTTAACGCCCCTCACGGCTACTCCCGGGATGAGATGAAGATTTTCTTCGAGAGGGCGAAGAAGCTAGCACCTGCGCTGCTGTCGACTATTTCTCCTTCGGCAGCCTCTGCGATGCCTGCTGCACCGGCTTCGGCGGTGAAAGATCCAGTACCACCATCGACTTCTGGCGAGGAAGCTGCCGTGCCCTCCTCTGCCACGGAGCACAATGCTGAGGTGGCGTAGATTCGGCTTTCCTTGTAGCTTTTAGTTTTTCTCCTTTTAGATGTAGGGGCGCTAGTTGTGTGCAACCCGAGAACTTTAGCCATAGGGTTGTGCTCTTTATGTAAATATATCCTCTTTATATGGAGTACTATGCTATCTTTCTGAAATTGCCTCTTTTTCTTTGTAGTCGATGCGTGCCAGTGATCCTTCTTCTCATGTTCCTGCTCCTTCCTCTGCTTGCGGATTTAATCCTCAGATTTCGTCGACTCCTAGTCGATGTAGTCATTGTGAAGAATACTCCTCCAGGATTTCCGACCTCGAAACTCGCCTATCTTTGGCTAAACGCCAAGCACAGATGGCTATTAAAAAGGCTAGCCAGGCCAGTGGCTATATGAAGAAAATCTCTTCACTTGAAGAAAAGGTCTCCAGCTTGACGGCGAAGATTGCTCATAATGAAGAATGTGAATCTTTCATTCTTGGCATTGTCGAGTCTGCTTGCGAGCTATTGCGATGTGAGTTTTCTTTCGACTCCTTCTTTGACTGCTTGCGCACTTCTTTTGTGATATATTTGTCATTGTAGGTACTTGCTTGGATTTTGTTGCTGAAGAACGTCGAGTTGCTGAACGAAACACTGCTTTGGAGAAGATGTCGACTGGCTATGAGACTCTGTGGTCTGATCCTCGACGCCGGAGCGCCATTGTATTGCTTCAAGACCGTGCCCAGCACATTGGCGAGTCAGTTGATGGTTGCCGGCGAGCTCTTACGACTATGCATTCCATCATGCTTCCCCGTAATCCTTTGCCTGCAACTTTCCCACTTCTTCTTGATGCTTTCCGATCCAGCCATCGTATTCATAGGCTCATAGAACTGAACTTAGTGGCTGGTGCCAATTTTGCTCTCGGGTGGATACGTAAGTGGCAACCGAGGTTGAATTACAACACTATGTCCCTGAGTTTGGCTCCAGGTGGAGCTAGCCTTCGGGTTCATATGGAGAACACGCTTCAACCTGCTCGAAGACTTGTAGCTAGGCTTCTAGAGGCGGATGCTGCGTTTTTCCGCGAGTATCATTATTTAGATCCTTTAGGCGTAGATGATTCTGACAACCCGATGTTGTAAAGTATGCGTGGAACGCGAGAGACTGTTTATTTCGCGACTATATGTCTGAAATTTATTCTCAAGGCGTATCTGTATGGCTCGTGCGTTTGCCGCATCTTCTTTTTGAAAGACTCGTAGACTCGAATATGAGGAACGCTTTGTCTTTATTTATACTTTTAATGTAAGATACATGGGGTGACCCAAGACATCCGGCCTGTGACCCGTGTTCTGGATCTAGAGGGCATTGCCCCTGGAATAACTCGTGGCTTTTACAGCCTTCATTGTTCTACTCTATTGCTTTGATGGTGCCTATGTCGTCGTGGCTTTCCCTTTCTCTTCTGCGCCTGTGTCTTCTCCTGATGTTCCTGTTCGTGGCTTCTTCGTTTCGGGTTCCGCGGTGCATCCTTCGAGTAGCTTGACGCCTTCTGTAGTCGCGCTCTTTGCCTTTTCTGCATGGTTGGCTATTACGCCAAAATTTTGCGTCATCTTGTGGAATTCCCTGTCGCAGAGATCTGAAACTTCAAAGCTTCCTTTCACTGTGATTATTCCTTTTGGCCCTGGCATCTTAAGTACCAGATATGTGTAGTGAGGTACTGCCATGAATCGCGAAAACGCGGGTCGTCCGAGGATCGCATGATATTGTGATGGCCAGTCCATGACTTCGAAGTCTAGTTTCTCCCTTCTGTAGTTTTGTCGGTTGCCGAAGCAAACATTGAGTGCTATTCGACCCAGCGGGTAATTGGCACTTCCTGGTACGATTCCATGAAAGGAACAGTCTGTTGGCTTCAGAAACTCTAGTGATATATGCATTGCTCGGAGTGTTTTCGCGTATATCAAGTTAATTCCACTCCCTGCATCCATGAATATTCTGTCGACATCATACGCGCCGATTTGAGCTTTGAGTACCAGAGGCGCGTTTCCTGGCCGAGGTACTGTTATGGGGTGGTCCTCTCTGTTGAACTCGATTGGTTGTTCTGACCAATGCAGATATTCTGTTGTAGCTGGTGGTGACATGACTGCTAGATTGACTTGTCGAGTTATACTCTTTTCTTCTTTGTTCGACTTGGGCACTGGTTGTATCATTGCTGTGATGTGTCCTTTTGATGGGACGTACCCTTCGTCATCGTCGTCGTGCTCTTTGTTTTGCTGGTCTTGCCCTTGGGGGGCTCCGTTGTTTCCTTGCTTGCTTGTCGAGGGATTGTTACTTCCTTCGAATCCTTGTCGCCTTGCTTCGGTTTGTTTGTTAATTGCTGCTTCTTGTAACTTTAAGAATATTGTGCAGTCTTTCATTGCGTGCCTCGATACTCGCTTTCCGTCGACGAACGCTGAGTGTATATGACACGGCCCGTTGAGCATATCCTCTGGCGATGGGTTGTACTCTCTGGATTCTCTTGGTGGAAACTTCTTATAATCCTCTCTTCCGTAGCTGCGATATCCCGAGCTTCTGCGTTCATTTCCCTGATAACCGTTGTCTTTATATCCTGCGGCGACTTGGTTATGAGAGCCGTAGGTGTCGTAGTTTCGGGATCGTCTCCTTTGGCTTCCGTATCTGTTTCTTCTGTCATCCTCTGGAGATCGTGTCCGTTTGTTGTTGCACGCATCCTCTCCATCTGCAAATCTGTTTGCTGTGTCCATGAGATCTGACACTGTTTTTGGCTTGATTCTACCCATCTCTTCGACTAGGTCTCTTCGCCTTAATCCAATGATGAATGCGTCTATTGCTCTTTCGTCTGAAACTTCGACTGCTGAATTTTTGATCAGGCTCCATCTTTGGATGTATGACCGTAGTGTTTCGTCGCGTTGCTGTACGCATGCCTTGACTTCTTCTATTGATGCTGGCCGTTTATACGTCGACCTGAAGTTGTTTGTGAATTGCTTTGTGAGGTCTTCCCAGCTTCCAATGGATTCTTTCTCTAGTTTGCTCAACCACGACCTTGCTGCTCCGGTGAGGTGTAACTGCAAACTTTGCATTGCTGTCTCTTTGGTTCCTCCTAGTATTTGAACTGCTTGCACGTAATCTGCGAGCCATGATTGTGGTTCCTGCGATCCGTCGTACTTTTGCTGGTCATGAGGTAACTTGAATCCCTTAGGAACTGGAGTGGTGCGAACCCTACGAGTAAAGCACGACGCCCCCATCTCCTTTTCGTCGTCCTCATAGTCGCGTCTTTCATTTGGGGATCGCGATCTTCGAGTTCCGCCGTGCTGCTTTGGTGATGGTGATCGAGATCGGCGTTTGCTGCTTCTATGCCGAGGACTATTGTGACGGCGAGGTGATCTTGGTTTGTGCGCTTCCTTGTGGTGATGTGCTTCTTCTCCTTTTGCTGATAGCTTGTGGCTCACCATATTGAGTCCATTTAGTGCTGCTCTATGCATATGCTCCCTAGGATCTCCTGGACTTGGTCGAGTTGTAAGTAGATACGCTTGTGCTGCCACTAGTGCTGCTTCAGGAGTTTTTGGTAGGATGTTTCCCTGCTCGTCGACCGATAGGAAGGATGAGTCGAGGTTTTTGGAAATACTTTGCTTGTCGGAGTACTCGAGGTTGTCATACCTTGAGCCATGTCGACGATTTTTCCTTGCGTTGCTGTATGATGCGTCGCTTCGTGCTCTACGGGCAGCTTCGCTGGCTGCAATGGCTGAATCTTTTCTTCTTTGTATCTCTACCTTTTCCTTTGCTAATTGCTTTGCTTGCTGCCTGAGGGCATAATGATACCCAAAAAGCATGTCTTTGCTGGAGCTAGATGGTATTGGTTTGCCGTGTTCTACGGCTTCTCTTATTATTTTCCACTCATCGACTGATAGTCGAATTTTCTCCCTGGCTGCGAGGGTTTCCACTGTTTGCCCTTCTGCTAGGTGATTTGCTCCTCTGTCGATATTTGCTGGGTTTATCACTGGGTTATTATTTTCATCGAATTCTTCTGAGTTGTTGCCCACGATGGCGAGTACTTGGCACTGCTTGCCGATGTTGCTATTAAAGCTTGAAAAGACCGAGTTGCTGTCCTCAGAAAGTTCTAACCCTGTTTTCCATGTGTCTGTTGAATTGTCTGAGATATTGTCGAGTTGGACTTCCACGTCGAAATTTTCCTTTTCTTCGTCGCCTTCTGCGATCTTTCCTTTTTGTGCTTCTTCTAGGCTGACCGGCGAGTTTACTTCGCTGGAAGAGCCTTCAGAATACTCCATCACTATTGTTGTTTCGGGTTTTTGTACCGACGGATCTTGATCTTGTTTCGTCGAATCCGAAAGGCGAGAGGAACCCGACGGCCCGATGAAGATGCTCAAACTTCCAATTGTTAGCTCCACCTCTTGACTTCCGTCGACTTCTGGACTGCTGTTGGCTAAAAGCGAAAAAGCCGTCGAATTCATGATTCCAACGCCCAGAGTCCCCACGGTCGGCGCCAATTGACGAGGGTTAACTCGACAAATGTCCTAGATGAAGGACTTAGGATCGGGGAGATAGGGCGTCGGATGAACTCGAAGGTAAAGTTAGTCGAAATAGATGTATATCGAAAGTAAACTTGGGTGTTCAACCTGGCTTGCTTTCAATCTGCCCTACACCGTCCCCTCCTGGCCCCTATATATAGGTGGCCAGGTCTCGAGGATCGGGTAGGGTTCAATACAGATTACAAATATCGACATACGGTAATAACTCGTATTCGACTATTATTACAATTGGGCCTAGCTTAACGGGCCTCAGAGGTACTCAACTAACGGGCTCTATTAACTATACCCTTGTCAACAGCCCATTGGGAACCCCAAGAGGAAGGTATGATGAGCACAGTAGCAAGTCTTCCCTCAGTTGTGAAACCAAGGTTTAATTGAACCAGTAGGAGAAAGCCAAACTTCAGAAGGTGATGCTTGCTAGCTTTATGACACTCCGGACAATGGCGCCAGTAAACTTGTTAACGGCGTGTCTTCCACCAGCAGCAACGTGAAACCTGCACAACACAAACAAGTACTTTGCTCCCAACTTATGATGAGGTTGTCAATCTCACCGGTTTGCTGTAAACAAAGGAATGAGCGTATCGAGTGGAAATAGGATAATAGTATGCAAGAAAGTAAACAGAGCGAGTAATAGTAAAACGGTAAAGCTATGTAAAGAAAATTGGACCGGGGTCCACAGTTCACTAGTGGTGTCTCTCCATAAGATAAATAAAGTATGCTGGGTAAATAAATTACAGTTGGGCAACTGATAGAGTAAAGATAACGTACATACATCACTATGAGGCTTACTCTGGGCATTACGACAAAATACATAGACCGCCATCCAACTGCATCTATGACTAATAATCCACTTGCGGGGAATCGTCCGAGGACCCCTTGAGTATTAAGTTGCGAACAACAAATAATTGTATTAAGTAAATTGCGTAATGTAAACAAAGCAAATATCCCTGGACACAAGAATGTTGTTTTCTCCCTAGTGGCAACAGCACATCTACAACCTTAGATGTTTCTGTCTCTTCCCCAGATTAAATAGAGGCATGAACCCAACTATCGAGCATAAATACTCCCTCTTGGAGTTACTAGCATATTCTCGGCCAAGATAGCTACTAGCAACGGAAAGCATGCAAGATCATAAACAACATAGAGATAACATAAGATATAATTCAGCACATCAACTTGACATAGTACCAATACTCATCGGATCCCAACAAACACAACATGTATGATTACATAACGATGATCTTGATCATATAGGGCAGCTCACAAGATCTAAACATGAAGCACATGTCGGAGAAAACAACCATCTAGCTACTGCTATGGACCCGTAGTCCAAGGTAGACTACTCACACATCACTCCGGAGGCGACCATGGTGGTGTAGAAGGCCTCCGGTAGGGTGCCGAGAAGAGCTCCTAGATCCTCCCGACCTCGATTCGACGACAGCGGCGGCTTGCAGTATGTTTCTGGGAAAAGCGATCTGTCCCTTAGGTTTTTCCCGTCGAGGGGACTTTATAGGCGAAGGGACATCGTCAGGAGGTGGACCAGGCGGGCTCACCATGGGTGGGCACGGTCAAGGGCTGGGCCACACCCCCTGTGGTGTGGCCAGCCTCTGGCCCCCCTCCGTCTCATCTTCGGTCTTCGTGAAGCTTCGGTAAAAATAGGAGGTTCGGCTTTTGTTTTGTCCAATTCCGAGAATATTTCCTGTGTAACTTTTCTGAAACACAAAAATAGCAAAAAACAGGGAACTAATACTGTGGCATCTTGTTAATAGGTTAGTTCCGGAAAATGCATAAAAACACCACGAAGTGTAACGAAACTCAAAGCAAATGGTGTAAGAATAAGCATGGAGCATCAAAAATTATAGATACGTTTGAGACCTATCAAGCCACCTCCACCGGAGCCACCCACCGGAGCACCTCCACCAGAGCCACCCATCGGAGCACCTCCACCGTTGGCATGTGATTGAAGACGTGCTAGCCTTCTTCTCTCCATGATCTCCTCCCTTCTCATATCCCACCCCTCTCTTGTGAAGATATCCATGGTGCTCGGGTCCATCATCATTGTCTTGTTTTCGTCGGCGATGAGCTCCATCATTGCCTTCTTCTCTTCAAGCTCGATCCTCCTCTCCTCCAATGCGTATTTGCGCTTGTCATCCTCCAGGACACGTTGTGCATGTTGTGTTTGACCACCTGCTTCTTCTTCGGCGGAGCAGCGGAAGAAGTAGCCACGGCGGGAGTCGGCGCCGCCCGGGGTTTTGACTTGGGCATCTAGGGCCTCGGTGTTGTGGTACCGAGCGGTGCGGGAGACGCCACAATGGCAGCAACGCCCGTGGGGAGGAGGTGGGTGCCCGCACGCCGCCTCTTCTTCACGGTGGTGGCAGCCACCTTGTGGGCGACGGCGGCGGCGAATGGAGCGGCGGGGGGCGTTGGGAGCTGGCGGCTGCGGCGGCGCCACGACATCGGTACTGACCGACGGGAGGCCGGAGAGGTCCATGCCGGTGATTCCGGTTGGGGATGGCGCCGGAGACGAAGGGGAGAGGGAAATCGGTGGCGGAGGCGAAAGAGCTAGGGCGCGGGAGGGGAACGAGCTGAAATGTCCCTGCCGCCAACAGGCAGAAGGGGATATAGGCTGGGCCTCGGTTCCGCGCGCGGAATTGGAGATTCCCGGTTCGGGCCGCGAATTTTTTCCGCGTCCTTAAAAGTTTATGGTTTTGGCCCTTTTACGGTCCCTAATCGGCACCAATTTTTCGCTCCCAGCACGTATCCGGTTATTTTATGGTTCTGCCCCTTTTACGGGCGTTGCTAGAGATGCTCTTATTCCAATACATGTGCTCCTCCCATCTAGACCGTAGTCAACTGCGTGCAATGTTTTTGTTTTACATTTTTTTCCTTAAATTTCATTGCAGTAACTTTTCTTTGTCATGTTGTTACTAATGTATGCAGGGTTGTAGTTTGTCAATTCGGGACGACCTTCTCAACAGTCATGCCGAAGATCAAACAATAGTGTGCAAGATCCATTGGGATCATCGGTCTACCTTCTTAATAAGAAGGAGCATCGTATTCGTATGTAATAAAAATATAAGCAGTAACCATTTTTTTGAAGTGGGTCGAGAACCATTTGCATGTGTTTGAGAGCACGTACACATTTTTAGAAACACTTGTGTACAATGATTTTGGTTTGTCAGAGTTGAGCGGAAGAGTGCAATGTATGAATTGTACTTAAAGCGAAATTGTGTAACGTGGCAAAAAATCCAGAAATTGTTCTTATGAAATTAATTGTAATTTGCACATTATAAATGAGTTGTGAAGTTCCAGTAATGCATCGTGTAAATAGAACAAAGTTCAGCAATATAATAATTTTAGATGAAGTCCAAACATGTCATAAGGTGAAGGCAGTCATAACTGCTCCATTCTTTTTATATAAAAATGGTAGCAATTGCTATGCGATTAAAAATATGGCAGCATTAGATCCTCCATTGATTATGTCAAAAACTGTACAGAACACAGTGCTTCAGTATTGCAATTAAAAATGGAAGAATTAGACCACAGTTGAGCATACAATCTATTCAATGGTAGATTGGAAAACCTGCTAAAGATCTTGCCATTGGCTTCAATTACAACATCCGAATAAGCTGAAACCTACACGGACTTATAAAACTGTAGAAACACTACCTTGCCAAAAAAAAAAAACTAAACTATCAAGCCATCTTTTGGAAGTGGAAACAAAACAATAACAGACATACTATAGTGCAGGCTTCTAAATTAAGCAATTTGAAAGACGAATGCTGGCGACATTACAAGTAACTATATTCAGGGACGATCGCAGCCGACGACATGGATAGCTAGCTGAAACATGGCATCACCACCTCCATCAGCCTACTAAGATAGCTGCCTCATTTTTCAGCGCTTCCACTTCAGCCTCCTCATGCGCTTCTTCTTCACCGAATCATCACAGGATAAACAAGTTAAATTTATTTCCAACCAAAAAATAGAACCAAAGCATATACCAAAAGAAATAGTAAAGCAATGAAACATAACCAAAGCAGTACTACTGCACATAACAGACACTTAAACGTTTGTGAAAATAAACATTGAACAACTCAATGAACTTGCATGGATTTTACAACTTTAAGCAGTTCACAAATTGCGAAAGACAAGAAATTAAATCAGTGGCCATATCCTGGGAGGTTGTGAACTAGACTGAAACATTCATATGCTAGATGCCTACAGCTACATGACGATTCAGCATGGCAGTTCGTCAAATGTCTAATAACATTTTTCTACATGACAATTCCAAATGAGAATTATCAATTATTCAACTGACGTAATGCCAAAGGAAATGCTCTATAGAAAACACACTAGCAGTGAGAATTGAGATGATGATACACATAAATCATATGGCAGTCTACAACCAGGTAACTCAACCCATCTTAATACTGGCATCAACAAAGAACACGCAGTTGTGTAACAATAGGGACAACACAAAGCACTGACCTACCAAGCACTATAGTAGGCCTGTTAGTCTGTTATTGATGCTTTTAATTCAGAAAACAATCCATGTCTGAAAATTGCCATCATCAGAGTAAGATGCACAATAAATATAAATAATTAGAAATTAATATATAAACCACCAATTAGTGTGAAATATATATCCATCCATTTTGCCAATGACTTCTTACAGTGAAGAGAAGTATGCGTAACGGCGTAAGTTCCCCTTAAGCACCTTTCTGTGCAAAAATATACTGTATCATAGATGCTATCTTCCTTTTCTATAAGCTAAAAGAGCCCGGATAGTGTCATAGTTCAGCACTAGTACGTTCTGATCTCAAATCTTGTAGCTACCTTATGTACAGTGCTTTACATTGCTTCAAATATTGTAACTTCTGAATTCTAAATAGAACAAATTTGTAGTCACTATAAGGAAAAACAAGCATAGTTAATTGGAATACTTGAGCAGATTGGAAAACTAGCTACCATACCAGGTTGAACTGAATTAACTATCATCTATCTTGCGAGAAATTAGGCTTGCGGCAATCAGGCCTGCAAAAGTTATGACACGAGTGAGATTTCAGTTGTAGCGAGGGGGCCTTATATGAGCGGGCTGCAACAAACTCTTTTCGTGAGACTGAACAACAAATGCGGTCTGGCGACTCTGGAGGCGATTCTGGAGGCGACTCCCATGGCGACGGCTGTGGTCCGGCGACGGCCGCCCAGACCGGCTCGTCATCGATCGGCAAGGAGGATCAGCAGGCTGGGCGGTCTAGGGAGGCGCTCTCTGGCCGGTTCTGGGTGCTCGACGAGGCATCTGCCGACGAAGAAGAACCTCTGCCGGATTCTCCCATATGCCGACGGGAAAGGTACGTGTGTAATTCCATTGATTCTAACGGTGATTCTTCGATCTCTGCTAGGCAAGCTAGGCGGGAGCACAAACGGAATTTGCAGCGGTGGGCGGCTAGGGAGCTCGCCATCTCACCCCGGGCATCGCCAGTGTTGTCGTCGGGTGGTCATCCGCGTTCATCATCGTCAGAAAGAAAGCTCCCTGTACTCTCTCCTTCAACATTCTTCCTTGACAATTTTGATGCAAACGAGTGGATCACAGTCACACGTAGAGAAAGAAAGAGAGGGGTAGAGGGAGGCGGGCGGCGTTTTCCGGCGAGGCGGTGGCCGTCGCCCACGAAGGTCTATTCTCGTCGGAGAAACTCTGATTCAAAAAGATTCGAAAAAGGCATAATCTCAGGGCACAAGGCCCATAATGACTCCGTTATATTTAAAGCAGGCCAAAAAAATCACAAGGATTTAGGGCCTTTTCTGGAAACAAAAGAAAAAAGGACAAGACCTTTATTTTCTTTTGTGCGTGGAGTACTAGGGTTTCGGGAAGATCGATCCAATCAATCCGATGTTCCATCTTCTGCTCGTTTCCGCCCTCTCCGTGGTCTGCTGATGGCTGGTCGAGGGACTCGGCCACCTGGCCCGCCGGCGGGGGGTTTTCAGCAAGGAGGGGGGCCCTTCCGTCCTCCATCCGCTAGGGTTCCTCCACAATACCCTCCTCGGGGAGGTGGGAGCGGCTGGCAGGATTCCTCTGGTGGTCGAGGCGGAGGAGGTAGAGATTCTTTCAGATACAACCAAGGAGGATATGGTGGAGGAGGAAGTGGTGCTGGCAATGATCAAGGAGGAGATTTCAATGGAGAATTCGGTAATTTCAATCAAGGTTACTATGATGGTGGTTATGGGCAAGGGTATGGATACGGTGGCAATCAAGGCTACCGGCGTCCGTATTTTAATCGAAATAATGGTGGTAGAGGAGGATATTATGGTGGTAACGGAGGGCGAAACAAGTTTGTCTGTAAGAATGATGTTGGGAGTGAGGGCCAGAACAACTCTTCCAATGTTGAGGGCACCTCGGTTGCCGCCAAGGGTGCTGCTACCTCATCGATCCAAGCTAGGGCACAAGGCAACTCGGCTTATGATCAGCATATGGCAGCGGGTTCTGCTACTGCAGCTAATAAAGGTAATAAAAAAAATGTTTTAGATGCAATCTGCCAGCAGATCATGTTGGGACTGAGTGTACTGCAGTTTTGTGCATATATTGTGACTCTGCTTTGCACAAGAATGAGGAGTGCCACTTATTAGCAATGTCAAATCCAACTGCAATGGTGTATGGTTTTTGTAGAGATGATCTAATGTGGTTTGAGATACCAAAGTCTAAGGATCTTAGACTGAAGAATACCAGCGGAAAAGTTTGTCGGATTAGAGTATCAGGAGGTTCTATGACCACACAAGAGGTGATCATAGAGCTAGAAATTTTGGTTCCTGGCAACAAGCAGTGGGATATTGAAGCTATGGGTAGCGCATTTTTTAAGTCATCCTTCCATCCAAATCTGACATGGCAAGGCTAAGGAAGGTGAAAGACCTCGAGGTAGATTCGGAAAGGAAAATGTTTTTTGAGGATTGGTCATCCAAGCATGTCGACAAATGGGGTCTGTACGATATTTGGGTAAGGATAAAAGGGTGTCCAGAAACACTTTATCGGGATTACTTGGCTCTTTTTGCTGTTGGGTCTCTTATTGGCAAGGCAACAGAGATAGACATGAATTTTACAAGAGAACATGGGGTGGTTAGAGCAAGGATAGATTGTGCCAATCCTCAAGCGATTCCTCCACGTCTTGACCACTATTATGATGGTGAGGGTTTTGCGGTTTACTTTGAAGTTGAAGCTCTGGACGGGTCTATTGTTCCAGCAGGGGAGTTCGATATTGGGGATGGAAAGAATGATGACAGGGGTAATCCCGCAGATCCAAATAATGGCAGCAATTTTGGGAACAAAAGTCCTCATGGTGATATTATTTCTGAGGATGATCCTTCCTTGACCCCGGACGAAAATAAATCCTCGGGTGATTTAAAGGGTGATGAGATGCAACAAGACACGGTGGAGGTGCTTTCTTCAGTTCAGGTGGGCAAGATTGCAGTGTCATATCGCTCTCCAGTCAAAACTATGTCCAACAACTTTGTTGCTCAAAAGCACCAAAGTGTGCCGTCCAAGAGATGGTATACGATGGTCGATGAAGATGAGAGGTTAGAGGGGGGGTCGGCTCCTCCACAATTTTCTTGCACCCAACAAGATAGGGGGCAGAGCTTTTTTGGTCCGCTGCAGCATCTCTTGGCAGCAGCTGGTTCTGGGCAGATTTCCGAGCCGCAACTTCCTGCCGCGGCAGAGAAAGTGAAAAAAATGCTGCCGCGGCAGCAGTCTTCGTTGGCTCAGCAGCACGCCTCTAGCTCTTCCACGATAGAGTCTGATGCTGTTTCACTGCTGGGTGAACCATGTCAGCCTGATACTTCTCCGAACCCAGATTCGCCCAAGTTCAAGTGTAACGTGGACACAAGGTCAAAACGTTCACCTCCACCTTCTGCTGCGATGGCGTCTCCTTCAAAGCTCTCTACACCATCCAAGCGGACCTCGAAGGTGGGAACTGGTGCATTTTTGGGGGAGTTTATTCTGTTAAAGAAGTGGTTGCCTTTGGAGGTATTGAAGATGCTTCTGCTCGGGGTATTCGATCAAGCGAACGTATCCGGGCTCAACCTAATGCGGATCTCTCTCAATTGGAACGTGCGCAGCAACAAGCTTCTGCTCGCGACCCATCTCACTACTCAGGTACAAAAATTTCACTGCATTTTACTATTGATTCGTTCTCTGATGAAGTTATTTTGTCTAGAGCAAATAAATTAGGCATGTCTTTGGGTAATTCGAATGGTCAAATCTCTGAATCCATAAAATTGCTAAAAGAAACTGACGTTGCCCGTACGTTGTTCATGTTAAAACGTAATGAAGAAAAAATAAGTGAGAAAGAAGAGTTCCATATAACTAATTTGATAGATGAAGCAGATAAATTATGCGATGACCTTGTGGAGGAAAATGATTTTCTAACAGAGGATCACAAGGAGACTCTGATTTTTCCTAAGAAGCCAGTTAAAATCAACAAAAGAAAGCCTAAGGAATTTAAAGTGGCTACCAGACATAGTGCTAGACTTAGGAAAAAACTAATATGAAGGGTTGCATTTGGAATAGTGATGGTTTTGGTGATTATGCGAAGCACTTTTTGTTCATGAAACCATAAGGGAACACAAGCTTGATTTTTTTGCCATTTTAGAAACAGGTAGATCAAATTTCTCTTCACCTTTCTTAAATCATTTGTCGGGGGGACTCGATTTTATACTGCTTGCCTCCACAAGGGAGATCGGGTGGTATTTTAGTTGGGATCAATTCGAACACCTTAACAGTTAATAATGTTTCTAATGGTGATTTTTGCATTAAGTTACAATTAAAATCCAAGGTTGATGGGTTTGAATGGGTTTTGGTCCCAGTCTATGGGGCAGCTCAAGATGAAAAGAAACCAGATTTTTTGGCAGAGCTAGTTAGAACATGCGATAATGAACACTTGCCTTTACTTATAGGAGGAGACTTTAATATTTTGCGCCGCAAAGAAGATAAGAATAATGACAACTTCAATGGTAGGTGGCCTTTCATGTTCAATGCGATTATAGAAAGTTTAGATCTGCGAGAAATTATGCTTTCCGGGCGACAATATACTTGGGCAAATCGTCGGGATAATCCAACTTTTGAGAAGTTAGACAGGGTTCTGGCTAGTGTTGAATGGGAAAACAAGTTTCCCATGGTTTCGGTCAGAGCTCTAACAAGAATAGGATCTGATCATACCCCTCTGTTTATAGACTCAGGTGAACAAGCTCACCTTGGAAACAAAACTCATTTCTCATTTGAACTATCATGGATCTGACAAGAGGGATTTTATGATCTAGTGCAAAGAGAATGGAATGTTGCTGGTTCAAATATTAATGCTATGGAAAATTGGCAAAGCAAAATTAGACACCTTAGAAGCTATCTTCGAGGGTGGGCTAAGAACCGCAGTAGTATTTATAAGACAGAGAAAGCTCGTCTAATAAATATAATTGATACTTTGGACACCAAGGCCGAAATCTCCCCTTTAGATAATGACGAGCGTAGAATTTTGCGAAATGCGAATGATGAATTAGCAAAACTTAGAAGAGATGAGGAAACTAAGTGGGCACAACGAGCGAAAGTTAAGCATATTCAACAGGGAGGAAACAATACAAAATATTTCCATATTATCGCAAATGGTAAGCACAGACGGAAGAAAAAAATTCAACTTGAACAAGAGGAAGGTACAATAGTTGGACAAGACAACTTAAAGACCTATATTTCTGAATATTATAAGAATTTGTTTGGTGATCCTACTCCTAATCATGTCCGTATGATAGAATCTGAATATAATGATATCCCTCAATTATCCAACGAAGAAAATAGGATCTTAACGGCTGACTTTACGGAAAAAGAGGTTCATGAGGCAATCTTTCAAATGGAGAAAAATAAAGCGCCCGGTCCGGATGGTTTTCCGGCGGAATTTTACCAAAATTTTTGGGAGGTGATCAAAGAAGACCTTATGGCCATGTTTTTTGCATTCCAAAAAAATGAGCTACCCCTTTTTCATCTTAATTTTGGAACAATTATTTTATTACCCAAGAAAGAGAATGCCATTCAGATCCAACAATACCGACCGATTTGTTTACTTAATGTGAGTTTCAAGACATTCACAAAAGTGGGTACCAATAGAGTCGCAAAGGTTGCACATTCTGTAGTTCGACCCACTCAAACCGCTTTCATGCCGGGGCGCCATATTCTTGAAGGTGTGGTAGTTCTACATGAGACCTTTCACGAACTCCATAGAAAGAAATTAGATGGTGTGCTCCTTAAAATTGATTTCAAAAAGGCGTATGATAAAGTACGTTGGGATTTTTTGCAACAAGCGTTAATAATGAAAGGATTCGATCCTAAGTGGTGTACATGGATACAAGAATTCATCTCACGTGGAAGCGTTGGAATTAGAGTTAACGAGGACATTGGCCACTATTTTCAAACTAGGAAAGGTTTACGACAAGGTGACCCTCTGTCACCTATTTTGTTCAACATCGTTGTCGATATGCTGGCTATTATTATCAATCGTGCAAAAGAGGATGGTCAAGTAAATGGTTTGATACCGCATTTAGTTGATGGAGGAGTCTCAATTCTATAGTATGCAGATGACACTATTATTTTTTTGGATCATGATTTAGAAAAAGCTCTGAACATGAAATTAATCCTTTGCATTTTTGAACAACTCTCTGGACTGAAAATCAACTTTCATAAAAGTGAAATCTTCTGTTTTGGTAAAGCTAAAGAAGAGGAAGAACAGTACAAGATTTTATTTGGATGCGAATCCGGAACCCTACCGTTCAAGTACTTGGGGATTCCGATTCACTTCCGTACGTTAAAAAATGGCGAGTGGAAACCGGTAGAAGATAGGTTTGAGAGAAAACTTAGTAGTTGGATTGGAAAAGTTCTATCTTATGGTGACCATCTAGTTTTGATTAATTCGGTACTCACTAGTCTACCCATGTTTCTGCTTTCTTTTCTCGAGTTACCGAAAGGGGTCCGAAAGAGACTTGACTTTTTTAGATCACGATTTTTTTGGCAAAGCGATGGGTGATACGTCTCAAACGTATCTATAATTTTTTATGCTCCATGCTTGTTTTTACACCATTTGCCTTGTGTTTCGTTACACTTGTGGCGTTTTTATGCGATTTCCGGAACTAACCTATTGACAAGATGCCACAGTGCCAGTTCCCTGTTTTCTGTTGTTTTTGTGTTTCAGAAAAGCTACACCAGAAATATTCTCGGAATTGGACGAAACAAGTTCCAGAACTTCTATTTTTCCTAGACGAAGGACGAGAACCAAACGAGAGCCGGAGGAGGGCCAGAGGCAGCCCACACCATGAGGGGGCGCGGCCTAGGCCCTGGTCGCGCCCACCTATGGTGAGGCCCCCCTGGTCGCCTCCTGACGACGCCCTTTCACCTATAAGAAGCCTCTCGACCGAAAACCCTAAATGAATCGGCATTTTTCCCAGAACAATTCCGCAGCGCCGCCGCCGTCGAAGACAAATTTCGGGGGACATAAGTCTCTATTCCGGCACCCTGCCGGGACGGGGAAGTGCCCCCGGAGCCATCTCCATCGGTCTCCATCGCCGTCTCCACCGTCTCCATTGACCTCACCGCCATCTCCATCAACCTTGCTATCTTCTATGATGAGGAGGGAGTAGTTCTCCCCCGGGGCTGAGGGCTCTACCGGTAGCTATGTGGTTCACCTCTCTCTCCCATGATGTGATCTTTATGTGATCGTGAGCTTTGTATCTTGTTGAATTGGTAGATGTTATTATTCAGATATTATGCTACTCCTATGCTTTATTATTGTACTCTCCGGAGATACCTCGTATCATGGTGTAAAGGTGATCTCCAGTGTGTGCATCATGTGTATCTTTTTGGTTAATGTCTCTATGAAATATTGGTGTTTGTTGGAACCATCTAGTGCGTTCACGGTGATAGTGTGGGATAATCTAGTTTGGGTACATACGGACTTTGAGGAGTGCTTCGTAGCCCTACGCATGATTAGTGTTCGTTTTCCATTGGAGAATTGTTTTGAGTTGCATATTGATGATAGTATCTATTGGTTCAATTATGTTATATTTGTTGGGAGTGTGTCCACTAGTGAAAGTATGATCCCAAGGCCTTGTTTCCAAGGTTTGCATACCATTTCCTTTCAGTTTTGTTACATGTTTGCTCGCAGCGATACTTATTTTATATAACAGTTACTACTCATAATCATCACTACTACTTGTATTTCACTATCTCTTCGCCGAACTAGTGCACCTATACATCTGACAAGTGTATTGGGTGTGTTGGGGACACAAGAGACTTTCTGCATCGTAATTGCAGGGTTGTTTGAGAGGGATAGCTTTGACCTCTTCCTCCCTAAGTTCGATAAACCTTGGATACGTTTGAGACGTATCAATACGTCTCAAACGTATCTATAATTTTTGATGCTCTATGCTTGTTTTTACACCATTTGCCTTGTGTTTTGTTACACTTTGTGGCATTTTTATGCGATTTCCGGAACTAACCTACTAACAAGATGCCACAGTGCCAGTTCCCTGTTTTCTGCTATTTTTGTGTTTCAGAAATGCTACAAAGGAAATATTCTTGGAATTGGACGAAACAAGTTCTAGAACTCCTATTTTTATCGGACAAAGGACGAGGACCCAACGAGAGCCGGAGGGGGGCCAGGGGCTGCCCACACACCAGGGCGGCACGGCCCAGGCCCTAGTCGTGCCCCCTATGTGTGAGGCCACCCTGGCAGCCCTCTGACGACGCCCATTCGCCTATATAAAGCCTCGGGACGGAAAACCCTAGGGGAGTCGGCAATTTTCCAGAAAGAGTTCCGCAGCTCCGCCGCCACCGCCGACGAATTTCGGGGGACAGAAGTCTCTGTTCCGGCACCCTGCTGGGATGGGGAAGTGCCCCCGGAGCCATCTCTATCGGTCTCCATCGCCGTCTCCGCTGTCTCCATCGACCTCACCACCATCTCCATCAACCTTGCTGTCTCCTATGATGAGGAGGGAGTAGTTCTCCCCCGGGGCTGAGGGCTCTACCGGTAGCTATGTGGTTCACCTCTCTATCCCATGATGTGATCTTTATGTGATCGTGAGCTTTGTATCTAGTTGAATTGGTAGATGTTATTATTCAGATATTATGCTACTCCTATGCTTTATTATTATACTCTCCGGAGATACCTTGTATCATGGTGTAAATGTGACTAGTGTGTGCATCATGTGTATCTTTTTGGTTAATGTCTCTATGAAATGTTGGTGTTTGTTGGAACCATCTAGTGCGTTCAAGGTGATAGTGTGGGACAATTTAGTTTGGGTACATACGGACTTTGAGGAGTGCTTCGTAGCCCTACGCATGATTAGTGTATGTTTTCCATTGGAGAATTGTTTTGAGTTGCATATTGATGATAGTATCTATTGGTTCAATTATGTTATATTTGTTGGAAGTGTGTCCACTAGTGAAAGTATGATCCCTAGGCCTTGTTTCCAAGCATTGCACACCGTTTACTTCATGTTTTGTTACATGTTTACTTGCTGCCATTTTTATTTCAGATTGTGTTTACTACTTATAATCATCACAACTACTTGTATTTCACTATCTCTTCGCCGAACTAGTGCACCTATACATCTGACAAGTGTATTGGGTGTGTTGGGGACACAAGAGACTTTCTGTATCGTAATTGTAGGGTTGCTTGAGAGGGATAGCTTTGACCTCTTCCTCCCTGAGTTCGATAAACCTTGGGTGATCCACTTAAGGGAAACTTGCTGCTGTTCTACAAACCTCTGCACTTGGAGGCCCAACACTGTCTACAAGAACAGACGCGTGCGTAGACATCAATGGGCATAAACGTAAATATAGACTCACTAAATGGAACATTATTTGTCGACCAAAGGATCAAGGGGGTCTTGGGATAGAAGTGTTGGAGATTAAAAATCAATGTCTTCTTAGTAAATGGTTTTCTAAGTTGCTAAGTGAAGAAGGAATGTGGCAAGAACTTATACAAAGCAAATACCTTCATTCTAAATCTTTATTAGAGGTAACAGTTAAGCCAAATGACTCTCCTTTTTGGAAAGGACTAATGAAAATAAAGGAGGATTTTTTTAGTAGAGGGTCATTTAAAGTGGGTAACGGAGAAAATACGAGATTTTGGGAAGACACGTGGCTAGGGAACAAGTCCTTGGCACATCAATACCCTTCTTTATATTCTATAGTGCAGCGAAAACGAGTTTCTGTTGCAAACGAGCTTTCAAACAATCTGCTGAATATTTCTTTTAGAAGAACACTGACAGATAACCGTTGGCAGCTTTGGTTGCAGTTAGTACATCGCCTAATGCAGGTCCAACTTTCTAATGAAAAAGATATTTTTGTATGGGGGTTAACTAGTTCCGGGGTTTATACAGTCAAGTCACTTTATCTTGATCTTCTTAATGACAATATCAAATACTTGAAGAAATACATTTGGAAAATAAAGGTACCTCTCAAGATAAGAGTTTTTATGTGGTTTCTTCATCGCAAAGAGATTCTTACAAAAGATAACCTTATTAAGAGAATATGGACAGGGAATGAGAAGTGTTGTTTTTGTGACAACAAGGAGTCCATACAACATCTTTTCTTTGATTGTTCATTTGCTAAACTTGTTTGGCGTATAATTCACATGACTTTTGGATTAGCCCCTCCTAAGAACATAACTAATTTGTTTGGAAATTGGCTCAAGGGCATTCCAAAAATAGATTGAATTCTTGTTAGGGTGGGAGTTTGCGCTGTGATATGGACTATGTGGAATACAAGAAATGATTTTATTTTTAACAAACTAAAAAAAACACTCATTCTTGCAGGTTATTCCTATGGTTACCCACTGGATCCGTATGTGGTCCTATCTCCAACAAGAGGAGCAGCATGCGGAGATGGATTATGGGTGCAACCGTTTGGAGATGGTAGCTCGGGACTTATTCAACCGGTGCGGATGGCGATTGCACAATAGAATCGCTTCATAGATGTTTCATAATAATTGTAACAATTTACTCTTCCGTTGGCTGATCCAGGTGTCCACTTTGTGTGACCCTTGAGTTGTAAACAGTGTGGAACCTAGACTTAATAAGTTAATAAAGGGCCATATGCATCATATTGATGCAGAGGCTGGGAATTCTCCGTTTCGAAAAAAAACTCTTTTCGTCTGTTTTTTGTGATTTTAATTGCAGCCTGCATCCTTTCAGAGTTTTTATGAATCGAGTACAGGAAGAATATGTGTGGTAGTAGCATGCTGCACGCAGCAGAAGGTTAGCAAACTGTAGGTGCCAAAGCTTGATGCTTGATAACTACCAGTTATGAATCAGCAGCTAGGGCTAGAAAATTACCTACTAGAAGGTGGCGTCGGGCGGCTCCGTGTAGGCAGTCCGCGTCGGAGATGGTGGCGACCGCGGCCCTCCTCCTGTGAGTGCGTGGGAGGTGGAGGAGGCTTCCGCGTCTACGATGTGTAATGCGGCGGCATCTACGAGGTGAAGGCAGCAGCGGCGGTCGTCCTATCGTCGCATAGAGGAGGAAGAGGCGGGGATATATTCAGCCGGGGCGGACCTCCTCCTGAGGGCGCGTGAGAGGTGAATGATACGGCGGCGACGGCGGCGGCGGCAGTGCCATGTGGTGAACGCGGCGGCGCCAGGGTCTGTCTCGTAGGTGCGGGGTGGTCGAATAGGAATCTATCGCCTCGTCTACATTTTTTTCTAGGGAGCTCCTATTCTCCGCTTTCAGCGGAGAAGCTCTTTCGGTCCGCCAACGTAGGATCCGGGTTGGGCTGGCCTAGGTAAGCTACTTCTTCAGTTTTTTTCTATTTTTTATTATTTCTTTTTGAAAGAGATTCAAAAACAGCATTAGAACTAATTTAAAAGTTAAACAAATTTTAAGTTGGAACAAATTTAGAATCTGACACATTTTGAACTTGAACAAAAATTAAAGTTGAACAAAATTTCAAAGAACAAATTACAAATTTGTTACAATTTTCGAAATTTGTTCCATTTTCAAAATTTGAACAAGTTTCAAAAATTGGAACAAATTTCAAAATTGGAACAAATTTCGAAAATTGGAACAAATTTCAAAATTGGAAGAAAATTCGAAATTGGAACAAATTTTAAAAAATGGAACAAATTTCGAAATTGGAACAATTTTTAAAAATGGAACAAATTTCGAAAATGAAACAAATTACCAATTGGAACAAATTTAGAAATTGGAAAAAAATTCAAAAATTGGAACAAATTTTGAAATTGGATTATTTTTAGAAAATGGAACAAATTACGAATTGGAACAAATTTTGAAAATGGAACAACTTTCAAATTGCAAGAAATTTCAAAATTGGAACAAATTACGAATTGAAATGAATTTCAAATTTTAAAAAGTTCAGATTATTCAATTAAAAAATAAAACAGAAAAGAAAAAGGTAGAAAGGAGAAAACCCAAAAAAATATGAAAAAGGCTCAACGGGCCGACCCATTAGTTGACTGGGTGCTCCTGCCCTATGCGGAGCCCTGGATCGGGTCCGCAGTGGGCGGAGAATAGGATTTCCCTTTTTTCTATCTACTCCTACTACGTACCAATTATATCTAATGGGCCGGCTGGGCCTAATCAACATCCGACAATCACAGCCATTCGATTATTTGATACTTGTCTCTCTCCATAGCAAATAAAAGGTACCGTAAAATAAGCCAAAAAAAAACCTGCTCATTCGGCTCTGGTGTCTTCCAGTATTTGTTTTAAATTTCAGGAGCCTGCTGCTCTGTCTCGTGGTGTGATGTAGCAAGTAAGAAGAGGTGGTGGGCCTTACTAAGAAATCCGTGGGTACTGAAAATGTAGTGAATAATTGAATAACGGAAATACTGCTCCGCTTGTGGTGTGATGTAGCGAGTAAGAAGAGAAGATGGGCCTTATTAAGGATTTCACTTTTGCTGAAAAGGGGATGAAGAATTGAATGATAGAGATGCAATCCAACGCAATTGTTGCAATCCAACACAATTGTTGCAAAGGACACGCGTACTTTTTTTTAAACGAGGCAAAAGGTTTGGCTTTTCGATTAATTAAGAAGAAGAGACTTGCCTGATAATTAATTAATGGAAAACCGGGCTAAAAGTGATACAACAGGGGCAAAGCCCATACAACACAACACAACAAAGATGAGACAACCTTCTTCCAAAGCCGGAGAGAAAGACGCCGTGAATGCTATGGGAGGAGCAAACACGGCACACTCCGACGAAGATGAAGAAGCCAACTCTCCAGGAGAGCGATGATACGTCTCAAACGTATCTATAATTTTTGATGCTTTATGCTTGTTTTTACACCATTTGCCTTGTGTTTTGTTACACTTTGTGGCGTTTTTATGCGATTTCCAGAACTAACCTACTAACAAGATGCCACAGTGCCAGTTCCCTATTTTCTGTTGTTTTTGTGTTTTAGAAATGCTACACAGGAAATATTCTCGGAATTGAACGAAACAAGTTCCAGAACTCCTATTTTTCCCGGACGAAGGACGAGGACCCAACGAGAGCCGGAGGGGGGCCAGGGGCTGCCCACACACCAGGGCGGCGCGGCCCAGGCCCTAGCCGCGCCCCCTATGTGTGTGGCCACCCTGGTAGCCCTCTGACGATGCCCCTTCGCCTATATAAAGCCTCGGGATGGAAAACCCTAGGGGAGTCGGCAATTTTCCAGAAAGAGTTCCGCAGCTCCACCGCCACCGCCGACGAATTTCGGGGGACAGAAGTCTCTATTCCGGCACCCTGCCGGGACGGGGAAGTGCCCCCGGAGCCATCTCCATCGGTCTCCATCGCTGTCTCCGCCGTCTCCATCGACCTCACTGCCATCTCCATCAACCTTGCTGTCTCCTATGATGAGGAGGGAGTAGTTCTCCCCCGGGGCTGAGGGCTCTACCGGTAGCTATGTGGTTCACCTCTCTCTCCCATGATGTGATCTTTATGTGATCGTGAGCTTTGTATCTAGTTGAATTGGTAGATATTATTATTCAGATATTATACTACTCCTATGCTTTATTATTATACTCTCCGGAGATACCTCGTATCATGGTGTAAAGGTGACTAGTGTGTGCATCATGTGTATCTTTTTGGTTAATGTATCTATGAAATGTTGGTGTTTGTTTGAACCATCTAGTGCGTTCATGGTGATAGTGTGGGACAATCTAGTTTGGGTACATACGGACTTTGAGGAGTGCTTCATAGCCCTACGCATGATTAGTGTATGTTTTCCATTGGAGAATTGTTTTGAGTTGCATATTGATGATAGTATCTATTGGTTCAATTATGTTATATTTGTTGGGAGTGTGTCCACTAGTGAAAGTATGATCCCTAGGCCTTGTTTCCAAGCATTGCACACCGTTTACTTCCTGTTTTGTTACATGTTTGCTTGCTGCCATTTTTATTTCAGATTGCGTTTACTACTTATAATCATCACAACTACTTGTATTTCACTATCTCTTCGCCGAACTAGTGCACCTATACATCTGACAAGTGTATTGGGTGTGTTGGGGACACAAGAGACTTTCTGTATCATAATTGCAGGGTTGCTTGAGAGGGATAGCTTTGACCTCTTCCTCCCTGAGTTCGATAAACCTTGGGTGATCCACTTAAGGGAAACTTGCTGCTGTTCTACAAACCTCTGCACATGGAGGCCCAACACTGTCTACAAGAACAGACGCGTGCGTAGACATCAAGCGACAACACACGACACTCATCGCCCGCACGATACAAGGCCCTGAAGCACTCGTACCACTTTCTGCGACCTCCATCCTAACATACCACCGCTCACAGTCGAACCACAGTGCCGCATGACCTAGCTACCCACAGCCCAAGTTGCACAGGAAAAACTGCTCGTAGACCACGATCTTCACACCAACATTCGGGGTCGCCGCCCTGGCCTAAAAGTCACACTGCCTTAATTGAGGTGCGTAAACCGAGTCGACAACCTTGCCACACTAGCAACACAAGATTGCCACCAATCCATGGAAGCAACTTCTCCACCTCATGAAAACAGTTGCCCAACATGGTCTTCGAGGCCGCCGCCTCGACTCACAAGGCCTCCACTCGGAGCCGCTGCCCCGACATCCACTGTCATGTCAACAAGAGAAGAAACACAAGCCCGCCATTGAATGCAAGCTCTCCAAGATGATGCCTCCAAGGAGGAAGCGATGTTGCCGCCACCATCATCCGCATGGGAACCCAAAGCTTGGGGTTTCTCCCAGAGAGATGAAACCATCGAGGGTGTAGATGAAGTTTGATTCATCTCAAATGTATCTATAATTTTTGATGCTCCATGCTTGTTCTTACACCATTTGCTTAGTGTTTTGTTACACTTCGTGGCATTTCTATGCATTTTCCGAGACTAACCTATTAACAAGATGCCACAGTGCCAGTTCCATGTTTTCTGCTGTTTTGTGTTTCAGAAAAGTTACACAGGAAATATTTTCGGAATTGGACAAAACAAAAGCCGAACATCCCAATATTTAATGAAGCTTCCAGAAGATCGAAGAGGAGACAGAGAGGGGCCAGGGGCCAGCCTCACCACCAGGGGGCGCGGCCTAGCTCCTGGCCACGCCGCCCTATGGTGAGGGCCCCCTGGTCCACTTCTGACCCTGCCCCTTCGCCTATAAAGACCCCTCGACAGGAAAAACCTAAAGACCCGATCAATTTTCCAGAAACACATGCGATCCGCCGCCATCGTCAACCCGAGATCGGGAGGGTCCAGAAGCTCTTCCCGGCACCCTGCCGGAGAGGGGAATCGCCACCGGAGGTCTTCTTCATCGCCATGCTTGCCTCCAGCATGATGAGTGAGTAGTCTACCTTGGACTGTGGGTCCATAGCAGTAGCTAGATGGTTGTCTTCTCCACCATGTGCTTCATGTTTAGCTCCCGTGAGCTGCCTTACATGATTGAGATCACCTTTGTGTAATTCTACATGTTGTGTTTGTTGGGATCCGATGAATATTGGTGTTATATTAAGTTGATGTGCTGAATTTTATCTTATGTTATCTCTATGTTGTTTATGATCTTGCATGCTCTCCGTTGTTAGTAGCTATCTTGGCCAAGTAGATACTAGTGACTCCAAGAGGGGGTATTTATGCTCGATAGTTGGGTTCATGCCTCTATTTAATCTGGGGGAGTGACAGAAACCTCTAAGGTTGTAGATGTGTTGTTGTCACTAGGGAGAAAACAACATTCTTGTGTCCAAGGACATTCATTTTGTTTACATTACACACTTTGCTTAATGCAGTTATCTGTTGTTCACAACTTAATACTCGTGGGGTGTTCGAACGATATCCATGTGGGTGGATTATTAGTCATAAATGCAGTTGGATGGCTGTCTATGTATTTTGTTGTAATGCCCAGAGTAAATCTCATAGTGATCCTCGTGACATATGCACGTTATCTTTATTCTATCAATTGCCCAACTGTAATTTGTTTACCCAGCATGTTGTTATTTATATTATGGAGAGACACCATTAGTGAACTGTGGACCCCGGTCTAATTTTCTTTACATTATTACACCATTTTACTTTTACTCGCACTGTTTACTTTCTCGCATACTACTACTATTTTCCACTTGATACGCTCAATCCTTTGTTTACAACAAACCGGTGAGATTGACAACCTCATCGTAAGTTGGGAGTAAAGTACTTGGTTGTGTTGTGTGCAGGTTCCACATTGTTGCTGGTGCAAAGCAAAGCACTAGACGAGGCGCCTTATAAATTGTCCGGAGCTATCGCGAAGCTAGCAGACATCACCTTCTGAAGTATTGGCTTTTTCCTACTGGTTCGATAAACCTTGGTTTCTTACTGAGGGAAAACTTGCTGTTGTGCTCATCATACCTTCCTCTTGGGGTTCCCAACTAGGCGGTCATCTACATCAACACCGCACTGTAATCAAGCTGTTTTCTGGCGCTGTTGCCAGGGAAAAAGAAGACTTCTGCAAGGGGAGTTTCGCACGCACATTCTTTACTTTGTTTTTTATTTTGCTTTACTTTATTTTTTTGCTTGCATCGTTTTTATCAAAAATACAAAAAAAATTAGTTTCCTACTAGTTGTTATTTTTACTTGTCTGCTTTTAGCTTTGCTAGAATGGGTACTCATGAGAACACCAAGTTGTGTGATTTTACTAGCACTAATAATAGTGATTTTATCTGCACTCCTATTGCGCCACCTGCTCCTGCTGCCAATTTTTATGAGATTAAACCTGCTTTATTGAACCTTGTTATGAAAGAGCAATTTTCTGGTGCTAGTACTGATGATGCTGCAGCTCATCTCAACAATTTTGTTGAGCTATGTGAGATGCAGAAATATAAGGATGTAGAAGGTGATATTATTAAGCTTAAGCTGTTTCCTTTTTCTTTGAGAGGAAAAGCTAAGGATTGGTTTCTATCTTTGCCTAGAAATAGTGTTGATTCTTGGGCTAAGTGTAAGGATGCTTTTATTGGAAAATACTATCCTCCTGCTAAGATTATAGCTTTGCGTAGTGATATCATGACGTTTAGACAGTTTGATAATGAACATGTTGCTCAAGCTTGGGAAAGAATGAAATCTATGATAAAGAATTGCCCTACTCATGGACTGAGTACTTGGATGATTGTCCAAACTTTTTATGCAGGACTGAATTTTTCTTCAAGAAATCTATTGGATTCAGCTGCTGGAAGCACTTTTATGTCCCTTACCTTGGGCGCCGCAACCAAGCTCCTTAACAATATGATGGTAAATTATTCTGAGTGGCACACCGAGAGAGCTCCACAAGGTAAGAAGGTAAATTCTATTGAGGAAACCTCTTCCTTGAGTGATAAGATTGATGCTATTATGCTTATGCTTTCTAATGATAGGACTCATGTTGATGCTAATAATGTTCCTTTAGCCTCTTTGGTTGCTCAAGAAGAGCATGTTGATGTAAACTTTATTATAAATAATAATTTTAACAACAATTCTTATAGGAACAATTTTGCTAATAACAATTATAGGCTGTATCCTTCTACCAATGGTAATGGTTATGGTAACTCTTATGGTAATTCCTCCAACAACACTAGGGCCGCGCCCTCTGAGCTTGAAGTCATGCTCAAGGACTTCATCGGTAAGCAAACTGCTTTTAATAAGTCTATTGAGGAAAAGTTAGGCAAAATTGATATTCTTGCTTCTAAAGTTGATAGCCTTACTCTTGATGTTGAACTTCTGAAACTAAAAGTGTTGCCTAATGAGGTGAAGGAGAACAATACTTTTGCCACTGCTAATGCTATCCAAGTTAGAATTGATGAAAATGTTAGGATGTTAGCAGAATTGCATACCTGGTGGGAAAGATAAAGGTATGTACCATTACTAACTCTAATGATGATATTCCAAATGCTAGCAATCCTCTTACTTTGGTTGGTGTAGAGAAAACTCCCACTCCTTGTGTTAAAGAGCCCAAAACTACAAAAAAAATTCTCAAAAGAGTGCTAATTTTTTTTGGAGTGTACGAGATGATAGCTCTATTTCTTTTAATGATTTTGATGTTGATGGCTGTAATATATCTGAAGTTATTTTGTTCTTGCAAAAGCTTGCTTTGAGTCCCAATGCTAATTCTATAAATGTTGCTTTTACTAAGCATATTACCAATGCTCTTATGAAAATTAGAGATGAAAAGTTGAAGCAGAAAGTTTCTATTCCCAAGAAGTTAGAAGATGGTTGGGAATCCATCATTGATATGCATGTTAATGGTTTTGATTGCCATTCTTTATGTGATCTAGGTGCTAGTATTTCTATTATGCCTAGAAAAATTTATGACATGCTTGATTTACCACCGCTTGAAAAGTGTTATTATGATGTTCCTATTGCTGATGTTGCTAAGAAGAAACCTTTGGGAAGAATTAATGATGTTCTTATTATGATTAACAATAACCTTGTTCCCGTTGATTTTCTTGTTATGGATGTTGAATGCAATGCTTCATGTCCTATTATTTTGGGAAGACCCTTTCTTCGAACTGTAGGTGCCATCATTGATATGAGGGAAGTCACCATCAAATATCAATTCCCACTCAAGAAAGGTATGGAACACTTCCCTAGAAAGAGAAAGAAATTACTTTTTGACTCTATTCTTGGAGCAAATTATGAGCTTGATGCTTCATCACTTGATATTACTTGATTCGCACTTTCTGTGCCTAGCTCAAAGGCGTTAAAGAAAATCACTCTTGGGAGATAACCCATTGTTTTACTTTCAGTTCTTTTTCTTTTATTTGAGTCTTGGACGTTTTTTATTTCGTTGTTGTGCCAAGAGAAACCTCTAATTTGAGTGAGGTAAGGTTTGGGGATGTTGCTGTCCTGAAACAGATTTCAGTGCTGCACCGTAAAAATTTGTGAAAATTCTCAGAATATCTTTTTGACCTGCGATTTCTTATGCATATGCCCCAGGTTATATCCAAAATTTCATTAGTTATACACTTTTTGATTTGAGCAACAGAAAACCCTCGAAAAAATCGACCTTTGTCAGCTGTTCTGTTTTGACAGCTGCCACTATTTGTATTTGCCTCTCGATCGCTTTCTTTTTGAGTTCTTTTGATCACGGAACTTTTGGGGAAGTTGCTAAAGTAGTATATTCTTTATATGTGGTGGTTTTGAGTTGAAATCTGAACCAAAAAGGGGTTGATTCATTATTATGCTTACACTAATGTTGCTAATAAAATTGTGTTGAGTTTTGTATAAAAGAAGTTTTCAAGTGTAGGGATTGGAGAATGATGAGATGAGTTGAAGAATAGACAAAAGCTCAAGCTTGGGGATGCCCACGCACCCCAAGAAATATTCAAAAGGTACAAGCATCAAAGCTTGGGGATGCCCCCGAGGCACCCCTTCTTCATCGGCAAAAATCAGGTCACCTTTCAACACACTATATTTTTATTGCTTCATGCACAATGCGTTTTTTTTGAGCATCTTTACTTTAGTTTTCATTTTTGTTTAGTTTTGTTTGCTGCAATAAATGGTTGGACCCCAACAAATTTCTTTTGGAGAAGTTGCCTTTTTTCATTTGCCAAGAACACTCCGTTTTTCACTCTTATCATTCAACGAGTGTTCTCTTTTTCTAGAACTGCGTTTAGCTTTCGTTTTTCGCCTTGATTTTTGTTCAGATCTTGTTTTATCTTTATATCAAGGTATATTTTGACCTCTGGTCCATGTTGGTATTCATCAAAAGAGTTGTTTTAAAAAGGTTCGAATGGTGTTGGAAAAGAGAAAAAATTTCATGCAAAAAAGTGGTACAAAAAGGAGCTTGTTTAGACTGCGGCTTAGACTTTTGCATGTCGTGCTTGATATCGTTTTGATAGTATGCTTAGTGGTTTTGCTGTAGCATAACTTGTCTCAAATGACTGAGATTGCTTAATGAGCCTTTGAAAAAATCATGCGTTGTTTTTATTATTTGGAGGCATTAATTCGGTTTTCTCCTTGATGCTTTATTTGGGTTGACTTGGCGCATGCTTACACATGTTTGACTCATACAAAGTTGCCATAAGCCTCTATGATCATTTAGTTTTTGACTTTTGATGCCATCTTATGCTTCTCTTAATGATGTTTTGTCGCTATGCATGATTATGACCATTATTGCTCTCTTAGTTGGTCGCTCCCAGTCTTTTGCTAGCCCTCATTTTGTACTGAGTATGAGCTCTACTCATGCATCCAACTCCCCAAAACCAAGTTATTCCAATGAGTCCACTATAAATTCCTATGCATGGTATTTGTAAGCCATTCCAAGTAAATTTTCATGTGCTGCCTTTCAAAAAACCTTCAAAATACTTCTCATTTTGTGACACTGTTTTCAGCTCATGGGGACGTAGTGGTCGGATTTGCTATATTCCATATTGTTTATTCCAAAAAATAAAAATAAATAAAAGGCACTCCTCCATGGTATGTGAATGTTGGTGGGCACCCGATGGAATCGGTTAGCCATGGTTTGAGAAAGGAAAAAAAGGTGAGGAGGAGTGCCAAGCTTTATAAAAGAGCACAAAAAGTGCCAATCTCTCTCTCAAAAACTTGCTTCATTTTTTATGGAAGATAGTAAGAACCCCATTGCCAGTCGTTGACAAAGACAACCACCTCTCAAAACCCAATTTTTATCTCTCTGTTTTACAAATGAAAAGCTCTAGCACATGTTTAATCACTGCTTCCCTCTGCGAAGGGCCTTTCTTTTACTTTTATGTTGAGTCACCACCTTCTACCTTTATGCATCGTCTAAGAGAGCATAGTTGTCATTCTGAGTTTAATGTGCATAGTCCCAAAGTTTATCATTGATTGATTCATGATTTTGGTTTCACTTGTTGTTAAATTATTTGTATCTAGTCGCCCTCTTAAACTTGAAGGTGTCCTATGCATTTATGTTTTGCTATTCCATGAAGGACAAGCTGAAAACCATTTGCTATGTTTTTCCATATGATTTGAACACACGTTTGACTTTCATTATTTCATTTTCATGATCTTTCGTTTGTGTTCTTTTTCATGTTATAACATGGTTGCTAAGTTTCTTCTATCAAGATTATGTCTTTCATGCCCATGTTTTAAGTTATTTTGATCTCAGCACTCAATGCTTTACATAGATGATCAAGATTGTGTTGGTGCATGTCACCTCAAAAATTATTTCTTTTGTTATCACTTACCTACTCGAGGACAAGCAGGAGTTAAGCTTGGGGATGCTGATACGTCTCAAACGTATCTATAATTTTTGATGCTCCATGCTTATTCTTACATCATTTGCTTAGTGTTTTGTTACACTTCGTGGCATTTCTATGCATTTTTGGGACTAACCTATTAACAAGATGCCACAGTGTCAGTTCCCTGTTTTCTGCTGTTTTTGTGTTTCAGAAAAGTTACACAAGAAATATTCTCGGAATTGGATGAAACAAAAGCCGAACATCCCAGTATTTAACGAAGCTTCCGGAAGACCAAAGAGGAGACGGAGAGAGGCCAGGGGCCAGCCTCACCACCAGGGGGCGTGATACGTCTCTAACGTATCTATAATTTTTGATGCTCCATGCTTGTTTTTACACCATTTGCTTAGTGTTTCATTACACTTCATGGCATTTTTATGCATTTTCCGGAACTAACCTATTAACGAGATGCCACAGTGCCAGTTTCCTGTTTTCTGCTGTTTTTGTGTTTCAGAAAAGTTACACAGGAAATATTCTCGGAATTGGACGAAACAAAAGCCGAACATCCAGAAATTTACCGAAGCTTTCAGAGAACCGAAGAGGAGACGGAACGGAGCTAGGGGGTGGTCTCACCACCAGGGGGTGCGGCCCAGGGCCTGGCCACGCCGCCCTATGGTGAGCCCCACCTGGTCCACTTCTGACGCCGCCCCTTCGCCTATAAAGACCCCTCGACGGGAAAAACCTAAAGACCCGATCACTTTTCCAGAATACATCGCGATCCGCTGCCGCCGTCGACCCGAGATTGGGAGGGTCCAGAAGCTCTTCCCGGCACCCTGCCGGAGAGGGGAATCGCCACCGGAGGTCTTCTTCATCGCTATGCTTGCCTCCGGTGCGATGAGTGAGTAGTCTACCTTGGACTATGGGTCCATAGCAGTAGCTAGTTGGTTGTCTTCTCCACCATGTGCTTCATGTTTAGATCTCGTGAGCTGCCTTACATGATGGAGATCACCATTATGTAATTCTACATGTTGTGTTTGTTGGGATCCGATGAATATTGGTGTTATGATTGAGTTGATGTGCTGAATATTATCTTATGTTATCTCTATGTTGTTTATGATCTTGCATGCTCTCCGTTGTTAGTAGCTATCTTGGCCGAGTAGTTGCTAGTGACTCCAAGAGGGGGTATTTATGCTCGATAGTTGGGTTCATGCCTCTATTTAATCTGGGGGAGTGACAGAAACCTCTAAGGTTGTAGATGTGCTATTGCCACTAGGGAGAAAACAACATTCATATGCTCAAGGGCATATGCTTTGTTTACATTACACACTTTGCTTAATGTAGTTATCTGTTGTTCGCAACTTAATACTTGTGGACTTCTCGGATTGATTCACCACAAGTGGATTATTAGTCATAGATGCAGTTGGATGACGGTCTATGTATCTTGTTGTAATGCCCAGAGTAAATCTCATAGTGATCCTCTCGACATATGCACGTTGTCTTTATTCTATCAATTGCCCAACTGTAATTTGTTTACCCAGCATGTGTTATTTTATCTTATGGAGAGACACCACTAGTGAACTGTGGACCCCGGTCCTATTCCCATTATATTGCTATCACCTGTTACTTTACTCGCATTGTTTACTTTACTCGCATATTACTATCACTTTCCACGCGATACGCTCATACCCTTTGTTTTAAGCAAACCGGTGAGATTGACAACCTCATCGTAAGTTGGGAACAAAGTATTTGGTTGTGTTGTGTGCAGGTTCCACATTGCAGCTTGCAAATCAAAGCTTGGACGAGGCGCCCTATAAATTGTCCGGAGCTGTCGCGAAGCTAGCGAGCATCACCTTCAGGAGTATTGGCTTTTTCCTACTGGATCAACAAACCTTGGTTTCTTACTGAGGGAAAAACTTGCTGCTATATTCATCATACCTTCCTCTTGGGGTTTCCCAACTGGCCAGTCATTCACTCCATCATCATCGCGCCATCTATAGCAATCAGGGCGCGGCCCAGCCCCTGGCCGCACCGCCCTGTGGTGAGGGCCCCCTGGTCCACTTCTGACGCTGCCCCTTCGCCTATAAAGACCCCCCGACGGGAAAAACCTAAAGACCCGATCAATTTTCTAGAAACACATCACGATCCGCTGCCGTCATCGACCCGAGATTGGGAGGGTCCAGAACCTCTTCCCGGCACCCTACCGGAGAGGGGAATCGCCACCGGAGGTCTTCTTCGTCGCCATGCTTACCTCCGGCACGATGAGTGAGTAGTCTACCTTGGACTATGGGTCCATAGCAGTAGCTAGATGGTTGTCTTCTCCACCATGTGCTTCATGTTTAGATCTCGTGAGCTGCCTTACATGATCGAGATCACCTTTGTGTAATTCTACATGTTGTGTTTGTTGGGATCCGATGAATATTGGTGTTATGTTAAGTTGATGTGCTGAATTTTATCTTATGTTATCTCTATGTTGTTTATGATCTTGCATGCTCTCCGTTGTTAGTAGCTATCTTGGCCAAGTAGATACTAGTGACTCCAAGAGGGAGTATTTATGCTCGATAGTTGGATTCATGCCTCTATTTAATCTGGGGGAGTGACAGAAACCTCTAAGGTTGTAGATGTGATGTTGCCACTAGGAAGAAAACAACATTCTTGTGTCCAAGGACATTCGTTTTGTTTACATTACACACTTTGCTTAATGCAGTTATCTGTTGTTCGCAACTTAATACTCGTGGGGTGTTCGGACGATATCCCCGTGGGTGGATTATTAGTCATAGATGCAGTTGGGTGGCGGTCTATGTATTTTATTGTAATGCCCAGAGTAAATCTCATAGTGATCCTCGTGACATATGCACGTTATCTTTATTCTATCAATTGCCCAACTGTAATTTGTTTACCCAGCATGTTATTATTTATCTTATGGAGAGACATCACTAGTGAACTGTGGACCCCAGTCCAATTTCCTTTACATTGTTATACCGTTTTACTTTTACTCGCATTGTTTACTTTCTCGCATACTACTACTGTTTTCCACTCGATGCGCTCAATCCTTTGTTTACAGCAAACCGGTGAGATTGACAACCTCATCGTAAGTTCGGAGCAAAGTACTGGGTTGTGTTGTGTGCAGGTTCCACGTTGTTGCTGGTGCAAAGCAAAGCACTGGACGAGGCACCTTATAAATTGTCCGGAGCTGTCGCGAAGCTAGCAGACATCACCTTCTGAAGTATTGGCTTTTTCCTACTGGTTCGATAAACCTTGGTTTCTTACTGAGGGAAAACTTACTGTTGTGCTCATCATACCTTCCTCTTGGGGTTCCCAACTGGGCGGTCTTCTACATCAACACCACACCGCAATCAAAGTTCCACGGCAAGTGTCTCCAAGAAGAAAAATGACACCGCGCGCCACCGCTGCCGGCACCGACAAGGACGGTACTAGGCTTTCGCCTAGAACATCTCCACGCCACCCGAGAACATGTCACCCTTCTCTTGTCGACAGCCACCAATCACCACCTCCTCCATCTCGTCTCCAGCAAGAAGACCTCCTGTCCAGAGTTGCTGCCTCGGAAATTCCAAGACGAGCACCAGAGCACCATGCTCGCGCCCAAGGTCACCAGCCTCCTGCCTCGCCCATCCGCGCACCTGGCGCAGCGCCACCGCAGCCATCTAGCCCGTCGTAGGGGCGACGAAGCCAACCCCACACAGACGGCGCCTCCACCGCGGCCGCGACGATGGCGCCTCCATTGCGCCCGCCAGTCACCTCCTCCATCACCGACGCCTTGACCACGCTCGCCACCAAACCGCATTCGGGCCCATCACATTTTGCTGCTCGAACAGAAGAAGCTCCCGCCGCCGGCGGCACCTCTCAGGCTTTACCCGATCAGCACGCGCCGACGGCAGCGATGGAAGGGGTAGGGCGGGGGGAGGGGAGGACACCAGTACTATGGTGAAGATATGATATCTAACAAGGAGAAAATGGCTAAAGGTGGTGCTTGCGTGGATTATAATTTATATTTCTTACTGATGTTGGTCATAATATGTTCAATGGGGCGCTCCCTACTTTTCAGAAAGAATTCAAGCGGAGAGAAAATGTGTCACTTATAAATTAGTAAATGTACACATGCGATGCACATCTTCTCTAAGTCTCCTAGTATGCAATGCAACTCTCCACCGGATTTTTCTAATCAAAATATATGAACTAGACACAATGTTATTAATATTAATAAATGATACAACAGTTGTAGGGTAATATTATTCATAACAGTATATCATATAGAGAGAGACAAATATGGTCATCATACAACCTTCACGGCTAAGAAATGAAAATTTATAAGAAAATTGATATACGATCTATTTGAAGCTCCTACAGGTATACGAATGATGCACGATTACTTTCACATCAGAAGAGTAACCACGAATCTACCTTATGGATGGATCAATAAATGTTTATATTTATGTGATTATTTTTTATGTGGAATTATTGAATATCAACAACTTATTAGACATAATCCTATTTTTTAGAGCGAGTTGAGAGAGTAGGTTTTATTGGCGGAGAAGAAGTAGTAAATTGGGGCTTACCAGGACCAACTTTACGAGCTTTTGGAATCTAGTGGGATCTTTATAAAGTAGATCTTTATGAATCTTACAACCATTTTGATTAGAAAGTCCAGTGGCAAAAAGAAGGGGATTCTTTACCTCGCTATTTATATTAGCATATGCAGTTCCTCATGCTCTAAAAATAGTGGGTGTGTTTATATAAAAAAAATTATATGATGTTATTAAGAGACTAAATCTTGGTTTAGGACAAAATTTCCATATATTTTGACCAAATCACTTGAGACATGACAACATAACGAATTATAAGTTGGTTTATGAAAAAAAAACCTAACTCATATAATTTCACATAGGTACACTTATTTCTTTTTTTTATAATAAAAAAAATCGCATCAAGCCAATACAAGATGTAGGGCAATGTTTGTTTCAGCTTTATTGGATTTCTATTGCAATAAGGTGGCAAAACCAAATAAACGTGGTTGGCTTCTCGGTGGGCTTCTCCAAAGCCACTCCTAGAAATACACGCGCGAGAGGAGCACCTCTACAGGTGCTTCGTGCGGCTTCCCGCAACGTTGCCACTTAAACTTGAAGGGGTATAACTCTTTGCCCAGTTGTTAGCTTATCTACTGGTATTTGCCATTGAGACTCTGTCTTGTTCCTCGATAAATTCACCATTGATGACAAGATGAAATGCGTCATGGTAGTAGTAGCTCTAAAGATGGGTGCAAGATAGTTTTTACTATAGTTTTTCTTGTGCAATTTCCTGCCAAGGAAAGCATGCACAATCGATCGGGTGGTTTCTGGGGGCGTTAGCGCTTTGTGACATCGATGAGCAGCCTATTGTTGTAGTAGTACTGAAATGTTTGCTCTCTTTTTTTTAACGGAATAGGCCCCGAAGAGCCTCGAAGCTAAACGTTTGCTCTTAGACCAGCCTAGCAAGTCGCTCCATAGCGTCGAGAAAAAGAGCACCAATTTGCTACTTCCTCCAATTGAAAACAAATATTGGTGATTACCGACACTTATTTTCAATCGGAGAGAGTATTTTTTTTGGGCCCGTCATAAGCTTGCCAGTTTATAAACTTGCAGCCGGTGAGTTCTGGGTTAGAGAACACTGGGCAAATTCAGCCCCATACATTATTGGTCCCAAGAGCCAAAATTGGTGTGGCCAACATTTGGTTATCAACCACTAGAAACTAGAAAGATCTTTGGGTTACTCGCTAGCCAATCATGGACATATGTGCGAAAACTAATATAATGAACTTGTATAGATTACCGTCTCCCGTAGCAAAATATATTATTGAAAATAAGTATCGATGATTTTATGCTAACTTACTATAAAGTTTGTACTGAGTTATCGATACTCACAACTCGTAAAAGATGATTCCAAGGATTCATCTATAGATTCGGGAGGTGTAGAGACAAGAGTAAAATACGTGATAGGTCACTGAATTTGAGTCCCTTACTCGCTATGATCATCATACATAGCAATACATTATGGTCACTAAATACGTATTAGAGGTTCATCGGAGGTCACCGGACCCTACAGATCTACGTATTTACTGATGTGGCATGCCATGGACCCCGTCGACAGTCTGCATGGACTATTTTGCAGTAAAAAAATAAAAAGGACTAAATCATAAAGTTGCGATCTGAAAAAAAAAGGACAATGCGGCCGAGCTCGCCATGGGCTAGCCGTGGCAAGGCCGTCCCCGCTCTAGCCGTCCCCGGGCTCGCCGTGGCTAGGACGTCCCCGCGCTCGCCGTGGGAGGCACATCCCCGCTCTCGCCATTGCCGGACCTTTGCCATCGCGGGCGGCGACCGGCGCACCGCATAGAGGCAGCGGTCGCTGAGGAGCCCCTCCTCCTTGTTCTCTCCAACGGGATAGGGGGCACCGCCGGCTAGGGACAGCTGCTGTTGGGGAGAAGCAGGGAGGCGACCCCAGCACCTCCGGTGCCTGGTACAAACACCGGTGGCGGCGCCTTCGCATACAAACACCGGCGGCGGCGCGGATCCTCCGCATCCAAGCACAGGCGACGGTGCAGCGCCTCGGCATCCCAAGCATCGGCGGCGGCGCGGTTCCTAGAGGTCGCCTTCGACGACGCGCTCGTTCTGGATGCAGGGGCGGGGCGGCTCCTGGAAGTCGCGTTCGTCGCCGACGCGTTCGTCCTGGAGTCAGGGGCGGGGCACCGCCGGCGCGAAGATGCAGGGGAGGGGATGTTGTGCCTGCACTAGGGTTCACCTTTTTTTGAAATATTTTTATGTGGAGAAATTGAGGGAGGACCCTAGTGCGAAAGAAAAGAAAAAGTTTGAGGTAATATGTAAAATAAATTCGGCTAGGACCTACAGGTGGGGTCCATGACATGCCACGTAGGCAAATACAAAGTTCTATGAGCTTCAGTGACCTCCGATGAACCTCTGATGCGTATTCGATGACTGTATTTTGCGTATTGTTATGTACGATGATCTTAGCGTGTAAGTGACTCAACTTCGATGACTTGCCATGTATTTTACTCATAAAAACATGTTGTTTTCTTAGGAACTGCATCTAAAATAATTTATACAAAAAATCCATGTAAGAATCGGCCGGGTGACACAGAATCTTCCGTTTATGCATATTAAAACAACTAGCATGGTGGCCCTCTCAAATGCGACGGCATCATCTTTATTGTGTTGAAATGGTCGGTAAAATGAAAGTATGATTTCAGGGATATCATGTTATGTGATAAGTAGTTATACAATTGTATAACTACCTGGTAAACAAAACATATTTAATGATCTTTGATTTGAGGCAAGTATTATTTTTTATTCTATAGACAATATTATGTGTTTTTTGCATGATATTACATTAATAAACATAACTACAATTTTATGAGATGTTAGATTAGTAAGGTTAATGATGTTATTATACCTATAGTTTTGAAACTCATCCTCTTGTACTTGAAATAATTATGATTGTACACACCAAGCAACATATAGCTACTATTTAGGTTATATCGGAATGAAAAGCAGTATAACCTTTTTGATGAACTGGAATAAAAACACTTGTCTTCATTAATAGGTATGTCAATTAAGCACTGACAAATTTTTTATGTTACCTTGCTATTTTTTCTTCCTCTCATTTACTTACCCAATTAATAAATTTTGAGAGACTGGCATATTCTCCATACTGACCATTTGACCATTACTTTATACCAGTCAACATATAACAAAAATACAGATAAAATTAATAATCCATGGCACATAATGATACAGATTGAATATTATCTTTTGAAATGATTTTCATGTATTTATTTTTGTATTTTCTAGCTCTTGTGTAGAAGTGATGCCACATACTTCTCGTGGATATGAAATATGAAACCTATTGGTTTCTAACAGACAGCTCTAACTTGGAATTATATAGAGACCAATCCGGCATATCTTGTCCTATCCTTTACGAATTACGGCTGCAATAATATAGTTAGAGACATTTATGAAGAACAATCAATATGATATGTGTAGGTACAATTATGATAATCCATCTAACAGATTTTACTTAAGTACAGTTATGAACCACTCGTGATACATTTTGTTACACTTATAATCTATTGGATGAGTGAGGTATGCAACCTTGAAAGAATTTTTACATCTTAGATTGTCTTTTATGTTATTTCGGGTAAACTTATAACTTCTGGTTTTCATCTTATCTATATCAAAATAAATAATATGATGGGGTCGGTGATATCTCTAACTTAATGAAGACTCGGGTTGAATATAAAAAAATTCACAAGCTCCTATGTATTGTGAGCAATTTCATAAGCGGCTTCTTTCTAGGAAAATATGCTAGGTCTCATGGTTTTTTCTAATTAATATATAAATTTGTGAAACATTTTTATATCGGTGAATTTCAATAGAAATTATTAGTAATTTGGGTTCTTGGAATAATTGATATATTTTTTTGTAATCAAATTAGAAGTACAATTGTCTTGTGATGATTTTGTATACTCACCATGCACATGCAATCATGCATGCATCGATCACTATACTCTGATATCTATTCAAATTTTTTCCATCTATCAAATTTGATTTATTATATTAGCCTAGCTCAACTGGCTATGGGAGTGGATGTACAAACCAGGCACCCAGGTTCAAATCCTCACGGATGCGAATTTGGGTTCTTATTATTTATTTAAAAAAAACTCGCTGTGGGGTCTCCCCCACCACTTTCCTTTCAAAAAAAAATGGATGACAAAAATCAGTGCTTAGTTAATACTAGTTGAATGCCCGTGCGTTGCCACGGTCTGAAAAAAATTATCACAGCTCAGCTCCTTCAAAAGATTCATAAGCATTTACTTGAGAAAACTAAATCCCCTTGTTCTTATAAAGAAAGAATATGATTTTCAGAAACATAATGAAGAACTAAATGTTCGTTGTCTGTTGACAATAAAAGACAACCCACGTGAAAACTGGAGTCAATATTGATCCCACAAGCATTTTTCCGTAATGGTATAGAACTACAGATACATTACTGAGTGCGCCATAGGTCATCTTGTTTCCTATTCACTGGAAGGTAGTACATAAAGCATCCTGTATTAAGATTTAGTAAGAAAGAATATGAGCTATACACCAAGGTGCCACAGCGTGCCCTGCGGCAGCAAAGGTGTGGAAGTCCAGACATTATTGACTAAAACTCACAGCCATAAAAGTTTTCTAATTGGAAGTCCAGACATTATTGACTAAAACTCACAGCCATAAAAGTTTTCTAATCTAGAGTTTGATAAAAGCATAAAACACGCTACTGGTTGTCTACATGAGCAAATCCTGAGAAGAAAACAGCAGGTCAATTCCAAGGCAAGGAGTCTATTTAATTATAGAAGCATTCAAGATTTAATATCAGACATCTATCTCACTACAGATGCAAACATGCAACACCTAAGCACCACATAATCAGCCATGCTTCTGTCCAATCAGGGAACATACAGAAAGTATGGGAAAGTGATATCCAGAGGTCCTAGCTAATGTGTATATTATTACTGAAAATTAGTATTTTTCCTTATTATGTTACTATCATTAGGTGTACTAAGATCCATTAAATTCACCTCGTCTTCTAAGTCTAAGAGTAATGCACATACATAATTAACTATTTCATCAAGCAAGCAAACCAAGTAACAATATACAAAATGACAGGGCAGAGTGTTTATATTTACTTAGATGCAGTCGTAGTTCTCGCTGCCCAGTGCGCACCATCTAGAGGACGGAGTGGATGAGCTTGCCGTCCTCGGTGTAGTGGCCCTTAGCTCAGCTGTTACCCGTGGGATCTTCAGTCTTGGCGCATAGCACACGGCGGAGTCGCAGGGACGGCTGAGCGGCTCAGTGTAGGTAACGCCCTTGCAGAGCTCTCACATGGCTGCAGACACGAGCGTGACCATCTCTTTCTCCTACAGGATGTGTTACTCGGTAGTGATGACCTCCTGGGCATCGAGCTTGAGCTGCGTGAACGTGACGAGAAGGCTGGCTTGGCACTCGGGACAGACGCATTAGTGGCAGCATCGTTGTGGAGGAAGGATCAATCTGCAATCCACTCTAGTATGTAATTACAATTGTGATAGATGACACCTACGTTAATAGTGTACCATATAAGAGAGCACTTTGTTCAATAGGAAGATATAAATATCGAAATATGTTCACCTATATTCATGCTACATGAATTATATACCATATCAGGGCATTCAAATTAATAAGAAAATACAATGCATATATCAAAATATGATACGCTCTAACCTGAAGACTATATGTTTAAAGCATGGATTTCCAAACACCTTGCAGGCAATCCAAACATAACCTATAGGCATTCTGAAGAACTGCATAGGAAAAATAAGTAACTGATCAGGACAGAACTAAACATGTACAAAGGAACCACATGGCAAATGTTGTCTGCTATCAATTATCAAAGACTTAAGAAATGGAACAATAATTTATATCATTGACCTTAAGTAAATAGAAGGAATGTGTAGCATGCAGGAGCAAAGGGGAATAGTCACCGTTTTGATTGTGACCACCACATATTTCCGATGAGACACTTTGGCGGCAGAAGTCTGATCCTCGTGCGCTCCAATTAGATGCTGATGGCGCGTCTTTGGGAGATGTATATTCCTTTGGAAATGAAGTAATCACATCGTTACTTCTAGCTGCAAAAAAGTCATCTTTTATGATCAAAACCCCATCGAAAAACTCTTTTTGTCACTTCTGAATCGATTATACTGGATAACAACTTATTAATAGTTCAATGAAAGAATAAGAAAACTATACAAGAGAGCTGCATCAATCAGTACCTTGTTGCCTGCTCGCGTGTATCAACTATATGTAGAAATATTAGCCTAGAATTTCATGCGCTGAGTGACATTGACAGTGCCGAGCAGGCCCTGAGAGCCGTTCACAGATCAAATAAGAGCAATTTGAGAATCAAATATCAAGAAGAATAAAGTATCCATACCAATGTAAAGGAGGGGGCCCAGCTACCATGTTAGAGGATGTGGCGGCAATTCACCTTGCTCGACCTAGAACTGGACGGTAAGCAACGGTGACGAGGACGTGAGGAACCAGGCAGCGACAGGAAGCCGGCGGGATTCTGATCTGGGCAGAGGGCACGGGGTTGGAGATGGTGCCCCACCCTCCTAGCTCCGGAAGGATGGCGTCCAGAGGGCAGCAGGGTAGCCGGGACTTGCGATCCTATCAGCTACAACGACTGGATAACGAAATCATATGCTTGATCTCCGAACTTGCAAGAGAAATCTAGATAGTATTAGCAAAAACAATGCCTTGAATAGGAGCTATGAAATTCACGATAATGGTTGGCTTCAATTACAAAAAATGGCAGATTAGTTCAATACATGTAGCTGCATGTTTCATAATACATGTAGCCTATTTGGCCCTTCAATTCCCCGTAAACACATCATACAATCACAAGAACCAGAACACATACTCATCAGTGCTTACCTATATACTCGGTACTCCACGACACCAGCGGCAGATGTATACGGAGATGTCCACCAATGGCGGCGGTGCCTAGGTAGTCACCGACCGCACCATCCATGGAGGCGGCGGTGCCCACGATGAAGGCCCAGCGGTGGTAGATCCCTGTGATGGAGTGAGCGAGAAGGGGAGCCGGGATTTTCACCGTCATCGGAGTCGGAGGCCTGCTCGATCCGGGATGGCGAGCTCAGGGAAGAGCGATGACCATCCCCAGCCATGACCATGAGACAAGTGAAAGAGAACACAAGTCAATTATCATGCCTTCGCAAAGGACAGTAGAGATCATCGTTCTCCTCATAACTACACAGACCTATCCAACATAACAAACTCGCCACACACTAATCACCGCATCTCAAATGCTTTGTCAGTTCAACATATCACGAGCATTCAAAGTATATACTGATGGTTCCAGAAGACTACTTCTATTTGCCTATATTCAGATAATCAAAGCCAATGAAAGAGAACACAAGTCAATTATCAAGCCTTTGCGAAGGACCGTACAGATCACCTTCTCCTAATATCTACACAAACCTATCCAAAATAACAAACTCGGCACACAGTAATCATGGCATCTCAAATGCTTTGTCAATTCAACACATCAGGGGAAACATTCAAGCATCGACGATTGCTACTCACGCGTCTAGAATTCCCTCCACTACACGCTCACGCATCAAATCTGCGCCACCAAAATAGGGATGATGGTTCCCTACCAAAATCACGAGGCGACTATAGGCTTCGGCCGTTCGCATCTCGGCGGGATGGGAGCCACGGGGCCATCAGATGTAGCGAAATGGAAGGGAGGGGAGGTGACGCTAGGGTATTGGGCGATGGAAGGAAGGCTGACCTTGAGGGTGGCCAGGCCGGAGGCGGCTCGGTACATGGTGGCCGCCGCCGGCGGAGGATTCGCTCGACGGAGTCGTCGCCGACGGCGCGGAGAAAGCGGCGCGGAGGAAACCGTGAGACAAGTGGAAGGCGAGATCTAGGAAGGGGCGCCAGTGGTCGCCGGTGGTGTTGGATATCATGGAGGAAGCACGGTGGTGGGGGAGATCCGGGGAGGGTCGGGGGCTGTCTTTTTGTATCTGTGCGCGAGGAGGTGCGACCAAACCCAAAGGTGTCTCCATCTCCATCTCATTCTGTTCGCACTCACCATGTCCACGGCCACAACCGCGGAGCGACATGTCCGGCTTGCCCCTCTGTTTATGCGGCGGCGGCGGACAACGTCGGGAAGGGCGGCTGTGGTAAAACCCTAGAGCCGCAGTTGCCATTGTTTCTTTCCGTGTGCAGGACTGGGTAACGCCATGGCGGCTCGGTGTAATTTTTTTTTTCGTTTAGATAGCGTTTGGCGGTGGTAAAGTCCGTAATTTGTCTGGTGTTGTAGGGGCAAAATCGGAACTTAAATGATGTATTTGCAAAGTGCCTTCACCAACTCCTCCAAACCAATAGTAGTAAAGAAGAAGAAGATAAAAGTTAAATAGCCAAGCATGTATTTTTCACGTGGCACGAACATATCTATCATTTGTATATGGCGTGGACTCTCCATTGTGCAATTTACATGGAAAGCAATATACGGACTCTCTTTATGTTCTAGCTATTGCGCGCACTTCTTTTTTCCCTTTTGAACCGGCTGGCTACATGAAAATAAATATACAAACTCTATATACTAGTCATCAACCCGTGCAGTCACACTGCCCAGGCTAGTTCTGATTTTTTTTTTTTGGCATTTCACTTTTCTGTGAAACCTAGGGTTCATGAACATATCATAAGAAAAATAATTTAAAAAGTTATTCGATTGTAATCCTGAATGAAAATGTATTGGTAAACCATGTATACATAAGTTCTTGTGTGTAAGAATGTATCAAATTAATTTTTGGTGTCATATACTTTGGTAATTGTTGAAGACAAAATAATATTGTATCACTCACCGCTAATAAGAAGATTTACACAATTATTCATAATGTAATAATGCTAAAACCGAACTATTTAACCACCTGGAAAGACACTATCAATGAGTAATGCCGAGGCAAGCCTTCCTTCGTATATTTGGCATTAATATATTTAATATTAACACACCAAGTTATGAAATATTTATCTACGTCAAAAGTTGTCGTATTAAAATTTGATATTTTTAGTTTCTTTTGGAAGCAAAACAAACTTCATGCCCGTGAATTCCCCTAAAAAAACGTTGAGTGTTCTAGCGCTAAAAGTCTGTCATGAAGAATAAATAGAAATGCCGTGAAGACGGGATACACTTTTATTTACCTAATTACACGGTGACAATACTGTAGCACAGCTCGATGACAGTTGACAGATAGAACGGACCAAGTTACTGGGGTAATACACCACTCCTGTGAGCTGAGATTAGAGATCAGATAACATGAAAAAAATACAGAAAGCACCAAAAGTAATAATCATTTTATAGATGAAGCTCGTGGTACTTTAAAGAATGTAGTCCAAATTATTATGTTATACCAAGCGGAGATATGCAATCCAATTGACATGTATATTATCAATATTGTTAGGCACTAAGAACGGCATGATCTAATTTCCAGAAGAAAAAAATCAGCAGGACCGTCAGTGTCGATCGTTATATCGATTTTTTTGTAAGTACCCAACGGATGTCAGAGCCACAATTAAGGTGTTTTAATGCCATAACAGGATAACTCATAAGCAGGCATAGAAATTTTTGGTTGAAGTATTGCGCTGGATAAAATGCCATTCACCACCTGAAAAAATAGTGCAATATGAACAGAAGTAACTGAGAAGTGGTATACGTACTTAGTAACCGGAAAGCCGGTTATTTTTGTTAATACATAACCTAAGTACCAAATTTTTGCAAGTGTTGCTCACATAAAAGTATGAGCTAAAACTGGTTAGATTGTACTGATGCTATCCGGTAATGATGATTATAGATGCATCAAAACAGTTCGACAATGGAAAGACCATTAGAGCATACATCCATTGCTGTATAGATATGAGTTTTCTCCTTGGTACGGTCCAGGACCTACATCAGTGGAATCGTTGAATATTAGGATTCATTAATTTCATTTATGCATCAAAGTATCGTCGATCTAATAGCTAGGAACAACGGAGATTAAGCTAGTAGTAGACCAAACCTTCTAGCTCTTGTTAATTGAATCTGATGAATGGATTCGTATACCAAGTCCTGAGGTGCCTGTGTTAGGAGAGACCGTTTCTCTCGGCAGAAGCGCAGTAAACGGATAACTGTGACGGAGAAGACGGCTAGTGCATCGTCTTCTAGCAAGCGACCAAACGTAGCAGCAGGACCGTGTGAATCCAGGATGTTTGACTTCTCGACCGCATAGGAAAACCTGACTGTTCGACTTCTCGACGGCTTGCATAGAAGAAGCTTAGGATTAACTTGTTTCATGGAGGAGGCGACGCGGCCGCCGGAGACGTGCAGCTCGCAGCTGTATCAGCTTCTGCACCGGCCGCTACCTGCTTCCACTGCGAGGAAGTTCTCGATATCCGCCTGCCCCAGCCTGCCCGAACTCCATGGCGCCATCTAGGGTTAGGGATATGCAGGCACACGTGGGAGACAGCTTGTCGTGGAAGTTTTTTCCTTCAAGTCCAATGGAAAAGGTCGATGCGGAGACGTGTACGTGGGATAGAACGTCAGGACTCTAGCTACTTCATCCGACGATTGTAGATAGGTAATGGGGAGATCAGATGGTTAGTTTTTCTTAGTTGTCTAGGATTAACGTGGAGCCTCCGTTGGTGCCTCCAATTAGTAAATATAAGATATAAGATACTTTCAGATTGGTTTCTAGCTATTAAGCGCACTTCTTTTTCCCTTTTGAACGGGCTGGCTAGCTTGAGCTTACAGGATTTATTAACTCTATCGATTAATTGTTGTTACATCGTATGTGGCATGGGAGCTGGATGGTGTCAATCAAATTACATAATTATGTTAATATTATTCTCAAAATAATTTTATTAATGTGGCTTAAAGTGATGTCTCTTTTAAAAACCTCATATATTGCTTTTACCATATTATTATAGATTTTCTCTCATTAACCTTGTGCATATTGGTGAGTCAACCTATTTTACTTGCTAGGCATGCACTTTTTTAATTAAATTCTAGATATAAATTATAGATCTAACTATAAAAATAATTCTAAAGTTGAGTCATATATTAACATGTTTACTCTGGCGAAGCGAGCACTTTTAATTTGAAGTCTGGTTAGTCGACGACTGATTCCGGCTAAGGCATAGCTGCAATGTACGGGCATGTAAACTGACCCAGACTTTCTTCATAATTTATTGGTCTAAGTTCAGCTAATATACGGCTGACTTGCAACTTATCGTGTGCATGCAAGTCAAAAAAAAAACTTATCGTGTACATGACAATCTCTTTCTTCTAAAAATCAGGTTATTTTTCTTGGATGTCTACCAATCTTATATGTACGTACAAGAGGGACGTGATATATTTGTCCTGCTAATATACTTGGTGCAATATTAATTAAGTGGTTTGGGTATGCACGTGCAAGAGGGACGTGACAATATATTTGTCCTGCTAAACGTATACTTGGTGCAATATAAATAAGTTACGCAATCTCTCATTGAAATCTAACCGTAAAATATAGATCTAACTGTTAAAAATAATTCTAATGATGTGGATTAACGTGGGATTTTAGAACGTTTAGTGGGCTGCAGCCCAAACACAGAGCGCACGCGTGCGAGATAGCGTGCCTGCGCTGAAATCTAATCGAACCCCGCACTTCCCAAAAGAGTTAAATGTACGGGCGGTCCTAATTCTTCTCCCGCTGCGTCAAGTTAGTCCCTAATCTTTAAAACGGAATAAGTAGGTCCTAAATCTTTAAATGTTGCTTCACGCGAGGTCCTAATCGTGTCTGACCAGCATTGACCAGCTTTGACCGTTGCCACATCGGCAGTGGGGCTCAGATTTCATGCAGCAGTTAGGCTACCATCAACCAGAAAAATATGCTATATACTGGCTGCTCCCTGGAATGACCATGGACATAGGACTACGACATGTTGACACTGATACTGACACGCTGAGCATGATTGCTGTCGTTCCAAAGTTCCATTTTTTTCAGTTGTATGTTGACCACAAGGATATTCATATTCCTCACACTGTAACCATTGATGATGTTGTGATCTGTGGTTCTCCTGAGTTGCCTCCTGTGTTGAGCCCTAGAGCAGCTGGCAGGAGCAATGCTGGCAGCAGCAGTGATCCAGCTAGGCAGCAGCAGCACCAGAATACTGGCCATGAGCTGAGAAGAAGTAGGAGGAAGCTGGGTGTGGAAGAAGAAGCACATGATGCAGAACAAGCACATGAGAGTGAAGACAGTGAGTTCGATGAAGACTGGGTTGACTCTGACAATGAGGTAGCAGCAGATGATGATGATTTGTATGAAGAATGGGTGGATGAAAAATTTGAGGAAAAGAAGAAGAACAAATCAAAATGGGTTGATGACAGTGACTATGACACAGAAAATGATTTTGAGGACCTGCAAGATTCAGACATTGAAGATGTTGAGTCAGCTGATGAAGTTGAGGTAACTGACAAGTATGGAAGGAAGACAATTAAGAAGAAAGTGAGGATGAAAAGGTGGAGGCCTGAGAACATGAAACAAGTGGAATTCCACATTGGCATGGTGTTTGTGTCAGTGAAGGAACTAAGAACTGCTATACAAGAATACATTGTGCAGCAAAGAGTACAGATTCATTACATCAAGAATGATTTGCAGAGGGTTAGGGCTGCTTGTATGGGTGAACCAAAGTGTCAATGGTACTTATATGCTGCACCTGATAGCAGGAAGGAAGCTTGGACAGTGAAGAAATATGAGAAAGGGCATAACTGTGAAAGGGCTAAAAGGATCTCGAGTCGATCTCGAGTTAGTTTCGAGCTAAAAGGATCTCGACTCGATCTCGAGCTAGTTTCGAGCTAAAAGGATCTCGAGTCGATCTCGAGCTAGTTTCGAGCTAAAAGGATCTCGACTCGATCTCGAGCTAGTTTCGAGCTAAAAGGATATCAATTTAATTTTGGGCTATTACAAAACAAACAAAAATGCATATTTCAATCAACTCCACACATTCATTTCAATGAACAGTGCACATTTAAATTCAGATACAACATATTTTCCACTAATTGATCATATAAAACCTACTTAGCTACAGCTAAATACAACATGACTGCAATTGCAACAACTACTGCAGCAAACACATTCCTGCATATCTCAATTAGCTCATCCATCTTCTTGCCAACATCATCCATCTTCTTGGCAACTTCTTTCATCTCCTTCAGATCACTATCTTCACCTTCCTCCTCTATTTCTTCATCTGCTAACTCACCAGCCGAATGAGCATTCACAAGAGCAGAAATATACCCATGTCTAGCAAGGAAATCCATGTAATTATCTTCTCCATCTTCCCAGTAATAGTGGTTGCAAGGGTTTGGTGAAATCTGTGGAATCAACAATGAGAACTAACAAACAGAGAAGGGCAAAAGAAGAGTACACAAGCTACAAAGTGCTACTTACACGATGGTTAGGGCATTTGTAGAATACACGTCCTGGATTGGCGCTTGAATGAGAAACAAGCCGAATGGTTCTGCGAAATCGACAAGTAGGGCATGGCACCAACGGGAGTGTACCAGGTGGTTCCGGCGTCGGGCGCATGCCATGTTCAGCAGGTGGAGGCGGCACCAGCGATAAGGATGTTGTTGCTGCCTTCCTCCTCGGTCGCACTCCAGCAGACGAGCTCCCGGAGGCACTCATGGCGACGGTGGCGGCGCAAGAGCAGAGAGTTGGGGAATAAGAACTAGGGACTGGGGACTTAGAAGCTGGCTAAATATAATGGTTCATTTGCAAAATTACCAACGCCCAGCCGCGGGAAATCTCCCGCCTAACGACCCACTGCCGATGTGGCAACGGTCAATGCTGGTCAGACACGATTAGGACCTCGCGTGAAGCAACATTTAAAGATTTAGGACCTACTTATTCCGTTTTAAAGATTAAGGACTAACTTGACCAAGCGGAAGAAGAATTAGGACCGCCCGTACGTTTAACTCTTCCCAAAATTCCAAACCCCAACTCCGTCACCGGAAATGCGGCGCGGCGGCGGCGGCGCGGCAGGCCGCCATCCGAAGTCCTCCGTGGCGCCCTCCCCCGCGGCTGATTGCACCCCAATGACGGACCAGCCCCTCTACCCGCGCAACCTCGACGACGCCTTCTCCCGCCGCGATTCCGATGCCTTCAGCCTGTGCAGCAGCCGCCCCTCCTCCATCGCCACGGCCGCCGGCCCCATCGGCAACCTCTCCGACCGCAGCTCCCAGGCCGCCGCCCTCCGCGTCGTCAACTCCTACCTCGCCCCCTCCATCCACCTCCGCGCGCCTCTCCCTGCCGCTCGCGACATCCTCGCCGCCTTCCGCCACCTCCTCGACAAGCTCCGCTACCCCCTCAAGAACTCCCTGGAGGAAGACCTCCTCAGCCTCCTCCGCTCCCTCGGCTGCCCCTACAAGCTCACCCGCTCCGCCCTCAAAGCCCCCGGCACCCCGCACTCCTGGCCACCCCTCCTGTCCGTCCTCTACTGGCTCACCCTTCTCGCGCGCGTCGTCGACAACCTCAACGCGTCCTCTTCCCCCACCGCGGCCACCACCTCCAATGATCTGTTGCTCTACCTCACCGACAGCTACTACCTATTCCTCACAGGCGAGGATGATGCTGTCGCCTCCCTCGACGAGGAGTACCACTCCAAGCTGCGTGCCCAAACCGATGCGTGCGGGATGACTGTTCAGGCGCTGGAGAAGGAGCTCCAGGATCTGGAAGCGAAGCGGAGCAAGCAAACCTCGGAGCCCTCTCGCCTGAAGGCATTGGAGCAGAAGAAGGAGGCGTTCACTGCGGACGTTCACAAGTTTGAGGCTGTGGTGAAGAGCTGGTCCACCAAGATCAAGGAGAAAGAGGATGCGTTGGTGGAGAAAGAGAAGGAGCTCGAGGCCAAGGTAACGAATAGCCAGCAAATGATGGCTGAGAATGAGGAGCTAGTGAAGAAGGTGGAGATGCAGGTGGTGAATGTGAGGGATGTCGATAGGATGGCTAGGGAGATGCAAGCGGTGGAGCATGATATTGCGAAGGTGGAGAATGCCAATGCGGCGCTGGAGGAGAAGGGATGGGAACTCGAAGCTTCACTGGTCAGTAAGCTTGAGGAGACTGAGGGGCTTGCTGAGCAGTGCAACCAGGCTCTCAGAAAGTAAGAATTTCCCCTAAAAGAGCTCCGCACTTACTGAATCTTTGAGTTTTCCTTAAACATTATTCTTTCACTAGTGACTCCATTATTATTTAAGCACCTTGAAACTGATTCTAACCAAGTAAATGTTACTCTTATTTGACATGAAGAAATAACATAAAGAAGTATCTATCTGTTCTAGTGCTGACATGGTGCTCCATAGTTCAATATGGTTGGTCTTCTTAATCTCCATAGTTCAAATAGCAGTCCATTCGGGAGTTAATTGGTACTACCTCCGTTCAGAAATGTAAGCCTTTTTTGAAAGCTAATTTATCTTTCTAAAAAGGATTATATTTCGGAACAGAGGTAATATTGCTTATTTCACTTTATGTTATTGGAATTTAGAGGTTTAGCTTTGTTATTGAGATCAGATCTGTGCATACATAGACTTCTGATTGAGACAGTGAATAGGCAGTCCTTCAGTAGTTTATATCAGCTGAACAGAGACGGTTCAAACATTGCAGTATTACACAGCAGAAAGTGCACGAAAGATGTTGGGCATGATTTGTTTTTACCCTTGATCTACTTTGTCTCCCATTCTCCCTTTGATTGTTTCCTTTGATTGTTTCCTTAACTTAAATCTGTTGAATCCCTTACCGACTGTCCCTAATCATTCCTTCTTTATCTTTTGCTGTTGAACAAAGCATCCTGTTGCAAAACAATGGATTCATGTATGGAAGAATTTCTAGCAAAGTTATATGGCTATGCTACATATAACTTTTAGAGTGTATGTTTTCTTATATACGCGTCTAATTGATTAAGCATACTATCATATTAAAGTATGTTTTAAATATCTATTCTGATTGGTGTGCCTTGTTTTAATTGGTAGCTGCACGGTAGTACTAAATGTATGTTTCCAACTGAATAAGGATAGTTCATAATTTTCAAGATGCGATACTACTTGAATAAGAGTTTTCGGTCTATCATATTCAAGGGATAATTTAACCATTTTTATAAAATAACCCTGATCAACTTGGGAATCTTTTGTTGCCTTTTCTAGGATTACGAGAGAGGCTTCTAAAAGTCATAAACTCAATATAACGGAATATAAAGAAGCTGCATTTAAATTTGTGGATGACAGGCTTGAATATGTCATATATGAAAGATAATATGGAGCTTTAATTTGGCAGAAAAATCTAGTCTGACAAGCGTTAGTCTACTTTCCTCTATCTACATGGCACAAAACTACTGTATTTCTTTAGACTGTGTTTGCTACCTTTGAAGTTCCAAGGTTTTTCATCTATCCGACACAATTGGTGCCTGTTATTTAGACTATTAGGTTTGAACGAAGACCACTTGTTGCACGAGTATTTATCTGAACCCTTTGTTTAGCTTGATTGTAACATGAACAGATTATATGTATCTTCTATTTCTCTAGAATTAATGTGAAAGCTCCAAAGGAGCCTCCAGTTTGTACATCTTAGGTATATGTAGCTTCTATTTCTCTAGAATTAATGTGAAGGCTCCAAAGGACCCTCCAGTTTGTACATATTAGATTTCAGGCCAGGTAATCGTGCAGGATTATTTCTTTTAGCTTCTTTATGTTTGGTGGTAAAACCGATGGAGTAGGTAATTGAGAAATATAAAAACTAAGGATATAGTATTCCTATATTGTCCCTAAATTGTCTCTCAGTGCTTAGATATTTAGTGTCAGCACTGAAGTAAACAAAGACCAAGATCTCAGAATGATGTAATATTATTTTGGTTATGTTTTTAATTCTCAAACTTCCGTTTCGTCGATTATATCTAGAGTTGTTGCCTTATTGTAAAGCACTTCTATGCCATTTTGCAGGTTGAAACCCAGTATTGATTTCCAGTTCATGGTAAATGCAAAAGGATCCTCCCCAGCCGAGATCCTTGGTACCACCTACAAAACTTCCCTAAAACCTGCGCTCACTGCTCTAGCTAATGAGACTAAAAGGATATTTGTCTCAAAGCAAGATGAGTCAGTTGATCTACAAAAGCAGTTGCAAGGAATTGCTAAAATGCTGGAGGAGAAAAGGAGTCATGTTTCTGTTCTACAGGCTAACAATAATGAGGTTAGTCATCTTATAGTCCTCCTTTACCGAATATGTAGTGCAAATTGTTATCTGTTTAGTCCTGCATTAGGTTGTGCTAGGCTTAGAAACGGTAGGACCTTCTGTTTTTGCCCCTCTCACGTTTGCTACAGAATAATGGACGGCGTTGCACACAAAGAAAGAATTAGAAGGTCGAGCCGCTATAAAGCCTTGCGAGACAGAAGACAGAGCTGTCGATGGGCCAGATGATAGAAGGCGCGACAGCTTGTTTGATTTGGACGGCAACATGTACTTGCAAGAGATGGACGTTGACCCGTACCCTGTACATGAAACCTACTGGGACATCGACCATGGCGTGCGTGGCAGTGCCATAGAGTCGGCGCCCACAAAGTGCGCATCGTTACACGTCCTTGTCACTGCAGAACTCCTTGTCAGGTCATTGAATATTCGATTGGGGGTAGGTTACCATGGACAACGCTAAAGGAAGAGGGGATCTGAGAAGAAGCCTGATCATGTGGGCTTCATATTGTTCTCATCGGATATGAAAAAGACAAAACTTTCCCAGAGATACAAAGCTTCAGAATTTTTGAGCGGTAACGCGCCGTTCTTCAAATCTTCATTTGGTTGCAATACTCATGCTGTGCTGGCGATCCAAGTGACAACTGTGATGACCAATGGATGCTTGCATGCTCCAACCTCCAAGCAGCAAGGTAGGGGCATGAGGTAGAGGAAGTGTGGCGTGTGGGACAGGATCAGTAGAGAGACAACGTTTGCGGGTAGCGATAGGGATGGCCAATGGGGCGAAAGGGAGCTCAGTAGGTTTTGCTCTTCTAAACGAGTGATATTAATGCCACCGAATTGGTTACTCGGTTGTATTTGCGACTTTGCGTCCGAATCCTATCCTTCAACTACCTTGCCTTGGTCTACGGGATATTTTGTGGCACCATGTATTGAGGGATGGAAGGAGTACTTTATAGTATGTTATATCACAACAGGAAAAAAAAAGATCCAAATTCTGTTTTAACCATTGGTGTGTTCATGAGCAACTTGTTAAAACTCATGCATCAAAGTGGAAACCCTTATCGTTTTGCGGACGTTAATTGACAATTCTAGTAAATGGAGGTTCTGTACGATATACTAGTACCCATTACAGTAGACAATAGCTGGCTTATTTTTTATATACTGTGCATCATGCAAACATTTCTCAAATGAACTAGAGGATACCCCACACGTTGTTGTGGGAATTTATAGAATATTTTGTGGAGAGTAAAGTTAGAAGATACGAAATTTGTCAATAGGGTATAAAGATCATAAACTGGATAAAAGAGTCTATTTATAAGAAATAATGCAAATAAATTTTTGGCATTAGTTCAAGTTAACACAAAAATTAAATGCTTAGTATATGCATAATATGGAACATTAGTCACACATTTTTTAAGTGAACAATTCTAACGCTTGAGATGGACAAACCTAGCTCAGTAAGAAAATTTGTAAAATTCCATGGGGCTCAACCATGCCATGCTTAGTAGTTCATAGGAAAAAAAAAAGACCAGTAACTGTAAGAGAACGCAGAAGCTGCATGTGTACCGCAAAATTATTTAGTTCATGAAGAAATCTTTTTGAAATGTCATAAGTTTTGCCGCAAGTAAGTACAATCTCCCATTCACCAAAAACTTAAGACAGACAAAAAAAAAAGTAAATTAATCATGTAGAGTTGGATGGAGGAATATTTCTTAAATGGCTCAAATGATTCAAGTTTATACTTGCAGATGGCAATAAAAAGTTTACTAAACAATGTGCAGAACAACATACCAGTACCTAGTAGTTAATACATCAATCTTAAACTGTTCTTAGATGGCACTATAGAATAATAATAATAATAATGATAATAATAATACCATGGTGGTCAAGTAGTGGAACTTCAAAAGAACGGATCCCAAGTTGAGTGGGGACAACAGCTGAATTCAGAAGCACCAGCCGAAGGCAAAACGAAACACTCAAGGTCCTGAATCCAGGGAACTATGTTAACAGGTCAAAAAGGTTCACTTATGCTAAGACTCAGGCCAACCTAGTTATTGGGACTCTCGTACACCTTAATCACAATAACTAGTTTGTAACTTTCTGGATAGCAAGTGCAAAAAAGTGAAGTAGTTTTATTATTTTGTACCTGTTCACATTTCAGTTTTTGTTCCCCAGATGATTGGTCAGCTGGATTCACTGGATCTTGAAATTCGAAACCATGTTTCAAGTTGCACAGCTGAAGCTAGAAAAATGAAAGATGAATCAGAGAAAAAAGAAAATCAATTGAGCACCGTTGAAAAGGAGGCAGACGAACTTTTAAAGGTACTTTCTTGTGTTGTGTTTTTAAAATTTATTTATTCTGTTTGGATGACCCATGGACAAACAGATGACTTACGTCATTGTTATTCGGCAGAATTCTGAGCAGAGTCTCCAAGACACATTACGGGAAACTGATGAAGAAACCCAGGGGTGCGCAAAGGAACTGCTCCAGCTTATCGATTCCATTTCAGACTATAAAGAGTTTGTAGAGACGTCGACTGCAGGGATAAAGAAAGACCTGTATGAATGCGTGGACGACATAGCTTCTCTGTCAGCCAAGGTGGTATCTACCCCCGAGGTTTCGCACAAAAGGTGCTAGATTGGCGCTGTCCTGCGCGAGTAGCTACCTTTCAAATTCTTGCATTATGTGTAGTAGAAGATGCTGATATCCTGAAGGCTGTTGTAGGCCTAGTAGATGAATTTGGTGTGTTTGTGCGATGGCTTGTCTCCGTTGTCCCTAATTTATGGATTTGTCGTGTCTTATGGGTGTCCTTTTGTTGCTCCATCTAGATACTAAATAACATGTTCTTGTTATTTCACGGCAGCGTGTGGGCACTTAGCTAGTTTAAAAAAAAAATTATTAGAACAACGCTAAACTGAATCACCATGTTGTGGGTCGACGAAAACTAAGTAGTACTTCGACAAACGTTGACAGAAGTCAGCGAAGCCTGAAGGGCAACCAGGACATGGACATCTTGCAGTGACTTTTCAACTAATGCTAGGACTAGACAATCCACGAAGGCACCAAATGCTCGATCAATTGACTTGTGCCAATGCACCACCATTCAACAGAGTTGCAGAGAACATGTGCCAGTGCTTCCCTAGCTTCTAGAAGACTTCACCTCATTGTAGATTGGCACTAAGGGTCTTCAGTAAATTTGGTATCACTTTACAAAACCATTCCTGGTGTCTCTCGTTCCTATTTTTGTATTTTTTTTTGTGTGAATGTTGTCTCTTATTCATATACATGATGGTATGGTTTACTTCTAATGGCTCTTTGTGTATGGGAACACATGACACACGGCCGAAGACGTGCTCTCTCTTCCCCCTTGTGTCTCCCAATCCTGTCTCAGACTACTAGACCTCCCTTGTCCTGCTAGACCGTGTAGTAGTCTGGTAGAGCAAGCAACAAGAGCAGGTGGACCTTATTAAGGACTTAGAGGTCTCTGCATAGGCATTGAATAATTGAATAAATGGAGATGCAATCCAATGTAATTGTTGCAAAAGGTGTTAGATAATGAACTATAAAGGAAATACTCATAATGGAACTGGAGTCCAAAATATTAAGGAACCTACCAAAGCACTTTAAAAGGTCTACTTCGAGAGCAACACATGTCAAACAAGGTTTCTTCCTACGAATATATAAAGAACACAAAGGTTCGCCGGATAGATCGAAGGGACTCAAATCGCACAGCCACAAGTACCATAGGTCTGGACGAGTCTCAACGACATCTATTCTATCTCAATACATGCTACACCAAATTTTTCCCTCTACTCATACATGTAACTCTACATTATTAAGATTGATGGTTTATTGATTGATGGTTAATAAATGGTTGAGAACTATAATTATTGGTTTGTTTTATGGAGAAATGAGGCACATCCTAGGTAGTCCTAATCTTCAGTTAATATTTGATATAAGTTGTGTTTTGACATTCGGCAAAAATGGCTACATCGCCGGGGACTAATTGATGATGTGAAGTAACATGTTTCATGTAGCATCATGATTTCACCACGCAGTTTGATGCTACAAAAAAGTCCTAAGTAAGACAAAAGCCCCAAATACACAACCCTATCATGGAATTGAGCTCATCTGGCGACTCATTGTGATAGACGTATCTGTATAGGACTCTACTAACATGTGCTTGTACCTGTATTGTAACTCTACCCCATATATAATGAGATAGGCCGGACCTTTTAAGGTACCGTGCAATACCCCTACACAATATTTCTCTCATGGTATCAGAGCCGAAACCGGCCTAACCCTAATATCGCCGCCGCCGCCGACTCTCATCTCGGCGCCGCCGCCGATCCCGCTTCCGCCTACCGCCCGACCTCGTGCCGATCACGACGATGTCGAACTCTACATCGACCGCTACCTCGGCTCTCTCCTCGGGTTCCTTCAGCGCCGCCTTCCCGAGCCTCTTCGGCTCCACGATGGCCGACGCCACCGTCGCGACCTCGGTCATCCCGTCGTCGCCCATCAATCTGACGGGGCAGATCACCATCCGCCTCAACCCCAACAACTACATCTACTGGAGAACGCAGGTTGTTCCGATACTCAGGAGCAATCTGCTCTTTGGGTTCATCGATGGCACCCTCCCGTGTCCGTCTGCGACGATCCCTAACCATGCGGCTGGAACCGCTGGTGCGCCGGCGACCATCCCCAACCCGCAGTATGCGGTCTGGCACCAACAGGACCAGGCCATCCTCTCCGCCATCGTGTGCTCCCTCCACGAGAGTGTCCTTGGGATGATGACGATGGTGGTCATGTCCCATGAGGCGTGGGAAACCCTAGCCGCAAGCTTCGCCTCACAATCTACGGCGTGTGCGATGCAGATCCGCGGCGAGCTCAACAAGGCCAAGAAGCTAGGCAAGACTGCCTCCGTGTTCTTCAATGAGATCAAGTCCATGGCAGATGTTCTGGCCTCCATTGGTCAGCCGCTACGCCCCGACGAGTTTACTGGTTACTTGTGTGCAGGGCTAGATGGTGACTATGATGCTCTCGTTAAGATGGTCTCGGCGAGGGCGCTCAGTGCTCTGATGCCGGTTCGGGACGTCTACGCGCAGCTCCTCGCTACCGAGCAGCGCATGAACGCGCGCCGTGCGGAACTTGGTGCCGACATTCACATGGCGAACATCAACTTCAGGGCGCGTGGTGCCGCCTTCCCGCCGCCTCCCTCGACTCCTTTCTTCAACCAGCCGACACCGCCGCCGCAGTCTCGTGGTGATGGTGGCGGTTCTTCCCGCAGTGGAGGAGGCGGAGGCCCGCCCTCTGGTGGTGGTGGCGGTGGCAACCGTCCCACTTGCCAGATCTCCAGCAAGATCGGCTACGTCGCCTCCTGCTGCTTCAAGCGGTATGATCCTGCATACCTAGGTGCCGGCAATGACGGGCGCTACAAGGAAAGGCAGCTCGCTGCCTTCACCAATCGCTCCGCCAACGCCGCTGCTACCAACACTCACGCCAACAACACCAACAACATCTCCTATGGCGCGACACCTTCCTACCCGATCAATCCCGCCTGGTACACTGATACGGCGGCTACCGATCACTTTACCAACGACCTCGCCAAGCTCTCCGTCTACGAGCCCTACAACGGCAAGGATCAAGTGCAAACTGCGAACGGTTCAGGTATGCGCATTAAATATATTGGTCATTCTATTATTCCCTTATCATCAATCCACTTCATCTCAAAAAATATCCTTCATGTTCCTGACATCACAAGTAATCTCCTCTCCGTCAAAAAAATTACACGTGATAATAACGTCTTCTTTGAATTTCATCCTTGGTATTTTCTTGTTAAGAATCGGGCTTCGAGAAACGTTCTTCTTAGAGGAGGTTGCCGTGGTGAGCTTTATCGTCTTGATGAGAAGTCCGTCAAGCAAGCTTTCAGCAGTGTCAGAGTTTCCCATGAGCAGTGACACTCACGTTTAGGGCATCCCGCCACCCCCATAGTTCAACATGTTCTCCACCGTCATGAGCTTCCCTCAATGTCAGTCAATAAAGCTGTAGTGTGTGATGCCTGTCAGCAAGGCAAGAGTCATCAATTACCGTTTTCTTTGTCAACTCGTGTTACTACTTCCCCTTTAGAGATTATATATTCAGATGTTTGGGGCCCTGGCCCTATTTCTACCGGTGGACATGAGTATTATGTGAGTTTTGTCGATGCTTACAGTCGCTTTACATGGCTCTACTTGCTGAAACGCAAATCTGATGTCTTTCATGTCTTCCTTGAAACGTAGGTGGGGGTGACGTGGGGCCCGGAGCGCGGGCGGGGGCTTTGCCACCGAGTCCGGCAGCCGCTTCGCACCAGCCTCCTTCGCCGATATTGTTGTACGGCCGGCATCTTCTCGGATGCGCTCGTCGCAGGAAAGCCGTGTTCAGGAGACAACGCAGGAAGATGGCGTCTTCTCGGATGCGCACCCAAGGTACAACGTAGCAACGTCACTGCTCGTCTTGAGGAGATCGTCGGAATCGGCATCTGAAGGTCCATTTTTTTCTCTTGTTGCCTAGTGTTTGGGGGTCGATTATTGCAACTGGTGATTCGGTATTGTGCAAATCGTTGATCCATGTGGTATAACATGTGGATTTGCTGTGCAAGATATGTTATTGCCATCGCTAATCTTGCCCATTTATTGCATATGGAAGTAAAATGTTTAAACTGCTTTGCTTAATCAGCTTAATGCAAATTAGTGCAGTTGTTTTGACATATAGTTTAGAAATTTCTAGAGGCGAGAATTTTGATTTGCTTGTTTAGTTAAACAAGTTTCATTTGATTGTGCTAATATGAAATGAGACTAGGAGGGAATGATTTATATGTGCTGAGATCTCATCTTAAAGACTTGACAATTCTCTGTTAGGGACTAGCATCTTAAATGAGAATACAGCTTCTCTGCACTACATTTAAATGGGACTAGCACATATTTATAAATGGGATCCAAGTAGGGAATTTTGAGCAGTTAGGGGGCTGAAGGTTTCCTACAAACCTCTGGTTATTAGACTACATTTAAATGGGAGTAGCACATATTTGAAACCAAATGTGGAGTATAAAAAATATGTCTAAGACTCTTCATATTATATAGCCTGTGTACTGCAGAGATGGTTAGCACATGTACACTAAATCTAGGTGACAACACAATGCTTGGAACACCAAAATTAGCAGCAGGAAATGAAGAAAATTGACTGTGTAAATAGAGATTTAAAATATTGACTCTTAGCATTACACACAGTTTCTGTTGTGTAAATATGGTTTGCTTTACAGGGAGTAGTTCTCTGCAATGTGAGTTGCTTTACAGGGAGTAGTTCTCTGCAATGTGAGTTGCTTTACAGGGAGTAGTTCTCTGCAATGTGAGTTGCTTTACAGGGAGTAGTTCTCTGCAATGTGAGTTGCTTTACTATAGCTGACAGGGAGTAGTTCTCTGCAATGTGAGTTGCTTTACAGGGAGTAGTTGCTTGTGTAATGTGAGTTGCTTTACTATAGCTGCTTGTGCTTTCTTGAGCCGATGCACCAACTTCAGCTGTCCCATGTCCTCTTGAAATTCGCCAACTCGACGCCTTTTGGAGACAAGGCTTGATGGGTCATCCAACCAATTTATATACACATTTTTTTATCATCTCATTATCCACAATTACTTTGGGGCCTGTCCGGCGTGCTTTTTTCTTCGATGAGTGGTTCAATGGATCCCCTGCACAAGAGTCATCAAGCAACATCAAACTCCAAGTTTTTCCAATAGATTAGGGAGGAACTAACTAGAGGACAAGAAAATATCATTAGGGAGGAACCTATACCTGCATGTTGAGCCAATGCGGCATCATGATTAGCTATGATCTCCATGCTTTTCCGATAGATTGCAGCATCACATTTTAGAACCAAAGGCAGCTCTCCTTCTTTTTTTAGTTTGTCTTTGCCCATGTGTGTTATCTTGTAGATGTTTCCTCCTTCATCTTTCATGACTTCAATCATGACAGATTGAAGGGTTATAAACACTTTCACTAGGATATCCACAGGATACTCATCATATGCCTTTTCAACCGACTCTATTAGTTCCTGGAGAGTGTTAGGTGCATAGCGAACTGTGATGGACTGAATTGAGTAAAAAAGCCAAGATCGAGGGCATTCAAGTCCGGGGAGTTGGCTGGTTGCTGCATCAACTGAATATCGCGTCCCGTTTCTTTCACGGCAGCAAGAAACGTTGGATCATCTCGAAGAATGTGCGTCCACGCATTATCTTGTTGTATAAATATGGTTTCCTTGTTGTCAGGCCATAGAGCTGCGATAGACGGAACTACCTTCTCACAAATATACTCCCTCATCACGTCTCTAGTTACAACTATTGACTTGAGCTCCATGGTTCCTTTGAGCCTATTCTTGGAGTCATTCTTAGCTGCCGTTTCTTTCACAAACGCCCAGATTCCGATCTTACCGTCGAATGTCTCCTTTCCTTGCTCATCATATCGGGGTTACGCCACCGCTGTTAAAAACATGACCTTCCCGGAGAGGGGAGATCGTCGCCATCGTCATCACCATCGCACCGGACTTCATCGGGATCATCATCATCATCATCTCCATCACCAGCACCTTCATCTCCACCATCACCACGCTATGCCGCTGTAACATCTTGAGTTGGATCTTGTTATATTCATAGGGGAAACTTTCCCGGTGTTGATTACTCTTGTAGTTGATGCTATTGAGTGGAACCGTTGAATTAAGGTTTATGTTCAGATTGTTATTTACCATTATTTCACCTCTGATCATGATCCATATGATGTCTTGTGACTAGTTCGTTTAGTTCTTGAGGACATGGGAGAAGTCAAGATGTTAGTAGTGAATTATTGTTGAGAAATATCTAATGGTTTGATATTGTTGTGGTGCTATTTCACTAGTGGTGTCATGTGAACGTCGACTACATGATACTTCACCATTTATGGGCCTAGTGAGATGCATTGTGTATTTGGCTACCAATTGTGGGGTTGCTGGAGTGACAGAAACCTAAACCTCTGTTGGGAAACCATTGCACCAGGGAGCGTAGGATCTTAGAGTTTAGGGCTGTGGTTAGATTTATCTTAATTACTTTCTTGTATTTGCGGATGCTTGCAGGAGGGTATAATCACAAGTGTGTATTTATCCTAGTAAGGGTAGTGCGCTAGCACAGGTTCACCCCCATAACACCTGTCAAACCAATAAAGACTATTGGCTTTATGAAGCGAAAGCTCTTGACAGAAACTCCCGTGTGTCCTCGAGAACGTTTGGTTATTATAAGTTACACAACCGGCTTGTCCTTTGTTGAAGAAAGGATTGGGCCACTTGCTGCAATTGTTACTACTGTCTTTTATTTACCCGCACTTTATTTACTCGTATTACCAAATACCCCTGAAAACATGTTTGCTAGTATTTACAGTGAATCCTTGATCAAAACCACTCATCAACACCTTCTGCTCCACGTTGGGTTCGACACTCTTATTTATCGAAAGTACTACGATACACCTCCTATATTTGTGGGTCATCAAGACTATTTTTTGGCGCCGTTGCCGGGGAGTGTAGCGCTATTGAAGAGTGGAATTGGTAAAGGTAACCATCGCTGTGAGTATTGTTTTTATTTTGTCTTTTATTTTTATTTTACTCTGCTATGGAGAACTCTCCATTTGGTTTCCTATTTGGAAACACTTCTACTACTGCTGCACATGTGGAGGAACCACCACCGCCACCACCTGCTGAAATTGATCCTTTTAAAATACCTATGAAAATTGTTGGGCGTATTATGGATAACGGCTATTCAGGAGATGGAACTGTCCATCCGGGTGATCACTTATTATTTATACATGAATTATGCGAGTTGTTCAGATGTGCAGGTATTTCACCAAGCTAGGTCAAGAAGAAATTATTCTCTTTATCATTGAAAGGCAGAGCTGAAGAGTGGTATCGACTACTCGAAGATGGTCCATCTATGGCATGGGAGGACATTATACCTCTCTTTTATTCCAAGTTTTATCCTCCAAGTGAAATTCATAAAAACCGTAACCGGATATATAATTTTTGTCCTCATGATGGAGAAAGTATTGCCCAAGCGTGGGGGAGATTGAAGTTACTAATGCTCAAATGCCCCATTCATGAGCTCCCCAATAATATTGTTATTGATAATTTTTATGCACGGCTTACTCTTCCTGATAAGGATTATCTGGATGCTTCTTGCTTTGGATCATTTACTCATATGAAAGAAGATGTTAAGTGGAAACTTCTTGACCGTATACAAGAGAATGCTGAAGGTTGGGAAAACGACAAAGGTAGGAAGTCATGTATAAACTATGATTATGAATGCATTAAATCTTTTATGGGAACCGATGACTTTCATAGTGTTAGCACTGCTTATGGTCTTGATTCACAAATACTTGCTAATTGTCTTAAGGCTTTTGCCTCTTATCTTGATGTTCCAAAGAAAGATTGGAACAAATATTATGCGCCTTATAAAGACTCTATTAGTCATTTACCTGCTGCAGCTACTGAAGTTTGTACTGTTGATAGCATTGTGCCTGAACCTTATTTTGAGAAGACACCTTTCCCTGCTAAGGTAAAGAAGTATTCTACTTTGGTAAGTGTGTCTAGTAAAAGTACTAAGAAAGCTGCAGAACCTGATGAGCAAATTACTATTAAGTCTCCTGTAGCTATATTGAAGGATCTTGTTACTAAAGATGTAGGGGATGAATATATTCTTTTTTGTGAAGATGCTTCTAACATTCTCTCACATCCTAAAAAGCATAGGAAAACAAGTGTTCCTGTTATTTCTGTCAGGATTGGAGATCATTGCTATTATGGTTTATGTGATATTGGTGCTAGTGCAAGTGCTATTTCTTTAGAGCTTTACAAAGAAATTATGCATGAGATTGGCGCTTGTGAACTTGAAGATATTGATGTGGTTGTTCAGCTTGCTAACAGAGAGACTGTTTGGCCTCTTGGTATTGTTCAAGAAGTGGAAGTTCTTTGCGGTAAGACTAAATACCCTACTGATTTTCTAGTACTTGGTAAGGAGGCTAGTAAAACTTGTCCTATTATTTTTGGTAGACCATTTTTAAACACTTGTGGCGCCGTGATAGATTGTAAGAAGGAGAATTTTTTTACTAAGTTTAATGGAGAGTCTTATGAGTTTAATTTTTCCAAGTTTGCTAAGACTTCTTATGAGAATGACACGCCTAATGAAAATTTTCGAGTTGAACAGCTTGCTTCTATTGCTCTTGCTCCTAATAATGCCTTGCAGCAATTCATGGAAGATCACGAAAGTGATGTTTTCAGCAAGGAAAGAGAACAGATTGACGACATTCTTCTTCGTCAACCACCACTAATCAAGAACAATTTACCTATGGAGGATCTTGGTACCACTTTGCTGCCTAAAGAAGATTCTGTTTTCGAATTAAAGCCTTTGCCTGATAATCTTAAATATGCTTGTATAGATGATAAGAAAATATATCCTGTTATTATTAGCTCTAAACTTTCAGGAAAGGAAGAAGAAAGATTATTGGAGATATTGAGGAAACACCGAGGAGCTATGGGATATACTCTTGATGATTTAAAAGGGATTTCTCCCACTTTATGTCAGCATGCCATTAATATGGAGAAAGACGCGAAGCCAGTCGTGGAGCATCAACGCCGCCTAATTCCCAAGATGAAGGATGTGGTAACAAATGAGGTATTAAAGCTCCTTGATGCTGGTATTATTTATCCTATTGCTGATAGTAGATGGGTTAGTCCTGTTCATTGTGTTCGTAAGAAAGGAGGTATGACTGTTGTGCCTAATGAGAATAATGAGCTTATTCCTCAAAGGGTAGTAGTTGGTTATAGAATGTGCATTGATTATAGGAAGGTAAACAAAGTTACTAAGAAAGATCATTACCCTTTACTGTTTATAGATCAGATGCTCGAAAGGTTATCTAAGAAAACTCATTTTTGTTTTCTTGATGGTTATTCTGGTTTTTCTCAAATTGCTGTTAAAAAGGAAGATCAAGAGAAAACCACTTTTACTTGTCCTTATGGAACTTATGCTTATAGACGTATGCCATTTGGTTTATGCAATGCTCCTGCTACTTTTCAAAGATGCATGTCTGCTATTTTTCATGGCTTTTGTGAAGAAATTGTGGAGGTCTTCATGGACGATTTTTCCGTCTATGGAACTTCTTTTGATAATTGTTTGCACAACCTTGATAAAGTTTTGCAGAGGTGCGAAGAAACTAACCTTATTCTTAATTGGGAGAAATGCCACTTTATGGTGAATGAAGGAATTGTCCTTGGACATAAAATTTCTGAAAGAGGTATTGAAGTTGACAGAGCAAAAGTGGAGGCAATTGAGAAAATGCCCTGTCTAAGAGATGTTAAAGGTATTCGTAGTATTCTTGGTCATGCTGGTTTCTATAGGAGGTTTATTAAAGATTTCTCTAAGATTTCAAAGCCTCTTACTAATCTTCTTCAAAAAGATGTACCGTTTGTCTTTGATGATGATTGTAAGGAAGCTTTTGAAACTCTTAAGAAGGCTTTAACTACTGCTCCTATTGTTCAACCACCTGATTGGAATTTACCTTTTCAAATTATGTGTGATGCTAGTGATTTTGCTGTTGGTGCTGTTCTTGGACAGCGCGTGGATAATAAGTTGAATGTTATTCATTATGCTAGTAAGACTCTTGATGCTGCTCAGAAGAATTATGCTACTACTGAGAAAGAGTTTCTTGCTGTTGTTTTTGCATGTGATAAGTTTAGATCTTATATTGTTGATTCTAAAGTTATTATTCATACTGATCACGCTGCTATTAGATATCTTATGACTAAGGAGGATGCTAAGCCTAGGCTTATTAGATGGGTGTTGCTTTTACAAGAATTTGATTTGCATATCGTAGATAGGAAAGGTGCTGAAAATCCTGTGGCCGACAACTTGTCTAGATTGAAAAACATTTTTTTTGATCCTATTCCTGTTAATGATAGTTTTCCAAATGAACAGTTGGCTGCAATAAATGTTACTTCGCGAGACCTTCCTTGGTATGCTGATTATGCTAACTTTATTGTTTCCAAGTATTTGCCTCCAACTTTTACAGCTCAGCAAAGAAGAAAATTCTTCTATGATTTGAGGCATTATTTTTGGGATGACCCACACTTATATAAAGAAGGAGTTGATGGTATTATGCGAAGATGCGTACCGGAATATGAGCAACAAGAGATATTAAGAAAATGCCATAGCAGTGCTTATGGAGGGCATCATGCTGGAGATAGAACCGCGCAAAAGGTTCTACAATCAGGTTTTTATTGGCCAACCCTCTTTAAAGATGCCAGAAGGTATGTTTTATCTTGCGATGAATGTCAAAGAGTTAGTAATATTTCTAGACGCAATGAAATGCCCATGAATTACACTCTTGTTATTGAACCGTTTGATTGTTGGGGATTTGACTTTATGGGTCCTTTTCCTCCTTCAAAAGGCTATACCCATATACTTGTTGCTGTTGATTATGTTACTAAATGGGTAGAAGCCATACCTACAAAGAGTGCCGATGGTGAGATCTCGTTAAAAATGCTTAAGGATGTTATTTTTCCTAGGTTTGGTGTGCCTAGATATCTTATGACTGACAGAGGTTCTCATTTTATTCACGGTAGTTTTAGAAAAACTCTTGCTAAATATGATGTCAATCATAGAATTGCTTCTGCTTATCATCCCCAAACTAGTGGGCAGGTAGAGCTTTCAAATAGGGAGATCAAGTCTATCTTGCAGAAGACTGTCAATAGATCTAGGAAAAATTGGGCTAGTAAGTTAAATGATGCTTTATGGGCTTATAGAACTGCTTATAAGAACCCCATGGGTATGTCTCCTTATAAGATGGTTTACGGAAAAGCGTGTCACTTGCCCTTAGAATTAGAACACAAAGCTTTTTGGGCAGTGAGAGAGCTTAATAGAGATTTTAAACTAGCTGGTAAGAAAAGCTTATTAGATTTGAGTTCTCTAGATGAGTGGAGAAACAAAGCGTATGAGAATGCCAGGCTTTTTAAAGAGAAAGTCAAGCAATGGCATGATAAGAGAATTCTTAAGAGAGAGTTTCATGTTGGTGAGAAAGTTCTATTGTATAGGTCTCGTCTCAGATTTTTTGCAGGAAAATTACTCTCTAAATGGGAAGGACCATATGTTATTGTGGAAGTGTACCGCTCAGGTGCTATTAAGATTGCTTCATTGAAAGATGACTCTACACAAGTGGTGAATGGGCAAAGACTCAAACATTATATTTCTGGAGATTCTTATAATGAAGATGTTGATGTTATTGAAACAGTTTCTCCGGAAGAATTCATCCAAGACAAATTGCAGGTACCTGCAGAGTTCGTTTTCGAATAGGTAACACTTCTAGTCAGAGAAGTTTCGCGAAAAGCTCTTTCTTTAATATTTTTGCTGTTTTTACTAAATATGAAAAATCAAGAGACGAAAACGGGCAGGAAAAGGAGTCCGTGTGCTTCTCACACATAGGTGGCGCGGGCCCACCCCTGGCCGCGCCACCCAGGTGTGAGAGCACCCCGGAACTCGTTTCTGTCCCGGTTTCCTCCTGTGATTTCGTTTCGATGTATAATTTTCGCCTATTTAACCCCCCGGAGTCCCCGAGGTCTGTATATCGTTTTCTTGTCATGTTTTGTTTCGAGCTATTTCTGTCAGGAGTTTATCTTAAGCTTGGGGGAGCCATGGCCTCTTCAAGCGATGACAAGGAGAAGACACCTCCGGAAGATGACACCAAAGACTTTCGGCTGAAAGAAGAGGTTGAAAGTGAAGATGAGGAGGAAGATCAAAGTTCAAGGCCAAACACCGTGATTGCCAGCATGGGGGTGGTGACAGATCATGACAAGTTCAAGAAGAGTGCACGCATAAGGACCGGAGGCGGTGTGCCGCGTCACACCTTAGCTCCACGGACATCTCCGTCAGTCCAAAATCCTTCCCATACTCTAATTCATGAACATCAGTTTCAAAAGGTGCCCAGATCACGATTACCCTCTGGATGGGATATAGATCGTTCTAACAATGCAGGGATAGAAAGCTTCAAGAGTGAAGAAGGATGGGGAAATAATTCCAAGAGCTGGGATTCTCTTGCTGACAGGTTCATGAACCGTGTTGAGCACAATTCTGAGATGATTCATAACCTCAGTCACAAGATTGATGATCTGAAAGATTTGATTGAGAAGCTTATTAAAGATTATCCACCGCCACCGCCAAAGGAGTAATTCGTCATCGGTATAGGCATCCCCTTGGCTTGTTCCAAGCTTGGGGGAGTGCCGCGGTATCACATCATTACCTTTTGCTCATTTACTTTTCAAGTAGAGTCATATCATGAATAGAGAAGTTATCTTATAGAATAGTTTGCAGTTTGGAAGTATCCTCCTTAGTTGGTTATCTATGTATCCCTTGGTGTGAGTTGCGGTAATAAAATATTAATGAGAAGTTTTATCATTTACTTTCCGCACACTTTATGTTAGTTTGCAATCTCTCTTGTATGACTAGTCTTGTTGATTGGTATTGGTATCACTTTGGGAGCATGAGTAAATTTAGTTGGTTTTGGCAAACCTAGCTTGGTCAGTAGCAACTTTACCTTGAGGTTTGAGTAGAAAAGAATAAAGAAGTGCTTGTAGTTACATCACTTCAGTTTATCCTTCATGTTTGGCTTATAAGCATTGTTATTCCTAAAGTCAAAATCGTTGTACCTTCAAGGGAGTTTGCATGATTGTTCTTATTATATGTATGTTTGTCTGTTTCATGCAACTCTTATGCTTGCTACCCAGCCTTGCTAGCCAAAAACCTGTATTGAGAGGAAATACTTCTCGTGCATCCAATTCCCAAAAGCCAAGTCACTTCCAAAGAGTCCACTATAAATTCCTATGCATGGTATTTCAAGCTATTCCAAGTAAATTTTCATGTGCTACCTTTCAAAAACCTTCAAACTTTTCTCATTTTGTGCCACTGTTTTTAGCTCATGAGGACGTAGTGGATGGGTTTGTTATCTTCCATACTAAATTAAGTACCCCTCGACTAGGCAGCTTCATCTGCTCGTCATTAATTTTGCAAGGGAGCTAGTCAGACCATTATAATCTTAAAAAGGAAGGAAAGAAAGAAAAGAGCACTCCTCCATGGTATGTGAAAGTTGGTCGGCACCCGATGGAATCGGTTAGCCATGGTTTGAGAAAGGAAAAAGGTGGGGAGGAGTGCAAAGCTATAAAAGAGCACCAGTGTGCCAATTAATCAAATATCTCGGAACCGCTCTCACTTGTTTAGTATGGAAGATATCAAGAACTCTGTTGCTAGTCGTTGACAAAAGCAACCACCTCTCAAAATAACTTTTTACCTCTGTTTTGCAAATGAAAAGCTCTAGCACATGTTTAATCCCTGCTTCCCTCTGCGAAGGGCCTGTCTTTTACTTTTATGTTGAGTCAACCTATTCCCCTCTATCTCAAGCAAGCATTTGAGTTGTTATGTTTCACTCATCCATATGTTGATCTGTTTAATCATGTTTACGATCTTCCTTGTTTTGTACAATGCTTTTGTCTGAAGGAATATATCTTTGAAAGCTTTCTATGAATGCAAAAGTTTATTTTGTTGAGCATATGGTCTTTGCTATATTAGCTCTGTTTTTAAAGGCTCCGTTTAAAAGAAAGAATAGCTTGTTCATCATTCTTTGACCAAGAACTAAGGTTTGCCATTGCCAATTATAGTTTACCTTGTGCATCTTTACATGTGATTCCCTTTTACCTATTGCAAGTCTATATCTTATAAAGGGAAGTTGCTATCTATTATAATTTGTGCCTTGGTGAATGTGATGCTTCTTGTCCGTATTTTGATTATCGACACTTCACTCCATAAACCTGTGGTCATGTTTACCGAGTTTAGTTTCGCTTGGGGACAAGCGAGGTCTAAGCTTGGGGGGTTGATACGTCCATTTTGCATCACTATTTTGTATCATAATTTACTATTATTTATTGATATATTTCATATTTAGAGTTGATACTTATGTTATTTCCTTTGTTTTCACATGTTTGATGATCATTGGAGGATTTGCTGCCGGAGTCAGGATTCTACTGGAAAAAGGACTATCAAGGGACCATATTTTGAAGATCAGGAAAATTCTAGAAAAATACCAGGAAATTATATTTTCCCAGAAGACTCAGGAAGCCAGAAGGAGGAGTCGAGAGGAGCCAGGAGGGGCCCTCACGCCAGGGTGGCGCGGCCTGACCCCTGGCCACGCCGGCCCTGTGTGAGGCCACCCTAGCCCACTTCTGCCATCGCCCCTTCGCGTATTTTATCGTCCCCAAAAACCTAAGTCAGGGGGGGCTCAGAGTTAGACACCGCCACCTCTGCGGGGCGGAAAACACCAGAGAGAGAAAAGCTCTCCGGCAGGCAGAAATTTGCCGGGGAAATTCCTTCCCGGAGAGCGGAGATCGTCGCCATCGTCATCACCATCGCACCGGACTTCATCAGGATCATCATCATCATCTCCATCACCAGCACCTTCATCTCCACCATCACCACGCTATCCCGCTGTAACATCTTGAGTTGGATCTTGTTATATTCATATGGGAAACTTTCCCGGTGTTGATTACTCTTGTAGTTAATGCTATTGAGTGGAACCGTTGAATTAAGGTTTATGTTCAGATTGTTATTTACCATTATTTCACCTCTGATCATGATCCATATGATGTCTTGTGAGTAGTTCGTTTAGTTCTTGAGGACATGGGAGAAGTCAAGATGTTAGTAGTGAATTATTGTTGAGAAATATTTAATGGTTTGATATTGTTGTGGTGCTATTTCACTAGTGGTGTCATGTGAACGTCGACTACATGATACTTCATCATTTATGGGCCTAGTGAGATGCATTGTGTATTTGGCTACCAATTGTGGGGTTGCTGGAGTGACAGAAACCTAAACCTCCGTTGGGAAACCATTGCACCAGGGAGCGTAGGATCTTAGAGTTTAAGGCTGTGGTTAGATTTATCTTAATTACTTTCTTGTATTTGTGGATGCTTGCAGGAGGGTATAATCACAAGTGTGTATTTATCCTAGGAAGGGTAGTGCGCTAGCACAGGTTCACCCCCATAACACCTATCAAACCAATAAAGACTATTGGCTTTATGAAGCGAAAGCTCTTGACAGAAACTCCCGTGTGTCCTCGAGAACGTTTGGTTATTATAAGTTACACAACCGGCTTGTCCTTTGCTGAAGAAAGGATTGGGCCACTTGCTGCAATTGTTACTACTGTCTTTTATTTACTCACACTTTATTTACTCGTATTACCAAATACCCCTGAAAACCTGTTTGCTAGTATTTACAGTGAATCCTTGATCAAAACCACTCATCAACACCTTCTGCTCCTCGTTGGGTTCGACACTCTTATTTATCGAAAGTACTACGATACACCCCCTATACTTGTGGGTCATCAGCGTATTACTCCTCCCCATTGGAATCTTCTCTGCAATGTGGCATAGGGGATATTCAGTTCCCTTGCCAGCCCCCTCAGTGTAGACCTCTTGTTTAGCTCAATGGAAGGAATCCTTGACAGACCAAGCTCTGATTTCTTCCTTCCACGATTCCCCTTCTTTTTACTGGACACATCTACCTCCACTATTCTCTTGCCTGCTCTTTCTTGTTCTTGTGCCGCTGTCCATATTCTATGAACAGTGGTAAGACTTGTTTCCAAAAAAGCAGCTACATGTTTTTTATCTGCCTTTGTAACTTGTTTATCTTTCCCGAGAGCTTTTAATGCAACATATACCACATATCTATGATTGTCTGGCAATTCTCTATGGTGTGGTTGCTGCACATCTTCTTCTTGTGGCTGCTGCACATCTTCTTCCTGTGAGGTCAAATTGAGATCCAGGTCCATCTTGTGCCTGTTGTAATAAGCACAATGATGTCAATGAGAAGCTTGCAAAATCATCGTCAAAGTAGTAACATCAAACATAATTCTCCATAGTGATGTTCAGAAGATTGAGCTAGGAGTAGATGTTCAGAAGCGCTCGATTGTTGAAAGCACATCTGTTCTCCTAAGCTACAAGTCTTTGAATGCAACTACCAATGTCGGTGAGGTGAGTACACTAAGATTGAACTCCTAAGTTTCCTCATTAGCATATATATAAGTGAGGATGTAAAAAAAGGGGATATTGATGAGCTACTACTGTGACTGGTTACATCTTTCTGGAGTGATTGACCCTTAAGAACTTAGGAATTTGTGTGTGACAGTATTGATGAACTATCTGGTGTGATTGACTTAAAAAACAAAACTGACACACAAGATACTGAATTTGTTACATCTATAAACAGACTGCAGAAGGAACAACTAGTGGTGCTCATGAAAACAAATTAGCAACTATAATAAAAACATACTTCTCAGTATCCTAGGTTATATCTCCAACAAATTGTTATCTACATCACTACTGGGGGCCTAGAGCTATTATTACCATGTAAACATGTTTATGAAGCTTCTTTTTGAGCAATGATAGCTGGGAAAATGATTTTTTTTAGTTTGAAGCATACTTCTGATGTTTGCTCTGTTGTGCATTACTAACCACAAAATGTTTAGTCCATGCATGATGTGGAGTAACATTTCAGAAATAACAATTTATCAGGTGTTGTTACAGAGTATCAGGTGCAGAGTAGCAGCGTAACATTTCTGAATTATTAACATTTCAGAAATACTCCATCTTGATTCAGTCAGCAGTGTAGAGGACAGTAAAATGATAAGTTAGACTCTGTGTAGTCACAAATTAAAATTTGACTACTCCCAATATAATTTGTCCCAATATCACCAAAGCAATTAAGGGGTTTGTCATTTTGAAAAGACTAAAAAAGCACTGTTTGTTTATCTCCAGCGATTAGGACTGAAATGTTTCATTTTATACTTGCTAGTACCATGCTTTATCCCCTGTAGTGACCAGGACCATAGTTTTAAAAACCGGACCGGTGATCGAACCGGCGAGGCTCTCGGTTCAGGTTTTTACTGGTCGAACCACTGGTTTACCGGTTCACTGTCTGGTTTTTTAAGATATAAAATGGTATATTTTTTGTTCATAAATACTGTAATAAACATGTAAATATGTATAAAAAATTAATTCAGGCAAAAGCAAAGCATATAAAAGATCATTAAGAATTTAAGATGCATGTAGCAGCGTCCAAGTCCAGCGGAGCGGACGCATGTACTACCAGCATACTATGACTACCAGTGGTAGTCTACCACTACCAGGCTACCAGCGGCAGCAAAGGCCCCAAAGCAAGCTAGCAGAAATGCAGACATGCAGTGCACATGCATAGCCAGCAAACAGGCAATGAAATTACGAAAATATACTTCCAAGGTTCTAGAATTTAAACAAGGAACATAATCTGAGAAGTAACAAGGTTCCAGAAAATAGAAGTAGGGACATAGTCTCAAACTCTCAATGCCTCATACATGCAACAGATGCAAGAAATAAACTTTCATATTCTCATGTTCGGGAAACATGGCGCTAAAATCAGCGGTATTCGAAGGTCCAATCTGTCACACTGCCACGATTCTCTTCATAAACGGAGTCATCCTCATCTCCGTTATGTTCATCTACTCGGCCAGCATCACTATGATCTTCCTCTTCACCTCCAGTATGTTCATTTTCTTGAGAAGCGTTTATATCATTCTCGTAGTCCTCATCAATCCAGCGAGCCTCATCTACACAAGTAGACAATTGTCTGTGATAAATATAAGAACTAATAGACATAAATCAGAAATGACAAGTATAGAAGAGAAACATTACCATTCATGGCAATGGCATTGAGTATCTCTTTGTCATTTGGCACCAAACCTTTCCGATATCTCTCAATTTCTTCCACATTTAACACTTGGGGATCATCTTCAAGAATCCAATCTTCAGCAAACTTGCCAATATCCTCCAAACAAATTGGGTCATAATTTCTTTTGGAGAGTTGGGACCTACACATGGAATGGAAAGATGCAACCATATAAAAATACCAAATAAACAAAGGAACAAATAAGAAAGTAGATGTAATAGAGCAAGAATGAAGTACTTTTGTTGCAGCCTAGAGTTGCATTGAACATAAGCTATATCATTCATCACTTGATGCTCAAGTCTGTTCCTCTTTTTAGAATGTATGTGCTCAAACAAACTCCAATTTCTCTCACTTGATTCATGTATATTCAATTATTCATACACAGAAGTACAGAAACGAAGCATGGAAAATTGGAAATAAGATAATTCATGCCCAGAATCGCATACTTCTCCAATCCACTATAAATCAATAACCAAAGAGGCAAAGACAGGTACAGAGTACAGACGCATGAAGTGGTATCAGCTATGCGCTCGGTGAGAAGTGAGAAGTGAGATGCTGACCTGCGGAGCGGGACAGCGGGAGTCGACGGTGGTGGCTGCCGTGTGCCGTACTGCCGTCAGGTTCGGTACGGACGGGGCGGCCGGCGGGACTCGGGAGGCCGGTCAAGCGACGGCCATGGCGTCGCCGCGTTTGCCTCTACTGGTGGCGGCGGAACAAAGGAGATGAGCGAGCCCAAGCGAATGAATCGACACGGGATAGTAGAAAACCTAAGGAAAGCCACGATTTTCACTGTTTCCAATCTTGCCCTCCTATTTTTCACACAAAAACAAGTCAAATGAGGGTTTTTCTGGAAACGGCGCTGAACCGTCCGGCTCAGCCCAAATCGGCCGGTTCGGCGGTTCATGCAAAAACCGGCCGGTTCGCCCGGTTTTTGCCGGGTCGCTGGCGGGGGCGGTCCTGTGCGCTTAACAAGCCAGCTATGGCTCCGGTTCCGGTTTTTTCCGGTTCAACCGCCGGTCCGGTCCGGTTTTTAAAACTATGACCAGGACTCTTTTTCACAATGTGTTCTTGCTTTAAACTGTGCCAGTGAAGATCAGTAAGTTGCTGCAACTGGTCACCTGTGTTGGAGATAGCTAATGAGATAGTGAAGATCAGGAAGTTGCTGGAACTGTCTGAATGAATTTATGAATGAAATCAAGCCAGTGTCTGATACTCCATGGTTTAGTTACAGACAAGAAACACACTGAACAACAAGCCAGTGCCAGTGAGTATCACTTCTGAAGAAGAATTTGATGTTTCAGTTACAGGCAACCATGGTTCAGTTACAGACAAGAAACACACTGAACAACAAAGGGGAGAGTTGTGTTTCAGTGAGCAGCCATGGTTCAGTTACAGACATGACACTCTCTACCAGAGTTGTATCTTGCAATATGCATTACATTAAACATTTTGGATGATCTGTGAGCAGCCATGGAACCTAGGCTCTGCAGAGAACATGGTTGAGAAGGAGATAGCTGGAGTAGCTACTACCTGAACTTGCAGAGTAGCTGGCCGGAAGGAGCTTTAGACAGCGGCGAAGCGGCGCGGCCGGAAGGAGCAGCGGCGACGACGAGCGGAGCAGCGGCATGGGTCGGGACGACCTGGAATAGCTCGACGACGAGCGGAGAAGCGGCGCGGCCGGAAGGAGCAGCGGCGTGGCCGGAAGGAGCAGCGGCAAGGGTCGGCGACGACCTCGACGATGAGCGGAGCAGCAGCGCTCCTGGAGGGCCTGCCTCCTGTCCTAGATGCACCGCCTACTGGAGCGGCCGAGGCCGGCCGGCGGGGGCGCGAGCTCTGGCGCGTGCCCAGCTCCGGCGCGTGCCCAGCGAGCTCCGGCGCGCGAGCCCATCGAGCTTCGGCGCGAGCCCTCAGCCTACCTGTCCCTGATTTCGAATTTGGGACCACGATGGAGAAGAAACGTTTCAGGGATGGTTTTTTTTGCAAAAGTTCTATTTAATGGGCTAGGCCGCTTGGGGGCCATCTAATTCGGACCGGAGGGAGTAATCGTATATTGCTTTCTTTTTTGCATAGACTCACATGCTAACAGATATGTGGGTAAAAGTAATGGAAAAAAATTATATACGTCCAAGATGTTAGAAATCATGATCACGGCCTCTGTTAGCAACTCTAGGCGTTACCTGTTTTTTTTTTTAAAAAAAACTCTAGGCGTTGCCTGAGTTCAGCTAACTAGCTAGAATCGATCAATCGTACATGTCTGTACTCACAGTGTGCCTGCTCGTGTATATCGCTGGAGAGCGGTCGAGCGAGCTTTGCAAAAAGCCTCGTATTCGGCGGGAAAATACTCGGTGAGATGCGTTCCTAAGATCGGAGCTACCTGAACACGCATCGGAAGTGATCGGTGAGGCGACTGCGCATCTACCGTCATATATGAGATTATAAGGTGGGTCGGCCCTACTGACCCGACGGGTCACTCCGTGCCGGCTCCATTGGCCCAAATCTTGTTTGAGGCCGACCTGCAAGACCCATCGGCCTTGAAATTTTGGGTCGGGTCAGCGACCCAGCGGGCCGACCCGACCCATTTCCATCCTAATGATGCAACAATGTTGCGAGTCTTAGCGAAAGAGGGGCTCTGAGAGACCACCCCCACCCCCCTTCCGCGCGTGCGTTTTTTGACATTTTTCTCTCTTTCCTTGAAAAGAACAGTAGTATATTAAGGCCTACCTTTTGCTTCTCTAGAATCGACTTTAAAAGTGGCAAATCTTCAATGAAGGCAGAACTATTCACTAAGCCAATAGGTTAGCGAAGGCAGTTTTTCTAGGTATTGTAGTAAAGCCCATTAGAAGTGAGATTCGTTGATTCTATCAATAATCTTAAACTTAAACCTTGTAAAGCCCTACCCTAGGTAAAGGGCTTCTGCTACCAAACAGATTGAGTGAGGAAACATATGCACGACTTCTACTGCGTCAGGGGCTTCATGCCGCACTGCTGTGATCCAATATGTGGTTCCGCATGTTCCACCACACTTCTCCGTTCATTTTCAATACTGATTGTGAAACACCAAGAGCAGTAGGATGTTGAGGTGGAGGATGCAACGAAAGGTCTCACTGGCTGGCGCCAGGAGGAGATATTTAAGGAAGAAGTGGTGATTAGAGAAGAATGGCAATGGCGAAGATCATTTTTAATTCCATCTTTTCACCCTTCCGCACCCCCTATTTAGTAAGTGGAGATAAATACGAATTTCTATCCGGTAAGAGAAAGAGGCTACTTTCCATATATAATTGACCCTCTTTCTCCATCGGAAGGTACAATGGCTCAAATTCGATTTGTTTTCCCAAAGTAGTTCTTCCAATGCCTGAGAAATAGTGTAGTTTTTTTATTCACTTTATTACTTCTATTATAGACCCTATCCCTACGGTTTATCCTTATGAAATATAAGATAAAACAGAAGGTAGAAGAAAGGGATATCATGAAATTCTTGATTCGAATTCGAGGATCTTACGACCTAATTTATTTGATTAATTTATTAACAACCAAACCACCCATTTTATGAAAAAGAAGGAGCGTGCATGGTCTTATTCAAATTCAAAGTGCTTCATAATCTTCAACCAGTTCTGTGCTTCAATATAATTTCTTGGAGTAAGCGCTATAGCTTGTTTGCAGTACTCATCAGCTTGATCAAACCAAGCTTCCGCTTTCACTTCGACACGCCTATGTTCGTGATCGCTTAGAGCCCCTTTTCCATCAATAGGTACTCCCAAGGCGTCGACCACACGGCCTAACATGGCATTTACCGCAGGAGCATCCACAGTAGACCCTGTGCACTTGAAAAAATCTTCTTCTTTGATAGCGGTATCACTACCAAAGACAACAATACCTACATTTTTGTTCTCAAGATTCAAGACTATTCCTTTCACACCGCTGAAAAAGACATTAGATAGGCTGGATTAGAAGGATCCGTTATCCAAAAAATCAAATTCATTTCTTGTTTCAGATATTCACTTGTCGCATACCATATCTCAATGGATTGGTGTACTTTTTTCTACCGCGTGTATCACCCCATAATAGTAGTCAGTGGCGAAGGACGAAAAAATATTGTGGTCGGGCGAACTCTAAAATATGATTTTTTTTTTGAAAAAATCAGTAATTCACAATGATACCGACATAAAAATATCACCAATTCTTCATAAACACAACATAAAAAAGGCCATATCCTTCAACCAGTCGCCTCCAACTCAGCCAAATAAAATCCCATTAGCTAGCCCACCTCTTCTTTTCTCTTTCTCCTCCAAGAGAACATCCTCCTAGCACAGAAATTGACCAACAACGAACCGAAAGAACCTAATCTGCTCCCGATGCTACAGATGCATACCTATACTTGATTTTTTTGGCAGAAATTGAGGTAGGGCGGCTGCCGTACCTTGCCCTAAGGGGTCCTTCGCCCCTCATAGTAGTGTTTCTCCAAAAGAAAACTATTGTTCCACGTCTTGGACTCCCACCTGCTCACGACGCCCCGCCTGCTCAGGACGATCCCATTACAGACTTTCTAGAAGGGGACACGCATGACCCAGTGCAAACACGGGAATTCATAGATATTCTCAATTTTGGGGGGACAAAAGGAAGAACTTGCCTTCACAATGAGCGAATCGTAATAAAAAGAGGGTGGCAAAGCTGCTGCGATTTCATGTTTTTTTGTGTACCCAGGAGTAATGTAAAGATTTTAGGCTAGCATGCTACAAAGAGTTTTCTCCAAATGTTAGAAATATGTTATCATAATGTGTACTGAGTTTTTTTAGAACATAATGTGCAATGAGTTGACCAGATATGTTTGATATATTGGTTTTGTTGTTGTTTTTTGGTAAGCACATAATTTTAGCCAGCATGTTAGAACGATCTCCTTTTACATTCTATGCAACCAAATTACGGTTTTCTTGTTGTTTTTTTGCTACATGGATGTGTTCAAATGCTACGGTATTTTTTCACAACTTTTACGCAGCACGAAAAAAAATATTGTGATCGATGTTACATGCACACTATAAAATTATTATGCTCATGTTTTTTCTTGCATTGATTGGACCCTCTGTATCTCTTCACTTATATGGATCCGGTGGCTAGGGAACCGGCTGATGTGGCTGAAGCATTCAGCACTAGCCTAAAGATTTAAGACATGTTCACTCAAATTTTTTACTTTTTAAAACTAGTAAATACCTTCGTTTTAGATGTTAGTAAATTTTTCTTGAGGAGGGTATACATAGATGATTCAATGGCAGCTGCATATGCCGAAAAGCAGCGATGTGTACTCTCAATCCTCTATCCAGACGGTCGTTTATAAGATCATCAATAATTCAGTTCCAGCTGCCCAAATGATTTCATGCAAAGCAGACAGCCTCTTGGTTTAGAAATTCAGAGTCGGTTGTATTTGAGCAGAAGATATCCTAGTTTTCTTTAGTGCGGTCAAAAGTTCCCAGGCAAAATAAAAGATAGGCCCATTTTCTGCAGAACGATTATAATATATGGGTACGGAGGCCCACAGAGAAAAGTTCCAACGCCACAAGAAGGAAAAAACGCCAGCCAAGCCATTCCCACGGTGTCCCCCGCGCCTGCGCTGAAGACTCATCCCATCCCACGATTAGTCCCACCTCGCTAACCGAGCAACGCTAACACCAAGATAAATACCCTCCTCCCGGCGCACGCACCAGCCGAGCGTGGTAGCGCGCGCTTGTGACTCCAGCTGCAGGAGGGCTAAAGAGTTGGTTCGGTGCGGTGGTGGGCTTCGCAGCCCATGTCAGAGCCAGATGAAAATCCCCCAGATCTCTATATCTCTTTCCGTCAGAGAGGCCGCTGCGCAGCACGACGGCGCGCGGAGAAACTGCCCAGAGAGGGAAGTGGGCCCGGCCCGGAGTGTGCGTCGCGCGCCCGGGGATGAAGAGGCGCGCTCCTGCTGCGGGCCCGCAGATGGCCGGCCGCGTAGAGGATGCTGCCCCCGTGTCGCTGAGCAGTGGTGGGACCGGGCGCTTCGGGCAGGCCGCCGTCGGTGCGATGAGATGTGTGCGCGCGTTGGCGAGAAAGATGATGAATGAGAGGGGGATCTGGACTGGCCCCAGGCTGTCAGCTCTGCTGGCGGGGGTAAATTGTGCTTGGGGATTTAATTCCTCAGTATTGTGCCCGGATACGATGCCTGTGGGCTTACACGGACACAGCCCGAAAGCGCTGTGTAACCCGATTGTTTTGTGCAGGGTGTAGGGATGCTTCGGCTTCGTCTCGAATGAGTCGACACGGAGCCACTCCGTGTAGCAGGGGCTCGCCCACTAACCAATCGGACCAACTCTTTTTATTGCTTAATAATATTTTTTTCACAGGCATATTTATTGGAGTATAACTATGGATTCAGATCATTGCTTTAGGATCTCCGAGACAAAATGAATAGGATCCACTCTACTACACACAAGCATCAGAATGGCCTTCCAAGTTGGCTAGGTTGTTGGATCGAATGTAACCCGATGAGTTCACAGCATCACAAACCAAACATCTCATTTCATTATGGTCATTGCACTGATAGTGTCAAGCAAAGCTAGCAACACAAATATCGTTCAATTTCAATATATTCTGCTAAGAAAACTATCTTTCTTCGCAGATAGGGATTTGGCTATCAATGCCCCGCCCTCTCTATCTTATAGAAGAATCTCCGATGATTACTTAATGAGGTTCTAGTTTTCCTATTTCAATTGTTGCTCAATCTCATTCCCTCCTTTTTTCTCTCCCGTCGGCCATCGTTACAGTACCTAGATCTCTCCCGAAGGAGCCAGGTCGAACCGAAGCCCTCTCGCCAACAATGCCCGTTGAGAGCGGCGGAGGGGAGGTTTCGGCGTCCGTAGTTTAGGCTTAATGTAGAGTAGGTGCGGTTATCGCTGTCGTCTAGCGTCATGCCGAGAAGGGACCGCCGGGTCTCTAGACAAATCTGCGACCGACTGTTGAAGTTCTCCCCCTTGCCGATGCTCTGATGGTCGGAGCTGGCGACGATGTCTCTGCTGGCAACTTCTCCAATAAAGGGTCGTAGGAGCTGGCATCAGATGTGTGGATCTGTTGTTGCACCGCACTCTCTTGGCCGGCTGTAGAGGCGGGGGAATTGAGTGCTCACGGCGGCGCTCGTGGTTTATTCTACTTTCCGAGCTGGCCGTGGAGGCGTGGGCGGGGCGGGGGCGGGGTGGGGAGCTGAGCACGTTGCTAAAACCCAACATTCTGCAGTATTTTCATGTAAATCCAAGTTTCCCTGTAGTTTCATCCATTACGAAACTAACACCCAACATTCTACAGCATTTTCCTCGTTTGGCAAGTTGCTGGCATAGAAATCAACACAGAGTTGAAACATTAGACTTATTTTCTATGCTTCTGGTACATGTGTGCCTTTTCACAGGAACATTTCCAATAGATAGCTCATGCATAAAGCTCAATCAAGATTTGGCCCTCGATCTTTAGGGAGATTAATCCCCAGGCTCGTTTGAACTTGAGCCTTTTTTTTCTTTTGAATTTCGTATTGCCAGCACATGGTGCAGCTGAGATAACTGAATCTTAAACCAATTCTGCAGGACGTGCCAGCACAAAGAGTTTTTGCAGGTTGAGGCGCCCATTCAGCAGGTTCTGCAGGCCAGGCGCTCGTTCAGCAAGATGTCGATCAATTTCAGAAAAGATGTTGATATTCTAGCATGTGCATGCTTGTAATTAAAATAGTACTCCATTCTTCCCAATTTAGGATGCATATTAGATTTGGTTAAAGTCAAACTTTATAAAGTTTGAGCAACTATTACTGTTTGCACCAATCATCGCTGGGTTCAGCTGACCCCAATGCCACTATGGCAGCTCCCCTGCTTTCCTTCAGTAATTGATTGGATACCATGGTTTTATCTGTGAAGTGCATCTACGGTTTGATATCTCATTGAACCACAGCTAGCTGTGAAGTGTATGTGTATGTGTAGTTTTTTTTGACAGTAAACGGCAGGAGCTTTGCCTTTGCATTATAGAAGAGGGGAAATTGGTCTAGTTAATAAGGGGAACCGGACCCAAAAACCATACAAAACCTCACACTACAGCTTATGGCACATCATCAGTGCCAGAAACAAGGGCACCTAGACCTAAGCTCACAAGTCTCGCCTTGTTTCTGACACGGATAAACTCCCCAAGCAACAACCAACTCGCCACACAAAAGGTGCACCCATGTGCATCCTCCCAACATAGGTGCTCAAGCATTGGCCTGCACTAAGGCGCGTACCGCCTCAACGACCTTCGGAGTATGCTGCTTCTTGTACATCTTTAGGAAATGTTGCATCTTCTCATCTATCACCTCCTCGGAAGCTTTTCCTTTGCTCTTGTGCTTCTTGTACATCTTTAGGAAATGTGTATGTGTAGTTGAAAGCGTTGAACCACTGCTAGTTGTGAAATGTATGTGTATTTGTAGTTGAAAGCTAGCTGCATCAAATTCGCAAAAAATAAAGCTAGCATCAGCTATGCAGTGGCGGCTTGTTCGTGTTTGTCCGCCGGACACAGCGGCCAGTGTAAGTAGTGGACGCGGGCGCCGCTAAGCATGCTAATTAGCGTTGGCGGATGGAGCGGAAGAGGCGGACGCGCCGGCGGCCTGTCCACCTGCAACCTGATGGACGCCCGCAAGGTCCTTCCGTCCTTGGCGCCTCGATGCCTGCGGCAGAGCGTCCAATTCGAGTTCCCGGCTCTTGGCGCTTCGCCACCTGCGGCAGAGCGTCCAATACGAGAACGGTTGAGCGGTCGTGAGGTGGGGCGACCCCGGCGGGGACCTCCGACAGCGAGCGGAGCAGCTGAGGGAGCTCCCCGACAGCCTGAGCAGGGTGACGTGGGGCGAGACCCGTGACCGCGAACACCCCGACGGCGAGCGGAGCGGATGATTCCGGCGAGGGGGACGGAGCTCGAGCGCATGGCTTACATGGAGCTCGAGCCCGAGCGCGTTGTGCAGGGCGCCGGCGCTGATGGTGGTCGCTGATCACGGCCTACATGGTACTCGAAGCGATCGGTAAACGCAGAAGCGATATGGAGGGTCCGGTGGGCGAGGAAGGTGCCGGAGGGGATCCACGGCCCATGGGCGGGCACGAACTCGCCGGTATCTATTAAGATGTTCCAAACGCCCAGCTTTTATACCACACAAGAAAAGAAAGCGATTCCCGCGGTGAAGACTCGATCCCGTAATTAGTCCCGCCTCGCTACCGGCGCAACAATTAGACCAGGTTAAATAATCTGCTCCCGACGCACGCACCAGCCGAGCGTGGTAGCGCGCGCTCCTAACTCCAGCTTAATCGGGAGGGCTAGAGAGTTGGTTTGGTGCGGTGGTGGGCTTTGCAGCCCATGTCAACCAGACGAGAGGGGCAACACCCGCCGTCTCTCTACCTCGGTCCGTCGACACGCAGCGCAGCACGACTGTGGTGCGCCGCGAGTCTTACGAGAAAGAGTAGCAGAGAGGGGGTGATCTGGCCTGGCCTCAGGCTGTCAGCTGAGAAGCTGACGGGGGTTACTGTGCTTGGGGATTATTCCTCAGCCTAGAGCCCAGATACGAGGCCTGCGTGGCTTACACGGACACGGGCCTAGAAGCAGGGACGTCTTCGGCTTCGTCTCGAAACGAAGCCCCACTCCGTGTAGCATGGGCTCGCTCACTCACCAACTAAACCAACTCTTTTTTCATTTTGGTCAATAGCAATGGATTTATTTTGCATGAACATTCAGTGGCGTATTTACTTACTTGAGTATAACTATGGACCCAGATCTTATCAAAGCTTAGAAAGTTCACGAGTTAATTTATGTAAAATGCATTTTACATAGGGCGAGGCGCGGGGCAGCTTCATGGGGTTACGTGCTGCGGGATGTGACACACTGGCGACACGGAGGGTCGTGTCTATTGTGCTTGTCGGCCCTCTGCTTCTGCTCGTATCGGTCTTCTTTGTCGATGTTGCGGGATTCATCAAGGTGGTGATTGTCGTTCTTTTGGCCTAGATCATTAACGCGAGGGCGGCGGGCCTAGAAGATTGGAACCATGTGAGTTGGCGAGCAAGCCCATGAGTCTGGTACTGGCTGGGACCATGGCCATGGGGATGGCATGGTGCTTGGCGGGTTGCGTTTCATGGCAGCGGGGTGGTCACCACCTCGGTGGCGTCACTCGCCATGTGTGGGTGGTGGAGAGGACATGCCGAGGGGAGCTTCTCGCCTGAGATCCTTTCCCAAGCCACGATGATGTCCATGGATGTAGTCCCCTTCTTGAAGGAGCCGTTGCGGCTACTCCCTCCCCTCATACATGCTCCGGGTGAAAGTTAAAAATCCCTGGATTGGGCGGTGGAGACGCTCTTGCGTCGTGCTCTTCTTGAACACATCGTCTTGGAGTCCACGGCGAGCAGCTTTCTAATGGTGGTGTGGCGGAGTTGCGGTGGTTCTTTCGTTGGTTCTTCGTTCTGCCATGGCAGGCAGCTTTCTGATGGTGGTGTGTTGGAGTTGCGGTGGTTCTTGCATTGGTTCTTCGTTCTGCCACGGCGGGCAGCTTTCTGATGGTGGTGTGGCAGAGTTGCGGTGGTTCCGGCATTGCTTCTTCGTCCTGCCACGGCCGACAACTTTCTGATGGTGGTGTGGCAGAGTTGCGGTGGTTCCGGCATTGGTTCTTGTTGGTTTTAATTCGTCATTAGGAAAACACATAAACATGCACTGATCACCAAACAGTACACCTAATTGACATTAACAGAGAGATTAGGGTAAACTCACGGGTAGGTGAGGCTGTCCCTTGCCTGCTAGAAGCAGGCATGGTGTATCCCATGGCGATGGGCAGGAGATGAAGTGGAGACTCGCCGACACGACCCTCCTGGTCGCCGGCGGTGGAGATGGCCTTCCCGTCGCTCCTGGCCTCCCTAGATCGGTAGGGTGAGGGTCTATCGGTGAGAGGGTATCGCAGAACGTGAACTTATTTTCTTAGATCGATACCAGGCTCCCCGCCCTTATATGGCGCAGTGCGACAGGTGACCAAACCACGAGTTGGTTTTGGCACCCCCGATCAGGGCGCATAAGAGAAAAAGTCACGTACGTGAAGGCTCCTGGACATTGGTCCCGTGGGCCCCACTTTTACTTAACGTTATATGTATGACTGACCTTTTCTCTTATCAGTTTAATCTAACAGATCAACCCAACATTCTCCCCCTTGATCGTTAGGTTTAACTTCATTCGCCCATTCTCCATAGGAATAATATATCAAACTGAGGCGTTGCAATAGCCAATGTAATGCCGTTGAAACTCAACACTTATGACATATCAGCCTATTTCAAAATGGATAACATTCTACTTGCTGGGAGTGGTTTATTTAACGGTCCATAATTCCAGGATCATAAAAGCTTCCAGTAATCCCATGCCGGCAACATGCTCACAAAAATACTGGGTGGTAAGCCTTTCGTTAGCGGATCCGCAAGCATACAAAAATACTCATAAAACAAGATCCTGGATTCTATCTTTCACAACATGAAACATATTGTCAATGGTCTTGGCAACACCATTTGACTTGTTGTTACTCGCATAGAAGACTGCATGTTCATAATGCAGTAAGTGGTTTTGAAAAGCTGTCTACCACCTCAATTTTGGGAAAACCTATCTGACATACAACCTGCCCGATAGCCTCTTAACATGCCACATAATAGTTTGCATCATTGTTGATGCCATCAATGTCATTTTGAAGCTTTTCCACGGTATAGCTCCACATGCGAGGGCGAGGACTTAACATGACGTGGAAACTTTAATATCCACACACCTCGCAAAACCAATGTCTGAATAACCCACAATATTGAGGATACCAGACTTCTTATTTTTTAGCATGTAAATCTTATTGTCTTGCATAAAGTGCAAGACTTTTGGCGGCTTTTCCAGTGGTCCATTTCTGGACTTATTTCATATTTGCCAATTATCCCGATTATACATAGGGCGTGTTCGTACTTTAACACACATGTGCTTCTGACAGCTGAAGCATAAGGAACCGACATTATCTGGCCAATTTAAAATAGTTCCTTTGAACACTTATATGTCCACCTTTATCGCCCTTAACTTAAGCAGCAGGTGAGATAGAGTATCAGCGTATAATATTTTCTTTCATACTCTATCAATGCATGTCATCATAATAGAACTTATACTCCTTTTGGACCTATATCTTGGTGAACCTCAATACAACAAAGTACAAGGCATCGCTAGGATCATATATATCATAATTAGAAAGAATAGAAATCCATTGGTTCCCCAATAAAATTCTATCTTCACAATGTAGTGAAACTTACTCCCCCTGATCATACATCTCATAATCTTCATCATATATGGTAAGAATCCACAAAGATGAACATTTACACACATTATTTATCGTATGGGAACTGTTGAGGCTCAACATAGAGTGTTGCATTAGGAGTTTCATAATCCTCAACTTACTTGATGCATGTGATCATTCTATTTTGGAGATCATGCCTCCAAAATCTTTATAACGTGCATTTTAGTTCTAAACCACAACACTGTTGGGTAGAAGATGGAAAAGAACTTAAGGAAGTGCGACCCATGATTATAAATGACGTTGGTCAGAAATATAACCATAATGCACCTGATACTGTCGAAATTGACACTTGAGTGAAGAGTGACACATGATTGTAAACGACGTTGGTCAGAAATACAACCATAAGCCACATGCCACATAATCAACATTAGGTTGGCAAACTTGCCATTTTAACATTCATGTGTGTTTCATACCGTTCATAAGGGAGTAAACATGATAAAGGAGTTTGAACATTTGTTTGATTTTTCATTCATTCTCCAATTAAGACTTCTCATTGGTTCCATCATACTCGGAAAATTAATACATTCACCATTGTAGTGTAAGAAAAGTGAGTACGATATCCCATATTAAATGAGACAATCCATTCTCCCCCTCGAAATGTGGTAAACATGACCACAATTTCGATAAGGTCTCATCATTCAACTTCTCTTACATATTAATTAATATGTCATAGAACACATAATTAATGCAAAAGATTCATTCATTAATAACATAATTTTCTCACCTCATAGTGAGATTTAACATAAAATGATTCATTACAAAAGTTCATAAGAATAAACAAAATATCATCTATTGTTTCGTTCTTTATTGACCACATAGCAAAACCCCTTGAAAACCCGTCTTTAACGAGTTTAAACATCTTTAAAGTGCTCCTCAATAGAAGCCAAGTACTCCTTGGCGTATACTGAATCGGGAATTGCATTCCTTATGTTGGAGGAGATGGTATTCTTCATGATAAGTAGTGAGACATTGTTTGATCTCTCCCATTCATTTACCTTCAAGTCATACATCTCCTTTGCTTCAACAGAATCCTCAATAGGAACTTTCGGAGCTTCTCCATATAATGCATAGTGAAAGTCAAAAACCTCTATCATCAAGAGAGTCCTTTCCTTCCATTTGAGAAAATCAGCCTTATTGTCCAAATTAATGAACTCAAATTTGTAGTCTATTGCTGAAACAAAGATGACATTTTATGAGCATTATCAAACATAAAACTTGAATGATCTGAATCAAAACAAGCTAAGCGTGTTCTAATCCATATCACCGCAAGGTTAAAACGGAGAAGAACATTATTCATAAAAATGGGACATGATAATAATCAACGTTGGTCAAAATATTGTCATATACCATATGCTCATAATCAAAATCTCTAATCAAAACTTCTCGTTGGTTCCATTTTGACTAGAGAAAAGCAAAATGACATTAATGACCAGTAACAACATAGCCAACATAAATCATTGTTCCATAAAACTTAGACATTCATCAAACATGTCAAAGTTATCATTAAAACTTTTAACGACATGGTACAAAATACCATTCATTTTGGAAATTCATTACATCGTGATTCACCAAATAATTGGTAAGACAACAATAGTCAATTAAATGACAGTACATTTCCATGATATACATTAGAACTCTCTAAACACACAACACCATCTTTAGAGAATCAACATTATTGTGAGCCTTCATCACCTTCTGCGAGTGCATGCCAAAAGACATTAAATGCACTAACATAATATTTTGTCATACTAGATCAACATTATTAGGTCGCATAGTGCGGTGCGGAAACCCGAACCATACAACCATTAACATTATGGTGGCCTCTCAGCCCATTAGTGCGACCACAAGATTAAAACCAAAATCATGAGATCAACATAAATCATTAATATTGAGCACATCATCAAGAAATAAAAGTCATAGTAATGACAATATCATAAACTTCTTGCTAAAAAAACAATTCAAAACTACTAACAAATAACCATAATTCTCAAAAATAATATCATTCATACCATTTAAAATCCAACCTCAAAAGATATTAAGTGGAGACCAACATTAAAGCAAAGATGCCATATAAAATACATCAACATAAAATTCAATAATAGTGAGAGAACACCTTATACACATTATTTTATCACAAAATTTGGCTATCACATTAAGTATGAGCACACCATTCTCATAATGATACTTAAAATGATAGTCAACATACAACATGTTAAAAGTTTTAACATGTTTGTCATCACATTTTAGGCAATTATTTTCAGCATAAAACAGTGCAAAAACATAAGGCATTAACATTAAAGTGCACTGAAATATCCAGGAAAAACTAGAAGAGTCGGCAGCCCAGATTTTTTTTTTTACCGGGCTAACCTAACCGGGGCCGCAGCCCAGCCTCAGAATCAGCCCGTTAAGCCACCAGGGCCCGTTCACATGCCTGCATAATTCTGCACCGTCCGATTCAATCGGACGATCTGCGTCCTTCGCACCCGGAGCCGAACTAGCAGCCCGGTCAACCCCCAAACCCTAATCCCCATTTCGTTCTTTCCCTCCGTCTTTCCCGCACAGGGGCGATAGCGGCAGCGCCGGCCGAGCCAGCTCGCCCTCCCCTTGACTCTTCCCGGCGCGGTGGCGGTCCTCGCCGGCGGAGCGTGCGCTGGACTTCATCCCGCGCGCTCCCCCGTCGAGCGCCGCTTCCGGCGTCGTATTCCTGCGGGGCGGCGTAGAGGAGGTTCGCTGCACGCCGGCGGACCGGCCTCCCTTCGGGCGACGGCGGCGCGACCCGGCAGCCCGGCGGCAACCTCTTCTTCCTTCCGCGCTGCCGCGAGCGCGTTGTTCGGTGACGACTGCGACCGGTGGTGCGGATTTTCATCCCTATCTTATCTTTGTGTGCAAATTATGCCATTTGGGATTTACGGTTAGGGTTCATACGAAAATTGGGGATTTTCCTTTCAGTTAAAAATCGTGCTCCCCAAAAACATGAGTAATTGCTTGTGCAAGCCAGAAGTAGAACAATGGCATGATCTATAATTAACCAGTGCATAATCTTGACTTCAGACTTTTAATTTAGGTTAATTAAACTTGATATTCAAGATTGATCTAGCACTGTTCCGAAACAAAAAACATGGAATTGGCATAATGGGGCTAACCCGAGGATTAACAAACAAACTTGCCTAGAACATGATTCATAAGACATAGACATGATTGACAGATCTAATTAGGGTTCCCTAATCAATATAAACATGCTTAGGGCACTTAAGGTGATCAGATCAGCTCTGATACCATTGTTGGTTTTAATTCGTCATTAGGAAAACACATAAACATGCACTGATCACCAAACAGTACACCTAATTGACATTAACAGAGAGATTAGGGTAAACTCACGGGTAGGTGAGGCTGTCCCTTGCCTGCTAGATGCAGGCATGGTGTATCCCATGGCGATGGGCAGGAGATGAAGTGGAGACTCGCGGACACGACCCTCCTGGTCGCCGGCGGTGGAGATGGCCTTCCCGTCGCTCCTGGCCTCCCTAGATCGGTAGGGTGAGGGTCTATCGGTGAGAGGGTATCGCAGAACGTGAACTTATTTTCTTAGATCGATACCAGGCTCCCCGCCCTTATATGGCGCAGTGCGACAGGTGACCAAACCACGAGTTGGTTTTGGCACCCCCGATCAGGGCGCATAAGAGAAAAAGTCACGTACGTGAAGGCTCCTGGACGTTGGTCCCGTGGGCCCCACTTTTACTTAACGTTATATGTATGACTGACCTTTTCTCTTATCAGTTTAATCTAACAGATCAACCCAACAGTTCTGCGTTCTGCTAGCCTCTGCAAGGCTTGCTTGGTGTTCTGCACCCTCGGCATTTCTTGCTAGGCTCTCGTGGATCTGCAGCAGTTTGCGAGCAGCACTACTTGATTCTTGGTGATGGTCGACTTCTGGTGGCGCTACCTACGATGGTGGAGTGTCTCGACGAGTGCAGTGTTTAATGGCTCGCTCATTTGAGTGTGCTCTTGCTCGACACCAACGAGCGTCCAGTCATTGCTCTGCTACTGCATAGTCTTCGTAATAGTTGTGCCGACTCTTTCATGCTTTTGGATGGTGTAGGTCATTCTTATAAGCTAGATTCGGCATCTTGTATTTTGTCGCTGTTGTTGGCGTTAATAAATTTAGTGTTGGGCCTTTCGGCTTTGATTAGAAAAACAGATTTACTAAGAAAAAAAAGAATAAGAAAATAAAGTACCATAATTTATAAAGCAATTATCGCATAGCATAAGTACATCAAGAATTCATTTTTTTTGAAATGGCGAGCTGCGCCCAGGCCTCCATCAATAAATGCACACAACTATTTTATTGCAAAGTTTAGAGTACTCAAAGTATTGCATTTATGAATTAGAGAGGGTTGGGACATATATAAAACCATCTAAAATTAAAAATTAACAAGAAGCTATCGATTTTAAATTTTACTAACTAGTCGAGAACCCGTGCTCCAGCACGGGCTTGTTGTCAAAGATAAATGGTATGGAAATAGTATTTTGTGATCATGCAAATAAATGTATTGATAGATGCATGCCTTTTGACATATGAGTTAAAAATTGTACTCACATATTGCCTTTTTTTATTTTGAAACTAAGTACCGATTGTTAGCTTTTTAAATGGAGACGGTTTGCGAGGGTCAAACATTGCATAAGCAAATTAGTGATTGATTCGAAGTACGAAAGGACAAAAGTTAATCAAATTACGTAGTGTCGAAAAATACATAGTCATCAGTTTTTATTAGACAATGTTTAGAATTTAGTGTCTATTAAATTGTATGATAAAGTAAAAGGATATTATTTTACTCTCTCCTTTCTTTATATAAGATGTATAGTTTTCTTGCACGAATATTAATGCATAGGCTGGAAGGGCAAATTTCGCTGCCTTAGACGTTAATACTCTAGGTGATCACGTGAGATTGGAAGGAAAATAGGAAAAAAAGACCTAAATATATCAAAGCAAGCCATATAAGAATTAAAAGAGGGATTGAAGTGGACCATATATAAAAGTTTGATTGACCTAAAGAACGGAATTGTTACCTTCGTTAACATATGAAGAACCAAAAATCTTCATGCTCGTACATGATTGTAGGAAAAAGTAAAAATAAGAATCAAATATGAGGTCAAACAGTTTACTTCCTATCAATCTTCGTCGATGTTACAACATCAGAGTAGTTTATTATAACTGTAAGCTCCTCCATCTTACATCAAAATTGGCTAAAGTAATATATGTCTTCCATCCATGGTGATAAACATTTTTTTGTTATACTGCCATTTTTTTGTTATAACAGGTTGTGCAGCTACGAATATTTTCTGTTGGTAGTATAAGATGGGCATACCAGTTGTACTGAATAACTTAAGTTAAACTTTGATATCATAGAAATGTATTGCAATGTTAGTTAGTTACTAAAATAATATATGCTTTAATTTGCATGTGCTGCACACCTTATTTTGTAGAAGCCACCAGCAAACAGGACCATCCCACCTTGATGAGATTATTAAACCAACCGGACAATTCCTTTGTAGTACACGGCGGCACCCTGGTGAGATAAAATCAATATGTGAGCACTCATGTTTATAGCAAGCAACAATATTTAATAGGTCAGAAGGAGTATTTGTAATTTGTAACAATCCAATTACTGTACACAAATAATCACATTCGTCAACAAATTTCAGAGGCTTCAGTTTTGATACGTCTGAACCTACAACATGAAAAATCTGATGGCACCTTGAGAAGAGCTTTGCTATGCCGGATGGACTAAACAATCATGAATACGGACACGTATTAGGTAGAAGCAATGCATCATATATTTACCTGATGTTGTTGACTGGCGTCCCTCCGGCAACGCAATCAATGGATGTTAATATCTGCCTCACAATTTCACTTTGCCTCGAGGTTCAAAGCAAGACACGTATGGGACGACAGGCCGACAACAACGGCGGAGAGGAGAGGCTTCTCCGCCTGTAGCACATGCAAGCATGAGAAGAGTTTTTTTTAGATCTATAAGCATGAGAAGAGTTGGGAGCAATGATGGCTGCTTGATTTTAGACGCCAGCAGCAGATCGAAATCAGAGATATTTTTATTTGTCTCACAATTTCCCTTTGTCTAGATCAAAGCAATACATGAGGCACGGGAGAGGCTTCTCGTCCTTGAGGCCGTGCGTGCAATCAAAAGAGTTGGAAGCAGCCATGATGGCAGCTTGATTTACCCTCCGCCACCAGATCAAAACTAAAGATCTTATTCTTTGGAACCTGGCTGTACCGCCGTAGCGCTAGAAGAGGAAGGCGGGGAGTTATACGGCGTGACTCATGAGGAGAGGACGGAGGCGTGTCACCGCTGTAGTCGGTGGTGTTGATGTGTATAAGTGAATTGCCTAGCCCTTTTCATCAGTTCGGACTTTTGGTTGCGTTGGCTAGTGCATGAAGCTTAACATGGTATCATAGTCCAGGGTCTTGAGTTCGAATCCTGGTTTTCACAATTTATTATAAAAATTGTTGTTGCCCCCCTTTGTGTCCACGTATTGACTTTTCCCGTGACCGTCGCCGCCAGTTCGCCCCGGCCTCTGTTTTGCCGGTTCCCGTCCTGGCCGCAGCTGCTCTTCTCCCTTGATTCGTCACACGTGAGTGGGGGTGTTGATGTGTATAAGTGAATTGCCTAGCCTTTTCCATCAGTTCGGACTTTTGGTTGCGTTGGCTAGTGCATGAAGCTTAACAGGCGGCAGCGGCAAGAAGGAGGATGCAAATCGGGGAGTACATGGAGCACGCGATCTCGTGAGGACATTGTTACACTCGGTAGGGCCAACGCATCGAACGGCTGTTAATAGTCTTGAGTTTTATCAGACGGATTATTTTCGCTTTAGCGTGAGGATTAACGTGGAGCCTTCTACGATGCCTCCAATTAGTAAATATAAAATATACTGCCATCTAGTAGTCTGAAAATAGAAGTCCCGTGCGACCGTCAGCATCCGGTTGCATGTAGTACCCATAGGCTCCCGTTAATCGGGTCGGAGCGGTAGTGACCAAGTTTGTATTGTATCCAGTGCAGTGCACAACTAGCTGAATAGCCTGCAAAAAAATTAGTAGCCTTTTGATTATCAAAAGCAATATTATTTCTGCATGTCCATATGGACTAACATAAAATGATACACCAATATTTATGCATGCTTTATCCATTTTATTAATTTCATTCAACAAATTACCAAACATGTTAGTAATATTAGTTGGAGGTGAAATATTATATAAGTAAAATAAATCATACGTGACATGATGGGTGCAAAAGAGACACGAAAGAGATAGATGTTCCTCATATCTAACTCAAGTATTCCTGCATATATACCGTGAACTATCTTCAGCTTCATCCAAAAGAAATCGCCGGTGTTCATAGAGAAGTTCCAAACGCCCAGCTTTCCCTAAAAAAAAAAGGAAAGGAAAGAAGTAAAGGAGCACGTCCAGAAAAGTGATTCCGTCGAATTAGTCCCACCTGGCTACCGGAACAACATTTCGACCAGCATAAATAGCTTCTCCCGTCGCCCGCACCAGCCGAGCGTCGTAGCGCGCGCTCGTAACTCCAGCGTTGGGAGGGCTAGAGAGTTGGTTTGGTGCGGTGGTGAGCTTGCAGCCCAGGGGCGAAGCCAGGAAAAAAGGTCGCCGGGTCAACACAAACAAGGAGGAAAAAGATGCACCTATAAAACGCATCAGTAATATATGTATAAATCGCATAGCTAAATACGCAGCGCAGCTAATATTAATTAACAATTCTATAATGTACATTCTAGCAATCTTACACAAATAAAAAACAAAATTGATAATATATCATATCAAAGCTAGATTACAGAAGTAACTACCTCTCTATTTTTTGACCTCTATGGTCTTTTATCTTGACAAAGTTGTCTATCACAACTTCTCTTAGAGTTGGAGACACCAATAAAGGGCAAGGGCAAGGGCAAGGGCGTGCACTACATCTAGGGCGTGTTTGGCAGCCCGGTTCACCTCAGAAAATCTCATCCCGACCGAGAATTGAGTGCCCTCTGGTTGTTTGTTAGCCCGGTTCCATCCATCGGGCTATGCCCACCTGACCCCGAAAACGTCCCTCAGCCAGGCTGAGTAGAGAAGCTCAAATCGAGCTTCTCAACTCAGCCGGGCTGAGTTCGCCCCGCGAGGCCGCGCCAGCGTGGGCCCACCCACCCCCAGACCACCGCCCCCGCTATCTTTTCCTCTCATTTCCCCCTCTCGCTCTCCTTCCTCCCGACCGCCCCGACCGCCGCCCACCACGGAGAACCGCCGCAGACGCCGCCGCCGAACAAGCCGGCGCACACCGCCGTCGTCCTAGCCACATAGGCCGCCGCCGAACAAGCCGGCGCACACCGCCGGCGCAGAGCCCACCGCGTGAGCGCCACAGGCGGGCTGCCGTGCTCCTCCGCATCGGGCGCTGGCGTCTCCTCTCGTCGGGCGCTGGTGGCTCCTCCGCGTCGGGCGCTGGTAGGGGCGGGTGCGGCGGCTCCTCTCGTCGATGCTGGCTGCTCCTCTCGTCGGCTCTCGCCGCCGGCGGCCGCGCCGGAGCTCGAGGCGACGGCCAGGGACTTGATTGCTTTTCTGGAAACTTTGTAGGGACCGGATGGCTTTTTATTTTTATAGGGTAGGGCTGAAGTCATACTACCTACCAAACAGAGTCTCAGCTGAGCTCGGCTCGGCTCATACGAGCTACCAAACACAAGGCAAAAAAACACATTGTATGAGATCAACCTAGCTGAACTCAGCTTGGGTGAGGTGGGATAGTGTAACCGGGCTACCAAACACGCCCTTCGAAGGACTTTCATGAAATCATGATCAAGGTCATTGGCTGTGGGTGGTTAAGGAGGTGGTGGCGATTTGATTCAAGAAACACCCCCATTAAAATTCTATTACTACCAGTCAAATTAGCAAGGGACCAATTAGTATTAGAATACATCTACAGTAATATACATGAGAAATTACCGTACCATGTTCTTCTTGTTAGGTTACCTTACATAATATATGCTTGGGGAGATTTGAGGGCTGATCTTGATTGGCTTAGTTCACGTGAGATTACTCAATACACACCCAAAGTTTCAAGCAATTAAGAAAATGAACAAATCAAGAAACCCTAAATTAATTCGAGAATTAGGAATTGAACTCCTTCAGATCAGTTATATGCGGACATCATTTAATATTAGTGAAACTTACATATCGGGCAGAATAAAACATTGATTTTCGCAGAGGATGAGAGTTGCGACGAGGTACAGCCGGCGATCCATGCGGTCTGACCACGGAGGCGCGCACGATGAGCTACTTCGCAAAAAAGAGGAATACGAGGCTACGAGGAGCAATCTGATCGATGCTTTTCTTTTGAATCGAGGGATTCAGTGGATTGTGGGTTCGTAGCGTTGCGTCTTTTGGGCCTGGGCTGGTGGACTTGCACGTGCACGTAAATGGAGTAATCGCTGGGGTCAAACTTTATTTTTTACTGGATCATTTTATCGGTCTGGGCTATATATACAAGCGTTTGAGCCCAAGTCATCGGGGTCAATTGACCCCAGCGCTAATACTGTAGCTCCGCCCCTGTTGCAGCCCATGTCAGAGCCAGATGAAAAAAGCCCCCCGTTTATCTCTTTCCGTCAAAATGTTAGCTACAAAAGTGTGCAACTTGATACACTCATAAAGTGCCTAGGAGCATGTGCAAGAGCTTGCATGAGGCCTTTCACAATGGGGGTTTCTTAGCGCGGTATCCTAGGTATTTTGCTTATGTGGCACTATATTAAATGAGGATAGAGAGTGGTGTTGTAGTTTAGCTAAGATACAACACTTGCACGAGTTCATAGGTAAAAATTGTTTCTAGCCCAATCATATGCATGCATGAGACCAAAATCATTAATTAAGAGACAACTCTTAAGAGACAATGCATTGGAGAAGTTGTATCTTAAGTTTTAATTACTTTTATGAAAACGTGCTAAAAAACTATGCATTGTGAAAGGCCTGAGAGCCCACTTGTATTCTCTCTTCTCTCCTCTAACTTCACAAAGTGCCTAGGAGCACGTGTAAGAGCTAGCTCTTGCATGAGAGCTCACTTCTATTCTCTCTCCTCCAACTCATCATAAATATATTATTTAAATCCTTATAGCCAGCTGACAGGGCTTACTGTGTGCTTGGGGAGTTAATTCCTCAGCCTAGAGTATACCTGGGCATGTCGTCGGGCCGGGCCGGGTCGGGCCGGGCCAGCAAAAAGCCCGACTCAAAAAACTGCTACCCAGGCCCGGCCCGGCCCGGCTGTCGGGCCATGTTTTCCTGCCCAGGCCCGGCCCGTCGGGCCAAAATATCACCGGGCTTTCGGGCCGTCAGGCCGGGCCTTCCTTAAATTTCTCAAATCTACTACCCAGGCCCGACCCATCATGTCAATCGGGCCGGATTTTGCTGCCCAGGCCTGGCCCATCGGGCCAAAATTAGAAGTCGGGCCGGGCCATTTTCGGGCCGGGCCGGGTCGGGCCGTCGGGCCGGGCTGCCCATGCTCAGGATTAGCCTAGAGCCTAGTTACGATGCCTGTGTGTGGCTTACACGGACCGGGCGTGCCGTGGAGTACACGGTCCGCCCGAAGAGGCGTTGCCATCGTCAACGGGACTAGCTTCGTCAAACGGAGCCAGTTCGTGTAGCATGGGCTCGCTCACCAACCAACCGAAACCAACTCTTTCTGTTAATCATAATGATCCTTTTTTTACCCATATATCTTGTTGAAGCCTATTGGGCTATCGTCGCACACGCCGAACTTTTGCACGAGAAGAAAGAATGCGGAGATCTAGGGTTCCACATCCACATTAGCCACCACCGGCATCTGTTCCGTCTCCGTAGCCGTCGTCCAAGAATCGACAAGTCCCAACTTTCGTGTCTGCCACTTCGTAGGTCGGAGTTTGTGGGAATCTCGAACCTGCGCTCGACACCTTAGTAAGGCCCCTAAAGGTAACGTTTGCTCACCCGCAACGGCATTATGGTCTATGCATGACAAAAGTAAGGTATACCGAGATCCTGAATTCTGTAATTATACTAAGGTTGCTATCGGCTCGGGTTCTCTAACATCTTTTTGACATGACCTTTGGTTTGAAGATGTTTCTTTAGCTCAACGTTTTCCTGCGATTTATTTCTTATACAATCAAACCTAATGCTTCAGTTGCCATTATTTGTTCTTCTCAGACTTCAAATATTGCTCTGCACTCACGTCTCTCTCACGCTACGACCTTGGAGCTACATAGTCTTCGCACTCTTTTAGTCTCTGGGGAGCTTGATTCTACTGCCACCGACGTTAGAGTTTTATGCCTTGACAGCTGGCCTCTAACCACTAAATCAACATATCTGGCAGATTTTGATCATTTGCATGAGGTTCCCTTTGCTACCCAAACTTGGAAAAATATCTCGACGTATCGTTGCCGCATGTTCCTTTGGCTTGCCGATCGTGGTGGGTTGTTCATGAATCTTCGTCGCTTTCGGAGGGGTTTGACTGACTTGGACTCATGTCCATTCTGCCTGCTTTCTGAATCCACCAATCACTTGTTCCTTCACTGTTCAACACTTCTGGGCTGCCATTTCCACTCTTCATGCTGATGTGCAAGCCTGTGACAGGATTAGAGACCTCTAGTATGGTGCGCCTCTGTGCAAAATAAGGTCTTCGGTTCTCATTTGCACTCTTTGGAACCTTTGGAAGCGAAGTAATGCTAAAGTCTTAGAGCTATCGTCGAACCATTGAAGGTAGTCTTCCATAGATGTGCAGACGACCTGTTTCTTTGGTCTCATAGGTGCCCTAAGCAAGTTCACGAGGATTCTACTCTTAGTTGGGCGGCCAGATTTTGACCACTAGCTCTTTAAATGTGTACTTTTCCATTTCTCCATTTCTTTTTAGAGGCTACTAATCTGGTCTCTGCCATTTTTGTTAGGACTTTGCTCCTAACATGTAATTGTTCTTTCGTACTCTGCTTCCCTCGGTTTATAAAATGGTCCAGGCCGACTTGGTGCCCGCCGTAGATTACTAAAAAAGGTGTACATGCCTCCTCGTTGAGCTCGTCAACAACGATCTCGACGATTGGTTGAGAAGGATGGAAAATTGGATCTTTGTCCAGTTTACATATGTTGCATGTTTGATGTCAGAAAATTCATATCAACTTAAGAGTTCAGTGGCAACGATTTTGGCTCTGAGACGCTAGTCCTTAGAGACACTTGCACAAAGATTTCCTAACTGTCAGCAACAACGCCAGTAGTGGAGCGGCGACAACTACGACGGCTCACTCTGACGGTTATAGTGGTCGTTGATGGTCCAAAGACCCCAAGTAATTTTATTACGTTTGAAATGATTTGTAGTTCTCATAAACTTCTATAATAGATCTGGATCCATTTAAAAAAAATGATCTTGTTGAAGCCTAGGAAAATTACAGGTCAGTATTTATGATGCTATTTTTTGTTTAGACGCCGCCTAAAAAATCAACATGATGTATGGCCTTGCACACCATAGTGGCATCATGCCTTCCTTCGAACAAATCATCGTTACGGATGGGATTTAGATTCTCCCATCAAGATTTGTGTAACTTACTTGCATGCTGCCTTCAAAATAAAACTATATAAATGTGGTGTGTGGAAAACAAAATAAATCCAGGACCAGGAGATCGTGAAGGAGGAGGCAGCGGCACACTGATAGCCAGAAACCAAGCGCGCTGGGATGAGGACATGAAGGTGGCAAGGCGAGAACGGGAGCGCCAGCGAGGCCATCGACAATATGTAGAGGACCGGTGGCCAAGAACGACGGCGCAAGAATGACGAATAGAGTAGAGTAGATATGGTCATTGGCCCTTTTTTTATATAGCGCCGCCATGGTCCTTTTTAATTTCTCTTACAAGTCGGCCAAGTGCGGTGGCCATCTTAGGGCATCTCCAGCGGGCCGATCCAAATGGATAACCAGCATCCGAACGTGTCCGCACGGACAAAATACTCGGCTCAGTGGGACGACCCAAACAGACAACGATGTTCGAATATATCCCATGCACCCATTTTGGCCTCAGATTTGGGTCCGAAATGCGTCGGCCTGGACAGCTCGCGTATCCTCCCGCGCGTCCCTCTTGTCTGCCACAGGCGCATCCGACAGAGGTAGATTGCCTCATTTCCCCCTCCCGCTAGGCCGATGTGCCTCTCCTGCCCAAACCCCAACCATGGAGATGGATGCCGCCGCCGCAGCAAGCGCCTCCACCGCCCTAGCGAGCTCGACCATAGATCAGGTCGCCTAGACCTCCGCCCAAACCACGGCCGCCGCCCCCACCGTCCTTGCGAGGGACAAGAAGGAAATGACGGTGGAGGCCCGGGCGGCGGAATCAAAGAAGCGGGCTGCCCGGCGGGTCATGGCCAAGCAGCGGGAGAAGGACAAGAAGCTCGCCGAGGAGAAGGTGAAGCAGGCCGAAATCATGCAGTCTATTCACGCCAGAGCCACCGCCGAGGCTCTGCCCAAGTAGGCCGCCATCCACATCGTCGCTATGCTCAAGGGCGAGGTGGTGACCCAGTTCACCGCCGACCAATTTGGCTCCACGGCCAGCTTGGTGTCGTCCGCTGCCGGCGGCTGGCGCCCTGCGTCGCCAGCCCTGTCTTTGACGCACGAGCCACCTCCCCAACCGGCACCTCCGCCGCGTCTAGGCGTGCCGACATCGCCGGAGGTGCAGTTTATGGCGGGCGGTGATGCGTTCGAGCCCATCATCGACCTCAACCGCACACCTATTGTGGGCGACACATCGTCGGGGCACATCAAGGCTCAACGAGCGCGTGCCGCCGAGGACCTGCCCGACGTGGCCGACCTGTTCGGCCAAATGCCGACGCAGCCCATGGGTGACGAGGTACTGCCCTGGTCTTCTACTTTTTTCTATTGGCATCGTCTGAGCCGACATGCCCATTGCCAATATGCAGGACGCCACTCAGGGCAACGATGAGGATTGCACCATCACCGGCGTGGAGACCCAGCATGGACCGGCATGCAGCATCAACGGTGAGCTGCTGTTCGATGAGGCCTTGTTTGCCGTGACGCAAGCATCCCCGCACAGCCATCGGATCGGCGCGTACACCGACAAGGAGGACCTCATGCTTTGCGATGCTCTGTTGCACGTTGGCATTGATCCCATTTCCGGTGCCGAGCAAAAGGGCGGTTGCTTTTGGCGGCGGATCTTGTTGTACTTCCATGAGCATAGGAAGTTCAAGCCCGACAACTTTCAGAGTGATCACAATAATGTCCCCCTTTCAAAGCGGTGGAGCTTCATTCAATCAGAGTGGAACCGTTTTTGTGGCGCACTCGAGAACATGAAGAAACGCAAGCAAAGTGGCCACGGAGTTTCCGAGTTGGTAAAATGTTTTCTTATCGTGTGATCATTTCATTGTGTTAGATTGGCATCCTTTTCTTAGCTTTGATTATAGGTGCCACAAGCATTGGGCTACTTCAAGGAGGTAGAGAAGCATGCCTTCACACTGAGCCATTGTTGGCTCAAGCTCAAAGATTATGAAAAGTGGAAGGCTAGCTTTGTTCTTTGGTACAAGGACGGAAAGCGGACCGCCGAGGACAATGAACAAGAGTCTCTGGGCAAGGCGGAGCATACGCGGACCGGCCAAGAGGCCACTGGGCAAGCAAGACTGACTTGCGCCGCGAAGCTTCCTCCATTGCACTAGTGACAAGGGTATAGCCAGTAAGGCCCATTATCTTGGTACCCCTGGTGCCCGTTAGGGAGTCCTAAGCATAAGTGTAATCGAAATACGAGATGATATTGTATACGGACATTGTAATTTGTATTGAACCCGACCGGATCCTTGAGACCTGGCCACCTATATAAAGGGGCCAGGAGAGGCCGGCTAGGAATAGATTGAGATTGAGCCAATTGAGTACCACGCTTATTCTCGATACACACCAAACCTCGCCTTGTTTGACTAATCTTTACCTTCGAGTTCATCAGACGCCCTCTTCCCCCGATCCTAAGTCCTCCATCTAGGACATTTGCCGAGTTAGCCCTCGTCAATTGGCGCCGACCGTGGGGAGCTTGGGTGTTGGAATCATGAATTCGATGGCTTTTTTGCTTTCAGCCAACAGCAACTCGAAACTCGACGGAAACCAGATATCCTTTGGAACCATAGATTTTCAACCTCATCCACCAGCCCTTACTCCGGTCTTTGCAAGCTTAGATCAGGGGATGGACCTGACAATTGGAAGTCTGAGTTTTCACGTCGGCTCCTTGGGGTCGACTCGCCTTTCAGATCCGACGAAATCGGATCTGTTGGTAGAGAAAACCCCAACAATGGCCATACCAGAATCATCGGTAGGCTCCTTCAGCGAGGTAAACTCGTCGGTCAGCTTCATGATGAGAGAGAATATAGAAGACAAAATCGAAGAACTCGACGAAACCATGGAGAACCTCGACTTAGGAGATCAGTCAGAAGACTTCACGATCTGCTACGACAACCTCTCAGATAAATCTATGGACACATGGAAAATAGGATTGGAGCTTCATGAGGACAACCAAATTACCCTCTCAAGCGGTAGTAGCAAATTCGACAACCAATATCAAATACTCGCAATCATAGGAGACAACTCAGAAGAATTGGACGATAACAACAACCCAGTACTAAACCTAGCAAACGTGACAAGAGGAGCAAATCACCTGGCGGAAGGAGATACTGCAGACTCCCTGGCAAAGAGCAAAAATTCGACTATCAGCCGAAGATTGGAACACAATCAAAGCAGCCATCGAGCACGGCGCAGCCATACCAGCAGACACAAGCAAGGAGGTACTACTAGGTATCATTACGCCCATCGACGACAATCAAGACAACTGGCAAAGGAAAGAAGTGAAATACAAAAAAGAAGGGACTCAGCAATTGCAGCAAGTGCAGCTCTACATGAAGCGTGCAACAATGCATCGTATTCAAACATCAGAAGGAACAATAGGCACGACTCACGAGTGGAAAACCTTGATCACTCAGATAGAAGAAACCTCTCCAGGAACCTTGACTCATCTTTCCTATCGGTCGATGAGTGATGAGGGTTAACTCGATAAATGTCCAAGATGAAGGACTTAGGATTGGGGAAATAGGGCGTCGGATGAACTCGAAGGTAAAGATCAGTCAAACAAGGCGTATATCAAGAATAAACGTGGTGGCCAACTTGGCTTACTCTCAATCTGTCCCTGACCGACCTCTCCTGGCCCCAATATATAGGTGGCCATGTCTCAAGGAACCGGTCGGGTCTGATACATATTATAATGTCAGCATACGACAGGGACTCGTACTTTGACTATGAATATTCTTGGGCCTAGCTTAACAGGCCTCAGGGGTACACAAGTAACGGGCTCTATTAACTATACCCTTGTCAATAGCCCCCGAGATTTTACCAGAATTATAGATTCGGGTTGAATCTCAAATCTTCATATCTTCGACTTCTTCTTCTCCCTGTACTCGATTAAACAATTTTCATTATATTATCTTGCAAGGGATTTTTGGTTTACAAGCCTGACAGCTCTGACGGATCAAGAGGCCAATTAACTGCCTGAGCAGATACGTGTCACCTACTTCAAACTCAATCCCCTTGGACTTGAGTCTAGGACCTGGTCTAACCCAATCTTCTGCCGCATTTAGGACTTACAAAGAAAGAGTTCCAGTAGTTCTCAGGGTACCCAGTGCGTCCACCAGGATTTTCTTCGCGTCGTAGACACGGAAAGTTACTAGCAGAGCGCATTCAGGTGCGTATACTAGGCCACACATGACGGATCCTGGGGTCTTACCTTCATGATCTTTTACGATCACGGCATTCAAGCTTTGTCATGATGACTTATCCTGAGAATCATTAATTTCCCTTGCAAGCCTTGTTTGACTGTTGAAATGTGCAAAATCTTCGAGTTGCTCTTCCTTCAAATAATCGCGAATAGCTCCCGATGGGAGTAATCAATGTCAATTTGTCGACAATATAGTCGAAGGTTGTTGTCGACAAAGTAGTCGATGATATTTTTGCTTGTTACCCAACGTTGTCTATTGTCATCGGGTGCACGACCAGTGCTCCCGATGGGAGTAGCCCCCGAGGCTATAGCCGAAATTTTTTCGGGTATAGGCTCAAATATACTATCTTCCCATATTCCAGCTGTAGTATTCTTGTGTTGATTTGTCGGTTGCGCGTCAAGCGCTTCCAATGGTAGTAGCCCCCGAGGCTATAAGGGAGTGCGTTGCAACCTTTTATAGACTTAAATATTTTTCTTCTGCATCACCTTTTATCTTTGGAGGATTGCACATATCTTCTTTTCTTCCTTTGTATTTGTTTCCGTTGTTCCTTTCAGTGCTCTGAGCGAAATGTTAAAGCCCGTAACTTTAATTGGACCTGTAATTCATAAAGGCCCATGAAAGGTTACTTATAAATAAAGTACGCCAGCTTGTCAGGGAAAAACCTAATCCCTTCATTGCGAGCTTTCTCCGCTGCATCATCTTCTTCCTCCCAATCTCATCTAGAGTTTTCTTTCCACCAAGCACAACCTTCCAATGGCGGACGCTGGTGCTGTCAACCTTAACACCGGTGCATTGATGGAGAAGCAGGGGCACGGCCGTCCCCACGGCAGTAAGAACAAACCAAAGGACGCCTTCCTGGTGGCATCATCATTCGCATCTACAAAGCGGCGCCCCGGCCGCCCCTTGGGAAGTAAGAACAAGCCCAAGGCATCTGCCGCCGTTGCCCCAGGTGCCAATAGTGCTCCTTGCAATGCCTCTCCTCCTCCTCCTGTCAAGATTTACACTTTCTTCTGTATCCCTGGTGCTCAATGCCGTGAGCAGCAGCGTGTTCTGCTGAAATTTACCAAGTTCATGGACGGGCGCGAGCTTCGTGAAGCGATCCTCCGCGAACAGTCTGGAGGAGGAACTCCATATGGAGTGGAGGTGTACTATGATGGGCGCGGAGAGATGTACTTCAGGGGCGGTTGGCCCCAATTTCCAGAGGACCACAAGCTGCATCAAGGGTTCTTCATGCTCTTTGACTATCATTGCAGTACGTCGAAGTTCGACGTGAAGATCTATGACGGCACACAGTGCCAAAGGAAGTATGAGGCTGAAGTGCACTTCCAGTAGATGCTTCTTTCTACTCGATGTAATCTTCTAATTTGTGCTCCCTTGGCCTGCTTTATGTAATAAATATATGTAATGAACTTTATTTTATGCTATCATGCCCAGTAATGAACTAGAGGAACTATCAGTGTTTCGAGGTGTGTTGATTTACTTGCGCGTTTCTGTGTAGCCACGTTTTCTCTTGGTGGATATAGGGTTGTGAACAACCTCGTAGTAACTCTTTAGAAGACATGAGTACACGATCTCAACAATTTTGACACTTCTTTATACGACTCGAGGGTCGGAGCCCCCGAGCGGAAAATTATGACATATTTTACATATTGTCGAGTTGACCCAAGAAACCCGACCTATGGCCTCATGTTTTGGGTTTAGAGGGTTGTAACTCACAGTTTTTCTGTCATTGTGCTTGTTTAATGATGTTATCTATGCATAGAAGTGCTGAAGCTGTTCTGCATTCCACGAGTTGCTCTCATCTTTGCCCGTCTTCTTGTCTTGTAGTCGATAAGCTCCTCCAGGGATGACTTCTGTAACGATGTAAGGTCCCACCCATGGGGACTCTAATTTGTCGTGGCCATCTGCTACTCGGTGATGATGGCGCCAGAAAAGAGTTGTGGCGTGTAGTTGACGTGGGAGCAGTAAGTCCTTGTGCGTGGTGATGACCAGCCCGTTGGGAACCCCAAGAGGAAGGTATGATGAGTGTAGCAGCAAGTTTTCCCTCAGTTAAGAAACCAAGGTTTATCGAACAGGAGAGGAGAGACGGTGACGACTGAAGGTGTTGTGGAACCTGCACACACACAAACAAATACTTTGTTCCCAACTTACGATGAGGTTGTCAATCTCACCGGTTTGCTTGAAACAAAGGTTATGAGTGTATCGAGTGGAAAACAGTAATAATATGCGAGTAAAGTAAACAGTACGAGAAAAGTAAACAGGTGATTGCAATATGATGGAAATAGGACCGGGGTCCACAGTTCACTAGTGGTGTCTCTCCATAGATAAAATAACATGCTGGGTAAACAAATTACAGTTGGGCAATTGATAGAATAAAGATAACGTGATATGTCAAGAAGATCACTATGAGATTTACTCTGGGCATTACAACAAAATACATAGACCGCCATCCAACTGCATCTATGACTAATAATCCACTCCCGGGGATATCAATCCGAACACCCTAGAAGTATTAAGTTGCGAACAACAGATAATTGCATTAAGCAAAGTGTGTAATGTAAACAAAGCATATGCCCTTGAGCATATGAATGTTGTTTTCTCCCTAGTAGCAACAGCACATCTACCACCTTAGAGGTTTCTGTCACTCCCCCAGGTGAAATAGAGACATGAACTCACTATCGAGCATAAATACCCCCTCTTGGAGTCACTAGCAACTACTCGGCCAAGATAGCTACTAACAACGGAGAGCATGCAAGATCATAAACAACATAGAGATAACAAAAGATATAATTCAGTACAGCAACTTAATCATAAACACCAATATTCATCGGATCCCAACAAACCAACATCATAGAATTACATAACGGTGATCTCAATCATGTATGGCAGCTCATGAGATCTAAACATGAAGCACATGGTGGAGAAGACAACCATCTAGCTACTGCTATGGACCCATAGTCCAAGGTAGACTACTCACTCATCGCTCCGGAGGCAAGCATGGCGATGAAGAAGACCTCCGGTGGCGATTCCCCTCTCCGGCAGGGTGCCGGGAAGAGCTTCTGGACCCTCCCGATCTTCGGGTCGACGGTGGCGGCGGATCGCGATGTGTTCTGGAAATCTGATCGGGTACTTAGGTTTTTTCCGTCGGGGGGTCTTTATAGGCGAAGGGGCGATGTCAGAGGTGGAGCCAGGGGCTCTCACGTGGGCCCAGCGCGGCCAGGGGCCTGGCCGCGCCACCCCCTTGTGTGGGGCCCTGGTGGCCCCCCTCTGACACTTCTTCGGATCTCTGGAAGCTTCCGGGAAAAATAAGACTTCAGGAACTTGTTTCGTCCAATTCTGAGAATATTTCCTGTGTATCACTTCTGAAACACAAAAACAGCAGAAAATAGGAAACTGGCACTGTGGCGCTTGTTAATAGGTTAGTTCCGGAAAATGCATAAAAGTGCCACTAAGTGTAACGAAACAATAGGCAAATGGTGTAAAACAAGCATGGAGCATCAAAAATTATAGATACGTTTGAGACGTATCAAGCATCCCCAAGCTTAACTCCTGCTCGTCCTCGAGTAGGTAAGTGATAACAAAAGAATAATTTTTGAGGTGACATGCACCTACACAATCTTGATCATATATGTAAGCATTGGTGAGCTGGGATCAATAGAACTTAAAACATGGGCATGAAGATATAATCATGACAATAAGAACTTAGCAACCATGTTGTAAACATGCAAATGAACACAAACAAAAGATCATGATAATGAAACAATGAAAGTCAAACGTGTGTTCAAATCATAAGGAAAAACATACAAATGGTTTTCAGCTTGTCCTTCAAAGAGAGCAAAACATAAATGCATAGGACACCTTCAAGTTTAAGAGGGTGACTAGATACAAATAACTTAAGAACAAGTGAAACCAATCATCATGAATCAATCAATGAACTTTGGGACAATGCATATCACACTAAGAATGACAACTATGCTCTCTTAATGGTGCATAAAGAAAGAAGGTGGTGACTCAACATAAAAGTAAAAGAAAGGCCCTTCGCAGAGGGAAGCAGTGATTGCAAGTTTTATAACCTTCAAAAATTATGGTACTTACCGGCTTTGAGCTCTCATTGCCCCCATCATAAGCATCTTGAATGGTTAAAGTTAATGCGAGAACAATTATGATGCATATGCTTGACAAATCATAAGTTGAAGACCTCGTGCCCCGTGAATACGAGTACCCAAACCTCATGCTACTTTACTTAGAGTCCCAAGCAAGGCTCTTGTCATTGTAAATATATGTGTATCATTGAGAACCGCCAATGGGGTACCTCCGTGCCCGATGACATGGAACAAGCCCACACCAAAATGACAGGACAAACAGACAATGAACACCTCGACATCTCTTTTATTTGCTATATTGTTTAGCTTTTTATTATGAGATGCGTCGTCGAATGTTCACCATGGATATGCTGCAAATTTCCACCATGAATTATGCATGGCTTAGATTGGCGGCCCGGCGTTTCCCTAACACATATACAAACTCCATGATCCCCACAAGATTCCCAATTCATTTCACACCGCGGGCATCCATAAACAAAAGATCACGATATCAACTCAAATAGAAGTGCAATGTTGAAAGCTTGCCCCATGACTGCATGGATGGGCTAGAATCCAACTTACAACTTGCAAGCATAACAACTCAACATAAAAGACCACAATGTCAAATTTTTAAGAACAGGAAAAAGTAAAGTGTGCCTTCCGGTTCGTGAGAGCTTTACTGACCGAATTTCGCATAACACTGGTAAGAGTTTAATTTGAAGAGAATATAAAAGCAAGTCAAATTTACTTGGAATAGCAAATTGCTAGTAGGTATGTATGGTGGACACTTTGAAAAACTTTGGCTTTTAGGAGTTGGATGCACGAGTAGAGCTCATACTCAGTATAAGGCGAGGGCTAGCAAAAGACTGGGAGCGACCAACTAAGAGAGCAATAATGGCCATAATCATGCAAAGCGACATTAAAAGAAGCATAAGATGGCATCAAAAGTCAAAAACTAAATGATCATGAAGGCTATTGGCGACTTTGTAAGAGTCTAATATGTGTGAGCATGCGCCAAGTCAACCCAAATAAAGCATCAAGGAGAAAACCAAAATAATGCTTCCATACAATAAAAACAACGCATGATTTTTTTCAAAAGCTCATTAAGAAATCTCAGTTATTTGAGACAAGTCATGCTACAGCAAAACCACTAAGCATACTATCAAAAAGACATCAAGCATGACATGAAAAAGCCTAAGCCGCAGTCTACACAAGCTCCTTCTTGTACCACTATTTTGCACAAAGCTTTTTCTCTTTTCCAACACCATTTGAAATTTTTATAAACACCTCTTTTGATGAAAACCAATAAAGATCAGAGGCAAAAATACACCTTGATGAAAAGATATGACAAGATCTGAACGCAAATCAAGGCGAAAACGAAAACCAAAAGCAGTAGCAGAAAAAGTAGAACACTCGATTTTTAATAAGAGTGAGAACTAGAGCGTTCTTTGCAAATGAAAACGAGCAACTTCTCCAAAAGAAAATTTGTTGGGGTCCAACCATTTATTGCAGCAAACAAACAAACTAAACAAACTAAGAAAACTAAAACAACTGACGCTCCAAGAAAAACACATAGTGCATGAAGCAATAAAAATATAGTGTCTTGAAAGGTGACCTGATTTTTGCCGATGAAGAAGGGGTGCCTCGGGGGCATCCCCAAGCTTTGACGCTTGTACTTCTTGGATATTTCTTGGGGTAATGCATGGGCATCCCCAAGCTTGAGCTTTTGTCCATTCTTCAACTCATCTCATCATTCTCCAGTCCCTATACTTGAAAACTTCCTTCATACAAAACTAAACACAATTCTATTAGCAACATTAGTGTAAGCATAAAATATATTCAACCTCTTTTAGCTTCAGGTTTCAACCCAAAACCACCACATATAAAGTATATACTACTGTAGCAACTTTCACAAGAGTTCCATGATCAAAAAGAACTCAAAAGAAAGCAATAAAGTGGCAAAAACAAATATTGGCAGAAATCTGTCAAAACTGAACAGCTGACAAAGGACGAATTTTTGAGGGATTTTCTATTGCTCAAATCAAAAAGTGTTCAACTAAGAAAAGTTTGGATATAACCTGGGGCATATTTACAAGAAATCGCAGGTCCAAAAGATAAACAGAGAATTTTCACGAATTTTTACGGTGCAGCACCGAAAACAGTTTCAGGACAGCAACATCCCCAAATCTTTACCTCACTCAAATCAGAGGCTTCTCTTGGCACAAAAACGAAATAAACAAGATAAGGAGCGGTCATTACAGTAGTAATGACTTCCAAGACTCAAATAAAAGAAAAAGTACTGAAAATAAAACATTGGGTTATCTCCCAAGAGTGCTTTTCTTTAACGCCTTTGAGCTAGGAGCAGAAAATTGCGAATTAAGTAATAATGAAAGGGGAATCAGGATCCATAATAGGGATAAAGGAATGAATACTATCCAATTGAGGTTTTGCATATCCCTTGAAGTCACGCCTTGGTACACTATTTTCATCAAAAAGATTTTCAGGACAAATCCAACTAGTATTAGCTACCAAGGCATTATGAATTCCTACAAGCTTACAAAGTATTGGCAATTTAGATTCTTTATTGGGTGTACCAAGAATTTCAACAGGCGAGCCAAGCTTATTAAACTTCTTAAAAACTTTTCTAGCCTCAATTGCAACATCTCTAAATTCTATGCGCAAGGTTTCTAAGATAAAAGCTTTCTTTTCGGGATCCTCAATTTCATGAAGCTTAAGGAACATGTATGGCATAAAAGGATTAAGACTAGCAAACCTAGCTTCTAACATGTGAACTAAATGAGCAGAAGCAACTTCATAACTAGGAGCTAACTCAACCAAAGACTTTTCCTCAACTTCCTTATGCATACTAATGTGATTAAAGAACTTCTCAATGTTACTTTTGCCAATAATCGAACCACTACCTACTGAGAGGTCCTCCAGAACGTACTTAGGGAACAACATGATAAACTAAACTAAAGTAAAAACAACTACCAAGGATTCTAATTTTTTTGGGTTTTTGATAAAAAGCAATGCAGGTAAAATAAATAAAGTAAAGCAAAGCAAATAACAAATTAAAGAATGTGTGTGCGAAGAACTCCCCTCGCAGAAGTCTTCTCTTCCTCCCCGGCAACGGCGCCAGAAAAGAGGCTGCTACTCGGTGATGATGGCGCCAGAAAAGAGCTGTGGCGTGTAGTTGACGTGGGAGCAGTAAGTCCTTGTGCATGGTGATGACCAGCCCGTTGGGAACCCCAAGAGGAAGGTATGATGAGTGTAGCAGCAAGTTTTCCCTCAGTTAAGAAACCAAGGTTTATCGAATAGGAGAGGAGAGACGGTGACGACTGAAGGTGTTGTGGAACCTGCACACACACAAACAAATACTTTGTTCCCAACTTACGATGAGGTTGTCAATCTCACCGGTTTGCTTGAAACAAAGGTTATGAGTGTATCGAGTGGAAAACAGTAATAATATGCGAGTAAAGTAAACAGTACGAGAAAAGTAAACAGGTGATTGCAATATGATGGAAATAGGACCGGGGTCCACAGTTCACTAGTGGTGTCTCTCCATAGATAAAATAACATGCTGGGTAAACAAATTACAGTTGGGCAATTGATAGAATAAAGATAACGTGATATGTCAAGAAGATCACTATGAGATTTACTCTGGGCATTACAACAAAATACATAGACCGCCATCCAACTGCATCTATGACTAATAATCCACTCCCGGGGATATCAATCCAAACACCCTAGAAGTATTAAGTTGCGAACAACAGATAATTGCATTAAGCAAAGTGTGTAATGTAAACAAAGCATATGCCCTTGAGCATATGAATGTTGTTTTCTCCCTAGTAGCAACAGCACATCTACCACCTTAGAGGTTTCTGTCACTCCCCCAGGTGAAATAGAGACATGAACCCACTATCGAGCATAAATACCCCCTCTTGGAGTCACTAGCAACTACTCGGCCAAGATAGCTACTAACAACGGAGAGCATGCAAGATCATAAACAACATAGAGATAACAAAAGATATAATTCAGTACAGCAACTTAATCATAAACACCAATATTCATCGGATCCCAACAAACCAACATCATAGAATTACATAACGGTGATCTCAATCATGTATGGCAGCTCATGAGATCTAAACATGAAGCACATGGTGGAGAAGACAACCATCTAGCTACTGCTATGGACCCATAGTCCAAGGTAGACTACTCACTCATCGCTCCGGAGGCAAGCATGGCGATGAAGAAGACCTCCGGTGGCGATTCCCCTCTCCGGTAGGGTGCCGGAAAGAGCTTCTGGACCCTCCCGATCTTCGGGTCGACGGTGGTGGCGGATCGCGATGTGTTCTGGAAATCTGATCGGGTACTTAGGTGTTTTCCGTCGGGGGGTCTTTATAGGCGAAGGGGCGATGTCAGAGGTGGAGCCAGGGGCTCTCACGTGGGCCCGGCGCGGCCAGGGGCCTGGCCGCGCCACCCCCTTGTGTGGGGCCCTGGTGCCCCCCTCCGACACTTCTTTGGATCTCTGGAAGCTTCCGGGGAAAATAAGACTTCAGGAACTTGTTTCGTCCAATTCCGAGAATATTTCCTGTGTATCACTTCTAAAACACAAAAACAGCAGAAAACAGGAAACTGGCACTGTGGCGCTTGTTAATAGGTTAGTTCCGGAAAATGCATAAAAGTGCCACTAAGTGTAACGAAACAATAGGCAAATGGTGTAAAAACAAGCATGGAGCATAAAAAATTATAGATACGTTTGAGACGTATCACCATCCTACTTGAGTCGTAAGACTAGGTCCCCTACTACGAAAGATTAGGGGCGAACTCGACTACTATGGTAGTTCTGTAGGCTTTGCTGGTACTGTGTAGCCCTGGCTAGTGCTACATCTCTTTCTTTGTCGAGTGCGTCGACGTCATCTTGAAGTGCTTCTGTAGAAGTCATTTCATCGTAAGCCACAATACTTAGGGATTCATGAGTAATTTCGACTGGAAGCATGGCTTCTGCGCCATGGACCAGAAAGAAAGGCATTTCTTGGGTAGGCGCATTAGGCGTAGTTCTTAGACTCCAAAGCACAGAGGGTAACGTGTGCTTGGCTTTCTCCAAGGGCGCTAATAGCCTCTATTTTATTCCGTTACATATTAAGTCATTTGCTTTCTCGACTTGCCCATTGATACGTCTCAAACGTATCTATAATTTTTGATGCTCCATGCTTGTTTATGCACGATTTGCTTTGTGATTTGTTACACTTCATGGCGTTTTTATGCATTTTCCAGAACTAACCTATTAACGAGATGCCACAGTGCCAGTTCCCTGTTTTCTGCTGTTTTTGTGTTTCAGAAAAGCTACACAGGAAATATTTTCGGAATTGGACGAAACAAAAGCCAAAGTTATTATTTTTCCCAAAGCGTGACGGAGTCTAAAGATGAGACGGAGGGGGACCAGGGGCAACCCACACCATGGGGTGGTGTGGGCCAGCCCATGGTCGTGCCACCAGGTGGTGGGGCCACCTGGCCCACCTCCTGATGCCGCCCTTCTGCCTATATATTCCCCTCGACGGAAAACCCTAAACACGCGATCAATTTTCCACGAAACATACTGTAAGCCGCCGCCATTGTCAACGCGAGATCGGGAGGGTCCAGAAGCTCTTCCTGGCACCCTGCTAGAGAGGGGAATCACCGCCGGAGGCCTTCTTCATCACCATGCCTGCCTCCGGAGTGATGTGTGAGTAGTCTACCTTGGACTACGGGTCCATAGCAGTAGCTAGATGGTTGTCATCTCCTCCATGTGCTTCATGTTTAGATCTTGTGAGCTGCCTATCATGATCAAGATCATTGTTGTGTAATTCTACATGTTGTGTAATTCTACATGTTGTGTTTGTTGGGATCCGATGAATATTGGTACTTTGTCAAGTTGATCTATTGATTTATCATCTTTATGTTATCTATATGTTGTTTATGATCTTGCATGCTCTCCGTTGCTAGTAGATATCTTGGCCGAGTAGATGCTAGTGACTCCAAGAGGGAGTATTTATGCTCGATAGTGGGTTCATGCCTCTAGTAACTTGGGGGAGTGACAATAACCTCTAAAGTTGTAGATGTGATGTTGCTACTAGGGAGAAAACAACGATCTTGTGTTCAAGGACATTTGTATTGTTTACATTACACACTTTGCTTAAGGCGATAATCTGTTGCTTGCAACTTAATACCCAATGGTTGCTCGGACAACATCCGGCGGGTGGATTATTAGTCATAGATGTAGTTGGATTATGGTCTATGTATTATGTTGTAATGCCCAAGTGAATCTCATAGTGATCCTTATGACATTTGTATGCTTGCTTTATTTTATCAATTGCCCAACTGTAATTTGTTTACCCAGCATTTTATTTATCTTATGGAGAGACACCACTAGTGAACTATGGACCCCGGTCTATTCTTTTACATTGTTATTACCATTTACCATTTACTCGCTTTACTTTCATTCTTGCAAACTACTATATTTTACCACTCGATACGCTTAATCCTTTGTTTACAGCAAACCGGTGAGATTGACAACCTCACTGTAAGTTGGGGCAAAGTACTTGGTTGTGTTGTGTGCAGGTTCCACGTTGCTCCTGGTGCAAAGCTACGCCCCAGATGAGGCGCCATATATAAATTGTCTGGAGCTGTCGCGAAGCTAGCGAGCATCATCCTTCGGAAGTTGGTTCTTTCGCCTACTGGTTCGATAAACCTTGGTTTCATACTGAGGGAAGACTTGCTGTTGTGCTCATCATACCTTCCTCTTGGGGTTCCCAACTGGGCGGACATCTACACGCCATCACCCATTTGTTTTGGGGTGTGCAACGGATGCAAACTTTAGCTTGATTCCCATGCTCCTGCAATAACTTTTGAACTCCTTCGATGTGAAATTTGTTCCATTGTCTGTGATGATGTTGTGTGGTACTCCAAAACGGAAAACTATTGACTTGATGAAGTTGATTACTGTTGTGGAATCCTGAGTTGTTACTGGGGCTGCTTCTACCCACTTGGTGAATTTGTCTACTGCCACCAGCATGTAGACGTGCCCTCCTGGCCAAGACTTGTGCAATTTTCCTACCGTGTCCAAGCCCCATTGTGCGAAGGGCCAGGACAGTGGTATTGGCTATAGTTCTGTTGCTGGTGCATGCGGTCTGGACGCAAATCGTTGACATGTCTCACACCTTCGGACTATGTCTTTTGCATCTTTGATGGCCGTTAACCAGTAAAATCCCGCGCGAAAAGCTTTGGCTGCTATAGCTCTGCTGCTAGCATGATGCCTGCAAACTCCTGCATGGATGTCCTTTAAAATATCTTGTCCTTCTTGAGGGGTGACGCATCGCTGCAATACTCCAGTTATACTTTTCTTGTATAACTTTCCATGTAGTATGACAAAAGCTTTGGATCGTCATATTATCCTTCTTGCTTTGACTGTATCTTTGGGTAGTGTCTTGTTCACAATATATGCCAAGTACGGCTGCATCCAAGTTTCTTCGATCATCATGACTTCCTCTGGTTCTGCTATGCTTCATGTTCCTGGTTTGCCAGCCCCCGAGTCTGTCATCGGATGCTATCTTAGTTCCCATGGAGTGGAACTTTTGCTGCCTTTTATTGACCTTTTGATGATTTCCTCCCAAAAAACTCCTGGTGGTATGGCCAGGCATTGGGACCCGATATTTGCTAGATTATCGGCTTCCTCATTGCTGGCCCTGCTTACGTGTGAAACTTCGCATCCATTGAAGGTTCCTTCTAGATAGTAGTATAGATTTCTGTACGCCGTCATGTTGTCACTGATGGCATCACATCAATTCATTACTTGCTGGACAACGAGATTTGAGTCCCCGAATATTTTTAGTCGGGTTGCTCTACATGCTTTGGCCATCTTCATTCCGTGAAGTAGGGCCTCATACTCGGCTTCATTATTAGAGGCTTGCGGGAAACTCATCCTTAATACGTACTTCAGCTTATCCCCTTGTGGTGATATTAAGACTACCCTTGCTCCTGCACCTTGGACCCTTTTCGATCCATCGAAGTACATTGTCCATACACTCGACAAGTCAGGTGGTCCTATGTTTTGTAGTTCGAGCCACTCCGCTGTAAAATCTGGCAACACCTGAGACTTGATTGCTTTCCTTTTCTCGTATGTGATGTCCAGGGGAGATAGTTCGATTCCCCATAAGGAGACACGTCCTGTTGCTTCAAGGTTGTTCAATATATTTGATAGTGGGGATTCGTTAACCACTATGATTGGGTGTACTACAAAGTATTGCCGCAGTTTTTGTGCTATTGTGAATACACTATATGCAAGCTTTTGATAATGCGGGTACCTTTGTTTTGTTGGTGACAAGACTTCGCTAAGGAAATATACTAGTTGTTGTACTCCGTGTGCCTTCCCCTCTTTGCTTCGCTCGACTACCAGCAATGTGCTTACTACTTGATGCGTGGCCGCAATATATAGTAGTAGTGGCTCTCTTTTTTTTGGTGCAACCAACACTAGTGGTGTGGAAAGCACTTTTTTCAGTTGTGCGAAGGCTGTATCTGCCTCTTCTATCCACTCAAATTTGTTATCTGACTTTTTCATGACTGCGTAAAAGGGGAGAGATTTTTCTCCTAATCGTGCGATGAATCGACTTAATGCCACCACGCGTCCTGCGAGTTTTTGTACGTCATATAGCTTTGCTGGTTTCCCCATTGTTAGTATTGCTTGAGTTTTCTCTGGGTTTGCCTCTATTCCTCTTGCTGACACCAGGAATCCTAGAAGTTGCCCTACTGACACGCCAAAAGAGTATTTTGTCAGGTTAAGCTTGAGCTTGTACCTGTTGAGGTTATCGAAGGTTTCCTGCAGGTCGCTGATTAAAGTCTCCTCCTTTCTCGTGGTTATGACCACGTCGTTGATGTAGACTTGGATATTGCGGCCTATTTGACTTCCAAGGCAGTTTTGCATCATCCGTTGATAAGTTGCTCCTGCATTTTTTAGGCCGAAGGGCATGACTTGATAGCAAAAAACGCCATATGGTGTGATAAAAGCTGTTTTTTCTTCGTCTTCTTTCTTCAACTTGATCTGGTTGTAGCTGGAATACACGTCCAGAAAGGAAAGCCTCGCGCACTCCGTTGTTGAGTCGATTATCTGATCAATGCGAGGTAGCGGAAAGGGATCCTTAGGACAATGCTTGTTGAGAGATGTGTAGTCGACACATACTCTTTGTACGTCTGTATTTTTCTTGGGGACGATAACTGGGTTAGACACCCAAGTTGATGCTTTAATTTCCCTGATGAAGCCTGTGTTTTCTAGTCTGTGTAGCTCGGCTGCTATTGCTTTTCTTTTGGGTTCATCAAACTGTCACAGAGGTTGCTTGACTAGCTTTGCTTTTGGATCCACATTTAGTGCATGCTTGACGAGTTCCCTGGGAACCCCTGGCATGTCTGAAGGACACCAGGCGAAGATTTCCCAGCGCTCATGGAGGAACTCAACGAGCGCGCTTTCCTATGCGGGGTCCAAGTTTACCGCTATTGAAGTAGTTTTGTTTGGGTCCGTGGGGTGGACCTGAATTTTCTTGGAATCTTGCGTTGCGTCGAAAGCCTGATCTGGCAGGGATCGACCGACGTCGAGTAGCACATTGTGATCAATTTCGCCCTTGAGTCTTGCATATTCAGCTGTCATGCCGAAGGTTTGCGCCATCCTATTGAATTCCTTGTCGCAGGTATTGGATACTTTGAAGCTTCCTTGTACTGTAATGGTCCCCTTGGGTCCCGGAATTTTGAGTGTCAAATATGCGTAATGAGGAACTGCCATGAATTTTGCAAATGCTGGTCGCCCCAGGATTGCATGGTATTGTGAGGCCCAGTCCATCACTTCGAATTCCAGATTCTCTCTACAGAAGTTGCTGCTGTCACCAAAACAAACGTTTTTCCCGAGGGGGTGATTTGCGCTTCCTGGTACTATTCCATGAAAGGAGCAATTTGTTGGTTTTAACCATTCTAAGGAGATGCTCATTGCTTTTAGAGTCCTTGCGTATATCAAGTTTATGCCACATCCTGCATCCATGAATACTCGCCCAATGTCGTATCCTCCTATTTGTGCCTTTAACACCATTGGCGCGTGCCCTGGCCTGGGTACTTTCCTTGGGTGGTCTGCTCTGCTGAACCTGATTGGCTGGTCGGACCACCTCAAGTATTCTGTGGTGGCCGGTGGTGATGATATTGCTAAGTTTACTTGTCTTGATATACTCTCCTATTCCTTTTTGGACTTCGAGACCGGCTGGATCATTGCGGATATGTACACCTTTGACTCTAGATGTCTTGCATTATGTTGCATTTGATATCCTCGATTTGTGTTTGTACCTCCTCGATGTGCTCCTTGGTTTAACTCCAGAGCGTCTTGTAACCTTAGGAATGTTCTGCAGTCTTTCATTTGGTGATTAGAAACTCTTTTCCCATCTAAATACGCATAGTAGATGCGGCAGGGTCCATGGAGCATGTCTTCCGCCGATGGGCCAGAATACTTTGGCTTTTCTCTTGCATGACTATTTTTGTCTCGGTACTCCCTGCTCCCGTAGTCTTCCTCGTTCCTTCTTGCATATCCTGCGGCTACTTGGTTGTGTCTTATGCGGCTATCCTCGTTGCGAGACCTGCGCCTTTGCCTGCTTGCTCTGTCGACTTCTGGTGAACATGCCCTTTTGTTGTTGTAAGCGTCTTCTCCATCGGCGAATCTTCTTGCTATCTCCATTAATTCCAATACTGTCATCAGCCTTGTTCTCCCTATTTCTTCCACGAGATCCGAACGGCGAAGGCCAGCCGAGAAAGCATCTACTACCCGCTCGTCGGAGACGTCTTTCGCAGAGTTTTTTATTATACTCCACCGCTGTATGTATGAAAGTAGGGTTTCATCCTTCCTCTGCATGCAGGACTAGACTTCTTCTAGTGACGCTGGATGTTTGCATGTCGAACGAAAATTTCTTAAGAATAGACTTTCTAGTTCTCCTCAACTTCCGATGGAATCATTGGGTAAAGTGCTTAACCAGGACCGTGCTGCGCCGGTGAGGTGTAATTGCAAACTTTGCATCGCTGTTGTTCTTGTTCCTCCCAGTATTTGTACTTCCTGAAGGTAGTCTGATAACCACAGTTTAGGTTCTTGCGACCCATCATACTTTTGTTGATCGTGTGGTAGTTTAAATCCTTTGGGTACTCGCGTTCTGCTAACCCTTCGGGTACTCGCGTTCTGCTAACCCTTCGGGTAAAGCATAGCGCGCCCATCTCTTCGTCCTCGTAATTTTCTTCCTTCCACGCATAGCGTGTGTTGTTCACCCTTGTTTGTGCTATGATATTCCTTGCATCCTCCCTTCATGCCCTGTGCTTTTCGTCGCCTGATGAGTCACTTATTTGGCTTTGTGAGGATTGGTACTTCATGCTTTTCTTTCCCTTATCCTCGTAGCGTGTCGTCTTCTTCTCTGCAGAATGTTTCCTTAGTTTGTCTTCTACTAACCCAAAACTTTTTATTGCGGCTTGATGCATGTACTCCCATGGATCTCTGGGTTCTGGTTGTGTAGTTAGTAGATACGCCTGTATAGTGCTGCTTCTGGTGTTTCTTGCGCGAAATCCTCCTCTTCATCCGATAGATGTGCGCTTAGGCTTTTTGCGCGGTTCTCTTCCCTTGCTCGTGCTGTTGTCCTCCTATTATGCTTTGGCTCTCTATGTCTCTCTCAGCTGGAGTCCGATGCTTCACTGTATTCGTCCCAGTATGCTCCACTTGATACACTATTGTTTTCTTGACTCCTTCTGAGCTCGTCTTTTTCCTCCCGCAGCTTTTTTTTGTGTTGCTGCAGGGCATACTGATACCCCATCAGAACTTCTCTTCTTGAGTCGGCGGGTACCTTCATACCGTGATTGATAGCTGACATGATAATTCTCCACTCTCCGGTGGAGACGTGAATTTTCTCCTTCTCATTTTTGTTGTTGCTCCTTCATTTGTCGACTTGCGCGTCGGTTGTTGCATTGTCTGCATGGTCATTTTCTTCTGTTGCTTCAGTGATGATGATGCATAACTGGTGTATGTTGCTAGAGACACCGCGACTTTGGGTGATGAAGTCCTTTTGACTAGTGTATGGTTGATCCACTGTTCCTCATATGTCGAGATTATCCATGGTTTCATCGAGTTCTTCGATTTTTTCTCCTGTATTTACTACTGTTGTGAAGCTGACCGGCGAGTTTACCTCGCTGGAAGAGCCCACCGATGATCCAGTCATGGTGATAGTCTTGGTTTCGCTTGCCGACGGATCTAGGTTCGCTGGATCTGAAAGGCAAGTTGAACCCGAAGATTCGACGCGAAAATTCAGGCTTCCGATCGTTAAATCCATCTCCTGGTTTCCGTCGACTTCTAGATTACTGTTAGCTAAAAGCAAAAAAGCCGTCGAATTCATGATTCCAACACCCCTGTTCCCCACGGTCGGTGCCAATTGACGAGGGTTAACTTGACAAATGTCCAAGAAGAAGGACTTAGGATCGGGTGAATAGGGCGTCAGATGAACTCGAAGGTAAAAATCAATCAAACAAGGCGTATATCGAGAATAAACTTGGTGGTCAACTTGGCTTACTCTCAATCTGTTCCTGACCGGCCTCTCCTGGCCCCTATATATAGGTGGCCAGGTCTCAAGTAACCGGTCGGGTCCGATACATATTACAATGTCTGCATATGACAGGGACTCGTACTTCGACTACGAATATTCTTGGGCCTAGCTTAACGGGCCTTGATACGTCTCAAACGTATCTATAATTTTTGATGCTCCATGCTTGTTTATACACTATTTGCTTTGTGTTTTGTTACACTTCGTGGCGTTTTTATGCATTTTCCGGAACTAACCTATTAGCAAGATGCCACAGTGCCAGTTCCTTGTTTTCTGCTGTTTTTGTGTTTCACAGAAGTTACACAGGAAATATTCTCGGAATTGGACGAAACAAAAGCCGAACCTCCTATTTTTACCGACGCTTCACGAAGATCAAAGATGAGACAGAGGGGGGTTAGGGGCCAGGCTCACCATAGGGTGGCGCAGCCCAGCCCCTGGCCGCGCCACCATATGGTGAGGCCGGCTGGCCCACCTTCTGATGCTGCCCTTTCTCCTATAAAATCCCCTCGATGGGAAAAACCTACAGGACGGATTGCTTTTCCTCGAAACATACTGCAAGCCGCCACTGTCGTTGAAGCGAGATCGGGAGGATCCAGGAGCTCTTCCCGGCACCCTGCTGGAGAGGAGTATCCCTGCCGGAGGCCTTCTACACCACCATGGTCGCCTCCAGAATGATGTGTGAGTAGTCTACCTTGGACTACGGGTCCATAGCAGTAGCTAGATGGTTGTCTCCTCCACCATGTGCTTCATGTTTAGATCTTGCGAGCTGCCCTACATGATCAAGATCATCTTTATGTAATTCTACATGTTGTGTTTGTTGGGATCCATTGAGTATTGGTACTATGTCAAGTTGATGTGCTGAATATATATCTTTATGTTATCTCTATGTTGTTGATCTTGCATGCTCTCCGTTGCTAGTAGATATCTTGGCCGAGTAGATGCTAGTGACTCCAAGAGGGAATATTTATGCTCGATAGTTAGGTTCATGCCTCTAGTAATTTGGGGGAGTGACAGAAACCTCTAAGGTTGTAGATGTGCTGTTGCCACTAGGGAGAAGACAACATTCTTGTGTCCAAGGACATTTGCTTTGTTTACTTTACGCACTTTGCTTAATGCAGTTATCCGTTGTTCGTAACTTAATACCCAATGTTTGCTCGGACAATATTCGGAGGGTGGATTATTAGTCATAGATGCAGTTGGATTACGGTCTATGTATTTTGTCGTAATGCCCAGAGTGAATCTCATAGTGATCCTCATGACATATGTACGTTATCTTTATTCTATCAATTGCCCAACTGTAATTTGTTTACCCAGCATGTTGTTATTTATCTTATGGAGAGACACCACTAGTGAACTATGGACCCCAGTCCAATTTCCTTTTACATTGCTATACTGTTTTACTTTTACTCACACTGTTTACTTTTACTTGCATACTATTACCCGTTTACCACTCGATACACTCAATCCTTTGTTTATAGCAAACTGGTGAGATTGACAACCTCATCGTAAGTTGGGAGCAAAGTTCTTGGTTGTGTTGTGTGCAGGTTTCACGTTGCTGCTAGGTGAAGACGCACCAACAATATTTTTGGTGCCATTGTCCGGAGTGTCACGAAGCTAGCAAGCATCACCTTCTGAAGTTTGGCTTTCTCCTACGGGTTCGATAAACCTTGGTTTCGTAACTGAGGGAAGACTTGTTGCTGTGCTCATCATACCTTCCTCTTGGGGTTCCCAACGGCTGTTACTTACAAGCCATCAATGAGTTTTCTGGTGCCGTTGCCAGGGAGGAAGAAGACTTCTGCAAGGGGAGTCTCTCACGCACAATCTTTTACTTTGTTTTTGTTTTGCTTTATTTTATTTTTTCTTGCATCTTTTTATAAAAAATACAAAAAAATTAGTTTCTATTTTAAGTTGCTTTTTATGTCTAGTTTAGTTGTTGTTACTATGTTGCCCGAGGAAATGATCTCCAGTTTCAAACAAAAGAGTGAGGAGAGTTTCAAAGAAGCTTGGTCTAGAATTTATGATTAGCATGGAAAAACTGCACCAAAAATGGCTTTGAGTTTGCTTCTTAGTAGCTTTTACTTTGGTCTTGCTCTTCATTATAGATATGCTTTGGATGCTACAGCAGGAGGAGATTTCCTTCATTGTGATGGAGATCAAGCTATCAATATTATAAAAAAGTTGATTATAATTTACAGCATGCCAACTGATTTTGATTCCTCTCTTGTGAGCATTTTTGCTAGACTTAATACTCTTGAGACTCACACTGCTTGTTTGAATAATTGCTATAGTACTTTGCGCGAGCATTTTGATTATGTGCCAACAAATTCTGAACCATCAAGTTGGTTCCCTACTGTGAAAATCACCATCAGTGGTGAAACTTTTCATGCTTGTTGTGATATTATGTCTGAATTTTGTCTTATGCCAAACGATGTTTATGAATCTTTGAGTCTTTGGAAACTTTCTGAAGAGGGAAAAGAAATTTCTCTTACTAGTAATGCCACTATATTTCCCGTTGGAATAGCTGAAGGAGTATATACAAAAATCCTAGAAAAAATAGTATCTACTGATTATCTTGTTATTGAATGTGTAGGAAAAGGAGAAATCACGCTTGAAAGGTCTCTACTAAAGCTCCTGGGCGCCACTATAGATGTGGGAAAATGAACTATAAATCCACTTCTCCATCTTGCAATAATCATGTCTTTCCTAGAATTAAGAGCAAAGGTAAGAGAGGAAGACGTAAGGCCTCAGTTGATCTTAATGCCTCATTTGATAATACTTGATTTCCATCTTTCTACACCTAGCTCAAAGGTGTTAAAGAAAAGCACTCTTGGGAGATAACCCATTGTTTTCTTTTTAGTACTTTTTCTTTTATTTGAGTCTTGGAAGTTATTACTACTGTAATGACCTTTCCTTATCATTTTTATTTCGTTGTTGTGCCAAGAAGAACCTCTAATTTGAGGGAGGTAAGATTTGGGGAAGTTGCTGTTTTGAAACAGATTTCTGCGCTGCACCGTACAAATTTGTGAAAATTCTCAGAATATCTTTTTGATCTGAAATTTCTTGAGCATATGCCCCAGGTTATATCCAAACTTTCATTAGTTTTGCACTTTTCGATTTGAGCAACAGAAGGTCCACAAAAAAATTGACCTTTGACAGATGTTCTGTTTTGACAGATTTCAGCCACTATTTGTGTTTGCCTCTCGATCGCTTTCTTTTTTAGTTCTTTTGATCACAGAACTTTTGAGGAAGTTGCTACAGTAGTATATGCTTTATATGTGGTGTTTTTTAGTTTAAAACTGAACCAAAAAGGGTTAATTTACTATTATGCTTATGCTAACGTTGCTAATAGAATTGTGTGAAGTTTTGTATGAAGGAAGTTTTCAAGTGTAGGGATTGGAGAATAATGAGATGAGATGAAGTATGGACAAAAGCTCAAGCTTGGGGATGCCCATGTCACCCCAAGAAATATCCAAGAGGTATAAGTGTAACGACCCGCCTTTTTACTAAAGGCAAATCTCCTGTGTATCTGTGCCATTCCCTGGATCAGTAGATAGCACCACAGTACAAAATAAGTAATCATTGCATTAGCATCAATATTACAACGTAAATATAGTTACATAGGTCTTCAACCTTACAAGTACACAGCATAAAACATAGTTGCAGTGAGCCTCCATTCTTCATCACGTGCCACAGGCAGACATGTTGGAATGTAGTCTCGAGATCCTACTCCTGGTTCCTTACTCGAAATAAAACCTGCATGTTTGAATATGCAGCCCCAGAGGGGTCAGTACAATGCTGTACTGGCAAATGACACTTATTTGGTGGCATTTTTGTGGAAAGACTATACTATATGACATTTGGCTGGTGGATCTCATAGGCTAATTTGCATAAAGCCAATTTTATCCTAAAATCATTTTTAATACTTTTATTAAACATTCAAGACTTTTAAAGGTCAAGATAACCCCCAAAGTTCACCACATACTTGAAAGGTATGTAGCTCTGGGGTGCCACTCAACAAAATTAGAATAACCCTCAGAGTTCACCACATACTGGAGGCATGTAGCTCTGAGGTGTTATTCAAAATAATTCAGGATAGCCCTTAGAGTCCACCACATCCTTGAAAGGTATGTAGCTCGGAGGTGCCCCTGTCCTAAGTGTTTCTAGACAAATTTTAATTTATTCAGAAACGGTGATGAGATTCTTCCGTACATTCCATGTCTAGAGACTCAATTGTCCATAACCGAGGACACGGCTAATCGATTAGTTTTAAAACGCCTTGCAAGGGTTGTGCACTTTCACCTTACGATTCATTTTATGCCCATACATAAAATGAAACGAGACCTTTTAGAGGAGAGGACAACTAACTGGCAAGATCCGCTCCAACCTATAATTTTGCTACCACCATCTTCTTGCCGACAAGTTGTACTCCCACATCTAATTAGTCAAGACAGAGCCCATAATGTCATAAGGCTGCACTGGAAGTACGCTAAGCATGGAAGACATAGCCATCTCTTTATTCCTGGGTGGCCATCCACAAGTGTACGCCCAGGCAGCAACTACACGTAGTGTAGCCCCAGGTCGCCACTCAACACCACCTCCATCAACATACCAATCCACCCAGGTGTTTCATTTTAGTTGAAGTTATTAACTTTTCACAAAACACTTTTCAAGTGATCTTAGCATGGCATCAAAGTTAACAAAGTACTTAGCATCCTAACAGGTGGGGTTTGAGGGATTGCTACACACTACTAGGATCTAAGCATTTGATAAAACAGTTGAGTAAAACACCTATCATGCATACTACAAGTGGTGATGATACTAATGCATAAATAAAAATAGGTGAGGGACATGTGTGTCACTTGCCTTTTTTTTGAAGAATACGATCTTTCCACTTCTCTCAACTAGGCACGTAGTTCTTCGCAAAACTATAGCACAGGAAATAGCATAACATAAACACACCATACAAACACGATCAAACAATTCAAACAATTGAAAGGTGTTTGTTTAACAAATTGATTTATTGAGGTGTTATAACATGAAGGATATGGTAAAGGATCATGATTTGGGAGATACGAATCGAAGAGTTTAGTTGGGAGAGATCTATATGATTGGAGAGATAGATTGGGCTAGGCACTATATAATTGATGAAGTCCTTGTGCTTTATCAGAGCATGAAAGGGTTTCAGAATAGTTCATGTGAAATAGATCACATAGGTGTGGGATAGTGCAACCAAAATACTATTTGAATAAGTGTAACAACATTTATTCTTTAAACAGTATATATCACACTTAGGCACTAGGCTAGGTCTCAAGAGTGCTTGAAGTACTCAATTAGCACATTTGCAAGTTGAATAGTTCAATACATGTGAACAAAAACTAGGTAGGCATTGATTTGGGTATGGATGATTGAGAATTGAGGATATGGCTCAAAAGGTTCATTGATCAACATGGTGTATAACACATACTATGGCACGGGCTATAACAACTCCACATTAATAGAATCTAGGTTTGAGATGAATTCATATTCTACTCAAGTAGCACAATTGCAATTTGAATTATACATATGAATTAGACAAAATATAATGAGTGAGATCTTTATGCTTTATCAAAGCATGTTGAATCTTGGAACATCTCATGTGGGTATATCACATAAGAGACAAAATAGTGCAATAGCAATACTATTGAATAAGTGTGAGAACAATTATTCCTAAATAGTATATATTACACTTAGGCAATGGGTTAGGATTCGTGAAGCATTGAGTTACTCAATTAACTCATTTGTTAATTGAATAGCTCTACACATGAATTCAGGATCAAGTGGACAGATGATTGAGTAGGGGTAGATAACATTTGAGATTATGGTTTAAGGTTTCTATTGGGTACATGGAGTATTGTATAGGTGCTATAATGTTGATTAGATCAACACCACAAAGATAGCAAGAATAGAATTATATGATTGAGATGTATCACACTTTACTCAAACAACACAATTGTAGTTTGAATATGTGTGAACTAGACAAGATAGGTCTAAGTAGATATGATCTTGATCAAGATATTGTTCAGATAACATTGATGAATAGGTATGGTCATGAGATTTGCTATAGTAGAAGGAATTATTAAATGAAATAGAAATAGAATTTATCTATATAGGAACTACTCAAATTCTCATGTTAGAATTTGAATAATTGTGAAGTGTTTCAAGAAATTATGGGAGTGATGCTACTGGATAGCTTGCAGTAATACAAAGTCACTGCAATTGGAATCACTCAAAAATAAGTTATAGAAATTAAATTATCACCGAAATAGTGATTTGGACAAATTTGAATGCACAAAGTGTGTGCACGTATCAAATTTGACATTTCTTGATCCTATGATGTTCTACAAGTTGAGAGGATTCCAGAGACTACAAATTTGTCATTTTTGGACATCTAGAACAAAAGATATGAATTAAATAGGTTAACAGAAGGTTTGATCCCAATTTGAAAATAGTTTCAAATTGAACCCATAAAATATAATATTTTATGGTACTGCTGGATTCTAGAAGTCTCAAGGATTCTAACGAGATATTATTTGTAAATTTTGGACTTACAGAAGATTTTATATTGATTTTACAAGATCAGTACAGAATCTGAGATTTGGATTTCGAATTTGAATTCATTTTGACGAGTTTGACTGGGGGCTGATCCTGGGCGTGACGCGTGGCGCGTTGTGATTCGCCCGTACCGCTTCGGGCGGATCGGCACCGTGGACCGTTAGATTTCATTTGATCTGTGCGGTCGGGATTTGCTTGTACCCCTTCGGTTAAGTGAGTAGATCTGGGCCACTGGGTTCGGATCCGACGGTAGACCGAGACAGAGGAGAAAGAGGCTCACCTAGGGTTTCCAAGGTCGCCGGAGATGGCGCGGGCGGCGGCGCTGCACCCAGGCGGTTGCCGGTGACGGCTCTTCGTTGTTCTCCAGCGACGAGGAAATGGTCGACGAGGGGCTCCGTGAAGAGGCGAAGTCGAATCCGTGGTCTATGTGCTCGATTGCTTCCTGGCGCGACGCAGAGGGGAGGCTGGAGGGTTCCGGCCGTCGGGAGCTTCAGAAGGTGGTGGCCCTGCTCAAAGGTGAAAGCAATCGGGTGTAAAAACATGTCGGGGGGATGCGCCAGAGCAAGGGGAAGATAGAGGGACCAAAAGGAGGCGGCGTGGTTACCTAGGGTCGCCGGAATCGTCGACGAACGGCGTCGGAGCTGCGGGCCTCCGATGAGAAATCAGAGCGGCCTGGCGGCGCGATTCGCAGCAGAGAGAAAGGGGAAAAGGAGAGGAGGTCCAGGGCCTTTTATAGCTGGGGCGGTGGGTCGAATTGGGACGGAATTGAAGGGGAGGCGGAGATCTCGCCGGAGTTATTTCGGCTCGGCCGTTTCCAGTGGAGGAAGAAACTGATGGAGGAGAAGATGCCGACAGGTGGGGTCCACATGTCAGCGAGAGAAAGGGAAAAAGGAGGGTACCGGTTCGGAAATAAAAGAGGATGGGCCGCGGGCTGGTTTCCTGACTGGGCCGATTCGGTTCCCCGGGGTCCGTTTTATATTTTTCTTCCTTTTCTCCTTTTTCCTTTTTTTTATTTTCTTTATTTCTTCATAGCTTTTGCATTTGATACTCAAATGACTTCAAACCAAAATGTAAAATTTTCTAAAATTCCAAGCAACATTCCAGAACAGTAACAAACATGTTTTAAGAACCAAAACCAGATTTTTAATAAAAGGTCTTAATTGAGCCTAATGGCTTTGCTTGCATAAAATAATAGAAATAGAGTTTGAACTCGATTCTTTCTAAAATAGTAAAATAATAGTTTATAAAATAATGATTGAGAAACACACTCAATTATGGTTTGCAAAAGCAGCCCATATTGAATAAAATAAATTTTGTAAAACAATCTTTGCAAGCAAGCTTGCATAAAGCTGATTAAAAGCAAGAAAATAATATTTTGATACTTGATCTTCCTCAAAGAAGTTCTTCAAGAAAAATAATAGAAAGTTTAAAATAGTTTTCTAATAAAGCTTTCAAATAGACTCAAAAAGTTTTAAATCCCTGTGAATTTTCAATCAACACAAGCAAAATAAAAACGAAAATTTTCCCCCAAAATTTGATAAAATCTTGGGTCGTTACAATAAGCGTCAAAGCTTGGGGATGCCCCCGAGGCACCCCTTCTTCATCGGCAAAAATCAGGTCACCTTTCAACACATTATATTTTTATTGTTTCATATTCTATGCATTTTTCTTGGAGCGTCTTTACTTTTGCTTTTAGTTTTCTTTTATTTTGTTTGCAGCAATAAATGGTTGGACCCCAACAAATTTCTTTTGGAGGAGATGTACTTGTTTTTCATTGCCAAGAACACTCTAGTTTTCACTCTTATCGTTCAACGAGTGTTCTCTTTTTTCTAGAACTGCGTTTAGCTTTCTTTTTTGCCTTGATTTTTGTTCAGATCATGTTTAATCTTTGCATCAAGGTGTATTTAGACCACTGGTCTATGTTGGTTTTCATCAAAAGAGTTGTCTCAAAAAGGTTTGAATGGTGTTGGAAAAGAGTAAAAGTTTCATGCAAAACAGTGGTACAAAAAGGAGCTTGTTTAGACTGCGGCTTAGACTTTTACATGCCATGCTTGATGTCATTTTGATAGTATGCTTAGTAGTTTTTGCTGTAGCATGACTTGTCTCAAATGACTGAGATTGCTTAATGAGCCTTTGAAAAAATCATGCATTGTTTTTATTATATGGAAGCATTTATTTGGTTTTCTCCTTAATGCTTTATTTGGGTTGACTTGGCGCATGCTTACAATATGTTTGACTCTTGCAAAGTCGTCATAAGCCTTTATGATCATTTAGTTTTTGACTTGTGATGCTATTTTATGCTTCTTTAAATGATGTTTTGTCGCTATGCATGATTATGGTCGTTATTGCTCTCTTAGTTGGTCGCTCTCAGTCTTTTGCTAGCCCTCATTTTGTACTGAGTATGAGCTCTACTCGTGTATCCAACTCCCAAAAACCAAGTTATTCCAATTTGTCCACTATAAATTCCTATGCATGGTATTTGCAAGCCATTCCAAGTAAATTTTTATGTGCTACCTTTCAAAAAACCTTCAAAATACTTCTCATTTTGTGACACTGTTTTCAGCTCATGGGGACGTAGTGGTCGGATTTGCTATCTTCCATATTGTTTTATTCCAAAAAGAAAGAAAAAAGAGGAAAAAGAAAAGAAAAAAGTCACTCCTCCATAGTATGTGAATGTTGGGTGGGCACCCGATGGAATCGGTTAGCCATGGTTTGAGAAAGGAAAAAGGTGGAGAGGAGTGCCAAGCTTTATAAAAGAGCACCAAAGTGCCAATCTCTCTCTCAAAAACTTGCTCATTTTTGCATGGAAGATAGTAAGAACCCCATTGCTAGTCGTTGACAAAGACAACCACCTCTCAAAACCAATTTTTATCTCTCTGTTTTACAAATCAAAAGCTCTAGCACATGTTTAATCACTGCTTCCCTCTGCGAAGGGCCTTTCTTTTACTTTTATGTTGAGTCTCCACCTTGTACCTTTATGCACCGTCTAAGAGAGCATAGTTGCCATTCTGAGTTTAATGTGCATAGTCCCGAAGTTTATCATTGATTGATTCATGATTATGGTTTCACTTGTTCTTAAATTATTTGTATCTAGTCGCCCTCTTAAACTTGAAGGTGTCCTATGCATTTATGTTTTGCTATTCTATGAAAGACAAGCTGAAAACCATTTGCTAAGTTTTTCCATATGATTTGAACACACGTTTGACTTCCAATGTTTCATTATTCATGATCTTTTGTTTGTGTTTCTTTTCATGTTATAACATGGTTGCTAAGTTTTTATTGTCAAGATTATGTCTCTTATGGCCATGTTTTAAGTTCTTTGATCCCAGCACTCAATGCTTTACATACATGATCAAGATTATGATGGTGCATGTCACCTTAAATATTATTCTTTTGTTATCACTTACCTACTCGAGGACGAGCAGGAGTTAAGCTTGGGGATGCTTGATACGTCTCAAACGTATCTATAATTTTTATGCTCCCTGCTTGTTTATACACCATTTGCTTTGTGTTTTGTTACACTTCGTGGCGTTTTTATGCATTTTCCGGAACTAACCTATTAACAAGATGCCACAGTGCCAGTTCCCTGTTTTCTGCTATTTTTGTGTTTCAGAAAAGTTAGACAGGAAATATTCTCGGAATTGGACAAAACAAAAGCCGAACCTCCTATTTTTACAGAAGCTTCGCGAAGACCAAAGATGAGACGGAGGGGGGCCAGGGGCCAGGCTCACCATAGGGTGGCGCAGCCCAGCCCCTGGCCGCGCCACCATATGGTGAGGCCGGCTGGTCCACCTTCTGACGCTGCCCTTTTGCCTATAAAATCCCCTCGACGGAAAAAACCTAAAGGACGGATCGCTTTTCCTCGAAACATACTACAAGCCGCCGCCGTCATCGAAGCAAGATCGGGAGGATCCAGGAGCTCTTCCCGGCACCCTGCCGGAGAGGGGAATCCCTGCCGAAGGCCTTCTACACCACCATGATCACCTCCGGAGTGATGTGTGAGTAGTCTACCTTGGACTACAGGTCCATAGAGTAGCTAGATGGTTGTCTCCTCCACCATGTGCTTCATGTTTACATCTTGTGAGCTGTCCTACATGATCAAGATTATCTTTATGTAATTCTACATGTTGTGTTTGTTGGGATCCGATGAGTATTGGTACTATGTCAAGTTGATGTGCTGGATATATATCTTTATGTTATCTCTATGTTGTTTATGATCTTGCATTCTCTCCGTTGCTAGTAGATATCTTGGCCGAGTAGATGCTAGTGACTCCAAGAGGGAGTATTTATGCTCGATAGTTGGGTTCGTGCCTCTAGTAATCTGGGGGAGTGACAGAAACCTCTAAGGTTGTAGATGTGTTGTTGCCACTAGGGAGAAAACAACATTCTTGTGTCCAAGGACATTTGCTTTGTTTACTTTACGCACTTTGCTTAATGCAGTTATCCGTTGTTCGCAACTTAATATCCAATGTTTGCTTGGACAACATTCGGAGGGTGGATTATTAGTCATAGATGCAGTTGGATTATGGTCTATGTATTTTGTCGTAATGCCCAGAGTGAATCTCATAGTGATCCTCATGACATATGTACGTTATCTTTATTCTATCAATAGCCCAACTTTAATTTGTTTACCCAGCATGTTGTTATTTATCTTATGGAGAGACACCACTAGTGAACTGTGGACCCCGGTCCAATTTCCTTTACATTGCTATACCGTTTTACTTTTACTTGCACTGTTTACTTTTACTTGCATACTATTACCCTTTTACCACTCGATACGCTCAATCCTTTATTTACAGCAAACCGGTGAGATTGACAACCTCATCGTAAGTTGGGAGCAAAGTTCTTGGTTGTGTTGTGTGCAGGTTTCACGTTGCTGCTAGGTGAAGACGCACCAACAATATTTCTGGCGCCATTGTCCGGAGTGTCACGAAGCTAGCAAGCATCACCTTCTGAAGTTTGGCCTTCTCCTACTGGTTTGATAAACCTTGGTTTCACAACTGAGGGAAGACTCGCTGCTGTGCTCATCATACCTTCCTCTTGGGGTTCCCAACGGGCTGTTACTTACAAGCCATCAGGCCTCAGGGGTGCACAAGTAACGGGCTCTATTAACTATACCCTTCTCAATGAGCAAGGCAACATTATGCCAAAAACACCAGAAGTAACACTTGTGGCGGCACAAACATATTTGTACACTATGCAACCAAACCCAGGAGACCCGAGAGAGCACATGCATCGAGCAGCACTACAAGGATTAAGACTAGTAGGTAACAAGCTAACAGCCAAAGATGAAGAGGCATATCGCAACAAAGGTATGCACAAGCCTAGATCACCACGCCATCACAATAGTCCTCGGCACAAGAGTAGTAGTCGACGATCTAGGTCATCTTTGCCAAGGTACTACAAAAGCCCGAGGCACAGAGGAACCCGAAGATCCCATACTCCCACCAAGGCATATGACTACGAAGACGACGAAAAAGAGATGGGAGCACCATGGTTTACTCGTAGAGTTCGCACCACGCATGTACCCAAAGGATTCAAATTACCCCATGATCAGCAGAAATATGATGGATCTCAGGAGCCACAGTCATGGCTCTGAGACTACTTACAGGCAGTCAAAATACTAGGAGGATCGAAAGAGACAGCAATGCAAAGTTTGCAGCTCCACCTCACCAGTCTAGCACGGTCATGGTTGAGCAAGTTGGAAAGGGAAACAATCAGAAGCTAGGACGAGCTTACAAAACAATTTACAAGTAACTTCAAGTCAACATACAAGCGGCCAACGTCAATAGAGGAAGTCAAAGCATGCATACAACAGCGAAATGAGACACTTAGATCATTTATCCAAAGGTGGAGCATCATAAAAAACTTCGCAGTCAAAGTTTTAGATGAGAGAGCAATTGATGCCTTTACACTCGGATTGTGACGAGGAGATCTAGTTGAAGAAATGGGGCGGGTCAAGCCAAGGACAGTATCAGAGTTGATGGATATAGAAAACAGATTTGCCGACGGTGAAGATGTGTGTAACAATAAAAGAACGCGGTCACCAGAGGATGATAGGGGAAACAGGTACAATAGTCAAAGGAAAAGATCCCGCAACTATGACAACTACGGTTCTCATAGTCAAGTAGTCGTGGGATACAAGGACAACAACTATCAAGGAGATGATCGCAGGAACTTCGGGTACCACAATTACGGAAGAGAGGATTTAGGCAGTAGCAAAAGGTTCCAGTCAAGGGGGCCCAGGGAGTATAATCAATCACCAGACGACATGCTGAATGGACCATGTCATATACACTATGCGTTCGTCGACGGAAAAAGGGTGTCCAGGGATGCAATGAAGGATTGCAAAATAGTTCTAAAACTCCAGGAAGTAGCAGGGAACAAACAAGCCGAAGCAAGAAGGCAATGCTACGAGGGAAACACAAACAACACACCTTCGGCAAACCTGTAGCCAAACAACGAAACGACGCAAGGACAAAACCAGCCAAATCAAGGAAATGATAATGATGGAGGATATATCCCATCCAAAGGACACATCACCGCAATGATACAACCTGTGCCAAAATCAAACAGAGGAAAAAAGCATATCTCGACCAGTCAATCTAGCAGTAGCATCGCCTCCAGTGACTAAAGAATATTTCCACTGGTCCGAGTAACCCATAGAATTCAACAGAGAAGACCACCCAATAGCAGTGCCTCGGCCCGAAAACGCGCCCCTGGTACTCAAAGCTCAGATAGGAGGATATGACATAGAAAGAGTATTCATGGATGCATGAAGTGGAATAAACTTGATATACGCAAAATACTTCGAGCAATGCATATATCACTGGAGTTCCTCAAGCCAACAGATTGCTCCTTCCATGGAATCGTACCAGGAAGCGCAAACTACCCATTGGGTAGAATAGCACTCGATGTTTGTTTCGGAAATCGTTAGAATTACAGAAAGGAGAAGCTCGACTTCGAGGTCATGGATTGGCCCTCTAAGTATCACACGATCCTTGGACGACCCGCGTTTTCACGCTTCATGGCAGTACCTCTCTATACCTACCTAGTACTCAAGATGCCAGGACCCAGAGGAATCATCACAGTAAAAGGAAGCTTCGAGCTCTCAGATCTATGCGACAAGGAATTCCACAAGATGGCGCAAACCTTCGGCATGACAGCCAAGTATGGACAACTCAACGTCAAAGCAGGAAGCGCCACCGCAACTACTACAAAGCGACCCGAGGAAAATCATGCAGAGCCAGAAACGAAGAAACTTCGAGTACAAGCATTACAGATGAAAGAAGCTACAGCACAGGAGTTAGGGACTGCTCCAACATAGACTTCCCTCGACCTCCTATGACAAGTAATTAGAAAAGTAGCATAGGTAAAATAAGGCTATCAAGCCACGAGTCATAGTAGGGCAAGTCCCTCTAGATCCAGAACACAGGTCACCGGCCGGATCTCTTGGGATAACCCATGTATCTTTATTTCAGCATAATAAAAGACAAGTTCCTCATCCTTTGAGTTTAGAAGTCTGTGTGAAAATTCGAAGAATATAAACTACGAGTAGTAGACCACAAAAATGCGGAAAAACGCACGAGTAAACAAAGATAGCGTTTTGAGTACAACTCTCTAACAGCAGCATCAGAAAAGTTAAAAACTCTCACGCTCACAGAGAATATACATTACAGTCATAGATTACAACTCCGCTTGGTCTGATTCATCAACGCGGAGTGGGTTCAAGTAATGATACTCGCGAAAGAAACTAGCATCGGCTTCAAGTAGCCTAGCAATAATTCTTTGTGTAGGCTGAAGCGTGGCGTCCATATGAGCCCGCAGCGCCGCATTCCTTGAGCTCTGGGAAGAAGGCAAACTTAAAGACATGGTAACAAAATTAAGCCTTGGGTGCCACTTCCATATCCAGCCAAGGGCAAAATTGGCGCCAGCCACCAGGTTGAGCTTTATCAAGCAATGAATATGTCGGCTTGTCCTGAAAACCTTGAGTAGCTGCCCAAAATTCTCTAGTGGAGGATTCCGGGGAAGCATAATAGAGTACATGGTTGTCAAAGATTTTCGACAACCATCGACGGATTCTCCGATATGCTGAGCGCAATCTTGTAGAAGAACAATGGCACTACAACACCGCGGGTCAACCCAAAAAGTGTTGGTATGTGACGATGCCCTCTCAAGAGCCGCAATTCGCTTAGAAACCCGATGACTCTCGTCGACAGGATTCAATCAAGTACCCGAAGAATAAAAGAAATTAAAGCATATGAAACCACAAAAACGCAACAAAAAGCACAAGGGGGCCTCAAGAAACTCACATTACAACTGCTCACATGCTGATTCAATAATTTCAACAAGGAAAGAATCTCACTCTTCGAGATGAACGATCTTGGCCATCAGATCAGATACTCGACTCTCAAGCAAAGACACCCGCTTCATTAAGCCGAAAGATTTCCTAGCTTGATCCACGACAGTCTTCGCCTGGAGCTTCAACAATGATAATCGACCTTCAAGATCAGCAATTCTCGACAGGTGCTCAGCACAGTGGCAAGGAGAACAGGGATCCGATGGAACCCCAGAATCTGACATATTCGCGGGCGGCGAATTATGATCAAAATCTGGCGTCGCATCATCATAATTATGTTGGAAGGAAAAAGGACAAGGAAAAAACTCAAACACAAAACATGCTGGAAGTAGCAATTCATAACACAGAGTATTTACAAAGACAGAGTCTCCCGATCAAGTAGCGACAACAGACAATAACTCGAATTACATCAAAAGAAATGCTAATTCTAGGAAGGCAGGCAAAAATCTACGCCACCTCGGTAGCAGGATCCACGGAAGCAGAAGGCGCAGAAGCATCAGTAGCAGGTAAACTGGCAGAAGGCGTAGAAGACCCAGGTGCAGTAGTCAAAGAAGTTGGCGCAGGAAGGATAAGAGACACGAGCTTGGGCATGTAGTCCTTCACCTTGTTGAAGAACTCCGTCATCTCCGCCAAGGAACAAGCATATGAGGAGCCAATCTTCTCCTTGTCCACTTCCTCGCCATGCGATTGGGCGAGGGCAATCGCCCCTTCGACACCTTGTTTCACCGAGATGAGCTTCATCACGCGAACAGGGTCTTCGATGGTGTCGAAGGCTGTGACGAGCTTCCGAAGATTCTCGTATGGCATCTTATCCTTCTTCTTCGGGAATAACCCGACAAACATGCGAATCAAAACATGGCGAGTTTGCTGGAGGACATCCTGAGCAAGCTTCCAGATTGATTCCAGCACGTCTACTGAATCCAGAAGAGGATCTTCAGAATTTCCTTGTCGAAGCCTCCACACTTCTCCAAGTTTCTCTACTGCATCGTAGAAGTACAAATAAGACAAGTAAATACATATCAGCAAAGCAAAAGAAACTCAGCAAATATCTCAGGGCAAGACAAAATACTTACTGCCAACGGAGGTGGAAATGTCATCAAGTCGCTTGCTCTCGCTTGATCTGCTTCTGACTAGCATCAGCCAAAGCCTTTTCAGCCTTTTTAGCCCTGGTTTCTGCTGACTTGGCATCCCTCTCCGCAGAAACCTTGGCAGCATTGGCCTCCTTCAGAGCTTTCGTGGAAGTCTTTAGTTCGGCTTCTAATGACGCTATTTGAGCAAGAGCCGTGTCTAGGGCGATTGTAACAAAGGAGAAAATATTAGCAGCCATGAGAAGCATGCGTAAAAGTAAGTAAAACAAAATAAGCAGAAGTAAAGGGTATGACAAAAATACCTTTGGATGCATCGGCAGCTTCTTGAATCTTGACACAATCAGTGCCAAGAGATAGAAACCTCTGCATCAAAGGCTGCAGAGCACAAGCTGTGTAAGAACTTCAGAAGTTCGAAAGCAACATGGTCAATTGCAGAAAGTAACACTTACATGGTCAGAGGAAGATGATGGCTGATGAACCTCAAGAGAAACAGCTGCAGCTGCTGCTGCCTTCTTTTGACGCTTCAGAGGCTGCGTACTAGCAATCTTCTTCTGGAGGCCAGGTGATGGTTTGACCACAACACTCTCTTCCTGAGAGCGCCCTTTAGAAGCAGTCGAAGTTTCAGGGGGGGAGGAATCACCATAGTATCCTCTTTCGGCTTGTCTTCATCACTAGAAGCAAAGATAGGAAACTTTGAGAAGCGGAGAGAATAAACTCACGAGTCAAGCAACTCAAACATCTGAAGGAAGGAGTCCTTGGCAACAGTTGGCTCCTGTGATACATCTGTTGGATTCGAGGTACCCGAGGAAGTCAAGTCTTCTGTATGCTTCCGCTTTGGCCCTTTATCCTCAGAGTCAGCAGGGGGAGGCGACATAGTGGACTCGCTATCCTCCAAATAACCTTCGGCTCCATCTCTGTCCTGGTTATCACCAGTCTTGGGGACCTCGAAGTTAGCAGGGGCAGGATCAGCATTGATAGGTCCTTCCTTGGGAAGATGAGGGAGAGAAACTAAAAATTGGTGGTCATACAAAGGGAATTCAAAGAAAAAGAGTAATGAGCAAAATGCAGTACAAAGAAATAACAAGGGAAGTCAACAATTTCAGGTTATAAGACTCATACCTTTGGTAAAGGGTGAGTGGAGTCGAAAAAAGCGGTCGTACAAGCCGGAATCTCCATCTGCGCAGTCAGAATAGTCGAAGATCTAACCCACTCGACGAGATCCTTTTTCTCTGGGTCCGTGGCAGACACTTGACAAGGATCGGTCAAGCTAGAGTAAGTCCATAGCTTGGAAGCTCGAGATTGTAGGGGTTGAATACGTCTCTGAAGGAATAACGCCATAAGTTGCGTCCCTATCAGTCCGCCCCCGCTACACTTTTAAGTCTCTGAATACGAGCCAGCAAAGGCTTGATATCTTCGACCTTCGCTTTCGAAGGAGGAGCATCCCATGTCGTCAGCTTCGTCAGGTTCTTGCTGGCATCAAAAGGAGCAAGCCCATACTGATCAGAGTCAGCATCCTTCTGGTCCTTGATGTAGAACCATTTCTGCCTCCAACCTTGTACTGACGTAGCCATCTTAAACTCTAGATAGTATGATTTGGATCGCACAGAGACAACAGCTCCTCTCAGCTCAGGACTTTTATCTAAAGAAACGCTGGGGCGAAGGCGAAAAAGGAATTTCCAAAGAACCCAGTGTGGGTCGATTCCAAGGAAAGACTCATACAGAGTAACAAAGTAGGCAATGTGAAGAATCGAATTTGGCGTGAGCTGATGCAGCTGCATGCCATACACAAAGAGAAGCCCACAAAGAAATTCGTGGGCAGGAAGAGTAAACCGCGATGGAGAAAGGCGAGGAACATCACCCGATATCCTTCTGGCGGTTTCGGAACACTCTCGTCGTCGGGGAAGATGATCGGCACCGCTGCTGGCAGAAAGCCCTCCTTCTCGGCCTTCTTCAGATCCGCATCATCAAACGATGAGGGAACCCAGTTCAGAGCTAGTTTTTTGGTCCCTCTCTTGGTCATCTTCGCTCTGTGCGCAACCTTCTTGATGGGCATGCAATAGCGGAGCGCTTGGGGGCTGCGAGAGGAAGGCAAGCGCGAGGAAGAAGAAGCAGTGGCGGTGGCAAAGGAGCAATGAGCTGGTAAACAGTAAAAACAAAGGTATCTCTATATATAAAGCTTCTTCAAGAAGGAAGTGGGCCGTGACGTGGCATGCAAAGCGGAAGCGACAAAGCCCACTAACGGGCGGAAAATTCGGAAATTACCGCGCTACCCACGTGCAATGGTCAGCGTCTAGTCAAATCATTGCAGACAGTGATCGTATCAATGACATCACTATACTAGTTAAAGTGGATGAAATACAAGTCAAAGACAGAGTTGAGTCTATGATCGCTTCCAAGGAACCCAACCATAGCCTCGGGGGCTACTCCTATTGGGAGCGCTGGTCGTGCACCCGATGAAAAGAAAACAAAACAATTCTTTATGCAGGATATGATGATGAGAGAGAGACAAGGAGTAAATATTTTTGAGTCTATACCTGATTTTTTTTTGACTATAGCCTTGAGGGCTACTCCCATCGGGAGCGCTGATCGCGCACCCGACAAATATGAAATCATCAAAATTATGAGGCATGCATTGGAGCACGGTTATCGACTACCTTGTCAAAAGATAAAACTTCTGATATAGTTACTCGTTAAGTCACTCCCCATCGGGAGGGATTTGCGACTAGCTGAGGAATAACAACCCGAATATTTTGGGTATTGAAACAGTCAAATGAAGGCTCACAACAAAATTATGATTCTTGAGTTGCGTCATCGCGATAAAACATGAATGCCATGATTGTACAAAGTCATGAAGGTAAGACCTCAAGATCCGTCCTGTGTGGCCTAGTATACGCACCTGGATGCGCTCTGCTAGTAAATTTCCGTATCCACGATGCGAAGAAAAATCCCGGTGTACGCACTGGGTACCCTGAGAATTACTGGAATCCTTTCTTTGTAAGTCCTAAATGCGGCAAAAGACTGGGTTATGCCAGGTACCAGATTCAAGTCCAGGGGCTCGAGTTTGAAGTAGGTAACAAGTATATGCTCGGGCAGTTAACTGGTCTCTTGATCCGTTAGAGATGCCAGGCTCGTTAACCAAAATCCCCTTGAGAAATAAAAATTATGAATTATTTGATAAATGCATGAAAAGATAAGAAGTCGAAGATTGATCAAGTCGAAGATATGAAGATTTGAGATTCAACCCAAATCTGTAATTCTGGTAGAATCTCGAGGGCTACTGACAAGGTTATAGCTAGTAAGGCCCATTATCTTAGTACCCCCGGGGCCCGTTAGGGAGTCCTAAGCATAAGTGTAATCGAAATACGAGATGATATCGTATACGGACATTGTAATTTGTATTGAACCCGACTGGATCCTCGAGACCTGGCCACCTATATAAAGGGGCCAGGAGAGGCCGGCCAGAGACAGATTGAGATTGAGCCAATTGAGTACCACGCTTATTCTCGATACATACCAAACCTCGTCTTGTTTGACTGATCTTTACCTTTGAGTTCATCTGACGTCCTCTTCCCTCGATCCTAAGTCCTCCATCTAGGACATTTGCCGAGTTAACCCTCGTCAACTAGGGAACACTTTGAAGTCAATCTTTGCCGACAAGGAAGAAGCAAGTGCCAAGAGGGATGAACAAAGGCGTCAAGACAAGGAGGAATATATACAAAGCTTCGCCGACATACAAAGGAAGACCCTTGAAGTCCAACAAAGAAAGCTCGATCTTGCGGAGGTGAAAGAAAGGAGCTAGAGCTCAAAGCAAAGGAGCGCGAGGCCATCTTGCTTGCTGAGAAGAGCAAGATCATGATGACTGACTTGAGTGCCTTGGACCCGGCAAGAAGGGCATGGTTTGAGAGCAAGCAAGCCATAATTCGCACACGTGATGTATGAATTTGTATTTGTTGTTGTTACTTTTGATGGCCATGAACTGAACCATATATGTCGGCCAGCACGAACCTGATTACTGTTCTATGTTAATTTTGGTCCTTGTCCTGTTATTTTTTCGTCCAAAATATCAACCAATTGGCGACAATTATGGACCGATTTTTGCCCGTCGCAAAATGGGTCGCCCTGCTGGGCGCACCCTGACTCAAACGCATAGGCGCTGTCCACGTGAAATTTTGTGTCCGCGGCCCAATCCAAACGAACCGATTCACCGTTTCAGACACCCAAATAGGTCGGCCGCTGAAGATGCACCTAACCCTAGAGCGGATCCAGCCGCCACAATGTCAGGGTCGGCGGAGGAGGCGGCCACGATGTCGCTGTCGTCGGGAAGCCCTAAATCGGGCAAGAGAGCCGTGCCAGATCGCGGATCCATGGATCCAGAGCCGCCTCATGGGTCTGGTATCGTCGATGTCCCATATGACCTCCAGTACCTCTATGAGTCGATGCGCTTATGGTATGAACGACACACTGCTATTGACAAGCCCGGCAAGCCCATACCCTTTCCACCCTTGTACATGATGCTCTTCCCTCGTGAGTCCCTCCTATTATTTGCTTTATTTCGCTGGCCTGCGTGCGCAATCTTTCTAATCATACAGTTTCAGGTCTTTTCAAGAAATGTTGGGGCTATGATCGTCTATATCCTAACGATTTGGATGTTTGGTGTTTCTATCATGCATACCTCAAGAATTTCTACGAGCATAATTTTGAACTTTATGCTAATTCTGAGGCCTACCGGAAGGTAGTTCACACCCTTCCCTGCCCCCGACTTTACGAACCCAAAACAAGCGGAATTGCATGTACATGTTGCCTTATACCTAAAGTTTACCACCCAGTATTTATCATTTGGATTTCTTAATCTGCACCTATTGCAAGCTAAACCATTATTTCCTTCTTTTGAAGTGTTTGGAGATGGAAAACAAATTAAGGTCTGTGTTGCTGGCCCAGAGGACCAATACCCCTGAAGATGAGATCATCCTCAGTCAGAATATCCTGGATTGCTCCTTGGAACTTATTCTTGCCGAGAGGGATGGTACTCCTCTTGCCATGATTGCCGCTTCAGTAAGTGTCTGACTCGATCAGTTGAACCTGTACATGACTTTGTAACTAGCATTCTGGCATTTGAAGTTCACAAAATAACCAAATAAGTGTTTTTGTTTTTCCAAAAATATCGGGCTTACCAACTACAAAACATTGCATGGATCCCAGTGTATTGCCAAGGAGAATGAGTTGATCATTAAGAGGCTGAAGCTTGGTTCCAGGGTTCTGGACCCAGAAGAACCTCCTAACCAGAGCACACAGATACGACAGCTTGCCTTAAGGTGCATGGAAGGTTATCCATGTAATTCTGATGTTGCTCTTCTGGCGCTAAATGTCGCCCTGCTAGTATGTGTGCGACATCTCATCTCGAACCAAAATTTGGTTTACTTTTTTTATTCAACTTCATTGCACTTATTATAAAATCATGATTTGAAAAGGGCATTATAAAGGAGGCTGAGTTGATGGTTCGGAACCTGAGGCCATTGTATTACAACGCCTACGTTGTCTACCAGAACAGAGAGATCCGGGGCTTTGCATTAGAAGTTGCAACAAAAAAACTGAATGAATTTATTGCTGCCCATATGGCTTCAAGTAAGACTGCTGATGATTATAAGGCAAGTTTGGTTGCTGCGGTCGAAGAAGATGCAGAGAATTATTCCTGGTATGATTTTTGAAACATTTTCTGTTGCTACTAACAATTTGACTTTGGCATTTGTTGTTTGCCTGCTACTACTACTACTGTAACTGTAAAATTGAGAGATAGAATGCATTGGCTTTGGTAGTGCAGTAACACTATCTTTTGCCCTCTACTATCTCCAGGCGGTACCTTGTGGAGGATTTTAAATCTTCCGAGGAGGCATCAGCGATTGATAACTCTGAAAGCGCAGCAGGGAGGCTTCAGTGATTGAAAACTCTGATATGCTCCCACATGGAGAAGATCGACACACTCAGGTAGGGTTCACTGATTCAAAACATCCATTCAATGAACGGTGGAATCATGAACTGTGAAAAAATTGATTTAGAGAGAAACAAACACTCTGGATATTTAGAAGATAAATGAAGATTTCCTTTTTTTGTTTTGGCTTTGAACCATCTAGTTTACTGTGAACTGTGCAGCTAACATATCGTGCTATTTGTTTGATTTTGGTTATTAAAAACCCACTTGTGCTGCTCAGGTTGGTGCAGAATTTCCATCTTGCCATGAACAAGACTCGAATAGCTATTTGTCTTATGTCTGCTAAGCACAGTTATCAGTCTAACGCATTTGAGTGCGTAATTCATTATACTTTGCAGATGTATATGACTTGTTTGCAAAATGTCTTAAGTTCCCTTACTGGAAATAAATACCACTGCTTGGCTCATTGCTATTTGCCCTGTTATCATTGTGATTTTATTCTCATGCTATTTTTTCTGCAGAAAGAATGATGCCATGAAGTAGGAGCATTGATCTGAGAAGATAGATTGTGACTTCCAGGTGGTGTTTACTTTTATTCCCTTGGCAGTAGTGTATTGCATGCCACAGACATGCCCTTCAAACCGTCAGTTTGGTCTGTATGTTTAACTTTGTTGAACATACCTTTACCAGTCTGCTATATTGTTGACCATATTCACCTCAGTAGTGTTACTTTTTGTTGTTACCGTTATTTTCTAGTTTCTACAGTGCCGCTTTCTGTTTTGTATTTGCTGAAATATGATGTGGTAATTTTATCTATTGCGAACACCTCATCTACACTGTATCAAGTAACCAAAAGCATTTTCCATTATGGCTAATGTGGTGTTTGCCAGCACTGTGATACCTCATCTTGGTATTACCTTTCGAAGTACTTTTGCCCTCTTTTGTTACTGGTTTGATTTTCTAGCTTTGTTGATTTCTTTGAAAGATCTGGGTCAAAACGTTCTTGTTGGGTAATATTTATTCCATTCTTACAACCCTTTTATGTGCTACAAAAACGATGGAATTGAGCCAATACATCTGTCCTAAACTAAGGCCGTGTTCAGAAACAATCCACCTCCACCAAATCCTCAAATCTGGCTTCTATTTCTGAACTCTGGCTCTTCAAGGGAGCTCAAAACGTTCGGGTTAGCTTATGTTTTCTGGCCATGACATTAACAAGGGGACCCCACTTGTAAGGTTCATCTTTCCCAAGTGTCTTTTAAATTCCCAAATCAGCCTAACCGAACACCTAGAGTGGGGAAACCATAAAGCAGAACATCTTCGGCGTCATCAGAGTTATGGCTCTCAGAGGAGGTGCTTATATGAGCCTCATTAACTCTGCAAACATCGTGCTTATCCCCAAGTGCCCACCCATCAGCTTGATCCACAGCATAGCTAAAATCTTCTCAAAGCTGCTGGCAAACCGCCTTGCCCCCGTGCTTGGGAACCTTATCTCCAAGAACCAAGCGCTTTCATAAAGACGCGATGCATCCACGATAACTTCCTCTACGTGCAAAACCTGATCAAGGAGCTCCACAGATAAAAAACTCCTAGCCTATTCATCAAGCTTGACATCTCTAAAGCCTTTGACTCTGTTAGCTGGGCATACCTTCTGGAGGTCCTTCATCATCTTGGCTTCGGGCCTCGCTGGCTTTCCTGGGTCTGCGTCTCGCTGAACTCCGCCTCCTCGAGAGTGCTTCTGAATGGCAACCCTGGGATTAGGGATGAAAACGGAGCAGAAACGGACGGAATTAAGTGCTGCCACATTTGTTTTCATATTTTTATGCAGAAGCAGAAACGAATACGGAAACACCAGAAACAAATATGAAAACAGATACTTTCGGAAGCAAATATGGAACGAATACGGTGCGGACACGGACGAAAAGCAGATGATTGTCGGAACCAAGAGACCACTTGAATCATGCAAAAAAACTCAAGAAAGTCAAGAAAATTGAAAAACTTGTGCCCTATACCTGTCACGATTACTCGGTGTAATGAGGGAGTAGGGGATGGGTTGTTTTGACGGTTCAGTATGACAAGGTCACATATTGGGCCTGCTAAATTGGCCATCAAAACAACCATAAACAAAAATTCCATATTAGTCGGAAACGGAAGTTTCCGTTTTCGCATCTGTTCCACCGAAAAACGCCGTTCTGTTTCCGTTTCCACTTCCGCCAAAGAATTTCCGTTTCCGTTCCGCGAAAATTCCGTTTCCATTTTCATATTTTCATTCTGTTTCCATTTTTCCGTGGAAAAGTCGGAAAGTTTTCGCTCCACTTTCATCCCTACCTGGGATTGCCTTCACCCATTGTCGAGGCCTCAGGCAGGGTGACCCTCTCTCGCCGATGCTTTTCAACGCTGCCATTGACCTACTTCAGAAGCTTATCGAGTTCGCCACCAGAGAGGGGGTTCTCCTGCCCATCAAAGCAAAAAATGCAAGCTTTAGGGCCTCCCTTATGTCGACGACGCCGGATTTTTGCCAACCCAGACAAGGGAGGAGTTGCAAAAGCTTTCTGTGATCTTGGACTTCTTCGAAAATGCCTCGGGTCTCATCACCAACCTTGCCAAGACTGAGGTTTTTCCCATTAGGTGCGCCAACATCGATATTCAAGACCTTCTTTCGAATTTCCCTGCCAAGGTGGGAGTTTTTCCAGGCAACTACCTCGGTCTTCCTCAGCATTATAAGCGCCTTAGGAAGGTGCATCTTCAGCCCCTCATTGACAAGATTGGCAGAAAACTTCCAAGATGGATTGGAAAAAATATTGCTCGCCTAGGAAGGGTCACTCTGGCAAAACTATTCTCGCTGCGGCGACATACCACCAGACTGTTCTCCCTATCCCCTTGTGGGATTTGCGCAAAAGGCGGACAAGATTGCCAGGGGTTTCGTGTGGAAGGGGGATGATAGCGAGATGGCTAGTGGTGGGCACTCTCTGATTAACTGGGACACGGTTTGTAGACCTCTTCAGCTGGGCGGACTTGTAAAACAGCATTTCCTGCCTATTTGATTTTGGTGTTTGTTAACAATATATTATCTATTAATGTGGTGATTATTCTTTGCAGGATTTTATTATATTCTTGCACAAGATATTGGGTTTCCTATATTATAATTGATAATAATCATTGCTCAAAGGAAATTCATGAGGTGATGGTTTTTATAAGCTCGGGAAGATGATCATATTGTATTTTGGCTGAGAAGGCCGGCTATAGTCGGACCCCAGGCCAGCTTTAGCCGGACTGCCCAGATTTTGGGGTGAAAACCCCTCTGTCGCAAACCGGCTATTTGTCCGGCTATTTCCAGCCAGGGGCGGATTTTTCAGGCCGGCTATAGCCGGTATAGAGGCCGGCTTTAGCCAGTGTGGCCGGCTTTAGCCGGACTTTCCTGGAAGCCAACGGTCAGATTTTTCGGGGGGGGGGGTATAAATACCCCCCTCCTTCTTCCCCAATGAGCTGCTCGTCCCAAGCTTGAAGAACACCATTTTGGAGCCACAAAATTCACAAGATCTCCCCCCTCAATCCACCAAAGCTCTTGATCTTTGGAGAATCGAAGGAGGAGGCCTTGATCTACATCCTCACCGAAGCGATTTACTTTCCCCTCTCATTTGCTTGAGGGCCCTTGTGTCTTGGGTTCCCTTGTGTCCCTAGACCTTGATTTGTGTATTTGATATCTTGTTACTTGTTGTTTGACAGCATTGTGTTGTGCTTGGGAGCCTCCAGTTCGGTTGTGGATGCGTGCCCCAAGATTGTAAAGGCTGGTTCCGCCTTGAGGAATCCCTTAGTGGAAAGTGAGCTAGGCCTTTGTGGCGGAAGCTTGCATCGGAGATTAGGGTGAGCCTTTGTGGCGTTGGTTAGGCCTTTGTGGCAACCACACCTCTCCAACATAGACGTACTTCCCCTAAAAAGGAAGGAACTACGGGAATTATATTCGTGTCTCCGTGTGCTCCACTCTCGGTTACCTCTATCCTTTATTGCCTTTATATATTGTATCTTGCTTAGCTTGCTAGTTGTCATATAGGTAAATTCACCCTAGTTGCATATCTAGAGAATTTACCTTTTGTGTCAAGCCTAAATTGAAAAAGAATTAAAATTTGAGTAGCACCTATTCACCCCTCCCCCTCTAGGTGCCCTTACGATCCGTTCAATTGGTATCAGAGCCTCGGCTCTTTATTCGGGCTTAACCGCCTAAGAGTATGGGCACCCAACAACCTAGTGAGGGATCGAGTCAAGTTTCCGTGGATGATTTCAAAACCTTGGAATCATCCATGACATCTCAAATAAGCGAGTTGCGTGAAATGATAGCGCAACTCATGCAAGCTAAAACTCCTATTGCTCCTCCTCCTCCGGAAAAACCCGCAACTCCACAAGTGGAGAATGAGGGGTTGGAAGAAGATGATGCCGACAAAGGTATCGATGCTAAGTCTTGCACTAAGGGCGACGGGAAAGGTGAATTCCCTCATTGGTATTCACCCGACCCGCCGGTCCCTCATCCTCATATTAACAATAGAGGTGACCCACCTAAGCTAGATGCATTAAACTTTGGTCAATGGCAATATCAAATGATCTCTCATATGCGCAGTTCTTGCATCGAGCTTTGGAGGATTGTTGAAGAAGGATTCAAGGCCGTGGATCCCAACAACTTGAAAATAAGAGAGGTGGTCGATAGCCAACTCAATGCAACTGCTCTTCACATGATTCAAATTGTCATTGGGTCCAAGGACTTGCCTCACATCCAACACTTCTCCACCGCCAAAGAAGCTTGGCAAGGCCTCTCCGATGTATTTGTTGGCAATGAGAGCATGAAGAGAACAAGATATGTGGCCTTTTCAAATCAAGCGGAGGGATTCTTCATGATGGATGGTGAGGACCATCAAGAGATGTATAGAAGACTCAAGGCCATTGCTACCACCTTCAAGAACCTAGGTGCTCACCATATTGATGATGAGTGGATCAAGATGAAGTACATTCTTGCTCTCACCCCATATGAGCCCGCGGATGTGAAGAGTGTTCAAGGAAAACACAACTTCCACGAGATGACCTCCAATCAAGTGATGCAAGAGATTCAAGCCTACAAGGTTGCTGCACAAAATGCGGAAGATGCTCGTGCTCGTGCTCGTGCTTTGGGAATGCAAAGAAGCTCCAACCTTGCATTAAAGGCAAGTGTGATTGAGAAAGTAGTTCCTCTTCAAGCAAGTATTGAGGCAATACTAGAGATGTGCCCCGGAGATATGAGGCATGAGTACCATGAGCACATGGCTTTCTATGAAAAAACCTTTTGGGTTGATCCCCACAAGGCTAAAGAAGACAATCAAAGAAGAAGCAAGTCAAGTCAAGTGGCTTTCAAAGGAGTGACAACAATGGTCAAAGGGTGAGGACATGCTACAATTGCAATGATAGATTTCACTTTGTTGCCGAGTGTCCTTACGAGAAGAGAGAAGATCATGGCGGGAAGCTCATTTTCAAGAGCAAGACCAAATCACCATCAAAGAAGCCATTTGTGAAGAAGGGTGGACCCAAGAAGAAGCAACCAAAGTTTGTATTCTTGACTCAAGAAGAGTACTCCGCGAGTGAGAGTGATGAAGAAGAAACCTCGACTAGTGAGATGGCCACAATTGCAACCACCTCCACTTCTTCCGCTTCACTCTTTGAATCCCCCAATGAGGACTCTCTCATCAAGAACGTCAAGTGCCTTATGGCCAAGTCTTCTGAGGTATCACCCACACCTTCTTCCTCCTCCTCTAAGACAAATGATGCTCCTTTGAATGATCTTGCTAGTCTTAGAGTAAAGGAAGAAATCATTGCTTTTGATGATTATGTGTCTAGTGTAGATGGTGTACACAAGTTACACTTTGAAAGCCTATTGAGTAAATATGGTAAGACTCTTGAAAAACTAGATGAACAAATGAGGCTTGAAAGAGAGTATGCTCAAGACATTGCCTCACTAAAAGACTCTCTTGAAGGAGAGGAAGAGGAATGAGCAACTCTTGAAGAGAAGCTCGATTCCATTGAGGAATCTAATAATGAAGTTATCTCTAAACTCATGAAAGAGCGTGACCATGCTCGTGCCAAAGTAAAAGTGCTTAAAAAGGAAAAGATTGAATTTGGTGTTGGTCATGATAAACTTGTTAAGGATTTAGAAGATCTTGACAAGGCTCACAAGGCCTTGAAAAGTGAACACTCTATTCTTGCCAAGTCACATGAACAACTTCAAATTCAATTGACTAAGAATGTTGTGCCTAGTTCTTCTACTTCTACTTGTGATCATGCAAATATTATTGAAGAAAATGCTAGGTTGAAAGATGAGCTTGCCAAGTCCACCATTCCCATAGGTGAGAAGAACTTGAATGACCTTTTGAGTAAGCAAAAGGCATTTAATGATAAAATGGGGATTGGCTTTGTCTCAAAGAAGAAGAACAACAACAACAAGAAAAAGAAGGCCAAGCCGCACAAGCAAAGAAGGATCCCATTGTGGGTGGCAAAGCCACTCATGATGATCGTGCGGGAAATGCTAACCCTCACTATGTTTTATTTCGTGATTATTATGGTGATGTGTATGCAAAATATGTTGGTCCAAATGATGGTTATATTGCTTGGTCTATTTGGGTTCCAAAGACCCTTGTTGCTAACAAAAGAGGACCCATTGAGAAATGGGGACCTAAAACCAAGCAATGATCTCTTGTAGGACTGCTTCCGGTGGATCAAAATGTGTGCTTGATAGTGGATGCTCAAGTCACATGACCGGAAGCAAGAAGATCATGACGGAGATGAGACCTAACGTCAACAATATAACCATCACTTATGGAGACAGGTCACAATCCAAGGTATTGGGTCTTGGCAAGGTGGTGGTCGCACCGGATATTTCCCTTGTGGACGTCATGCTTGTTGAGATCCTTGGTTACAATTTACTTTCAGTTCGTGCACTTGGTAAGATGGGCTTTGCCGTATTCATTGATAATGAAATTGTGGTACTCTTGTAGAGTAAGTCTCTAAAGGTCACTTTCATTGGGCACATTGAAAACAACTTGTATGTGGTGGACTTCTCGGGGAAAACCACTACAAGTGCAATGTGTTTATTTGGAAAGGCCGATGTGGGTTGGCTTTGGCATCGCCGACTAGCCCATGTCAATATGAGAACTTTGCAAAGCCTTCACAAGGGTGGCCACATTCTCGGACTAAAAGAGAATGTTTCTTTTGGCAAAGATCGTGTTTGCAGGGCTTGCGTTCTAGGAAAAATGCATGACTCTCCCCATTCAAGCAAGACTATCATTTCTTCCAAGAGGATTTTGGAGCTCCTTCATGTGGATATTTTTGGTCCTCTCTCTCATGCAAGTCTTGGTGGGAAGAAATATTGTTTGGTGATTGTTGATGACTATTTAAGATATACTGGGGTCTATTTCTTTAAACACAAGAGTGAGACTCAACAAACCGTCATCGACTTTGCCAAAGAAGTTGAACGTCAATATGGGCAAAATATATTGGCAATAAGAAGTGACAATGGCTCTGAATTCAAGAACTACACCTTAAATGGCTTTCTCAGTGATGAGGGGATATGACATCAATATTCCGCTGCATACACCCCTCAACAAAATGGTGTAGCCAAGAGGAAGAACCAGACTCTTATGGATATGGCTAGGTCCATGTTGGCGGAGTTTAAGTCTCCATACAACTTTTGGGCCGAAGCTATCTCTACGGCTTGTCACTCATCGAATCGGCTCTTCCTCCGCAAAGGCTTAAACATGACTGCATATGAAATACTCACCGGAAGCAAGCCCAACATCAAGTACTTCTGGGTTTTCGGTTGTAAGTGTTTCTTTCTTAGAAAAGGAGTTCGTTTAGGTAAATTTGATCTAAAAGCAATAGAAGGTATTTTTGTTGGTTATGGTGCCGAATCCCACACTTATAGAGTCTTTAACAAGTCCACCAGACGTGTTGAAGAATCTTGTAGTGTGGTATTCGAAGAAAATGATAGCTCCCAAGGGGGCGAGATATTGTTGCTTGTGATGTAGATGATGAAATACCTCAAGATGCCATAAGAAGAATGGGCGTGGGATTTTTCTGCCCCATTGAGGGACACCTTGTGGCGGACCGAGAAGGACTATGCTCTACTCAAGTGGAGCCCTTATCTACACAAGCTCAACAAGCCTCTCGAAGAAGCAACTAAGACACCAACTGAAGAACAAGTCAAGGACCTTCATGAAGTAGAAGGGGCACCACCATCCTCTCCGGTTATTTCAACCGCCCCTAACTCTTCACAAGACCAAGATCAACCTACTCATGAAGAGAGTGATGATGTGCATAATGATGATCAAGGTCAAGTTGATGGTCAAGACGGGGACCAAAATGATCAAGATGATCAAGTGATTCCTCAAAGTTCAAATGAGGAGATCGAAGCCCGTCGCAAAAGAAGAGTTGAAAGGAACTTGGAGCTTAGAGGTCATACCCTTGAGAGGGTTATTGGAGATTTAAGAGGCAAAGTGTCTACCCGGAGTCAATTGGCAAAATTTAGCAATCATCATGCCTATATCTCTATGGTTGAACCCAAGAAAGTATTTGAAGCACTTGAAGATCCGGATTGGTTGGATGCTATGCATGAAGAACTCAATAACTTTAATCTCAATAATGTGTGGGTGTTAGTGGAGAAGCCAAGAGAGTGCCGCAATGTGATTGGCACAAAGTGGATATTCAAGAACAAGCAAGATGAGCATGGAATTGTTTTGAGGAACAAGGCAAGATTGGTTGCTCAAGGTTTCTCTCAAGTTAAAGGCATTGACTTTGGAGATACTTATGCTCGTGTGGCTCGCCTTGAGACCACCTGTATCCTTCTTGCATTTGCCACTCATCATAATTTTAAGTTGCAACAAATGGATGTTAAAAGTGCTTTTCTTAATGGTCCATTGAAAGAGGAAGTGTATGGCAAGCAACCCCCGGGGTTTGAGGACCTCAACTTCCCTAACCATGTCTACAAACTCCATAAGGCACTCTATGGCCTTAAAACAAGCCCCACGTGTGTGGTATGAGCACCTTAGGGAGTTGTTGTTAGACCGTGGGTTTGAAGTTGGGCAAATCGATCCCACTCTTTTTACTAAGAGGGTCAATGGGGAGCTTTTCGTATGCCAACTATATGTTGATGATATTATCTTTGGCTCTACTAACAAAGCTTTTAATGATGAATTTTCAAAGCTTATGACCGATAGGTTTGAGATGTCTATGATGGGCGAAATAAAGTTCTTTCTTCATTTTGAAATCAAGCAATTGAAAGAAGGGACTTTTATTAATCAAGCCAAATATGTCCAAGACATGCTCAAGAGGTTCAAGATGAAGGAACTAAATGGGGCCGCCACACCAATGCCCACTAAATGTCATCTTGAATTAGATCCCAATGGTAAAGATGTGGATCAAAAGGTATACCATTCTATGATCAGTTCTTTGCTTTACCTTTGCGCATCTAGACCCGATATTGTGTTGAGTGTAGGTGTGTGTGCAAGGTATCAAGCCGCTCCTAAAGAAAGCCACCTTATGGCAGTTAAGAGGATATTTTGATATTTGGTTCATACCCTAACTTATGGGCTTTGGTATCCTAAAGGCTCGGATTTATCTCTTTGTGGTTTCACAGATTCGGATTGGGTCGGTGACAAGGATGATAGGAAATCAACCTCTGGGGCTTGCCAATTTCTTGGTAGGTCTTTGGTGTGTTGGTCTTCTAAGAAGCAAAATTGTATATCTCTCTCCATCGCCGAAGCCGAATACATTGCCGCCGCAATGGATGCACTCAATTGTTGTGGATGAGGCAAACTTTAAAGGAATATGGTGTCAATTGTGACAAAGTGCCTCTTTTATGTGACAATGAGAGTGATATCAAGATAGTCTATAATCTGGTGCAACATTCAAGAACCAAGCATATTGAGATCCGGAATCATTTTATTAGAGATCATGTTGCCCGTGGTGATATTGAGCTTGCATATGTGTGCACCAAGGATCAACTTGCTGATATATTCACGAAGCCCCTTGATGAAGCAAGATTTGGATATTTGAGGAATGAGCTAAATATCATTGATTCAAGGAGTGTGGCTTGAGCATCTTGCAAATACACCTATATTTCAATACTTGTTTGGTTTAGATGTGGGCATGGAAATAAGGGGAGTGCAGTCCTAATTAATTGGGCTATCCCTCCCCCCATAATGCCGATAGTAACAAAATCATTCTCTTAATATCATTTTTGTGATATATGAGCTTCAATGACGAGTATCGGTTATGGACCCAAGATACATCTTCGCGGTCCAATGCCATAACACTCATACATGGTGGCCTCGGCCACCGACCTCTTCTTTTCAAAGAATTGATTCCTTGCAAATTCTATTTGAGTTTTATTGAGCTTTTTTGTCATTGTCTCTATCCTTGAAATGGGAAGGCACTTGCATTGGATTTTCTGATGATTTCTTGTTTTTGCAATGTCAAGTGCCGAGAACCACTCCATGCGTGTTTTCCATCCTAAGCCCTCTTACCTAAAGCCTAGAATCTTTTTCCCTTTTCTTGCATGCCCAGAATTTTCCCTCTCCAATCCATCATCAGTTTTCCATCTAGACCGGCTATAGCCGGTCTCGCCCCGGAAATAGCCGGGGGCGGCTTTAGCCGGTCCCATACCGGCTATAGCCGGATCGGGCTTTTCGAGATTCCACTCATAAGGCTGTGGGGGTGAGGGTTTCCTCATTATCCCCCACGCCTATCTCTCTCCAGCTCGTGCCCCCCCCCTTGGAACCGTCGCCGCCGTCCGACGCTCCTTCGGCTGTCGGAGCCCTCTCTCCGGCTGGCCCTCCTCCTCCGGCGCCTTCTCCCATGGATCAGGGTACCCTTCCCCCTTTCTCTTCTCTCTCTCTCTAGGTGTAACCTAGGGTTAGGGTTGGATTGTTTTTGGTACCTTTGATACATTGAGAGGTCTTGGATTCTTGATTCTGCCTAGCATTGCATAGATTGAAACACTTGACTAGATTTGGTGGCCTACTCATGAGATTTCGAATCCTATTCATCTGGTCCGGCTAAAGCCGGTGTCAGACCGGCTATTGCCGGCCTGAGGCCGGAAATAGCTGGTGTAGATCACCAAACTCTGTCTTATTTTCCCTCTTATGCTATTGCTTCTTGATCCTCTGGCATGCATGCTTATCCTATATGCTATCTCTCTATGTGCTATTCGCAGGTGGCTCTCGTCCTAATCGGTCTCGCTATGTTGATCCATCCATTGGCCGTCGCCAAGAACAACAAGATGCTCGAGTGACCGCTGCTGTCAAGAAGAAGACGTTAGAGGAAACGAAGAAGAAAGCCTTGTTTGCTAACATTGCTGATCTCAAGAAGTTGACAAAGCAAGAGTACCGCGAGTTCCGTGAGCAGAAGTTCTATCTCATGCCTAGAGACATCACTAGCGGTTCCTTCTACCGGTCAGAGCATCAGAGGATCTTTGAGCAGATTTATGATTGCATGAGCACCAAGGTATGCCCCATGAAGTTCACCAACATTGTGTCACTGTCCAAGGATGAGTACTTTGCCGATTCTCTTTGGGTCACAGAGAAGATGGGATTGCACAAGTTGATGGTCTTCAAGCAAGACTAATGTCCTCGTTTGATCTAGAAGTTCTATGTCACTTTGGAGTTTGACACTCGGGATGAGGTGGGCTTCACATGGATGTCAGGTGAGGTGAGGAAGAGCTCAGTCATCTCTCGCTTCGGGCAGTGATACGTCTCAAACGTATCTATAATTTTTGATGCTCCATGCTTGTTTCTACACCATTTGCATATTGTTTCGTTACACTTAGTGGCACTTTTATGCATTTTCCGGAACTAACCTATTAACGAAGCGCCACAGTGCCAGTTTCCAGTTTTCTGCTATTTTTGTGTTTCAGAAGTGATACACAGGAAATATTCTCGGAATTGGACGAAACAAGTTCCTGAAGTCATATTTTACCCGGAAGCTTCCAGACATCCGAAGGAGAGACGGAGAGGGGCCACCAGGGCCCCACACAAGGGGGAGGCACGGCCTGGCCCCTGGCCGCGCCACCCCTGTGTGAGAGCCCCTGGCTCCACCTCTGACATCGCCCCTTCGCCTATAAGTACCCCCTGACGAGAAAAACCTAAGGGCCCGATCAGTTTTCTAGAACACATCGCGATCCGCCGCCACCGTCGACCCGAAGATCGGGAGGGTCCAGAAGCTCTTCCCGGCACCCTGCCGGAGAGGGGAATCGCCACCGGAGGTCTTCTTCATTGCCATGCTTGCCTCTGGAGCGATGAGTGAGTAGTCTACCTTGGACTATGGGTCCATAGCAGTAGCTAGATGGTTGTCTTCTCCACCATGTGCTTCATGTTTAGATCTCATGAGCTGCCCTACATGATTGAGATCACCGTTATGTAATTCTATGATGTTGGTTTGTTGGGATCCGATGAATATTGGTGTTTATGATTAAGTTGCTGTACTGAATTATATCTTTTGTTATCTCTATGTTGTTTATGATCTTGCATGCTCTCCGTTGTTAGTAGCTATCTTGGCCGAGTAGTTGCTAGTGACTCCAAGAGGGGGTATTTATGCTCGATAGTGGGTTCATGTCTCTATTTCACCTGGGGGAGTGACAGAAACCTCTAAGGTGGTAGATGTGTTGTTGCTACTAGGGAGAAAACAACATTCATATGCTCAAGGGCATATGCTTTGTTTACATTACACACTTTGCTTAATGCAATTATCTGTTGTTCGCAACTTAATACTTCTAGGGTGTTCGGATTGATATCCCCGGGGGTGGATTATTAGTCATAGATGCAGTTGGATGGCGGTCTATGTATTTTGTTGTAATGCCCAGAGTAAATCTCATAGTGATCTTCTTGACATATCACGTTATCTTTATTCTATCAATTGCCCAACTGTAATTTGTTTACCCAGCATGTTATTTTATCTATGGAGAGACACCACTAGTGAACTGTGGACCCCGGTCCTATTTTAATCATATTGCAATCACCTGTTTACTTTTCTCGTACTGTTTACTTTACTCGCACATTACTACTGTTTTCCACTCGATACACTCATAACCTTTGTTTCAAGCAAACCGGTGAGATTGACAACCTCATCGCAAGTTGGGAACAAAGTATTTGTTTGTGTGTGTGCAGGTTCCACAACACCTTCAGTCGTCATCGTCTCTCTTCTCCTGTTCGATAAACCTTGGTTTCTTAATTGAGGGAAAACTTGCTGCTACACTCATCATACCTTCCTCTTGGGGTTCCCAACGGGCTGGTCATTCACCACGCACAAGGACAGTTTGCTCCCACATCAACTTGGAGTAGCAGCTACTTTTCTGGCGCCGTTGCCAGGGAACGAAGAAGAATAATCTCCCTCGTCAACTGGTCGCCATCAATACTTTTCTGGCGCCGTTGCCGGGGAAGAGAGAAGACTTCTGCGAGGGGAGTTCTTCGCACACACATTCTTTACTTTGTTATTTGTTTTGCTTTATTTTATTTTATTTTACCTGCATTGCTTTATATCAAAAACCCAAAAAAATTAGAATCTTTGGTAGTTGTTATTTCTTTACTTTAGTTTATCATGTTGTTCCCTGAGTTCGTTCTGGAGGACCTCTCTGTAGGGAGTGGTTCGATTAATGGCAAAAGTAACACTGAGGAGTTCTTTAATCACATTAGTATGCACGATGAAGATGAGGAAAAGTCTTGGGTTGAGCTTGCTCCTAGTATTGAAGTTGCTTCTATTTATTTAATTGACATGTTAGAAACTAGGTTTGCTAGTCTTAATCCTTTTATGCAATATATGTTCCTTAAGCTTCATGAAATTAAGGATCCCGAAAAGAAGGCTTTTATCTTGGAAACTTTGCGCCTAGAATTTAAGGATGTCGTTGTTGAAGCTAGGAAAGTTCTTAAACGTTTTAATAAACTTGGTTCACCTATAAAGGTTATTGATACTCATGATGAGGGAACCGAAATACCTATACCTTGCAAGCTTTTGGGATTGAATGATGCTTTCGAAAACAATTTTGCCTGGATTTGTCCTGAAAATCTTTTTGATGAGAATAGTGTACCAAAGCATGATTACCAAGGGTCTTCAAAAACTTATGTGGATGAAATACAATGCCTTATTGACAAGACCTCTTCTGTTGATCTTAATGCTTCTTCTGAAGGTACTTGATTCGCAATTTTCTGCGCCTAGCTCAAAGGCGTTAAAGAAAAGCACTCTTAGGAGATAACCCAATGTTTACTTTTCAGTACTTTTTCTTTTATTTGAGTCTTGGAAGTCATTACTACTGTAATGACCGCTCCTTATCTTGTTTATTTCGTTTCTGTGCCAAGAGAAGCCTCTAATTTGAGTGAGGTAAAGATTGGGGATGTTGCTGTCCTGAAACTATTTTCGGTGCTGCACCGTAAAAATTTGTGAAAATTCTCTGTTTATCTTTTGGACCTGCGATTTCTTGAGCATATGCCCCAGGTTATATCCAAACTTTTCTTAGTTGAACACTTTTTGATTTGAGCAACGGAAAATCCCTCAAAAATTCGTCCTTTGTCAGCTGTTCAGTTTTGACAGATTTCTGCCAATATTTGTTTTTGCCACTTTATCGCTTTCTTTTGAGTTCTTTTTGATCATGGAACTCTTGTGGAAGTTGATACAGTAGTATATACTTTATATGTGGTAGTTTTGGGTTGAAACTTGAAGCTAAAAGAGGTTGAATATATTTTATGCTTACACTAATGTTGCTAATAGAATTGTGTTTAGTTTTGTATGAAGGAAGTTTTCAAGTGTAGGGATTGGAGAATGATGAGATGAGTTGAAGAATGGACAAAAGCTCAAGCTTGGGGATGCCCATGCATCACCCCAAGAAATATCCAAGAAGTACAAGCGTCAAAGCTTGGGGATGCCCCCGAGGCACCCCTTCTTCATCGGCAAAAATCAGGTCACCTTTCAAAACACTATATTTTTATTTCTTCATGCACTATGTGTTTTTCTTGGAGCGTCAGTTGTTTTAGTTTTCTTAGTAGGTTTATTTTGTTTGTTTGCTGCAATAAATGGTTGGACCCCAACAAATTTCCTTTGGAGGAGATGTACTCATTTTCATTTGCAAAGAACGCTCTAGTTTTCACTCTTATCGTTTATCGAGCGCTCTACTTTTTCTGCTACTGCTTCTTGGTTTTCGTTTTCGCCTTGATATGCATTCAGATCTTGTCATATCTTTTCATCAAGGTGTATTTTTGCCTCTGATCTTCATTGGTTTTCATCAAAAGAGGTGTTTATAAAAATTTCAAATGGTGTTGGAAAAGAGAAAAAGCTTTGTGCAAAATAGTGGTACAAGAAGGAGCTTGTGTAGACTGCGGCTTAGGCTTTTTCATGTCATGCTTGATGTCTTTTTGATAGTATGCTTAGTGGTTTTGCTGTAGCATGACTTGTCTCAAATAACTGAGATTGCTTAATGAGCCTTTGAAAAAATCATGCGTTGTTTTTATTGTATGGAAGCATTATTTTGGTTTTCTCCTTGATGCTTTATTTGGGTTGACTTGGCGCATGCTCACACATGTTAGACTCTTACAAAGTCGCCATTAGCCTTCATGATCATTTAGTTTTTGACTTTTGATGCCATCGTATGCTTCTTTTAATGTCGCTTTGTCACTTTGCATGATTATGGCCATTATTGCTCTCTTAGTTGGTCGCTCCCAGTCTTTTGCTAGCCCTCGCCTTGTACTGAGTATGAGCTCTACTCGTGCATCCAACTCCTAAAAGCCAAAGTTTGCCATTGTGTCCACTATAAATTCCTATGCATGGTATTTGTAAGCCATTCCAAAGTAAAATTTTCGTGTGCTACCTTTCAAAAACCTTCAAAACACTTCTCGTTTTGTGACACTGTTTTCAGCTCATGGGGACGTAGTGGTCGGATTTGCTATCTTCCATATTGCTTATTCCAAAAAGAAAAAAAAAGAAAAAAAAGAGAAAAAAGGCACTCCTCCAATGAATGTGAATGTGGTGGGCACCCGATGGAATCGGTTAGCCATGGTATGTGAAAGGAAAAGGTGGGGAGGAGTCCCAAGTTTTATAAAAAGAGCACAAGAGTGCCAATCTCTCTCAAAAACTTGCTTTATTTTTGTATGGAAGATAGTAAGAACCCCATTGCCAGTCGTTGACAAAGACAACCACCTCTCAAAATCAATTTTTATCTCTCTGTTTTACAAATGAAAAGCTCTAGCACATGTTTAAATCACTGCTTCCCTCTGCGAAGGGCCTTTCTTTTACTTTTATGTTGAGTCACCACCTTCTTTCTTTATGCACCATTAAGAGAGCATAGTTGTCATTCTTAGTGTGATATGCATTGTCCCAAAGTTCATTGATTGACTCATATTGTTGGTTTCACTTGTTCTTAAATTATTTGTATCTAGTCGCCCTCTTAAACTTTGAAGTGTCCTATGCATTTATGTTTTGCTCTCTTTGAAGGACAAGCTGAAAACCATTTGTATGTTTTTCCTTATGATTTGAACACACGTTTGACTTTCATTGTTTCATTATCATGATCTTTTGTTTGTGTTCATTTGCATGTTTACAACATGGTTGCTAAGTTTCTTATTGTCATGATTATATCTTTCATGCCCATGTTTTAAGTTCTATTGATCCCAGCTCACCAATGCTTGCATATATGATCAAGATTGTGTAGGTGCATGTCACCTCAAAAATTATTCTTTGTTATCACTTACCTACTCGAGGACGAGCAGGAGTTAAGCTTGGGGATGCTTGATACGTCTCAAACGTATCTATAATTTTTGATGCTCCATGCTTGTTTCTACACCATTTGCATATTGTTTCGTTACACTTAGTGGCACTTTTATGCATTTTCCGGAACTAACCTATTAACGAAGCGCCACAGTGCCAGTTTCCTGTTTTCTGCTGTTTTTGTGTTTCAGAAGTGATACACAGGAAATATTCTCGGAATTGGACGAAACAAGTTCCTGAAGTCATATTTTGCCCGGAAGCTTCCAGACATTCGAAGGAGAGACGGAGAGGGGCCACCAGGGCCCCACACAAGGGGGCGGCGCGGCCTGGCCCCTGGCCGCGCCACCCCTGTGTGAGAGCCCCTGGCTCCACCTCTGACATCGCCCCTTCGCCTATAAGTACCCCCCGACGAGAAAAACCTAAGGGCCCGATCAGTTTTCCAGAACACATCGCGATCCGCCGCCACCGTCGACCCGAAGATCGGGAGGGTCCAGAAGCTCTTCCCGGCACCCTGCCGGAGAGGGGAATCGCCACCGGAGGTCTTCTTCATCGCCATGCTTGCCTCCGGAGCGATGAGTGAGTAGTCTACCTTGGACTATGGGTCCATAGCAGTAGCTAGATGGTTGTCTTCTCCACCATGTGCTTCATGTTTAGATCTCATGAGCTGCCCTACATGATTGAGATCACCGTTATGTAATTCTATGATGTTGGTTTGTTGGGATCCGATGAATATTGGTGTTTATGATTAAGTTGATGTACTGAATTATATCTTTTGTTATCTCTATGTTGTTTATGATCTTGCATGCTCTCCGTTGTTAGTAGCTATCTTGGCCGAGTAGTTGCTAGTGACTCCAAGAGGGGGTATTTATGCTCGATAGTGGGTTCATGTCTCTATTTCACCTGGGGGAGTGACAGAAACCTCTAAGGTGGTAGATGTGCTGTTGCTACTAGGGAGAAAACAACATTCATATGCTCAAGGGCATATGCTTTGTTTACATTACACACTTTGCTTAATGCAATTATCTGTTGTTCGCAACTTAATACTTCTAGGGTGTTCGGATTGATATCCCCGGGGGTGGATTATTAGTCATAGATGCAGTTGGATGGCGGTCTATGTATTTTGTTGTAATGCCCAGAGTAAATCTCATAGTGATCTTCTTGACATATCACGTTATCTTTATTCTATCAATTGCCCAACTGTAATTTGTTTACCCAGCATGTTATTTTATCTATGGAGAGACACCACTAGTGAAATGTGGACCCCGGTCCTATTTTAATCATATTGCAATCACATGTTTACTTTTCTCATACTGTTTACTTTACTCGCACATTACTACTGTTTTCCACTCGATACACTCATAACCTTTGTTTCAAGCAAACCGGTGAGATTGACAACCTCATCGCAAGTTGGGAACAAAGTATTTGTTTGTGTGTGTGCAGGTTCCACAACACCTTCAGTCGTCATCGTCTCTCTTCTCCTGTTCGATAAACCTTGGTTTCTTAATTGAGGGAAAACTTGCTGCTACACTCATCATACCTTCCTCTTGGGGTTCCCAACGGGCTGGTCATTCACCACGCACAAGGACAGTTTGCTCCCACATCAACTTGGAGTAGCAGCTACTTTTCTGGCGCCGTTGCCGGGGAAGAAAGAAGAATAATCTCCCTCGTCAACTGGTCGCCATCAATACTTTTCTGGCGCCGTTGCCGGGGAAGAGAGAAGACTTCTGCGAGGGGAGTTCTTCGCACACACATTCTTTACTTTGTTATTTGTTTTGCTTTACTTTATTTTATTTTACCTGCATTGCTTTATATCAAAAACCCAAAAAAATTAGAATCCTTGGTAGTTGTTATTTCTTTACTTTAGTTTATCATGTTGTTCCCTGAGTTCGTTCTGGAGGACCTCTCTGTAGGGAGTGGTTCGATTATTGGCAAAAGTAACATTGAGGAGTTCTTTAATCACATTAGTATACACGATGAAGATGAGGAAAAGTCTTGGGTTGAGCTTGCTCCTAGTATTGAAGTTGCTTCTATTTATTTAATTGACATGTTGGAAACTAGGTTTGCTAGTCTTAATCCTTTTATGCAATATATGTTCCTTAAGCTTCATGAAATTAAGGATCCCGAAAAGAAGGCTTTTATCTTGGAAACTTTGCGCCTAGAATTTAAGGATGTCGTTGTTGAAGCTAGGAAAGTTCTTAAACGTTTTAATAAACTTGGTTCACCTATAAAGGTTATTGATACTCATGATGAGGGAACCGAAATACCTATACCTTGCAAGCTTTTGGGATTGAATGATGCTTTCGAAAACAATTTTGCCTGGATTTGTCCTGAAAATCTTTTTGATGAGAATAGTGTACCAAAGCATGATTACCAAGGGTCTTCAAAAACTTATGTGGATGAAATACAATGCCTTATTGACAAGACCTCTTTTGTTGATCTTAATGCTTCTTCTGAAGGTACTTGATTCGCAATTTTCTGCGCCTAGCTCAAAGGCGTTAAAGAAAAGCACTCTTAGGAGATAACCCAATGTTTACTTTTCAGTACTTTTTCTTTTATTTGAGTCTTGGAAGTCATTACTACTGTAATGACCGCTCCTTATCTTGTTTATTTCGTTTTTGTGCCAAGAGAAGCCTCTAATTTGAGTGAGGTAAAGATTTGGGGATGTTGCTGTCCTGAAACTATTTTCGGTGCTGCACCGTAAAAATTCGTGAAAATTCTCTGTTTATCTTTTGGACCTGCGATTTCTTGAGCATATGCCCCAGGTTATATCCAAACGTTTCTTAGTTGAACACTTTTTGATTTGAGCAACGGAAAATCCCTCAAAAATTCGTCCTTTGTCAGCTGTTCAGTTTTGACAGATTTCTGCCAATATTTGTTTTTGCCACTTTATCGCTTTCTTTTGAGTTCTTTTTGATCATGGAACTCTTGTGGAAGTTGATATAGTAGTATATACTTTATATGTGGTAGTTTTGGGTTGAAACTTGAAGCTAAAAGAGGTTGAATATATTTTATGCTTACACTAATGTTGCTAATAGAATTGTGTTTAGTTTTGTATGAAGGAAGTTTTCAAGTGTAGGGATTGGAGAATGATGAGATGAGTTGAAGAATGGACAAAAGCTCAAGCTTGGGGATGCCCATGCATCACCCCAAGAAATATCCAAGAAGTACAAGCGTCAAAGCTTGGGGATGCCCCCGAGGCACCCCTTCTTCATCGGCAAAAATCAGGTCACCTTTCAAAACACTATATTTTTATTACTTCATGCACTATGTGTTTTTCTTGGAGCGTCAGTTGTTTTAGTTTTCTTAGTAGGTTTATTTTGTTTGTTTGCTGCAATAAATGGTTGGACCCCAACAAATTTCCTTTGGAGGAGATGTACTCATTTTCATTTGCAAAGAACGCTCTAGTTTTCACTCTTATCGTTTATCGAGCGCTCTACTTTTTCTGCTACTGCTTCTTGGTTTTCGTTTTCGCCTTGATATGCATTCAGATCTTGTCATATCTTTTCATCAAGGTGTATTTTTGCCTCTGATCTTCATTGGTTTTCATCAAAAGAGGTGTTTATAAAAATTTCAAATGGTGTTGGAAAAGAGAAAAAGCTTTGTGCAAAATAGTGGTACAAGAAGGAGCTTGTGTAGACTGCGGCTTAGGCTTTTTCATGTCATGCTTGATGTCTTTTTGATAGTATGCTTAGTGGTTTTGCTGTAGCATGACTTGTCTCAAATAACTGAGATTGCTTAATGAGCCTTTGAAAAAATCATGCGTTGTTTTTATTGTATGGAAGCATTATTTTGGTTTTCTCCTTGATGCTTTATTTGGGTTGACTTGGCGCATGCTCACACATGTTAGACTCTTACAAAGTCGCCATTAGCCTTCATGATCATTTAGTTTTTGACTTTTGATGCCATCGTATGCTTCTTTTAATGTCGCTTTGTCACTTTGCATGATTATGGCCATTATTGCTCTCTTAGTTGGTCGCTCCCAGTCTTTTGCTAGCCCTCGCCTTGTACTGAGTATGAGCTCTACTCGTGCATCCAACTCCTAAAAGCCAAAGTTTGCCATTGTGTCCACTATAAATTCCTATGCATGGTATTTGTAAGCCATTCCAAAGTAAAATTTTCGTGTGCTACCTTTCAAAAACCTTCAAAACACTTCTCGTTTTGTGACACTGTTTTCAGCTCATGGGGATGTAGTGGTCGGATTTGCTATCTTCCATATTGCTTATTCCAAAAAGAAAAAAAAGAAAAAAAAGAGAAAAAAGGCACTCCTCCAATGAATGTGAATGTGGTGGGCACCCGATGGAATCGGTTAGCCATGGTATGTGAAAGGAAAAGGTGGGGAGGAGTGCCAAGTTTTATAAAAAGAGCACAAGAGTGCCAATCTCTCTCTCCAAAACTTGCTTTATTTTTGTATGGAAGATAGTAAGAACCCCATTGCCAGTCGTTGACAAAGACAACCACCTCTCAAAATCAATTATTATCTCTCTGTTTTACAAATGAAAAGCTCTAGCACATGTTTAAATCACTGCTTCCCTCTGCGAAGGGCCTTTCTTTTACTTTTATGTTGAGTCACCACCTTCTTTCTTTATGCACCATTAAGAGAGCATAGTTGTCATTCTTAGTGTGATATGCATTGTCCCAAAGTTCATTGATTGACTCATATTGTTGGTTTCACTTGTTCTTAAATTATTTGTATCTAGTCGCCCTCTTAAACTTTGAAGTGTCCTATGCATTTATGTTTTGCTCTCTTTGAAGGACAAGCTGAAAACCATTTGTATGTTTTTCCTTATGATTTGAACACACGTTTGACTTTCATTGTTTCATTATCATGATCTTTTGTTTGTGTTCATTTGCATGTTTACAACATGGTTGCTAAGTTTCTTATTGTCATGATTATATCTTTCATGCCCATGTTTTAAGTTCTATTGATCCCAGCTCACCAATGCTTGCATATATGATCAAGATTGTGTAGGTGCATGTCACCTCAAAAATTATTCTTTGTTATCACTTACCTACTCGAGGACGAGCAGGAGTTAAGCTTGGGGATGCTTGATACGTCTCAAACGTATCTATAATTTTTGATGCTCCATGCTTGTTTCTACACCATTTGCATATTGTTTCGTTACACTTAGTGGCACTTTTATGCATTTTCCGGAACTAACCTATTAACGAAGCGCCATAGTGCCAGTTTCCTGTTTTCTGCTGTTTTTGTGTTTCAGAAGTGATACACATGAAATATTCTCGGAATTGGACGAAACAAGTTCCTGAAGTCATATTTTGCCCGGAAGCTTCCAGACATTCGAAGGAGAGACGGAGAGGGGCCACCAGGGCCCCACACAAGGGGGCGGCGCGGCCTGGCCCCTGGCCGCGCCACCCCTGTGTGAGAGCCCCTGGCTCCACCTCTGACATCGCCCCTTCGCCTATAAGTACCCCCCGATGAGAAAAACCTAAGGGCCCGATCAGTTTTCCAGAACACATCGCGATCCACCGCCACCGTCGACCCGAAGATTGGGAGGGTCCAGAAGCTCTTCCCGGCACCCTGCCGGAGAGGGGAATCGCCACCGAAGGTCTTCTTCATCGCCATGCTTGCCTCCGGAGCGATGAGTGAGTAGTCTACCTTGGACTATGGGTCCATAGCAGTAGCTAGATGGTTGTCTTCTCCACCATGTGCTTCATGTTTAGATCTCATGAGCTGCCCTACATGATTGAGATCACCGTTATGTAATTCTATGATGTTGGTTTGTTGGGATCCGATGAATATTGGTGTTTATGATTAAGTTGCTGTACTGAATTATATCTTTTGTTATCTCTATGTTGTTTATGATCTTGCATGCTCTCCGTTGTTAGTAGCTATCTTGGCCGAGTAGTTGCTAGTGACTCCAAGAGGGGGTATTTATGCTCGATAGTGGGTTCATGTCTCTATTTCACCTGGGGGAGTGACAGAAACCTCTAAGGTGGTAGATGTGTTGTTGCTACTAGGGAGAAAACAACATTCATATGCTCAAGGGCATATGCTTTGTTTACATTACACACTTTGCTTAATGCAATTATCTGTTGTTCGCAACTTAATACTTCTAGGGTGTTCGGATTGATATCCCCGGGGGTGGATTATTAGTCATAGATGCAGTTGGATGGCGGTCTATGTATTTTGTTGTAATGCCCAGAGTAAATCTCATAGTGATCTTCTTGACATATCACGTTATCTTTATTCTATCAATTGCCCAACTGTAATTTGTTTACCCAGCATGTTATTTTATCTATGGAGAGACACCACTAGTGAACTGTGGACCCCGGTCCTATTTTAATCATATTGCAATCACCTGTTTACTTTTCTCATACTGTTTACTTTACTCGCACATTACTACTGTTTTCCACTCGATACACTCATAACCTTTGTTTCAAGCAAACCGGTGAGATTGACAACCTCATCGCAAGTTGGGAACAAAGTATTTGTTTGTGTGTGTGCAGGTTCCACAACACCTTCAGTCGTCATCGTCTCTCTTCTCCTGTTCGATAAACCTTGGTTTCTTAATTGAGGGAAAACTTGCTGCTACACTCATCATACCTTCCTCTTGGGGTTCCCAACGGGCTGGTCATTCACCACGCACAAGGACAGTTTGCTCCCACATCAACTTGGAGTAGCAGGCAGCTCTTGGGCTATAGGTTTGATGGTATTGACCAACCTAGAGGTGCCCACTTGCATCTTGACACTACAGAGTAAAACAAGAGGAGGATCCAATGCCTCTATGGTCCCGGGGGCAAAGCGGGAGAGATTGCAAATCTCCTTCCCCTTTATGATATTCTGCTTCGGATGTTTTGTGCCAACATTGCTCCAAGTGGGGGTAACAATGACTCAATTAGAGGTGGACTTGTGCATCTTCTCCACCATGACCGTCTTGTCTTTGAGGCCGGTAGGGAGTGTGAAGGGATGGAAATTGCTGTGATGTACTTTATCTTCTCGGAGATGAAGATTGCTATGCTTGACAAGATGATTCCTCCTTATGCTCCGTTCATCATGAGGCTTATCATTGACAAGGGCATTGAAGGAGACTTTGAGATTGAGGAAGATTTTCTCGGTGAAGATATGGAAGCCCATAAGCTCAACAAGCTCTACAAGAAGACCGCTCACTTGTTGCCTAGCACCTCAAGTGCTTTCCCTCCTTCAAGTGATGAGTTGGGTGGCAACCGCTATGCTAGTGGTTGTAGGAGGAAGAATGCGGATCCACCAAGTGGTGGGATGGGGCAAGAAATGAAGAAGCTCAAGTGGTGGCAACGAGCTTTGTTTTGCATGAACAATGATGTGCGCCAAACTCAATACAAGGATTATGTGGACCACAAGCACATCCACAAGAAGCAACGGGATTTGGATGCTCGGTTGAGGGTTGTGGAGAAGGGCAAGGGGGCTAGCACTCAAGAAGAGTACCAAGAGCAAGACAAGTCCGAGGACACCTTCTCCTTTGGCAAGTGGAATGAGGGCTCATCTTTTGATTGGAAGGAATTGGCCGAAGTTACCTCCAAGGGCAAGGAAGCCAATGAAGAAGAAGATGAGGAAGCAGATGGAGACAAAGATGAAGAAGATGATGATGATGGAGATGACGATGGAGATGAAGATGAGGAAGATGAGGACTTTGACGCCTTTGAGGATTGATCTTGTGGTGTTTTCTCCCTTTTTGGCGTCTTGATGCCAAAGGGGGAGAAGTCCTATTTGCATGTGTTTCCATTTGGATTTGAGTTGGTTTCCATTTGGATTTGGTCGGGTCACAAGCTCTTATCGTTTGCTTGCTTGTGTCCCATTGTTGAACTCTAGTTTGGATTATCTACTACTATGTGTTGAACTATGTGCTATTATATGTGTAGTAGACTTATTTACGTTTATCTTTGTTGATCCTACTTGCTATATTCTTGTCATATTTTATATGCTTGTTAATTATGTGCTATATAATGATCATATATTATGTGCACATATGGATCACTTTATAAAATCTAGGGGGAGTTCTTCTTGTTTATGTGCCTTTGTATTCAAATACAAAATTTAAAATAGGGCACATAGCAAGGGGGAGCTCCGTCTATATTTTATATCGTTTGAACATGCAAAATTATGTATTGTCATCAAACACTAAAAAGGGGGAGATTGAAAGAGCATTTCCCACCTATTTGATTTTGGCGTTTGTTAACAATACATTATCTATTAATGTGGTGATTATTCTTTGCAGGATTTTTTTATATTCTTGCACAAGATATTGGGTTTCCTATATTATAATTGATAATAATCATTGCTCAAAGGAAATTCAAGAGGTGATGGTTTTTATAAGCTCGGGAAGATGATTATTTTGTATTTTGGCTGAGAAGGCCAGATATAGCCGGACCCCAGGCCGGCTTTAGCCGGACTGCCCAGATTTTGGGGTGAAAACCCCTCTGTCGCAAACCGGCTATTTGTCCGGCTATTTCCAGCCAGGGGCGGATTTTTTAGGCCGGCTATAGCCGGTATGGAGGCCGGCTTTAGCCGGTGTGGCCGGCTATAGCCGGACTTAACTCCGGCTTTAGCCGGACTTTCCTGGCAGCCAACGGTCAGATTTTTTGGGGGGGGGGTATAAATACCCCCTCCTTCTTCCCCAATGAGCTGCTCATCCCAAGCTTGAAAAACACCATTTTGGAGCCACAAAATTCACAAGATCTCCCCCCTCAACCCACCAAAGCTCTTGATCTTTGGAGAATCGAAGGAGGAGGCCTTGATCTACATCCTCACCGAAGCGATTTACTTTCCCCTCTCATTTGCTTGAGGGCCCTTGTGTCTTGGGTTCCCTTGTGTCCCTAGACCTTGATTTGTGTATTTGATATCTTGCTACTTGTTGTTTGACAGCATTGTGTTGTGCTTGGGAGCCTCCAATTCGGTTGTGGATGCGTGCCCCAAGATTGTAAAGGTCGGAAGCTTGCACCGGATATTAGGGTGAGCCTTTGTGGCATTGGTTAGGCCTTTGTGGCAACCACACCTCTCCAACATAGACGTATTTCCCCTAAAAAGGAAGGAACTACGGGAATTACATCCGTGTCTCCGTGTGCTCCACTCTCGATTACCTCTATCCTTTATTGCCTTTATATATTGTATCTTGCTTAGCTTGCTAGTTGTCATATAGTTAAATTCACCCTAGTTGCATATCTAGAGAATTTACCTTTTGTGTCAAGCCTAAATTGAAAAAGAATTAAAATTTGAGTAGCACCTATTCACCCCCCCCCTCTAGGTGCCCTTACGATCCGTTCAACTTGGACTGCCAAACCTCGAGCGCTTTGGTCGGGCCCTGCGTCTGAGATGGCCTTGGCTTCAATGGACTGACCTAGACAGGCCTTGGGTGGGATCCCAGCTTCCGTGCAACAAGAAAGATATGGCACTCTTTCGTGCATCTACTACCATTACCCTCGGCGACGGAAATAAGGCCCTTTTCTGGCAAGACAACTGGTCTGGCAAGGGAAGACTCCGCGACATTGCCCCTGATCTATACAAAATTGCCTCCCGGAAGAAAAGGTTGGTCGCTAAGGAAATTCATAATGACAATTGGATCACGTCTGTCTCCCGCCTAAACTCCGTGGAACAGCTTCGGGATTTCACCTTGGTTGCCTCCATCCTTGCTGAGGTCACCCTTGGCCCCCTGCAACCCGACTCCATCTCCTGGCTCTGGACGACTCATGGCTGCTAGTATGCTAAGTCCGTCTATAAGGCTCAGTTCATAGGAAGTTTCTCCCGGTTCCCAACGTCAAAAATCTGGAAGGCCTATGCAGAACCCAAGTGCACCATGTTCTCATGGCTTGTCCTTCATGGCAAGATTTTAACTGCGGACAGGCTTGCAGTCAGGGGATGGCCTCATGATCCCACTTTCCACCTTTGCCTTCGTGCCCTAGAGACTGCATGCCACTTTTGCAAGGACTGTCCGTTCACCTCCCAAGTCTGGAACCTTGTGCATGCTTGGTCCCTAGATGTCTGCCCGCAGGCCCTTAACCCCGGAATCCACCCATCCATGAATGACTGGTGGGACTGCCCTCAATGAGGAAAATGAGGCCTACATGCCTCAATGGAGGGGCTCCATGAAGGGGCGAGCGGCCAATCTGGACCGTAACCGGGAGAACGGCCACGTGGAGCTCTACGTCGACTACTTCCACCCGGAAACGGCGTTGTACCAAAACTATTTTTGACGCCGTTTTCGGATGTCAAGGAAGTTATTTGGGCGAATTATTGAAGGTGTTCGCCTCCACGATCCATATTTCAGATGCAAGCCGGATGCCACAGGTAAACTTGTCTTCTCTTCATATCAGAAATGCCCGGCCGCTATACGAATGCTTTCTTATGGAGTAGCCAGAGATCTTGTTGATGAGTACATGTGCATGAGCGAGTCTACATGCATTGAGGCCATGTACATTTTTTGTCGAGCTATCATTTCGGTCTTCGGCGAAGTATTTGCGAGACGGCTGTTGTCCATCAACAAGAAGAGGGGGTTTCCCGGTATGCTTGGAAGCATAGATTGTATGCATTGGGAGTGGAAGAACTGCCATTTTGCATGGCATGGGCAGTGTTCAGGTCACGCTGAGGGCTGCACGGTCATACTTGAGGCCGTTGCTAGCCAAAATCTATGGATTTGGCATTCCTTTTTCGGAATAGCAGGGTCTCATAATGATATCAACGTCCTCCAGTGATCCCTGTATTTTCTAGGCTTGCGGAAGGCAATGCCTCATCGGTGAGCTATGATATTATGTGCCATACATACACAAAGGGTTATTACTTAGTTGATGGTATCTATCCGGAGTGGCATGTTTTTGTGAAGACACATCTTAATCCCACTGAGGAGAAATATAGTCGGTTTGCGAAAGAACAAGAGGCTTGTCAGAAAGATGTGGAGCGAGCATTTGGTGTTCTTCAGTCTCGTTCGTCACCCAGCTAAGCAATGGAGTGTTCAGCAGATGTGGGAGGTCATGACTGCTTGTGTGATCATACACAACATGATCGTTGAGGAGGAGCGTGATGATAGTGTCTATGATCAGGGGTGGGATTTTCAGGGTAAGTTGGTTGCTGCAAACCCTATACCGGCTTTTTCCAAGAATTTCTCCATACACACATCATGAGATTCAAGATTGGGCAACCCACCTCGTCCTCCATGAAGATTTGGTGAATCATATTTGGATTCATGCGGGAAACAACCCCTTGACCAACCCTCGAAACAACCCAGTTTGAATTTTTTTAGATTTTAATTAATTATATTGTAAAACATTTGAATTACTTGTTTGCAAACTATTTGTAATGTATCTTGCAGTATTTTAAGATTTTATTGTAATCTATTTTTATTCGTAAACTATAAATAAAAGGAGAGAAAACTGATCACTGTTAAGTCGCTCGTCTGGCTTTTAGACTTTTAGCACCGTACGTACAGGAAAAGGCACTTCACCAAATACACTAAAAGTCAAGGAACAGCTAGCTGGAAGTATCACGCGGCCAACCGGGCCAGGGCCTCGCCGGCATGCTCCCTTGTAGACTGCCGAAGCCGCCGGTAGTCGTCGTAGCCGAAAGTCCTGAACCGGCGCCGCCGCTCGGCGGTCACGAACGCGTCCGGCGCGCGCACGCAGTCGTCCTTGGGCGCGAGCATGAAGAGCGCGATGGAGACGCGCGGCACCGCCGCCACGCACTGCACGCGGTGCCTCACGTTGTGAAGCGCCCCGTTGCTCCACGCCTACACCAAACACGACGGGATCGATCAAACGCAGAAGCGAGAAGGAGCAAATCCGGTGGTGCTGTCGTACAGTACTGTACCGTGGCGACGTCTCCAAGGTTGACGAGGAAGGTGCCCGGGAGGGGATCCACGGCCGCGAACTCGCCGGTGTCCGGGTCCGCCACCTCGAGCCCGCCGACGCAGTCGTCCTCGTGGAGCACCGTCAGGAAGCCGGAGTCGGTGTGGACCTGCACGCCGGCCTTCCCCACGGTGTCCGGCGTGTAGTTGTACCTGTTGATGCGGAACTGGCACGGCCAGTCCCGGAACGAGCCCTCCGCCTCCTCCAGCCCGAGGCTCGCGCCCAGCTTCGCCGCGACGTCCACGATCAGCTCGTGCGTCTTCTCGGCGTATCTCCGAACCGTCTCCCTGCACACGGAGCTCATGAATCTCGTAACGGTTGACAGCAAGAAATCAAGCTAATCATTTGTGGTTACACGTGTTCCACACACCTGATGTGCGGCGGCGCGTCGAGGGAAGCGCAGAAGGCGTCGACGGCGGCGGGGGACGCGGCGTCGTAGAGGCCGAACGCCTCGTACAGCGGGTTGATGTCGCTCGGCGCGACGTAGCCGCTGCCGGAGATAACGTCGGCGTTGCGGCGCTTGGCGTCGTCGGGGAGGTCGAACAGGGCGCGCACGGCGGCCTTCATGTCGACCTGGAGCGCGCGCGGCACGCCGTGGCCGGTCACGCGGAAGCAGCCCAGGCGCCGGGCCGCGTCCCGCAGCCGCGCGGCCTCCGCCGGCGACGCGAGCCGCAGGTCGATGATCGGGATCTCTGGCATCTTCGCTGCTGCTGCCTTGAATCGTCTGGCGCGTCCGGGTTTTATGCACGGGATTTGCGCTTGTACGCCATGGCGAGGACAGTCGACAGTGTAGTGACTTGCCGCTGGGTTGGTCGGGGAGCGAAAGCAACGGAGATTTTGAGGAGAACTTGGGCACGCACATTATATCGGCACATGGCGTATATCTTGAAGGTACGATGTCCCTTCTTTGTCTTCGCAACGGACAAAGCGAACGATAACACCATGACGGAGACACCACGTGTCGGGGGATGACCCCTGGTAGGGTCAAGAGGCTAGAAAGATACAAGAGCTATGATTGGCTTTATGCCGATTGATCAAGAAAGGGTCTGGCCGGGATATAAGGGCATAGGCTGGGCCGGGGTATATGCGTATCCCGGCTGATACTTGGATATGGCGGATTAACCGGAATACTGACTGAGGAGTGCCGGCATATACTCAGATATGCCGGTCTATCTATTTTGATGTGTTGTGCAGGAATAGGGAGGCCGGATTACCCGACTCTCATGGGTCGTTGGTACGGCATATGTGTCCAGGGTATGGCCAACGGTCGTATCAGGGATACAGAAGTCAGCTAAGATGTCGTGTCCCTACAATCAAGGAAGAAAACATCCAGACATGGTAGGAGAGTGTTGTGGCAGGGTACACAGTGGTGGTCTACCTACCCTCACTGTGTACAAGTACAGAGCTTATCTCACTAAGGTAAGGTCACAGTTCAAGAGGTACAAGGTACAGGGATATGAAGTCCCATCGGGAGCAATCAGGGAGGAAGTCAAGGGTCGTTGCCTTCGTCAGCAAGTCCTATTTGGAGTGTAGCCCGTGTCTTCTGGTCTCTTATGACCGTTGTAACCCTGGCCACCACTATATAAGGTGGCATAGGGAGCCCTAGCAAAGGTTTGGTCACTCTGTGTTCCTACACTTAGTAGTTCATCTTCCTCCTCTAGCAGAGAGCTTGGAAGCACCATTGTTGTGTACTCCATCGATCCAAATATACAACCAAGTAGAGCAGGAGTAGGGGTGTTATCTCCTTACGAGAGCCCCGAACCTGGGTAGATCTGTGTTCCTTTCTGTCGTGCTCTTTAGCTCGTTCCCCTCTCCCGAATCCTCCAGCATCTAGTTCGGCCCCCCATTTAAGCCATCCTATGGCATATGTTGTTTCACCACGACGACATTTGGCGCCCACCGTGGGGCTGATCGATATGCTGGGCGGAGTGTTTATTCGGACGGGGTCTGTGATAGCAGCTTTAGGAGTGCGCGTGGTCTCTGGCCTCGTCCAGAGGCTAGGCTCGCTCAGCTTCGTCAGCGACAACGCCGGATGTCTCGGCGGCCGGCCGTTCCCCAGGGATGGCCGGATCATGTCTTTCGGTTCCCACGAGGTGTACGTGGGGACTGAGAGAGTTTGCAGGGAAAAGGTGCTGGTGGCGTCGGATCCTCCGTCACATCGGTTGGCTCACGCTGGGCGTAGCGCTCGCTCAGTAGAGTCGGCCGAGGTGATGATGGCCGGCACATCAGTGCCGCCGGCAGAAAATGCCGGCAAAGCAGCAGCAGCGGCCGGAGCTTCTCCCCCGGAGCCGCCGAAGGTCAAGAGGTCGGCGCGTCCTCCGTTGGAGCGTGCGGAGAACCTGGCCGGCACTTCCGGCGTGCCGGCTAGGGGCGAGGTGCTTCTTCCCATCATTGATCGGCTTCTTGAGCCGGTGCGATCCGGCGATGATCCGGAGCAAGCAAGGGAGGTCCTGGAGGGATCTTGTCAGGCCCTCGTCGACGAGGCCCTGGCCATGAACCAGGAGCGCGAACGGTTCAACCGGCAACTCCGTGAGTATGAGGCAGCCCATGGTTTTACTCATGTAGTAACCCGGCCTAGCCGGATAGAAGAGGTTAGAGCTAGAGGCAGAGATCTTAACACTGAGATAGGAAAAGATGCTAGAGATAAGAGTCATACTGCAACTAGTTCTATACCTAAGGTGATATATAGCTCACCAGTAAAAAACCTTAGGGCTGCGGCCGAGGTAGCTAAGGATTTACCTTGTTTATCCGACGAAGCACTGCGCGAGCAGCAAGCCCGGCTTAACCAACTTTTGTCTGAAGCTACCAAGCAGCAGGAGGCCTTTAAGAGGGCAAACCCAGGGGCCGGGGCATCCCAGTACGTTGTGTCGGCGGGAGGTGCCGGCGCGAGGTCGAGGGGCCAAGCCTCGTCCCCGCATCCCAGCGCCCGGCGTGCCGGAAGTGTGACCTCTGGCCGCCGGGACAAGCAGATCCAGGTGTACGATCCGGCGGTTGCCGGCAAGCAAGCGATGGTGGAGAAGAATGCCGGCCAAGTCGACAAGTATGTCGGCAACAAGAAGCCCGGCCAGAGTGTGCCGGCCGGGCACGGAGCAGGGGCGGCCGGTGGTGGCCGGAGTAACAATGCAGCCCGGCGTCAGCAGCAGGGCGCCGGAGGAGCTGCACAGCAGCAAGGTGCAGGTCAACCGGGACATCGAGAGGATGATGGGAATTCCGCCCTAGCCAGGGCGGGATATCAGCAGCAAGACCAGCAAGGCCGGCAAACTGATCAGTGCCAGCCGGAGCAGCAGCAGGAGATGATTGCAGGTCCAATTGCATCCCGGCTTGGACCTCGGTCCTTGGCGGCAAATGATGCACGCTTCAAGCTGGACAAGATTCACCAGTCAGAGATGGTGGAGAGGCAAGGAGCTCCGGGTTCCAGGTGCTTTGGACCCCGGATTATGGGCGAGCCGGTGCCTTACTTCTTCCAGCTCGCGCGTGGCGCGAGGACATATAATGGCAGTACGAAGCCGGAAGATTGGTTGGAGGATTACTCCACAGCGGTGAACATCGCCGGAGGAAACCTCAGATGGGCGGTACGATATGTGTCGCAGATGCTAGAAGGTCCTGCCAGGATATGGCTGAACAATTTGCCGGCCGGGAGTATCAACGGCTGGATTGATTTCGAAGAGCAGTTTGTGTCAAACTTCACCAGTACATACAAGAGGCCCAACCGTCCCCAGCAGCTGGCTAACTGCCGGCAGGGAGTGAATGAGACCGACCGTGACTACCTGACCAGGTGGTGCACGTTGCGCAATTCCTGCGAAGGAGTTAATGAGCAGCAGGCCATCATGTGGTTCGCTCATGGGTGCCGGCATGGCACCATGTTGTGGCAAAAGCTGCAGAGGGAAATGCCGGCCACGTTGGCCGAAACAATCAAGATCGCTGATAGTTATGCTCTGGGAGATCCCATGCAGCCCAGTCTCGATTCACAAGGACAGGGGCAGACCCAGGGAAACACCAACAGCGCCGGGAGACCAGGGCAATACTATCGCACTGATAACCGGAACAAGAGAAGAGATGAAAGGCCGGATCACCGGTATGGGGCAGCACAAGTAGCAGCGGTGGAGGAAGAGCAAGAGGGCGCCGGCAGTAGCCAGCGTCCGAGATATGAGGGCTATCAGCAGCCTCAGCAGCAACAACCGCAGCAGCAAGCGCAGCCCTTCCAGAAGAAGAATGTCTGGGTCAACAAGAATGCCGGCGGAGCCGTAGGCCAGAAGAAGCAGTGGCCAAAGTATACAGTGGGATTGGCCATGGACAAGCCTTGTGTGTTTCACACATTCCAGCCGGGTAAGCCGGCAAATCATTTGACAAGAAATTGTTCATGGTTGGACGACATATTAGCAGGTCGTGCGGGTCCCTGGGGACCGGCTAGACTATCTGTCCCGGCAGCTCCATCGCCGTTGACAGGTGCAAATACAGTTGCAGTCCCGCCTAGGCCGGTTAATCCCGGGAACCAGAGCAACGCCGGAAATGTCGGCGTAAATCAAATAGACCAGAGCTATAATCCGGAATATAATGCCGGAGGCCCAGGAGCTGGCCGGAATGAGTACAAGGAGTACGATCAGAGCTACATGGTCTTTGAGACCGAGAGAACAGACAAGCAGAGCTTGTACCGGCGGAGTTTGGAGGTAAACGCCGTTATGTCGGCTGTTCCAAAGATGATGCATTGGTCTGACCAGGCCATTGGCTGGGACAGGGCAGATCATCCCAGGATCATGCCAAACCCCGGCGGGTATGCGCTAGTAATGGATCCGACATTTGTCGGGCCGGCTAATAACGTGAGGTTCAGCAAGGTCCTCATTGACAATGGTAGCAGCATCAACATCATGTACCGAGATACGATGCAGAAGCTGGGAATCAAGGAGAATATACTGGAGCCAAGCAAGACCACGTTCCACGGCATTGTGCCGGGAATTTCATGTGCGCCGATGGGCAAGATCCGGATGGATGTCATGTTTGGCAGCCGGGATAACTGCAGGGTGGAGAACCTCATGTTCGAGGTGGTTGATCTGGAGAGTCCCTACCATGCTTTGCTGGGAAGGCCGGCATTGGCAAAGTTCATGGCCTCTATGCATGTTGCATACCTGAAGATGAAAATGCCGGGGCCCGGAGGGGCAATTACCATCATTGGTGATTACAAGCGTTCGATGGCATGTGCTACAGCCGGGTCTAACCTGGCCGAGACTCTGATCATTGCAGAGGAAAGGAAGAGGCTCAAGCGAGCAGTAGAGATTGCTGAGACGGTCGTGGCCGGCAAATCTATGCCGGGCATGACGAATCCCGGCAGCAGCGCTTCTTTTCAAGTAGGCAAGGAGGTCAAAAAGGTGCCTCTGGATGAAGCTTTCCCGGAGCGCCATGCCCTGGTTGGGGCAAGTTTGGATCCCAAATAGGAAAGCGGGCTCATCAGCTTCCTCCGTGAGAATCGGGATATCTTTGCATGGTCTACTTCAGACTTGCAAGGTGTGCCGAGGGAGCTGGCTGAGCACGCGTTGCATGTGAGACCGGATGCTAAGCCGGTGAAGCAGCCGCTCCGGCGGAATGCCGGCGATAGAAGGAAAGCCATTTGGGACGAAGTGGCCAGGCTCTTAGCCTCTGGCTTTATCAAAGAAGTGCTTCATCCGGATTGGGTGTCTAACCCGGTTTTGGTGGAAAAGAAGAAGGATGAGCCCGCCATAGTGAAAGTATGGCGGATGTGTGTTGATTACACCAACTTGAATAAGGCATGTCCTAAAGATCCATTCCCGCTCCCTCGGATCGATCAAGTGATTGATTCCACAGCTGGATGCGAACTGTTATCATTTGTAGATGCCTATTCTGGTTTCCACCAGATCCCTTTGTATGAGCCGGATCAAATAAAGACATCCTTTATTACCCCGTACGGGGCTTATTGCTATCTCACTATGCCGTTCGGTTTAAGAAATGCCGGCGCAACTTACCAAAGGTGTATGCAAAAATGTTTGCACGATCAGATAGATAAAAATGATGTGTCGGTCGAAATGATGGAGATAGATCAGGCAGTGTTCACTGTCAGGGAAGTGCCCTCATGGGCACGTCCTATTATGAATTTCTTGGTGGATGGTCAAGTGCCGGCGGATGAAGCCGAGGCACGCCGGATTGCAAGGAGATCCAAAGGGTATACCATCATAAACAAAGAAATATACAAGAGAAGTGTCACCGGAGTATTGCAGAGATGTGTCGAATATGCAGAAGGTCTGGAGATGCTCCGGGAAATTCATCAGGGGGAGTGTGGTCACCATGCTTCGTCCAGGGCATTGGTGGCAAAGGTATTCCGGCATGGGTTCTATTGGCCGACGGCACTGCAAGAGGCAGAAGATTTGGTCCGGAAATGCAATGGGTGTCAAAGGTATGCCCACCAGATTCATCAGCCGGCGTCTACCTTGAAAACTATCCCAATAACCTGGCCCTTTGCTGTTTGGGGCCTGGATATGGTCGGGGCTTTTAAGCCGGCCAGAGGAAAGATGACCCATATCCTGGTCATGGTGGACAAGTTCACCAAATGGATTGAAGTAAAGCCCATAAGCAAGTGTGATGGTCACACAGCAGTGAAATTCTTGAAAGATATAATCTTGAGATATGGTGTTCCCCATGGCATCATCACTGACAATGGGTCGAACTTTGCCCAAGGGCCATTTGCTAGATTTTGTGAGGAGGTGGGAATCCGGCTGGACACTGCGTCGGTCGCTCACCCTTGTACCAATGGCCAAGTAGAAAGGTCAAATGGTCTAGTGTTATCCGACATAAAACCCCGGCTGATAGAGCCGCTAGAGAAAACTCCGGGATGTTGGCTAGATGAGTTGCCGGCAGTGCTTTGGAGTTTGAGGACAACTCCAAATAGGTCAACAGGCTACACACCATTTTTCCTGGTGTATGGAGCAGAAGCTGTGCTTCCAACAGATGTAATACATGATGCACCAAGAGTAGTGCTATATACTGAGGAAGAGGCTAAAGAAGCCAGGGAAAATGATGTGGATCTGCTAGAGGAAGCAAGAGAAATAACTCTGTCAAGAACAACAGTATATCAGCAGAACCTCAGACGCTATCATGCGCAGAAGGTAAATCCAAGGAGATTTCAAGAGGGAGATCTAGTACTCCGGCTAAAGCAAGGAACAGAAGGCCGGCATAAGTTAACTCCTCCATGGGAGGGGCCATTCATTGTGAGCAGAGCTCTGCACAATGATGCCTACTATCTTATAGATGCGCAGGACCCCAAGAAGGATAAGGCGGACAGGTCCGGAGAAGAAACCAAGAGGCCATGGAACATAGCTCTACTCCGCCCCTTTTACTCCTGAACAACACAATGTATGTATTTCCATATTTTGCTTTGTGTGCCGGCGCGTTATGCCGGCACAAGACTAATGAATGAAATGCCGGCATCCCGAAGAAGCCGGGTCACTGCCTCCGAGATATATTTGTTGTTTATTTTACAGTTCTTTGTTATATGCCGGCTGGCTTGATTCGAATGTTTCCTATGTCGGCCTAGTAATGTGTCGGCACCAAAGGCCACTCTTCGACTTAGCTGCTGTCCGAAACCCGGCTTTATGGCTAGCAAGAGTAGATGCCGGAGATTGTCTACACATGGAAAACGGCTAAGGAAGTGTAAAGCAAGCGAACCGACATTTTTGTTAAAGCTAAAGTTAAAATTTGAAGTGTCGGATGATTTGAAGTCTAAGTTCCAAAGTTAAAGTACTGTATGTTCAATGAAGCAACCTTGAGACTCATACGTCGAAAGCCAAAAAAGGTAGACAAGTAGCCAAGGTTGTGAAGTTGGGGAAACAGGAAAACAAACTCGGTGACTTAGCCAAAGATGATCCGGCGTTAATAACAAGCAAACCGAGATAAAACTTGTTCAGGTAGCAAACCAAAGGGAATTAAACGTGTATATTACATCTGCACCCGGCATACCGGGGATCTCATAAAGCTTAAAGTTTTTGGGCTGCAAAGTCAAAGAGCAGGGGCAGAAGCAGAGCCGCCGGCTGGTGGAGCTGTAGCAGTGGAAGTGTCGGCTTCAGGTGTGCCGGACCCAGCAGATGGAATGGAGCCATCACCTCCGCCCCGGACAGATCCCTGTCCCGGGGCATCAGTGTCGGCTTCCTCAACTTCCTCTTCATCCTGGCTGGAGTCGGAGCCCTCGGCATCGGCAGATGCCCCGGCGTCATCCTTCTTCTCCGGCTCACGGATGTCCCGGACGAAGGCGTCGGTGTCGGCATAGTCCACATAGTTGTGGGCGAACTCCCGCTGCAGGCAGATGTGTTCCGGATCCGTGGTCCAGATGGATCCCTCGCGCACAGTGCGCAAAGTCTCCAAGTCAGCCTTTTCATACCAGGACAAGAAGTAGCTGAGGGCTTCGTCGGCTCCAACCCGCGCGCCGGAATCTCGCCATTCCCGGAGGCGAACCTTGGCGAGCTGCAAGTCGTTGCCGAGGTCGACAGGATCAGTGGGCGTCCTTTGTCCCGGCCAGAGGGCAGAGAATGCCTCCTGGGCGCCATAAAAGAGCTCTTCGGTGTAGAGCGTCATGGCGTTCTTCCGGGATTGCAGAGCCAGCAGCTGCTCCGACATGTCCCAGTTGGCCGAGTCAACCGGAACACCCCGGTTCTCTCGGTCCAACTGCAGAGCCCTCTCAACGTCTTCGACGGAAGCGGGGAACATGTCTGAGAAAAATAGATGATGTTAGCAAAAGGAGAATATGTCGGCATAGAGGGTATGTCGGAAGAGAACATGATGTGTAGGGCAGGATAAGGAAAAGGGATTTGAAGCTTACTGGCAAGGTCGGCATTAAGCTGGGCAACTGTGACCTCCCATTTGGTCGCCTGCTCCTTCAGGCTGGACAATTCGGCATGGGCAGTGGAGGCATCAGTCTCGGAAGCAACGAGCAGGTCCTGGGTTTTCTTCAGTTGGCCTTCCCTCTGTTCCTTCTCGTCCAGAAGCTCGGTGATCCGGCCCTTCAGCTGCTCTATCTCGGCCTTGTGAGCAGTGTCCCGGTCGTCCAGTTGCTTGGCCACATCCACTGAGGACATACAGTCCTGGTGGCGTGCTTCCAGCCCAGCCTTCTCATTTGCAAAATATTGAAGTTAAAAGGATTTGAAGAAAGAAAACAGAGACAAAGATTAAAGGATTTGAAGTACAGAATGTTTGGTTGAAGATTAGCAGAATCCGGCATACCTGTCAGCTCCTTCACTCTCTTGACAAGCTCGGTGACTTGGGCTTCGGCACCAGCTGCGGAATGACGGAAAAAGGTTATGTGTCGGCATATTAAGGTGTGCCGGCAAAGAGGAGGAAGGGTCTCCGGCATATAGCGGTATATCGGCGAGGATTACCTTTCTTGGACAGCTCCAGCTGAAGCTTGCTATGCTCGTCGGATAACTTCCGATGCTCGCATACCAAGTCATGAAACAGGTCGGCCCGGGTGTTGTTCATGCGCTGCAAAAGTGCCGGGATTTAAAATGTCAGCAGAGAAATTTGGCATGTTAATTAAGTTGAAGATTCTATCAAGTGATCATTCTTTTGAAGACCCGGCACAGGTGCTGCGCACCTATCCCGGCTCTCGGTGACTAGGATTTGAAGCTCGAGACGAGCTTATATCTCGGTCAAGAGGATTTGAAAAATAATTGAGATGGGAAATTGTTAGAGACCCGGCACAGGTGAGTGCTCACCTATCCCGGCTCTCGGTGACTAGGATTTGAAGCTCAGATTGAGCTCATGTGTCGGCAGATAATTCAAAAGAAGCTAACTAAAAGACTATGAGAAAATCCTGGATGTCCGTATCCCGGACAGCCGACATTTTCGGGGACTGGGGATATGTGTATAAGTAGAAAGGACTTACGTTGGTGGCATCGGCCAATCGGTGAAGTCTCTGCTGGAGGCTGAGCAGCTCGCAGGCGATCGGTAGGGGTTTCGCGGCCAGAATATCTGCTGGATTGCCAGTAGCCGCGGCTTCGGCCATCTTCTTGCTCCTGGAATCCGCTGTGTCCATGTCGCCAGCATCGTTCCACCTGGCACAGTGCTCCCTGAGAGAGCCGAGGCTTTGGTCACTCTTCGTCTCCAGGGGGACGCGGCCCTCAAGTTCCGGCGTGTCGAAGAAGTTGCGCCGGTAGCCAGGCCGGGTCGCTGCCCTGCCAAGGTGTAGGGCCAGGGCAGAGCTGGTCCGGGACGCTGCTTTAGGAGGAGCAGTGGCGGCAGATGGTGTGCCGGACTTGGTCTTCTGGACCTTGAGGGTGCCGGACCAGACCGGGGCAGAGGTCTTGTCCGGGACCGAGGTCTTGGCCGGTGCAGGAGTCTTTTCAGCAGAAGGAGTCTTGGGCGCGGGCTGTTCCGGCGCGGCCGGTGCAGCTTGGCCAGCGGGGGCAGGTTCCGGAATGGTCCGGACTTCCGGCACAGCAGGGCCTTTCCCTTTGTCGTCTATGCCGGCGCTCTTGTTGCTTGCGCCGACATCTTCGGTTGTGCCGGCGTCGCTGGTGGGCGCGCCGGAGTCTGGAGTATCTTGGTGGGCCCCTATGTCCATATGGACATCAGAGGCCGAAGGTTCCTGTTGAGCCCCCGAGCCCATGTGGACGTCGGGGGCAGAGATATCTTGTTCCGGTGGAGGATCGTCCTTCGCCGGGGAGGTAGTCTTGTTGGGCGCAGGCGAAGATGCCGGCGCCAGGGAGGTCGTATGACTGGCTGACGGTATGTCGGAGGTAGCAGGGGCCGCGGGCTTAGTAACCTTCGGGCCGCCACTCGAGCCAGAAGCTTGTTCTGGCGCAAGAGGAGCTCTGAAAGAGAAAAACACCAAGTCAATAATACAAGCAAGAGATATGTCGGAGGAAATGCAAAGAAAAGAAAACTTACCCCGAGGCAACAGGCCTCTGTTTCTTCTGGATAGGCACGCCGACCTTCTGCCTCTTCGGCTTCTGAGGTGTGTCGGGCTGGGGCTTCACCCCTCGCTTCCGGCCGGCACGTCCGCCGGTGGAAGGAGGTCCCTGGTTCAGAGGGGCGGCATCGACAACCATGTCGTCCGGGATAGCTGAGGACGGCATTGGAAACTCGTAAGCAATAGGTGTTTCTGGAAAGGCATATGCAAGTGGCATCGGGTCATAGTACAGCAGGATCTCCTCGTCAGAATCAATCTCACTCTGGTCTTGAGTATAATGCCGGGATGAAGAGGCCTTACCCGCAGCAGCTGCAGCACGGGTGTTCCGGGGTAACTTGTCCCAGTGATCCGGATCTTCAACATCCGCAATAGTGCGGTCCGCCGCGATCTTGATCCGGGAGTTCTCCATGGCTTGGAAGCTGAATTTCTGTATAAAAGCAAGTCAAATGATCAAACAAGGGAATATGGCGGCAAGTAGCAGTATCTCGGGCCAAGCAGGATATGTGTCGGTAAATAGACATGTGTCGGCTTAAGTATCTATATGCCGGACCTAGAGTTTATATATCGGACAAGAGGGTTTACCGTTGGGGCGGGCCTATCCCGGCTGTATGGTTCAAGTCCCCAGGCAAAGGTGGCCTGGGAGGACTTGCAGACGTCCTTGATCCGCCGCAGAATGTCGGCCGGAGTCAGCTCATGTGTGGAATGCCGGGTGGGGTCCATGGGCCCGCTCATCTGGCAGATCTTGTGTGACCGGCGCTGCAAAGGAGAGACGCGCCGGCTGATATAGCATGCCACCAAGTCTTGAGGTGTAAGGCCGGCATCCCGGAGCTCGCCCTTAACCCGGTGGAGAGCATTCACCGGCATCACCGAGTTCTTCGGATTATAGGTCCAATTCTTCATAGCCAAAGGTGGCTCGTCCACAAATGGCGGCAGGTTGAGCAGATCCACGTCGGTGGTGTTCTTGACGTAGAAGAAGCTTTTCTGCCACTTCTTGCAAGATTCGAGGAGTTCCACCTTGGGGAAGTCCGAGCCCTTCCGGGACATGATGGTGGCTGCGCCGCAAAGGGTCATGGGGCGGTCCTTTTTTTCCTGGGCCGTCTCCGGCGGGTCATCCTTGCTCCGAGGCGGCTCCTGGACGACTTGCTTCCGCAGTTGGAAGTATTTCGCCCAGCCTTGGGTAAGGGGCTCGATGCCGGCATAGCCTTCGCAAAAGGCAGCGAAGGCGGAGAGGATCATCACGGCATTGGCCGGGATATGATGAGGTTGTAGATCATAGGTGTTGAGGAAGTCCCGGAAGAAGTCCGATGCCGGCAGGCCGAAGCCCCGCTCGAAGTGGGCGATGAAGACGATACGTTCGCCGGGTTCAGGTGCCGGCACAGTTTCTCCCGCCGGCAGCCGGCATGCTACGCCCTCCGGGACTCTCCTGGTGGAGGTGACCCAGGATATGTTGGCCGGGGTGACCTCCGACCCCTCCCAGCTGGAGCGTCCTTGGATCTGGGCCGAGTTATCTTCCTCGGAGGCCGAGGTACCTGTCATGCTCGATGAAGCCATCGGGATGGCCGGTACAAGGCGTGAGAGCCAGAGTTCCGTGATGTTATTCCTATCAAGGCCGGAGAAAAGAGGGAGGTTAGTCTCTCCGGCATACCGCTCTCACCAATGTTAGCAGAAGTAAAAGATCTACCGAGCCAGTTAAAACAGGAAACAAATAAGGGTAAAACTTCTAAGGAAGAACACCTAAGAACGTTGTTAGCAATGCTAGTCGAATCCAAAGAATAACAAGCAGAGGAACGGCAGTAGATCTATGCAACTGTGGCTACCGATGCGAAGCTATAGAAAAGCATGAAAGAGAAGGAACAGAGGATGATCTCACCGGAGCTTGACCGACGGCAATGGAGCGGCGGCGAGCGTGCAGGAGAAGGTTCAATCTCCCAGCAATGTCGCGAAGGAGAGATGCGGCGGCGGCGGCGTCGTCGACTGAGATGTCGGGCGTCGTCGAAGCGTCGGCGTCGGTGGGGAGCAGGTCGACGGCGGCGGCGATGCTGTTCCTCTGTTCTTCGGTCCGGCGGGGAAGCGTAGGAGGCAGAGGAGCAAAGGAGGAGGACGATGGCGTGGGGTAAAAAGATAAGTTTACCCCCGCCGCCCTATTTATATGTCAGCCAGGCAAGGGTCGTGGGGAGGGTAGTGCTCCACTCCCTCGACCGTTTCTGCGGCGAGGCGCCACGTGGCGGCACGGAGTGGGGCGGCGGTTCCTGTAACCGAGCCACGACGCAATGATGGCAAGGAGTAACTACGCTATGAACCGTCACATCGTGTGACCGTTCAAGGTGGCAGGGCAGTTACAAGTTTCGATGCAAACTGTCAGGCGTGGCTTCTCGAGGAAGACTCGTCTATATGTCGGAATAACTGCCCGATGTATATGTTTCGTCCGGAATACCCTCGGGACCGGCCGGAATAACATTGGGAGAAGGAACAGTGGCCGGGATATGTGCGGATGTCCCGGCATATAATCCGATCGTCGGGATATACCGGAGAACCGGAGTATAATGAAAAGAAGATATGTTGAACATGTCAAGGCTCCACAGTTATGACTGGGGAACCTCGGCAGCTTCGGGGACTAGTTGAAAGGGCATTTCCCTAATAAATGTATTTTGGTGTTTGTTAACAACATTTGGTGAATTAACCATTCTATTTAAGTTCTGCAGATTTTCTAGGTTAATTCAGAATCTCGCGGAGGTTCACCCAAAAAGGGAAGAAAAGATCGAAGCCCGTAGTCCAGTAGTGGAGTTAGGGCTTAGTGGTCTTATAGGGTGCTTCGCGAAGGTGGAATTGGTGGAGAGGGGATCCTCGAAGTACTGCTATTGCTACTTCTAGGGCGGAGACTCCGGCCCTGGTGGCCGGAGACTCCGGCCTAGGAGTATCGCCCTAGCAATCCTCCCAGTTGGTCTAAGCAGAGACCTGCCCGGAGTTGGGCCGGAGACTTTTGTCTCTGGCCGGAGACTCCGGGTGGGGCGGAGACTCCGGTCCCAGTGGCCGGAGACTCCGGTCTCTCTGGCTGGGTTAGGGTTTGCTAAGGAGTTGGTCTATGCAGTGACCAGGCCGGAGTTGGGCCGGAGACTTCTGTCTCTGGCCGGAGACTCCGGCCCTGGAGTCACTTAGGGCGGAGACTCCGGCCCTCCTAGCCGGAGACTCCGGCCCTAGTCGACCAGCAACGGCTACATTTCGAGGAGGAGTATATAAAGCCTTCTTCTTCCTCAAGAGAAGGCTGTGGCTTCCACTCTCTCTCCACCATTGTTCCAAAGCTTCAAAGCTCAAGATCTCTCTCCCTAGCCAATAGAACTCAAAGCCCTTTTGGGATTTGAGGGAGAAGACCTAGATCTACACTTCCACCAAGGCGATTTGATTTCCCCCCTCTCTTTGTTGAGGGGCTTGTTACTTGTGTGATTCATCGGATTTATAGCCGGAAGAAGCCGTCCCCCAAGCTTGACTTTGTGTGTAAGAGCTTGGTGGGCCTATTGGGAGCCTCCAATTGAGTTGTGGAGCTTGCCCCAATACTTTGTGTAAAGGTGTCGTGCCGCCTTCAAGGGCATCGCTTAGTGGAGCGTGAACTCGCCTTTGTGGCTTGTTCACCGGAGAATAGGGTGAGCCTTTGTGGCGTTGGTGGCCTTTGTGGCACCACACCTCTCCAACGTAGACGTACTTCCCGTAACAAGGAAGGAACTACGGGAATACATCCTCGTGTCTTCGTGTCTCCATTGCGGTGACCTCTATCCTTTACTTGTGCCTTTACTTATATTGTTATTGCTAGCTTGCTTGTCACTCTAGGTAAATTCACTTAGTATCACATCTAGAGAATTTACCTTCTTGTCTAGCCCTAACTTGAAAAGAATTAAAATTATTGGGTAGCTCCTATTCACCCCCCCCCCCCTCTAGTCGCTCATACGATCCTTTCATTTGGTATCAGAGCGTGGTCTCTTATTCGGGCTTAACCGCCTAAGAGTTTGAGCAACTATGGAAGGGGATAAGGGTAATGAAACTCCTCCCGAAAGTACTCCTCCATCTATCTCTTCCTCTTCAATCTCACGTGAAGAGCATTTGGCGTCCTTGGACACAATGCAAACCACTATGAGATTGGAGATGAAGGCTATGTTTGAGGAATACTTTGGAAGAAAACCTTCCGGGCCCACCGACCCAAACACCACTCCTAGTGTGGAACTCTCCTTGGCTAAGGTGAAGCCACCTAACAATGGCTCCACCTCCGCCGAGAATAAAGGTGACTCTCCTAAGGAAAATGATGGTCCGGCAAAGGGTGCTAACATTCCACCCCCTAACACTTACTCTCCTCCGCCGGTCCATTATCCTATGCCACACATTAACAACATGGGATCTCCTCCTAAGCTTGATTCTCGCAATTTTATTAAATGGCAAGGACTAATGAAATCTCATATTTCTAGCTCTTCTACTCATTTGTGGAGGGTCATACAAAATGGCTTTGCACCTCATGATCCTCTCAATTTGACCGGAAGGGAAGAAGTTGATGAGCAACTCAATTCCACTGCCAAGCATCTCCTTCAACAGGCCGTACCGGATACTCATGCGGTACACATCAACAACTTGAACACCGCCAAGGAAGTATGGGACTATCTCACTATGCTCTTCATTGGGAATGAAAGTATTCGGTCCTCCAAGTTTGATGAGCTCAAAAGTGAAGAAAGGGATTTCATTATGCGTGATAATGAGACTCCCGATGAGATGTACCAAAGGATCTTGGCTCTTGCAACGGCCTTGACCGGGTTTGGGTGCAAAGACAATGGTGATGACTATATCAAGCGTATGTTCATCACCTCCATCAACCCAAGAGAACCAATGCGATCCGAGATAATCCGTTCAAGACCGGATTTTGGGAGTATGACCTCAAATGAAGTTATTTGTGAGTTCATCGCCTTGTCTATCTTGAAGAAGAACGCGGAAGAAACTAGAGCCCGTGTTCTTGCCGGACAAGGAGTTCACAATCTTGCTCTCAAGGCCAAGGTGGTGTCCAAGCAAGGAGAAGGAGTAGAAGAAATATATGAAGAAGAGTGTTGGTCTCCAGAAGATCTCAAGTTTGCACTTCATGAACACTTGGCTCTCAATGCAAATGCCTTTTGGGATGCCAACAAGCACAAGACAAAGGGATCCAAGTTCAAATCCTTTCCAAGAAAAGGTGGTGACTCTAAAGTGAGGCATTGCTACAATTGTGGAGGAATCAAGCACTTCATCGCCGAATGTCCTTATGAGAACAAGGAGGACAATGAGGGCCGGCTCGTCCCCAAGCGCCGGTCATCAAAGTTCTACCCATCCAAGAAACATGGGAACAAGGACAACAAGAAGAAAGGAGAAAGGGTATTGGTGGTTCATGAGGAGTATGACTCCGAGTCCGATGATGATGACTCCGTTGATGAAGAGAATGGAGAAGTGGCCGCCATTGCTATTGTCTCCACACCACCTACATCCCTCTTCAACTCACTAAATGAGAACGCCATCATCACCACTCACAAGTGTCTTATGGCTAAGGCCTCGGAGGTAACCTCATCACCTACTCCTTCATCATCTCATTCCAATACTACCTCTTTGGATGATGTGAGTAGTCTTAAGATTAAGAAAGAACTAGTTTCTTGTGATGATTTTCTTGCTAACATGAAGGGGCCAACCAAGATATATGTTGAGACACTAATGTGTGAACTTGGTGATGCCCATGACACCATCAAGGAGAAGGAAGAGTTGGAAAGATTAGCCGCCGATGATATTGGCTCTCTATCAATTGAGCTCGAAGAAGAGCAAAACTTGAGAGTCTCTTTAGAGGAGAAATTGTTGGGACTAGAAGAGTCTCATAATCTAATCTTGTCAAAACTCACTAAAGAACGTGACCATGCTCTCGCCATGGTCAAGTTGCTTAAAAAGGAGAAAGTTGAATTTGACGTTGGTCATAATGATCTTTGTGAGAAGTTTGAGAAGCTTGAAGAAGCTCACAAGGCTTTGGAGGGCAAATTCTCTCATCTCACCAAGATTCGTGAACAACTTCAAATTCAACTAACTATTGAACAATCTAAAGTCCCCCCAATGCAAGTTATTGAAGTTCCTTGTTCTTCTAACTCTATTTGTGATCATAGTGATATCATTGAGGAGAACAATAGGTTGAAGGCCGATCTTGCTAAGGGCCTTGCCACTTGCATTCAAGGAGAGAAGAATCTAAATGATCTCCTGAACAATCAAAGATTGTACAAGGGAAAGGAGGGCCTCGGTTTTGTTGCCAAGTCCTCAAAGAAAGGGGATCTTTGTTTGGTGGCCGAGTCCTCAAAGAAGAAGAAGAACAAGAAGAACAAGAAGAAGACAAAGCCTGCTGCTGCTCCTACTCCTCATGTCCCCTTTGATATTTGTTACACCGAGGAGGAGTGGGAGGAGCTGAATGGAAAGAAGAAAATCGAGGAGACCGGAGTCTCCGGGTCAAAGGCTCCGGAGTCTCCGGTTAGTTCATCTACCCCGGAGTCTCCGTCCCCAAAGACCGGAGTCTCCGGCCCTTCTCATAATAATTTTGCAGGAAAATATAATCCTCATTATGTTCTTCTTAGGGACTATTATGGTGATGTCTATGCTAAATATGTTGGTCCCTATAATGGTTTCATTGAATATGCTATTTGGGTACCTAAGATTCTTGTGACTAACAAAAGAGGACCCATTCAAAGATGGGGACCTAAAACCAAGAATTAATCTCTTGTAGGACATTGCTTCCGGAGGAGTAAAATGGATTATTGATAGTGGTGCCACAAGCCACATGACCGGAAGCAAAAATATTGTGGAAGATCTAAAGCCCAATACTTCAAATGTCACGGTCTCATATGGTGATAATTCATCCTCTAAGGTACTTGGTTTCGGTAAGGTGGTGATCACTCCGGACGTGTCCCTAGTGAATGTCATGCTTGTCGAAACCATTGGTTATAATCTACTTTCCGTTCATCAACTTGCTACTATGGGCTATGCCACATATTTTGATGTTGATATTGTGGTCGTCATGTGGAGTAAGTCTCTCAAGGTTGCCTTTGTTGGGTATGTCGAAAACGGCTTGTATGTGGTGGACTTTTCGGAGAAACCCACTACGGCCGCGATATGCCTAATTGCTAAGGCCGACGTGGGATGGCTTTGGCATCGCCGGTTAGCCCACGTCAATATGAGAGCTTTGCAAAATCTCTACACCGAAGGCCACATACTCGGACTAAAAGATGTTTCTTTTGCCAAAGATCGTGTTTGTAGGGCATGTATTGAAGGAAAGATGCATGAAACAAGTCATCCAAGCAAGACCATTATCTCTTCCAAGAGGTGCTTGGAGCTCCTTCACATGGATCTCTTTGGACCTCCCACTTATGCAAGTCTTGGTGGCAAGAAATATTGCTTGGTGATTGTTGATGACTACTCAAGATACACTTGGGTTTATTTCTTTGAGTTCAAAAGTGAGACCCAACAAACCGTCAAAGACTTTGCCACCGAAGTTGAGCGTCAATTCAATACCACCATATTGACTATAAGAAGTGACAATGGCACCGAGTTCAAGAACTACTCCTTAAATGAGTTTCTTAGTGATGCGGGTATCAAACATCAATATTCCGCTGCATATACCCCGCAACAAAATGGAGTTGCCGAGAGGAAAAACCGGACTCTTATGGATGCGGCAAGAACTATGTTGGCGGAGTTCAAGTCTCCATACAACTTTTGGGCCGAAGCTATCAATACCGCATGCCATGCCACCAACCGGCTCTATCTCCGCAAGAACTTGAACAAGACTCCATATGAAATTCTTACCGGGCAAAAGCCCAACATCAAGTACTTCCGGGTATTTGGTTGTAAGTGTTTCTATCTCAAGAAAGGTGTTCGTTTGTCAAAATTTGATTCTAAAGCATTAGAGGGTATCTTTGTTGGTTACTCCACGGACTCACACTCCTATAGGATCTATAGCAAGTCCACCGGGCATGTTATAGAGACTTGTAATGTGAGGTTCGATGAGGATAATGGTTCCTTTGTAGGACAAAGTTGTGTTCGTGATGTAGGTGACGAAATTCCTCCCCAAGCGATAAGAAGAATGGGTGTCGGATTCTTCCGGCCCATTGAGGGACACCTTTTGGCCAAAGGAGAAGGACAATGCTCTACACATGTGGAGCCTTCACCTGCTGAACACACACAGGACATTGACCAAAGACAAGCTGCACACCCTCAACCTCAAGATCATCCCACCGAGCAATCTTGCCCGGAGTCTCCGGCCCCTGTGGTCCGGACTCTCCGGCCTATACCGGAGTCTCCGGGTATGGATACCGGAGTCTCCGGGGGTGATCAAGCCTTTGATGAAGATCCTTCGGAATTCCGTGGCTATGGTCCACTTGATGATCAAGGCAATCCACTTAATGGTCAAGGCGAGGACCAGAACAGTGATCATGAAGATGATCAAGTAGTCTCTCAAGAATCTCCTCTTGAGGCTCGCACTCGCCGTGAGAAGAAGCTTGAGTCCATTCTACGACAAAGAAGCATATCCTTGGAAAATGTGGTTGGAAGTGTTCGTAAAGGTGTCTCCACTAGGAGGCAACTTTCTAACTTTTGCTCTCATCATGCTTTTGTCTCTTGTATAGAACCCAAGAAAGTTTATGAGGCGCTTGAGGATCCGGATTGGCTTGATGCCATGCATGATGAACTCAACAACTTCGAGCGCAACAATGTGTGGACTCTAGTAGAAAGGCCTAAAGATTGCCGTAATGTCATTGGGACCAAGTGGATCTTCAAGAACAAGCAAGATGCAAATGGCATAGTCATTCGTAATAAGGCAAGATTGGTGGCTCAAGGTTTCTCCCAAGTTGAGGGTATTGACTTTGGTGAAACTTTCGCTCCCGTTGCCCGTCTTGAATCCATTCGCATCTTACTTGCATATGCATCACATCATAACTTTAAACTTCAACAAATGGATGTCAAAAGTGCATTTCTCAACGGTCCCTTAAATGAATTGGTTTTTGTGAAGCAACCCCCGGGCTTCGAAAACCCTAAGTTTCCTAACCACGTTTACAAACTTGATAAGGCACTCTATGGCCTCAAACAAGCCCCACGTGCGTGGTATGAGCACCTTAAAGAGTTGTTGGTTGATCGTGGTTTTGAAATTGGGGTGATCGATCCCACTCTTTTTACTAAGAAGGTCAATGGGGAGCTTTTCATTTGCCAAATATATGTTGATGATATTATATTTGGTTCTACTAACAAAGCTTTCAATAATGAGTTTGCCAAGCTCATGACCGACAAGTTTGAGATGTCTATGATGGGGGAGTTGGAGTTCTTCCTTGGATTTGAAGTTAAACAATTGAAGGGAGGGACTTTTGTGAACCAAGCCAAATATACCCAAGACATGCTCAAGAGGTTCGAGATGATAGGAGTCAAAGGTGCAAAGACTCCCATGCCAACAAAGGTTAATCTTGATCTCGATCCTAATGGTAAAGAAGTGGATCAAAAACTCTATAGATCTATGATTGGTTCCTTGCTTTACCTTTGTGCATCTAGACCGGACATTATGTTAAGTGTGGGAGTTTGTGCACGTTTTCAAGCCGCACCAAAGGAAAGCCACTTAGTGGCGGTCAAGAGAATCTTTCGATATTTGGTGAATACCCCTAACTTTGGTCTTTGGTATCCAAAAGGAGCAAGTTTTGATCTTATAGGTTACTCGGATTCGGATTGGGCGGGAGACAAATTGGAACGGAAATCAACCTCCGGGGCTTGCCAATTTCTTGGTAGGTCTTTGGTGTGTTGGTCATCTAAGAAACAAAATTGTGTGTCTCTCTCTACCACCGAAGCCGAATATGTAGCCGTGGCTAGTTGTTGTGCACAACTCTTATGGATGAGGCAAACTTTGAAGGATTACGGTGTCATTTTTGACAAAGTGCCTCTTTTGTGTGATAATGAAAGTGCAATCAAGATCGCTCACAACCCGGTGCAACACAATAAGACGAAGCATATTGAGATTCGTCATCATTTCATTCGGGATCATGTCAACCGAGGAGAAATTGATCTATCTTATGTTGGCACTCATGAGCAACGTGCCGATATATTCACAAAGCCTCTTGATGAAGCAAGATTCTGGGAATTGAGGCATGAACTAAATATCATTGATTCAAGCAATGTGGCTTGAGCTAGGTGCATTTACTCCCATACTCTAACGTGTGTGTTGTTCTAGATGTGGGCATGGATATAGGGGGAGTGCGGTCCTAATTGATTGGGCTATCCCTCCCCCCATAATGCCGATAGTAAGCGTATTGTTCTATCTTGTCAGTGGTGACACGTTTGAGCTTAATCGATGAGTCTAGGTTTTGGGCCCAAGATATATCTTCGCGGTGCCATACCTTTGTACTCATACATGGTGGCCCTTTGGTCACCAACCTCCCTAGTGGAGGAGTTTCCCATTTGACTTTATTGCCTTATTTTTATGGGAAGATGCTCATGGTTGGTCTTATTTGATTTTGTTTGCATGTTTGCAAGCATGAGCATGTTGTACCACACAGTGACAATGTGTCCATCCCAAGCCCATCTCATCCTAAAACAAACCTAATCTCTAAATGACATGTCCTTCACACCATAAATATTGATCTGGTCGAGGGGGGCCGGAGACTCCGGGGCTTACAGCCCGGAGACTCCGGTGGGCCGGAGACTCCGGGGTAAGTACCGGAGACTCCGGCCCGGGCAGTTTCAAAAATCACTTAGGGCACGGGGTGGGGAAGAACGGTTCATTCTTCCCCACTCGCCCCCGTGCCCTACACTCGCCCCCTGCCGCCCCCTCTTCGAAGATCGCTGCCCGGAGCTCTCCCAAGCCCCGGGATCCACCGTGCCACCGGCCAATCTTTCCCTTGAGGGTGTGGGAACCTCCCCACCGACCGATTTGCGCCAATGGACTCCGGTAAATGTGCTCTTCATCTTCTCCATCTAGTTCCATCTAGATCTATGAGATGTGCATGTTTCCCATAGTTTGAATTGGTGTACTACATTCTAGTGGCTATCAATCATCTTCTTAGCAACTTTATTGTGGTTATTGCACTCGATTTGGTCTAAGTGGTCTCCTAGGCTCGGGCTCCTGCATCCGGCCGGAGACTCCGGCCCCTGTGGCCGGAGACTCCGGCCTGGACGCAAAGTCTCCGGTTTTGGCCGGAGACTCCGGCCCGAGTCCCCGGAGACTCCGGCTAGATCAGACCAATGTGCACTCTTTCACAGCATAGTTGCTTATATTTGGATTCTAGGACATGTCACCTCAACCTTGCTATCTTCCTCACTCTTTCACAGGTGCAGGTGGTTCTCGGAAGCCGGCAGCCCATAGCAAGGACAAGTTGGTTGTGAATCCCGCCACAGGGGAGCTTTCTCAGAGATCGGTCATTGCTCAGCAAGCTAGAGATGCTAAGAGGCTCAAGACAAGGATGGCCGAAGAGGAACGAGCTGAGGCAGCTAAGAAGGTCAAGTTTGATAGTCTTGTGACTCTGGAAGGGCTATCAGCATCTGAGTTTGTTGAAATGAGGAAGAGGGATATGTACACTCTCGCGCGGAACTCCCGTGACCGTTGCTTTTTCCGCAAAGAGCAAGAGCTGATCATGAAGGAATTTTATGCTTCCCTCAAGAAGTATCCGGTTTGCCCTCAGACGGTGATGGATTTCTCTCACTTTGCCAAGTACAGTGCATACTTCGGAGAGGCTGTGTGGATCACTCGCAAGCTTGGGCTCCATCCACTCATGAAGATACAAGAGTCCTACAACATCACATTGGTCCAACAGTTCTTTGCTACCTTGGTGTTTGGAGAGGGTGAGGAGATCCCCATGACTTGGATGACCGGAGAAGAGGTTTGTCATTCCAACTTCATGGACTTTGCTGCTCTCCTTGGGTATGAGTTCCGTGGTGCTACTACTCCTAGTGGCATGAGGATGCATGTTGATGGGGAGTACTATGAGAAGAAGAAGATTGCTCCTCTCTACACCGGGGATGACAAGAAGATTGTCATTGGGGGCACTCTTGGGCTGTCCAAACGGTCCAACATCTTGCTCCGCATATTCCGGGCCTCCATTGCCCCTCAAGCCGGCAACTTTGATGCTATTCGCAAGGCCTTGGTGAATCTCTTGGCCTACTCTCATGAAGTCTATTGCCAAGGAGAGACCGCACATATTGAGCCGCTTGATGTGATGGATTTCATTCACAAGGAAATCAACGATTGCATTCTCAGCAAGAAGACTCCTCTCTATGCCCCATTTATCATGAGGCTCATTCGTGCTCAAGGACTCAACCTTCCTCTTCTCGATGCAAACCTTGTGGATCACAAGGTTGTGAAGCTTCAACGCAAAGAACCCACCGGTCACTCCAAGGAACCTTTTGCTCCAATGAGAGGTGAAGATGATGATGCCTTTGCCGAGGGTGTGTCCACTAGAAGGGGCCCAAGGATGAAGCATGCTAGCAATGCCGGCTCTAGCTCCACCAATGAGTTTTCTCAAGAGTACAAGAAGCTCAATTGGTTCCAAAGAAATGTGCTTTGCATGAATGTGGACATCCGTCACAAGCAATATGAGAGCTACATCTCTCAGAAGCACATCAATGACAATCAAGCTGTTCTTCACAAGGCCTTTCGGAAATCTCAACCGGGCTATGTGGAATCACCTCCTTCTTCTTCTTCATCCGGTACTCACAGCTATGGCAAGTGGAGCAAGGGTCTGACTGACTGGCAGGCATTTGAGGAGGTCACCTCTGGCACCTCCAATGTGTGTCATGGCAAGAAGCCCATGGCTTCTGATGATATTGAAGAAGGAGATGAGGACTTCAATGCCGGTTCCGAGGACGATCCCGAGGATGAAGATGACGAGTGATCTCATGGGCGTGTAGCATCGCTCTTTTCCCTTTTTGGTGTCTCGATGCCAAAGGGGGAGAAGTAGCTCTACTAGGATGTCTTCATTGGGATTTGCATGGGGTGGTTATTTGGATTTGCACTTCGTTTGCTTTGCTTTGGTCGAGACACAACTTCATGGACTTTCATGTTGTGTCTCATCTATCTTAGTGTTGAACCGTTTAAATGTGTGTGGTATGTTATGTGTGTGAGACTTAAGTTCTTATGTTGCTTAGTAAGACTATTAAAATGTGTGCTATATTGTTAGTCTTACTTATATGCTTATTGGTTAGTCTCATATATTATTTCTTGCAATTGGTATAATTGTGAAATATATAGGGGGAGTGATGATTCTTACTTGTGTGGCTCATGTTCAAATGCAAATGGTGTTGTGCACACAAGTAGGGGGAGCTTTTGCTATATATTTCATTTTATTGTGTTTATATCTTGCAAATCCTTATGTTGTCATCAAACACCAAAAAGGGGGAGATTGAAAGGGCATTTCCCTAATAAATGTATTTTGGTGTTTGTTAACAACATTTGGTGAATTAACCATTCTATTTAAGTTCTGCAGATTTTCTAGGTTAATTCAGAATCTCGCGGAGGTTCACCCAAAAAGGGAAGAAAAGATCGAAGCCCGTAGTCCAGTAGTGGAGTTAGGGCTTAGTGGTCTTATAGGGTGCTTCGCGAAGGTGGAATTGGTGGAGAGGGGATCCTCGAAGTACTGCTATTGCTACTTCTAGGGCGGAGACTCCGGCCCTGGTGGCCGGAGACTCCGGCCTAGGAGTATCGCCCTAGCAATCCTCCCAGTTGGTCTAAGCAGAGACCTGCCCGGAGTTGGGCCGGAGACTTTTGTCTCTGGCCGGAGACTCCGGGTGGGGCGGAGACTCCGGTCCCAGTGGCCGGAGACTCCGGTCTCTCTGGCTGGGTTAGGGTTTGCTAAGGAGTTGGTCTATGCAGTGACCAGGCCGGAGTTGGGCCGGAGACTTCTGTCTCTGGCCGGAGACTCCGGCCCTGGAGTCACTTAGGGCGGAGACTCCGGCCCTCCTGGCCGGAGACTCCGGCCCTAGTCGACCAGCAACGGCTACATTTCGAGGAGGAGTATATAAAGCCTTCTTCTTCCTCAAGAGAAGGCTGTGGCTTCCACTCTCTCTCCACCATTGTTCCAAAGCTTCAAAGCTCAAGATCTCTCTCCCTAGCCAATAGAACTCAAAGCCCTTTTGGGATTTGAGGGAGAAGACCTAGATCTACCCTTTCACCAAGGCGATTTGATTTCCCCCCTCTCTTTGTTGAGGGGCTTGTTACTTGTGTGATTCATCGGATTTATAGCCGGAAGAAGCCGTCCCCCAAGCTTGACTTTGTGTGTAAGAGCTTGGTGGGCCTATTGGGAGCCTCCAATTGAGTTGTGGAGCTTGCCCCAATACTTTGTGTAAAGGTGTCGTGCCGCCTTCAAGGGCATCGCTTAGTGGAGCGTGAACTCGCCTTTGTGGCTTGTTCACCGGAGAATAGGGTGAGCCTTTGTGGCGTTGGTGGCCTTTGTGGCACCACACCTCTCCAACGTAGACGTACTTCCCGTAACAAGGAAGGAACTACGGGAATACATCCTCGTGTCTTCGTGTCTCCATTGCGGTGACCTCTATCCTTTACTTGTGCCTTTACTTATATTGTTATTGCTAGCTTACTTGTCACTCTAGGTAAATTCACTTAGTATCACATCTAGAGAATTTACCTTCTTGTCTAGCCCTAACTTGAAAAGAATTAAAATTATTGGGTAGCTCCTATTCACCCCCCCCCCCTCTAGTCGCTCATACGATCCTTTCACTAGTGTCGGGGGGATGACCCCCGGTAGGGTCAAGAGGCTAGAAAGATATAAGGGCTATGATTGGCTTTATGCCGATTGATCAAGAAAGGGTCTGGCCGGGATATAAGGGCATAGGCTGGGCCGGGGTATATGCGTATCCCGGCTGATACTTGGATATGCCGGATTAACCGGAAAAATGACTGAGGAGTGCCGGCATATACTCAGATATGCCGGCCTATCTATTTTGATGTGTTGTGCAGGAACAGGGAGGCCGGATTACCCGACTCTCATGGGTCGTTGGTACGGCATATGTGTCCAGGGTATGGCCAACGGTCGTATCCGGGATACAGAAGTCAGCTAAGATGTCGTGTCCCTACAATCAAGGAAGAAAACATCCAGGCATGGTAGGAGAGTGTTGTGGCAGGGTACACAGTGGTGGTCTACCTACCCTCACTGTGTACAAGTACAGAGCTTATCTCACTAAGGTAAGATCACAGTTCAAGAGGTACAAGGTACAGGGATATGAAGTCCCATCGGGAGCAATCAGGGAGGAAGTCAAGGGTCGTTGCCTTCGTCAGCAAGTCCTATTTGGAGTGTAGCCCGTGTCTTCTGGTCTCTTATGACCGTTGTAACCCTGGCCACCACTATATAAGGTGGCATAGGGAGCCCTAGCAAAGGTTTGGTCACTCTGTGTTCCTACACTTAGTAGTTCATCTTCCTCCTCTAGCAGAGAGCTTGGAAGCACCATTGTTGTGTACTCCATCGATCCAAATATACAACCAAGTAGAGCAGGAGTAGGGGTGTTATCTCCTTACGAGAGCCCCGAACCTGGATAGATCTGTGTTCCTTTCTGTCGTGCTCTTTAGCTCGTTCCCCTCTCCCGAATCCTCCAGCATCTAGTTCGGCCCCCATTTAAGCCATCCCTATGGCATATGTTGTTTCACCACGACGACACCACGGGACTTCTATAAAACACAGCACAAGATACATCATACATTGGACAAGCAAAAGGCATAGGACACAAGAACTACTATCAGCAACAATATGTGATAGCAACAAGTCTACCCATCCGATCTCATCTACCCATCCGATCTCAGCAACCAAACAAAAAGGAAGAGAAAAGAGATAAACAGCCGTCCTATGTACTACTACTACCCTCTGTTCGGTTTTAATCAACTTGTCGCATCAGGTGAGTTACGTTACTGACGGAGCAAGCTCGCGTCGATTAAAGCGGTACGGAGGGAGTATTCATCATCAACACACTGAATTTCCATGAGACAACTTCTCCAAAATACAAAGCGATCATATCTTCTTTACCCATATCTAGTTCGTGATGTGTGCGCTGCACAGCACGATATACTTACATTGAAGTGGCATATTGACCCTTAGCCATAAACATCCCTGGTCAGTTGGTCAGTTTCTAATTCAGTTTTTCCAACTGTAGTCAAACCCAAAACCTCTCCCTCCGTTCTCTGTACTGTGTACTGTGTAGCTATGCCACCTTGTACTTGGTGACCATATTAGTAGCTGACACACAGGCGATTCCGACCAGCACCACAGCTACGACAAAAACTGCAGATAACATATGAAATCCATTAATACATACAACTAGACAAGTGTTTTGCGGTGCAAGGAAAAGTGAGACACTGGTTTGAAATGTTAGAGATAGCTGTGAATACCATACCAGCAATGGTGCCAAAGAACAACAGAGCAAGGCGGCGCCGTACCAGCCATGGAAGCTCGGTTTCGAGACTACAATGCCGTTCAAAAGAATGCCCTTGTTGTTTGTTGAAATGCACATTTGATGGCTTCAGTTCGGATATAGGAAACTCCACACCAACAACAGGGTTACCCTGTAAATCTCTTAGTTCAACTTTAATCTGCGGATGTACTGCATTCCAATCTATCTCAATCGCTCCAAAATTTGGTTGACCTAATAAGACACAACAACAAAACACCAACCCATGAATGAGTTCAAGCACAATCCAAAAAAAAAAGCAGAAAATAAATAAGATAGGGGCTGACAATACTTAGTACTCCCTTCGACCAGTATTACTTGTCCTAATATAGATGTATTTCGGTACTAAAATGTGTCCAGATACATTCGTAGTAGTGACAAGTAATTATGGTCGGAGGGAGTATTAAGTTCACATGATTCATGCTGACGTTTTAGCATTGAACTATAGCTTTTAGGAGGGAAACAAAACTAGTGAGGCTACCAGTACTAAATATGCAGATTGGGCAAACAAAGGAATAGAATCCCGCTACAGCAGCGAGAAAAGAACCTTCATATCGTCATATCATCAGAGCAAGGAAATTCATGTAAGACAAAATTCTAGAACACATCCTACAGTAGTTGATTCTTAAGGGGACATGTCTTCGTGATACTCCAAGGAAATGAAAGCTTACCATATGAGCATGATCTATGACGGCAGTTAGGGTTAAAGACTCGCATGGGGGTTGGTGTTAGCCAAGCCAGAAGTCTCATAACAGATTGAAATATTGCTGGGACAGAATTCTCGACGGATTGGGTAAGACCACTTGAGGTAACATCATACAATGGATATTGAGCACCACAGTCAAAACGAGCGATTTCTCCAAAATGAACATCACCACTGATAAATAACACACCATTTCTCTGCATATAGTCAGCACAAGTTCCATAAGAATTAATAAATAGTAATGCCAGCATTCATTTTAGATGATATTGTGGAATCTTGTAAAAAAATCCACCCATCTCTTCTTTTTTTGAAAGAACGAGTAAGTTCAAATCCACCCATCTCTTCATAGAACGAGTAAGTTCAAATCATCACAACGTATTACTGTTGGAGTTTGAGTTATTGTAGTACTAGTGTCCTAGGAGAGTCTACAATATTCTAGTGGAGTGGATTTGTGTTAGTGCCCTAGCAGTGTCTAGTGTGTTCTAGTGTACAGTTGAGCTATATATAAGTGGGTGTGAAGGTCCAAGGGACCAACCCATCCAGAAATTTGTCCCCTAAAAACAACATGGTACCAGAGCTAGATTCCTCCTCCTAACCCTAGCCACTACCATTCCTCCACTGTAACACCCACTCCGGCTCTGTTGTCACTTGCCAACAACACCGGGCACATTGTAGTTAGCTAGGCGGTGGTAATGACATAGGTGGTGCCGCGGAGGTAGTTGTTGACAAGTGACGGCTCTGCTTGGACTTTGTTTTACGGGGAGAACAATGGTTTGTATGTCGTGGTAATGAAATAGGTGGTGCCGCGGAGGTGAGTGTGGTTGAGCTTGAGGAGATTTGGTGTATCTATACCCCTATACAATATGGCAGTTTTGAATTGTGCCTACAACATCTATCTTAACCGTTGGACTGCTAAATCTAACGGCTATGAGCAACAGGATTCGCTCCAAACAGTACCTGGCAGCTGACTCAACAATTGTCCAGAACCATCGTGTCGTTGTTCTCAGAAACAAAAAAAAGTGCATCCATGCAGGATGTATGATGCCTCGTGGGCCATGTTGAGTCGGAGAGATGGCCTGGGTGGAGAATGAGAAAGGAAAGGAGAAAATTAAATATGTGGGTCCCTCAAGCTAACTTTTTCTTTTACGGTTCTTCAGTATGTCAACAAACAATGGGTACTTAAATTCTGCTTTTGACATCAGCAAGTATTCTTTTTTGCCTTGAGTATACATTATTATTCCCTCATTCCAATAAATAAGGCGTATACTTTTTCAAGATTTGTCTTGACAAACAAATATATATATATATATATATTGAATATATAATTGATATCAGTAAAAAGTGTTTTTAATACGTATCTATATTTTTAAAATATTGTTGCTCATTTCTTTCGGTCAAATTTTGTCTCAAAATGTCTGCAACTTATTCATAGAAATAGAGGTAGTAGCATTTTTTTTTTACCAAAACCACTTAGTGAAGTCAAGACGTGCATTGCACGTGTGTACATACTAGTATGTGGTAATGTGATGGTCCGCAAGGAGATTGATGGTGATGGCAGAGATTGTGTTGCTGGAGTTGTCCATGGGTTGAAGAAAGAGATGGTAGAGCTCCTGTTGACCAAGGCAAAGATGATTGAGGCCAAGCTGGCCAGGGGTTTGATGGAGAGGTGGAAGACGAGTGAGGAAAAAGAGAAGGCCTAGAGTTGAGGACCATCGCGAGTGACCGGTGAGAAGAGGCAACTGTAGCTCTGTATGAGCTGTTGTTGAGGTGAGGCAGCCATTGCTCTGCAGAAACCGGAGTTATGAAAAGGCAAGGACAATGCTCAAGCTGATGATGGAAGGCGTGTGGTGCCTCCGTTGTAGACAACGATGTGAGAAGCAGTGGCGAAGCATCAAACAAATACATGGGTGGGCCAATTAAAGAAAAGCAAAATAAGTTCACATTGCTTCTGTTAAAGGCTAATTCTGAGCTACAAGGGATTTTTTTTCTATCCAACCGCTAGCTAGAATTTGGGAAAGAAAAAAAACACGTGCTAGCATGTTGTCTTGCCGCAATTGCAGGGAAATTGGATGTGAGGTGCTTTACTAATTCTGCGGGTTGACGCTGCCAGGCAGCTCGACCTCCTGGTGCAAGAGAACAAGCACAGATTGAATGGTCAAATCATATTGTTGGGCAATCAATGCACAGGTATAGTCTTTTGGCGAAATCTTGGGCAGGTCATGGCCCGGTTTTGACCCAACGTAGCTCCGCCAATGGTGAGAAGGCGCATGGTTGGAGAGGCAACAGTGGCCCAATGCCAGTAGGATTGGAGGTGTCTAGCTTGATGCAAAGTCTGTGCATGGTCATGGTGATGGCTTGCATTAGGCGGAGCTTGGATGGTCAGAGTTGAATGGGTGCTTGACGACCGATGGTCGATGGAGCAAGAGTTAGTGTAAAATGCTCTCATGTATCTTGGCGTGCTTGTAAGCTAGATTTGTAGTGGTCACGGAAAGTGTCACGAGGTTGTAGCAAGATGGCCATTTGCTGCTAACCCATGCCCATCTTGAGGGGGAGAGTTGGAGTTTGAGTTAGCGTAAACATGACGACTCAATACAAAAAACAGGACAACAAATAATCTATCGAACGCAAGAATCGATCGAGACCTAAACTAGTTCTCGACTTATGTGGAATTAGTAAAAGGACAAATAAAGGTCTTGGCATGTGAAAGTGTACGGTGTTGCGCGGAGCTTTATTTTGATTACGGACTTTGGAATCTACCTATCATGGTGGTGTACAAGAGCGAATAAACTGTGGACAGTTGAGTGGAATGTAGGCAAATAACTTCTCGTAGAGGCAACATGATATCCTGACAAATCTTATTCCCAGATAAACTTGTTTCTAACAAAAAATACGAGGGTGGGATTGTAGGAAAATGCAAACCCAATCTCATCTCTACCTATATGTTTTTTTCGATAAAGATCTCTACCTATATGTGTATAGAGGAGGACAAGATGTGGTAGAGAGGTTCTTGCAATGTTGTGTTCCGCCAGCGCTGCCAACGCAAACCGCTGAAGAGGAGATGGGGTCCAAAGTTGCATCATCGCAGATTCTCTTTATGCTTTTTGGACTTCGAAGGTTCCTAGTCCTCGATGCCTGATCTGTGGGAGCTGCAGTTACAGCATACCGCTCGGAGCTAATCCTCGTACATGTCAGCCAAATTTAGATCGGCCCGATCCACATGCTGGGAATTGCAGTCAGCAGCGAATCAGCATACAGACATCCATGCAGCCCGTTTGAGCCATCCTGGTATCTCCACCTTGCAGTGTCCGACATCGTCAGTGACATCGCCTGCCACAGTATTGCAACAGATGACGCCAAAGTCGTGCGATGACATCACAGAGTATGTAGATGCAGCGGGGGAATGAGAACCTAATTCCCGACACTTCTTATACCTAGCTATATTAGCGACATAATTCGTCACTGAGGAGAAGCAGATATCAGAGCAAGAGATCACAAATCTCCATTTTCTAGTGTGTGGTGTATAGGAGGTCATCCACCATGGTGGAAGAAAAGCAGTGTGACTATATATAACGGAAATTCTCTCATGTGGTGGTTGAGATGTGAATATATGTAGTTAAAAAAACAGAAACACTCAAGAGAGCTACACATCACAGCAGATTTATTATTGTCCAACCGAATTTCAATAGGACTATAATGCTAACACTTGAAGGGATACGTGGTAAGTCTGACATCACATTATCATCAGATACCCACAATTACTTGGGCTAGCTAGCTTCTTGTTGAAATCCAGACATTTAATAACACATAATAGTTGGTAGCTACAACAACCTTGCTTCACATAATGCGATACATAGGCATGCAACTGATGAATCGTGATAGATATATACAGAGAAGTGAGGAGCATGGTGAGAAATTCTACTCATTCCACAAGTTTTCTACATTGCCTAGTATAGAATTTTGGCATGTTTTTTCAGAAAAAGTTTGAGCCGACATATAAAATTTGTTGTTTCATTCTTGCAGTGCACATCCAGCTATGCATATTATCCGTCTGTTCACCAACATATTGAACCCATCAATCGAAGATCCTCTAGATCAAAGGGGAAAGCTTGATTTCAGTTTCGTTCACTCCTACTATGCTTGTCCTTCATGCTATAGTTTCATCTAATGAGATGGGTTCAGCAAAGTTTGCCGCAGTAGATTATTTATTATCTACCGATTTCTTCACAAAATAATTATTTGGTCTACTGGAGCAATATGCAGTGGATTTAGGGTGTGGGTCTCGCCTCAGGAGGGCGGCGCATGCTCTGAGAGGAGCGCCTTTCTGCTGGTAAGTCAACTGCGAGCTTCTCTGGCACCATCTCTAGGAGGCGACCAGAGGTAGAAGATGGCGCGAGCGAGTACCGCTGCAAGAGCCAGCGGCACCGACGAGGTTTGCGGCATCGACAGGCGGGGGACGGTGGACGACAGTCTGGGCCTTTGGGTATCAGTTGAGTTCATCGGAGGAAGACAACAACTAGTGTCCTAGGAGAGTCTGAGTATTCTAGTGGAGTGGAGTCTGTGTTAGTGCCCTAGCTATGTTTAGGGTGTTCTAGTGTACAATTGAGCTATATATAAGTGGGTGTCGAGGTCCAAGGGACCAACCCATCCAGAAATTTGTCCCCTAAAAACAAAAATTACAATATATTTGTCACCAAACTGGGCAGCAATTTTTCCTACTATTAGAATACTTCACATAGGTCATAAATGAAGAAAAACTCTGAAATATGAAAGCCAATTAATTAGTAGATATGCCAAATTAGGACTGTGTTTTAGTAAAGTAATAGTAAGCAACCTTACTGCTATCGATCAGTCGAAACAGACGTTCTCTCTCCCTTGGAAAGCGTGCCCAGGACTCCACATAGAATAAAGGTCCAGTGGTCGCAGAAAGATTGGATACTACCTGCATTATAGTTATGTTATTTACGACTATTCCGATGAAAACTGAAACATATAAAATAAGTGACTACGAATAGGATCTTCTACAGTCAGCATCTGCTAAACAGGTGAAAGATCGTAATCTCAAATTCTCTAAACAAAGCAATCATAAATGCTGGTAGCCTTTGCTTGTATACTATCACCTGCCATAAAATTGTCGTTAAGATGTATAAAAGATTACTCCTTATACCGCACTAAGTTTCTGCATATTTCTAATGCTCTTATAAACGTCAAAAGTTGGCAACATGATTTCACTATGGCCAGTTGTGATCCTAGGCCAGATCGCATTTAGTAGTATGCTATATCCACTTCTATTGGAAGAACATCATACACAGTTACACACCAATTTACTCTGTGTCTATTTTAGGACCGGTGAAAGAATGTATACCTGAATTGAAGATCCAATGATGGTGATCTCTGACTGAGGACCGTGAAGCTCCCTTTCCAACCACTGCCATTGAGGATCTCCAAGTATAGTTCCATCACTTAAGAGTGGGTCTCTGTGATATCTAGTGTCTAACATAATTACCTGTAATAATGTATTATTGTATGAAATCTAATGCACGTAAAATTAATGATGAAACAGAATTTGCAAATACAATGGTTCAGTTTGGTGATTTTGACTGACGGGTGACCATTTTAGAGCATGTACCAGTTGTCAACAACTCAAAATTTATGTGTGTTGCTAATAAAATTTGCTAGGGTGCTACTTTATACTGTTGAACACTCAAACCCTACTGTGAATTCACAATTTATCACAAACCTTGGACATCATTTACTAAAAAATTAGCAAGGGCAATGTGGAAATTGTTGACAAGATAACTAGAAGAGCTAAAATGAATTATTTCGAAAATAATATGAAATGGTACTTGATTGCAAGTTATAAGTACAGAAGGGGAACATGGTACAGACTGCAAAGATCACCAAGATGTTTATGCATGCATATGGAAAGATCCTATTCGAACAGGATTTTGACAACAAAAACTTAATATTTTACAGAAAAGTTGCCATCCTTATAATAGACTATACCTTTACCCGTTTTCCTTCAGGACCAAACATGTATGAGGCATAAACACCAGTTTGTTTCCTCCTAAATAAACAAGAGAGATAGAGTACTATGAGGTTTCTGATAGACTACAACTGTAGGTATGAAGATCCTGAAACCTACGCAGGAATGTTTAGTCATAGAAAATCTGAATATGCTACGAAAAACAGATTACCAAGAAACATCATAATGAATAAATAAAAACGAGGCATACCAGAGTACCATCATTTCTAAAGCAATAATGGCATAGAAAAAGTAAATCAAAAGTTCATAACTAACTCAAGTATTCCTGCATATATACCGTGAACTGTCTTCAGCTTCATCCAAGAAATCTAACATAAGTCTTTGACTAAATACTCTCCCACTATATTCCTTTCCTGCATCATTCAATCCATAATCATGGTCATCCCATGTTCCAATCACCTGCAAATTATAACGAATGAAAGTGATACCAAGTCCTCAATGTTGAAGAATCTCCATGTGCTCAGCAGATTATGAAAACTGTCCCAAACGTGGCACTGATTGAGCAGTAAAATGAACATGTACTGTTCAGTGCCGTCCTACCAGCTACCGCTCAGCTGTAGCATAAAGTTGAGTCCTCCACAGCCGCGGAATACCATCAACATATCCGCATTTCATGGTATTGGACAATGCCAGTGCGGCAGTGCCCAGGTTGGACTTTTTAATAATGGTAATACACCCACAAACCCCCAAGAAACCTCCCCACACAGCTCCAACAGCCATTTTGGGCTTGCAGACACAGAGACCAAACAAAACAGTGGACTACTTAACCCTCTAGAGGAACAAGATCCAGGGGAAGTCAAGTCGCTACCAACAAAAGAGGCTGCCATCAAGAAACAGAGCAGGAACTGGCCGATCCCAAAGAAACAAAAGCTACCAATATCGACAACCGACTACGGAGCACACAAGCAATTGACTACAACTACCAATTCAAGGCAGCAAACGACCGGGGAGCTCACCTGAGCCCTCTCCCTCAGCCTGGCGTAGCCCGGAACGGCCTTGGCCAGCTCGTACTTCCCCCGCAGCTCCTCCTCCGTCGCCGGGTAGAACCGCGGCAGGTTCCTCCATGGCCCCACCGTCCGCTCCCTCCCGAACACCCGGGACGGGCGCTTGTTGTCCCCGTAGACGTTGTCCCCGAGCCAGATGAAGACCTGCGGGTCGAACCCCGCGATAGCCTCCCACACGGGCTGCAAGGCAAGAAAAGCAAGCAAACCCCCATCAGCTCCACTCGAGCAAAGTCGGTGCGGCGGGCGTTTTCGTCGAGCACCTGGGGCGCGCTCTGGTTCGCGCAGGAGCCGAATGCGATCCTGGTCACCACGGCCGTGGCGTTGAAGGGCGCGCCGAGGGAGGGGACGGCGAGGAGGAGAACGAGGAGGGGGGCGAGCCTGGAGCTCGCCATTGGTGCGAGTGAGGTAGCGAGCTTGGAGGTGGAGAGCAGAGGAAAAATGGCGAGAGGTAGGAGGAGAGGTGGGGATATTCCAATTCCCAAGCCGAATTTTAATTTTGATTTTTTCGTGAGCAGAGAATCGACGGATCCCTTCCTGGTGATACGTGTGGCTTGGTAAATGGAGCGGGTGGCAGGTGGAGGAAGAAACAGCTCGAGGACCCTGTGCTATCTCCATTTGTTTTTTGTTTATCGAGAACGCTCTTTCCACACACGGATCTCCAAAACTGGAGTTGAAGAGTTTCAAGATTAACAAAGCCAAAAAAAACCTTAAAAAAACCCCACAAAAACGCCTCAGTGCTTGCAATGGTGTCATCTTACACTAAAATTATAACCTGTCTAGGTGAGATGTTCAAAAACTCCCACCGGCTCCAAAAGATGTCGGAGAGTTGTCTAAATATGTATGTATCTAGACATTAAATAGAGTTTAGATACATTAAAATTTAGATAAATATGCCACATCCTTTTGGAGCAGGAGGGAGTATATAAATTTGATCTCTTGTGGATCTTGTGGCGGTGCTATACGAAGTTATTTGGGTAAGGTGATATCATAAAAAAAAATAGCAAAACTCTCTTATGCTTTTTGAATTTCATACTCCCTCCGACCACTATTACTTGTCCCATATTAGAACAAGTAATAGTGGTCAGAGGAGGTATTATAATTTCTAGATTTTCAAGAGTTTGTAATACATTGAGATCACAACTCTCAGCTCCTAGCACTAGCCACCTAAAATATGGTTTAGTTGTTGTAGCCTCTCTATTTTTACATGCAACCAAGGCACCTCCCGGAGCATTCAAAAAAATTTGTGTAAATCTCAAATGTGGTGAAAACTGTAAATCTTGATTCTTGTGTCCCTGCGTGTATATAATGACTCGATACATCCCCTTGGACATAAAAATTGTCAGGTGGACATAGGTTAGTCGTGACCATTCTATTTTTTAGTCTCCCAAAAAATTCAAATAATGAAATATAAGAGTCTGGATAAGTCAGAATAGGAACAAGGTTTGCAAGAAACTCAAAACGGAAGTCGAGCTACATGTAGTCCTTTATTTTTAAACATTAAAAAATTATATTTCAAAGTTCCAAAAAAAAATCTTAAATAAAATCCAAAGGTAGCCCTACTTTTGTATTCTAGGCTACACAAAAATAACAGAATCTGACAAATGCATATTTCAAAACTATATAATTTGTCATATTTCTTATTTTTATGTTGCTTAGAATATAAAGTAGTTCATCTTGAAATTTTACACGTTTGTTGTATACATCATTGGCTAACTCTAGATTTTTTCATACTTTTTGAAATTTTGAAAGCTAATTTTTTGGATATTTGAAAATAAAGGGCTGCGCGTAGTCATCTGTATTTAATATGCAATCCAGATATTAGCCTAAGAAATATCTTTTCTTTGTAGCCACGCGACCTACTTGGTAGAGACGTCACAAGGTTGGCTGCGGGCTGCGACCAAAAGCATCAGGGATGTGTTGTTAAAGGCTGAAACTTTCATATTCAAACCGTGGAAAACTACGCACTTTATACTTATCACGTCTTCTGGAGCCGCCACCTTTTTTTTTTTGAAATGGGGGCAAAAGCTTTGTCCCAATCTATTAATTAAGAAGAAGATTACCCAGTTAATTAACGGAAAACTGGGCAAAAACCGTTACAACAAACCACAACAGAACAACAACAAAAACACACCACCTCCAAACCAACAAGCACCCGCAACCTACAACCACGAAACAACACAAAGGGCACCACGACGCAAAGAAGAACCACAAACCACACGACCCACGGAGCAGTTAAGCAGCCGCCAAAGCTTTCCTTCTTTTGCCCCTGATAATTACCTTCTTCAGAGAGTTCTCCACCTTCATGATTAGGTCCTCCGAAGCCTTTCCCGCTAAGACGTAGTCAATATCCTTGCCATACCCAGAGCTAACCGCCTCTAAACTGGCGAGCAAGCCGCAAAGCTCTTTAGCAAAAAGAGCATCAGAGCTATGCGATCCACTCACCGAAGTGGTGTGAGACTGCGGTGGTAAGGTCGCTAAGGCCTCAAAAGAGCCCAGCTCCAACGGAAGCACCTCCAAAGATGCCTCAGACAACTCGTGAAACTCTGGTGTGATGTGCAACACCGGGTTCAAGATCCCATCCATGCCTTTCCCCTCATAGGCAACTGCCACATGAAGCTGCGGCGATTGGCAGGGAGCACGAGGAGAGATACAACCATAAAGATATTCTCCATGTTCTCCCTCAACCACAGACGACTTCTGCTCAGTGGAGTCAAGCGGAAGCGAAGCCTGCACGGGTCAAGCCCCACCTATGAACTCTGCCTACTTTTAATTTTTGAACAGAGAAAACAAGAAATTCGGCCGATGTAAATTGTGACTTCATTCAGTGTACAGGATAGACATTAGTAGATTAAGTGCAGTGTAGTCATTTGCCGCTCCTGTTGTACCGCGCTCTCCCAGTGGTCAATAAAAGCTTCCTTCTTTCTTGGAAAGAGAAGAAAACAAATAATTAAACTAATACAGAGCATATGATCGTATGCAGTTATGCTCCGAATACTCAACATAAAGCGCATAGCGAACTGCACCATCGGTTACGGTAAAAGTATTGCAGCAGCTTCAGAACAAAGCAAATGAGTACCGTTATTCCAGCAGGATACATCACATGCACATGCTATGTTTCTACCATCCAGTCCAGGCTTCAGCATCCCAACAGAGTTACAATCTAGTGCAGACTTCAGGGTCCCAACAGAGTTCTAACACAAACACACGATGGAGCTAAAAATACAGCTAGCGCCTTGTTACATGCAGTCAGAAACTCAAATGAACGCAATAGTACCTGCTACATCACATCCTGCGTCTAGATTTAAAGACATGTTGAGGGGTCAGCACATGCATCAGTTTATGTTTCCCCAGATAGCTTGCCCAGACGTCACTTTGCTGCTCGGCCTGGCAGTCAGCTCATACAAGATCCGAGCGAACGTGTCAGAGTATTTGCCTTCCGACGTCAGGATCTCCGCAAACGTATTCTCGTGGACAAGGAGGTGCATCCTGTTTTGAGGCTCGGAGACGAGGCTCTCCAATATCACTGCTGCTTTCCTGCAAACCTCGTTGACCGGGTGTGGTGCCTTCACGATCTTTAGAAGTCTGTCGACAGCCCTGAGTCAATCAACATTGAAACAACAAATTAAAAACATGCTGCTTCTTTAATGTTAGTATGCTCTCTGTGGTCAATGAAACAGATTTTACCATCGCTCACTAGCGAGCCTCAGCCTACAGTCCATATTCACTTCTGATACATTGTAGAGTGCGCTAACAGCAGCAGCCTGTGCATCGAAAGCTTGCACACTTAACAGATCAACTAACCTCTTGTATATCTGTATCAAGTGTAGCAATGTAAGCTTCATTACAAACCATCTATGTAGCATATAACAGTAAATAGAGAAATCTGCAAGACCAAGGATTTACCTGCGAAATCAGAGGAAGAAGAAATGATTCATTGTCTGGATTAATTATTAGCCGCCCAATCAATTCCGCAGCAGCACAATGCCACGCCTTTATTGAAGAGTCGAGCATGCCCATTATGGCATGAACTGCACTTTTCTCACTGTCTTGGCAAAAATGAAGGAAATATATGATGAACAATATAAAAGGGAAATTGTACGAACGGGACTTGTGATGCACTTTTATCTCACGTAATTGGAATAAATGATGGCTTTGAAGAGCTGAAGATTCGAAGGTCCAGCACAGGCGCCAAATTGACAAGGGTCTCCAGCATGTTTGTTATGAGCTCATCATCTTCTGTAAGATCATAGAAAATGCACAAAAAACAGGTTGTTGAATCTTATAGTAGTATTTGTTGCAAACAACAGAACAGTGTTATCAACACATAGTCTTAGGACAAATAACTTGTATATTCAACTAAATCAATATATTAACAAAGAAATGGCAATTTTAATGCACTTTTATTTTGCTCTATAAATCCAAACTCAAATTCAAATAGGTTAAATAAAAGAGTCAATATCCAGATGAAAGCATCTGCAGCTAAAATGAAGCGTACATATAAAATGAATCCACTTAATATTATGGTTCTAAAATAAAATAATTAACATTAACACAAGAATAATATTGGCACAAACCTATTCAGTCGTATTTAAATAAAACATATTAAGTGGATTCGAAATCAATTTGTACATGTAGAACAGATCAACTGAGAAAAAGGAACATAAGACAGATGCATGGGGACCAAAACCAGATGACAATAATTGAGTCTGAAACTTTGCCTGCATTTTGATCTTCCAAGCACTGAAATACAGTCTCCAAGCAATGTCTATGCTGAACCATGGAAGTCTCATTTTCTGGCATGAAAGAGAAATTGCGGATTACATTGGAGGCTGCAACAGCACACTGTTGCCTCTCTGTCCGCCCTTCATCATCAATATTGAACAGACCATCTTCATCAAACAAAAATCCTGCAGATCTCTTCTTTGTGATAGTGGAGTCCTCTATCTTTGGTTGATCATTTAAAGGACTGAAATTAGCGTATTTCAAAGAACATAAGTATGTCACATGAATCATGAAAGTGAGGTGAGTAATCAAAATCTTGATGAGTTCAATAATGACATACATGGCAGTGTCCGAGTAGACTTGTCCAACGTTTTCAAGACCAAAGCCTGACAGTGTTATATTGGCACCCAAAGTTCTTGCTCTTGGTGGTTTTGTATGATCCTTGGGCATTGCGATATCTCGCCAGTCATTAATCTGTACAAGACGACAAAGCATCAAACAGAATGCGAAGAAAAAGACTAACAATTGTATAGCCTGATAAAGCATTACTCATTTTTGTGAAGAACTGAAAATCAATAAAGACATTAATTAGCAGACTGTACAAACTCAGTCTTGTGCAAGAACCATAGAAGTCAAATTAGATAAGATATTGCTTCGGCAACCAATTGACGAACTGTAGGCGTAAATAATAAAACGGATCTTTACATTTTTTTCTTTACAGCTAAGAGCTAACATGGAGAAAGATGTCAAATCCTAGAATTTGCATGAGATCATTACACTTTTCTTCAATGGTAATAACAAATGATGATCCTAGCTTAATGAACCGTTTTAAGTGATAGCTTTATTAATATTTTTAATGATTATGCTCGCTTGATCAATTTTTAAAAAAAAATATAATGCAGATGATTAATCAGTTGATGACAAAGGATTTGGGAACCTGGAGAACTATAAAGTTTCAGATAGAATGCATGATTCTGTAATACCCACATCCAACTGGGGAGAGAGAAAGGGAACTAAGCACCTACAACTTGAAGGAGAGCATCCAAAAGCCCAGGAACTTTAGCAAGAGGTGTTGCATCCCGACGGAGATCATCCTTCTCCTTAAATGAGAGTACTGTGAGGGCGTTCAATGCCCAGAGTATCTCACTCTTCAACCCACTTTGCAATGCAAGGACAATTCTTTTATTATTCTGATCTGAAAGCCATAACAACAACAAAAGTTAAATTTCCTTCTGCCGAATAGTCACGCTGGTAGCCATCAAGCATACTAGAAAGAAAGATCACGCATTTCAAGCTCATGGCACAGAAGTAAGGTATCATCTGTATTTAATAGGGCAAAAACAAGTACCTAGCAGGACAACAACCTGTCTGTCTGAGTAAAATGGAACAATAAAGCCTATATCTTATGCATTTGTGAGAAGGGACAGAGAGATAACAGGTCAAGTGGAATTTGGAACATTCCAAAAAGTGGGAGATCCAACTACAAGGAAGGCAGTCTGATATACATTGTTAGGGTATCTTTGACCTCTCTTTTTTGATTTGACATTGTCAAAACCGAAATAAAGTCAAACTTTCTAGTGTATTTATTATATTAGGGCCTGTTTGGTTCCTAGCCACACTTTGCCAAGCCAAAATTTGGCTGCCACAGTTAAGTTGGTATGTGTTTGGTTTTTGCCACACTTTGGCTTGTAATATTTTATTCTTAGTGTGGCCCATATGTCATAGACTTATTGTTGTTGCTAACTTTTGCCAAAATTTGGCTTCATATTTTTCAGCCACACTTTTATGGCTAGCCACATTTTGGCTTGGCAAAGTGTGGCTACGAACCAAACAGTCCCTAAATTATGGCTTTATTACATTAATAGAAAGGAGATAAAATGCGAAATCTTTGCCATCCAATCTGATTAGAATATCATGAAAGTATAAGTGGCATAACTTTTTTTTTTCTAGGAATGTTTTATCAATTCATTTTCATTCTATTTGTACCCACAGGTTATACCACACTGCAATCCCTCAGCTACTCAAACAAAAATAAAAATGATTTCGAGCTTGGAAAAATAACAACACAAGTACATGCATTCATCGCCCATACTTGAGTCTAATCATGTTCTGATTCTTTCATGCAAGCATCAAAACATACAAATAATCATCATAAGGGGCTCCAGTTTTTGGTTGCTATGATAAGCTGTGTTCTGCTTAATTTTTTAGCTGTATTGGGAAAATATATAAAACATATATTACTCTAGTTAAACCGAAAGTAGATAGATCCTGTCATACAGTGGTTGACCTGTCACATTTCATCTCATATGTCCAAGCACAAAGAAATCTATTTCCAACTTGAATAACAAGAACACAGGTAGTATTCAATTACACAGTTATGTAAAGCAGCTCAACCCACAGGATTATCATTGAAGTGATCTGAGCTGCAATGCTCTTACTAATTATGTCTCCATAATGAAATGAAACCATCAAATCTTAGCAGTAAATCCTACCAAAGAATTGTATGCGGAAGAGATACATACGGTTAAAAATCACTAGAGAACATTTGTAATTCCTCAAAACTATTCGACAGTAGTATGCAACTTTTCCCTTATCATTTTTAACCAAAAAAGTTCAGTTCATGATTATCGTATGAACTTCACCAAAAGACTAAGCATCTATGGTCAGAGCAGCCTCAGCTCGATCAGTATCCTATAGAGTTGTCGTTCTGCTGAAGCCTGAACTTTGTGTCCAAGAATTCGAACAAGGAGCATCTTATCTCAAAGTAATCTTGCAAGTTAATTTAGTGATTTGGTTTTTCAGCGTCATAAAGCTTTCACAAAGTGTAATGCTTGTGCCGAAACATTGTGCGTTATGATTTGCGCCATGAAGCTATAGTTCCTGAGGTATGAATTCTTGTTCTTCATCATGGTGATGGCAGTTTTAGTTCCAACATTATAATTGACAACAACCAGAGCAATGTTACAGCCATCCCTCTAACTTGCTTGTGTGTGACAGAATGATAGGTCTCCTGGTGTCGATGGTAGCTCTTGGTGTTTATCTTGCTGATGGTAGTTTTTACTTCGACTGTTATATTGGCAAATTACCACAATGTTGTTAACACTTAACAGCCAATCCTACCTACTTGGGAATCGGTTACACCATTGTTGCTAATTGTGGAAATTCGAAAATGCTTCATTGTCTAATTGTTTCTAGTTGAAAATTCTGCAACTCTTCGCAATTATCGTTGCGCGGAACATGATTGGTGTCTTCACTGTTACTGATGTAAATTATAGGATTATCACGATACACACCGAATCACATTACAGATGAAGGAAGAAGCAGTTCTTTGACAAACAGCTTCACTACAGTCCCAATAAAGATAACCACAAGACATAATTAACCCCTGCGGAGAAGATCTCAAACTCAGTGTCCCTCTCTTTGCATATATCTTCGTTTCAATAGCAGGCACGTGATTACTCACAGCATTGCAGGCTTGCAAATGCAGCAAGAATTGAGAATTCCTAATTATCCCCCAACAAGTCGATTCCAGGACGCTGTTTGCAGTGCGCTTACACCATTATGCCCTAAAGACCTAAAATCCTTGGCAATTTCAAATTGACGCTAAGAAGAGGCGAAGGAGAAGCTCACCGGAGAGGGCCGTGAGGACTTGGAGGGAGGGCCCGAGGAGGACGGCCGGCGCCGCCGGGTCGCCGATGGACGCCGCCGCGGCAGCAGCGGCGGCGGCCCCGCTTCCTGTGGTGCTACCGAACGGGCGGCCGCGCTTCACCGACGCGGAACCGCCGCCCCCGCCGGACTTGCCCGTCTGCTTCTGCATAGCTAGGGTTTTGGAGCTTTTCACTTCGCTCGGAGAGGTGCGGGTGTGGAGGTAGAAGGGAAAGAGGGCGTGCGTATGCGTCCGCAGCGGGTGGGTCCGTGGGCGTGGTAATAAAGCTTCTGTCACTGACAGGTGAGCCCGATCCTGCAAATTCGATCGTCTAGGATCCGTTTAATCAATAAATTTTCTCAAAAAAAACTCAATGAACTTTTTTTCTTTTTGAGAAACAGGGAGCAGATCCGGCGAAACAATGAAGGACCAACAAACACGCTTAACATAATTTTTTTGTTACATATCGATACAATACAATGTCACATGAAAAAAGCAAACCCTAAAACAGGAAGATTATCCTAACCCCTAATAATGCTGCGCTCGAAACAATCGATCTGAAACCAAAGAGTGTTGCTTGGCAGCTTTGGGCCTTTGGCTGGCAGGCTCAAAGCTCAAACTGTTGGCCAAGGAGCAAGAAACCTTCTTCCATTTGGTAGCACCAAACAAGGCCATCGACACAACCGGCCAGTGAACTGAACAGTGACCAAACCATCAGCGGGTCCTGCGACGTTCCCCAAGATTGGATATGATACTTGTACAAAATGAACCGACGTGGTTGCTAATAAAACCCTGAAGAGCATCAATGGATGTATGTTCCTTCTACCCAAGGAACTTCTAAACACCGCCTCAATCTGTTTCTGCAAAAACATGAAGAGCGGTAAATACAGGAAGTGGCAGCCATGTACAAGTACAAGAAATTAATCCAGATTGTCGAAACCAACAACCACACATTCGCACATGATACTGGCTAAGAACCACTTGGCATTGCCATAGACCATCACATAAATAGACATTGCTAGAGTGAACTAGTCAATCATTTACCTTGAGGCATTATAGAACTCAGATCTGCTAGATGGCGCATTGTTGGCCTCCCATGCGGGCAATTCCAAGGGGACCTTAGTCCTGTCAGATTTCTAAGTATCTGAAATGCAATAGCAAATAAGCCCATCACTGGTTGATTGTTTAAAGTGACACCTATTTCTAGATTGCGGTGACACTGAAGGGGACTGGACAGCAACCGCATACAACCGCAGAAAAATAAAATAGGCCCTATTTTTCAGGACCTTGTTTACAGGTTGTTTTGTAGGTCCACACAACCTGATTTTTCTAGTTACCTTCTTCATTTCAACTTTGGTCAGTGGATCACCAATCATGGTAGACATTCGGCAAGCCCGTGAAGCCAACATAGCACGAACTCTCGAAGGGCAAAGAGAAACGGTTTTATCCGCCTTGTAGCTACTAATTATTGAACATTCGCCTTGACTGTCAGAAAGCATGGAGACCAGCTCCTTCACGTCTAAATCAAGGGTGAATGAATATAAGTTCAAATTTCTTAGTTCTTTAGAAGCGTAAATGTATGTTTCGGACATATGAGAAGTATTTACCTTGAACACCAAATGTAATATTTTTACTGAAAGGAACCGCTTTCAAAAGATAATGATTTCCAGGCGAAGCATGAAAATCTTCTGCTAAAACAAAACCATTTTTCCTGAAATAAAACAATAGAAACAAGAGCATGAATTTAATCACTCCCAAATGTTGTTTATTGAAACTTAGAAGATACAGTTTTTTTTTGTTTGTTATTATAACATGCCAACAAGAGGGATGGAGCATAATGTATAATTCCAGAATTCATATGGTATGCATCAAGGACGAGGCTAATCAGCTTCTAGTGATGAAGAGATCAAGAACAGATAAGGGATTACTTTTGTGGGTTATTCAATGATGGGAATGGGAGTACTATGACCGAGCTGGATGACTTACTAGGACCAAGACCGAGTACATGAGATGCAACTTTAGTGGTGTTGGGTGCAAAGAGGGACGACAACAGTGCCTAAGAGGGACACCTTCCAACACTTGGGATCAATGCTGCAAAGCAACGGTGACATCGTCGAGGATGTTTGCCACAAGATCAAGGCAAGGTGGATGAAGTGGCGGCAAGCACCTGGCATCCTATGTGACAAGAAGGTCCCACAAAAGCTAAAAAGTAGGTAATCAAACCGGCAATGTTATAGGGAGCATAATTTTGGCCCACTAAACAACATATCCAACAAATGAGTGTTATGGAGATGCGCATGCTACGGTGGATGTGTGGCCATACAAGAAAGGACTGAATCAGGAACGAAATAATACGTGATAGGGTAGGGGTGGCACCGATCGACAAGAAGCTAGTCCAACACCGACTAAGGTGGTTTGAGCATAACTAGCGGAGGCCTCCAGAAGTACCAGTTAATAGTGGTATTCTAAAGAGTATGGAAAATACTAGGAGGGGCAGAGGACGACCAAAGTTGACATGGGTGGAGGCAGTAAAAAGAGATTTGAAGGATTGGAATGTATCTAGAGAGTTGGCTTTTGATAGGACTGCATGGAAATCAGCGATCCATGTGCCTGAATATTAGTCTTCTTGTTTCTTCTTTCCCTCTCTCCTCGTTTTGGTTTCCCTATGTTTCTGTTGGGTTCATATCTAGCCTACCCCAATTTGCTTGGGAAAAAGGATTTGATGATGATGATGATTTAGATGCTTGAAAATCATAAGCATATATTTGTCCCGAAAATACTTCCACATATGAAATTTTAACTGATTTGACAAAGTACGCTTGACAGGCATTAGTAGTCAAAGCTCTAGTATTAAGAGTGTGTCAATGTTCCAAACGACAAACTTATAAGGGACTGGAGGGAGTACAAACTTCCAGCAGGCCCGCCCCTACTGTTAATTCACCGTCCCGTTCTTATGGGCAGACAGAAAGATCGGATTTGAAAACAGCCTCCTCAAGTGGGGTGCCCTCGGCGGCTAGGACACACGTTGGGTACTATTTGTGGAAAGTGATGCTTGGGATGAGCAAGTGCATTTGTTGGCTTTCGAGCAGTAGCGGCAGCGGGGCGGGAGAGTTGGTTATTCAATTGATCCTCTGATGTTGGCCCTTCTGCATCATCCAGCAAGGCTCGGAAGTCTGAGCTATTAAGGTGCGGTTGACGGATAAGAGGCCCTTTGATGTGTTAAGTTAGAGAGGGCAATTCCAGAGTTGGGAGGGAATCGTTGATAGAAATTTGGATTTTCCCTGTGGTACATAGCGTCTGAACTAAAGACTGCACGTTCTTTCAATAATTACATAATGTATGTTAACTATAACAAAACATGTGATCAAACAGGCAACTGATGGGTACTGCATAAAACTAGATATTCCATATCAAGTTGTTTGATCCACCTTTTGAGCAGCCAGAATTGTGGTAGGACTCGAGCAAATGTACCTGATAGTGCTCATGTGCATAGATACGATAACTTCTTCCTCTGGTGATAGTTCAAGTCTCAGTGGCCTGCGTCAGAACACAGTCAGAAATACTCCCCTAATACAAGTGACAAAATGCTATAACAGGTACAGATTAACCTAGCGTTAACATTCTGAAGTTATTCCTTAAGGCACTGATAGGTTTCGAGAAGTTCCACATACAAATAGCACATGAAAAATGATGGGTTTTGCTTACTCACTGAAGAAGAGGCTGAATGTTTAAGGTAGTTGACTGTGATAGGCTCTCAAAGTTGTACTTCTCATCAGCTGCATGCTGACAACAAGAGAGAAAAAATAATCACTGATATGAGTACCTTGAGAGGTGCTCCTCATATATCCAGGATTTGTATGATTATGTCACTGTTACACTGAAAAATATGTAGAGGTACCTGATCTACAATAAAAAGGTCTTGGTCCAGCTTCCCAATGATAAAACCAAGATTAAATTGCCCAACTACCTGAAGATGAGATAATTAGTACTCTACAGAATAACTGCATACAACACAATATGTTTACTATTTGCTCATATTTTACAAGAATGCTTATGCCACATTCAAGTACATAAACAATGAGGTCATGACAACAAATTTCTAAAAGCCAAAATATAGTACATATCTTGCAAGGTACTTCTAGAGTTGTAGCAGCAACATGACCTATGGTACTTGGCAGGGAATTGAATAGTAGCAAACAGCAGAAAATCAAGTGCCCTCTGGATACAACACATGGAAAATTTTATGTAAGACCACTCCAGTTTCACAAATCATGGTAGCTAATATTTATTATGGTTCCTCCCAATCTTGCAAGCCAATTAGGCCCAGTCATCACCTAGGTAGCAAGAGGACTTTCATCCATAAGCCAAATGGAATATTAAATATAATGTCACTAACATTACCAAACAAATGATAATATTAAAAGCATCAAGCTATTTCAGGAACCTCCATTTCTCCAAAATTATCTTTGCTGAAAAGCCTGTCCAACTCATTGGTGGCTGCAGCTAAATAATTCGATTTCCCCTCGTCATCATTTGGTACGTAATTATCAAGTGTTGCGGCTTTATAACACCTAGGGAAAATAAACTAGTCAAAACCCCAACTCCTGATGACAACAAAAAATGTTTATAAAAATAGAATAAGTGTTACCTTGCAGTTTTTTTGGAACAGTGGACTCCATTTTCATGTGATACCATAAACCTTTGCTTTCTTCTTCTCCTAAGTTCAGCAACTGTAAATTGCATAACCGGATAAGATACTGACGTAGAACACCCTGAAGTGCCCTTATCATGACCATGAGCATCAGGTAAAGGAATATTGGACGGTCTATTTTGAGGTTCAATATCTCCCGAATATTGACCTGGAGAACCAAGATTTGAAGGACGTGGGTCATTCTGTTCATCCTGCAGGGTTTGCAGCATTCATTGTACAGTCAATCCCATGAACAGATAACACATCAAAAGCTTTTCCAACAAAACTATTGAACTCGTGGCAACATCCAACTTAGCTAATCAGAGAAAATATTCTGAAAACAGATGTCTAGATATCATAAACAACTTAAAAGGAGTAATAAAAAAATGCAAGTAGAGTCGTGATGCCCTGTAAACTACTCCCTCCGACCACTAATACCTGTCTTTGACATGATGTATATGGACACTAAAACATGTCTAGATACATCATATCGAAGACAGGTATTAGTAGTCGGAAGGAGTATAATAGTTCAGAAATTCAGCATGAACTTCTTCAAAACACGACATTAATAGGCAGAGACACTTGAGAAGAATATGCTAAGAAACAATCAGTTAAGGGCAAAAAAAAAGGAAGAAGGGAAACAAAAGTAAAGGGTATCGGTCTCCTACAAAAATCTGATGGAAAGAACTGTCTCACTGAGGAAAAAATCTGCCTTACCACATCAGATTCTTTACTGTGAACATCACATGGATCGAGGAGAGGTGCTTCAGTACTATGAGACACAGTGTTAGAAGGTTCAGAATGCTGTGCTGAAACTTCTGTCCAGTTAGGTACAAATGATTGCGGGGAATGACGACGCAACAGGCTATTTTCCTGAATTGAGTTGGCATTTGCAATACCAGGTGCATTTGCCTCTACGCTTGTTCGTCTCACTTGTTCTGTGGATGGCCCCCTTCTCAGCACTGGAGCTTCGGAAATAAGATTGCAACTGTCTCCGTGCTTCCTCTTGTTTAGTGATAGAAAGTTCATAAGAGAAGGCTGAACTGTACTTGATGAGGAGGATTTAGCAGCAAGCCCTGTTCTAGCATGATTTTCTCTTACTGGATAACTAACATTGGATTTTTTCGGCTGTTCATACCAGAAGGGTGATAGCGAAGGAGATCTATCAACCTGAGTGGCTGGGCCCCTTGGCAGGGGGCTCCTGTCTCTGGATGCAGCTCCAGTAGCTAACCTTGTCACAGAAGAAGACACTTCCTGATTCTCTGGTGGATCCTTATCATCACCATCTGTTTCATCCGTGTCGCTGTCATTTTCGGGAGATGAAACATTCTCCTTTCCTATTAAATATGTGCTTTCATTAGGTTCAACAATGGCAAGGTGTTCTTCCTTTTCAGGATCTTCAATGTGATTGATGGAAAAGCTGCACTGTTGAGGGCTATACACAGTTTCAATAGCCTCCCGTAAAGATTGCAAAATGGTATGCTCGGAAGAGAAGAAAATCTTTCTCTTATCAGGTGCGACATTGACGTCATAAGATGTGGTTGGAATGCAGAAATTTAGGACAGCAACAGGATATTGCTTGGAATTTGAGCTTCTATACAGTTCGTTAACAAGCTTGGTGACCTTTGGCATGTCCACAGGTCTGCCATTTACATAGAAGAACTGTCTATCTCCTGAATTGCGACCGTTGCCGGGTCCAGGTTTGGAAAGAAAACCTTGTACCTGGCAGTCTTCTGAGATGGACACGTTGAAGGGATCCAGGCATTTGAAAGTGTTCAGACCAAATACCGTAATGATATTGTCTTTCAGTGAACTGCTTCCCTGAGTTTTAACCACCACCATTCTAGAATTCTTGCCGATAATATTTGTGCAAAGTAATCTGACCCCTTTGGCAATTAAGGCGTACGCCTAAAGCAGGTAAGAATCATCGATTAGTAATGGAAAATAACAAAAAGAAATAAAATCTCAGCCTCTATCGTAACACAAGAATTTACTCGGACAAGAAGAACACTAGAGAAGTATTTGAACTCTACCATAAAGGTCTCATATTTAGAACAGACTGATACTAAATATGTGTGATTACTGATTATGCAGAACAGTTAGGCTTCAAAGTGCATAAAATTATACTATGAAAAAAAAGGATATTAAGTTGCAAGACTCACATTCAGCAAGGAGATTACTTTGCCATACTCCTTCCGAATATTCCTACTGAACTCCTTGCCCCGAACAGGCAAGGTGGAGAATAATTTTTCGATGGTCACAGTGGTTCCGACTTGCCGTGCAATCTTCCTCTCACCTGTGACCACCCCCGAGTGCTCAAACTCCAGATGCGTTCCGACCTGCTCATCTTTGGTCCTCGTTTCAACCGTCAGTTTCCCCAATGCGCAGAGAGAGCTCAACGCCTCCCCACGGAACCCGAAGGTGGCCACGGAGTTCAGATCGGAGAAATCCGATATCTTGGAGGTGTGGTGCTTCAGGGCGAGCGCCTGAACAAGTAGCAGTAGCGTGGTGCTACGGTCAGCATACGAATGACAGCAAGACTGACAGAGCAAGTGGGGTATCTGACAGCGAGATTAGAAATGAGGGGGTTTGCCTGGAAATTGCTGGGGGAGATGCCGCTTCCGTTGTCGGCGACCTTGAACCACTCCTCGCCGTAGGCCTTGAGGGTGACCTCGACGGAGGTGGCGCCGGCGTCGAGGCTGTTCTCGACGAGCTCCTTGATGGCGGAGGAGAGGTCGAAGATGACCTGGCCGGAGCAAATCCGGTGCACCACCGACTTGCCGATCGGCTTTATCGCCGGGGAGGCTCCTCCCATCCCCACCTAGACCAGTAAACCCTACCGCAGGTCGAGCTCGAGACGAGGGTTTTGGTTGTTCTGGTTCCTCCTGCCTCCCCGGCTATCCCTCTCCGTCGCCCCTGTTGCCGGCAAACCCTATTTGCCGCTCGTTACCGGGAGAGAGAGTCGCTCCGCCCGCGAGGGGCGCGTTTTGGGCCGGCCCAATTTTGGGTTGTTTGCACATCCGGTTTTCTGGTTTTTCGGTTAGGGTTTCTCCTGGTTTTCTTTGGTTAGTCTGGTTCTCACTCCGGTTTCTGGTTTCCAGGTCAGCTTTCTTTTGAACTTTTTTAAATCTGAATATTTTCAAAATATGATTTTTTTTATTTCTGAACATTTTTAAAATCTGAACAATTTTAAAATATGAACAATTTTCAATTCATACATTTTTTGTTTCGAACTTTTTCAAATTTGAACAAATTTCAAATTTGTATTTTTTTTCAAATAAGAAATTGTTGGCATTGAATCCTCCATGTCGGTGGTTTGTTAGAGCATTTGTTGATCCGCAAAAGGCGACTCTGCTTTAGTAGTGGTCTAGTTGAACTATTTGTGTGAGTTGTAGTAATTTTACCATCCTTTAATCTTTGTTTGAACTATTTTTGAATTTTATTTTATTGTACCAACTATTGTAAAATTAATTTGTACAAAATTTGCAAACAAAATAACTCAATAGCTCGGCCAATGCTAGTGTATGGCGGGCGCGGCTAGGGAGAGCGCTCCCCATATGTGGCAACTAGTGCAGACGTCCCACATATGCACGGCAGGCCGTTGTTCCGGAGCAACATATATGGGGTGTGGCCAGATATGGTTTATACATATGTACTTCCTCCGGTCAGAAAAGATTGTCGAATAATTTAATACAACTTAAGTACAAAGTTGTACTAGCTTACTACAACTTTTTTTCGATCGGAGGAAATATATAATATCAATTAACACAAGAAGGGTGAAATCAAGTAAATGGAATGAGAGCTCCTCCTTAGAAATGAAGGGTGACCACGAGCCGATGCATACGTGGCCGATATGTATGTGGGTGGGGCAGCGAGCTTGCGAGAAAGAATGAAGTACTCCCTCCATATCAGTTTAACAGGCCAACACGGGTATTTAGAAAAAAAATTGACTATATTTTTGGTCAATAAAATATGAACTATTTGACATAAAAATTATACCTAGGGATGGCACCCGCAGGTTATGGGTGCGGGTGGAACCACCTCATACCCGTACACATCTTCCTTGATCTTACCCATCACCCGTACCCATACCCGTCAACGGGTACAAATTTTTCCCATACCCGTCAGTTATACCATTGGATTCACATTTAAAAGATGTTTTTAATGATATGATTTTTGTGACATATAATTTATATTCTATTCATCAAATTTATAATCAAATATTTTTCTTCAACTACGTGTTGGCCTACAAAACGGTATGGAGGGAGTAGAGGTCGTGCATGGAACCTTACTAGTGGGTCTGAAATAGCAAATATGACCCGGTGACAAAAAATTACAATGGATGAGAGCTCTTGGCTCAAGTATGGGAAAGCATTGGCGTCTTTGTACCGACTTAAGTTTGATCCCTCCAACCCAGTGGCGGAGCCACGCTTGAGATGTTGTACACGTAGAAAATGATGCAAAAAATTCATAAAAGTATGTATATTTGACTACACAAGGTTGTACTCCTAGCTCCGCCACTGCTCCAACCGGAATTTAGTTGCTCCGTTTTATTTATTTCACAGATATATAGAATCACCACATTTGATCAAGAAGGTGTGAAAGGTTCGACTTTCTATCACATATATGGGGTGTGGCCAGATATATACTAGCTTACTATAACTTTTTTCGATCGGAGGAAATATATAATAACAATTAACACATGAAGGGTGAAATCAAGTAAATGGAATGAGAGCTCCTCCTTAGAAATGAAGGGTGACCACGGGCCGATGCATACGTGGCCGATACGTACGTGGGTGGGGCAGCGAGCTTGCGAGAAAGAATGAAGTACTCACTCCATATCGGTTTAATAGGCCAATACGGGTATTAAGAAAAAAATTGACTATATTTTTTATCAATAAAATATGAACTATTTGACATAAAAATTATACCATTGGATTCACATTTAAAATATGTTTTCAATAAAATAATTTTTGTGACATATAATTTATATTCTGTTCATCAAATTTATAATCAATTTTTTTCTTCAACTACATGTTGGCCCACAAACCGGTATGGAGGGAGTAGAGGTTGTGCATGGAACCTTGAGCGTCTTCAGCCATCTTCCCGACGAGGCCTCCGGCGGCCTTTTTTTCATCTGGACGGCGTTACTCGGCCCAGCCACGCGCCTGGTTCCTCGTTCCCCTGGATTTGGGTCTTTATCCATCTGAAGAGCCCAGGCCATCCCCGGCCCCCCAGAGTGCGCTCGGGGACTCCGGACGAGAGAAAAGCAGGGACGAGCCCGTTCTGTCGGCGAGAGAACACGCGAACCCTACTTTCTCGTCGCAAATCCTCCTCCCCTCCCCTCGTTGCTCTGTCACCGCCGGCACCACCCCTCGCCAATCCGTCGGCCGGTTGCCTGCACTCCACCGTCCCTTCTCCCACCAGCCTATATTCCACCATCTGACGTGCCGTCTGCCTATATTCCGCCGTCGGGCAACTCCTCCCGTCGCGCCTCACTGACACGCCCGACAGGTGTTCGTCCATTTGCCTGGGCGGACATGGACTCGAACGACGGGATTTGGCACTCCTTCTTTGGTATGCCAGGATCCAACAACGACATCAACGTCTTGCATTGCTCGCGATCTTCTCCAAGCTTGTTGAGGTTCATGCTCCCCCGATTAACTTTGTGATCAATGGCCGGCACTACAACAAGGGATACTATCTTGTAGACGGTATCTATCCAAAGTGAGCAATATTTGTGAAGACTATCTCAAGCCCCATCCCCCCGAAGGAGGTAAAGTTTGTCAAGGCACAAGAAGGTTGTCGAAAGGACGTCGAGCGTGCATTTGGTGTCCTCCAGCAGAGATTTGCTGTAGTCCGGTTCCCCGCTATGAGTTGGTCCAAAGATCAGATGTGGGAGGTGATGAACTGTTGTGTATGCTTATACAACATGATTATTGAGAATGAGCGAAAGTATCCAGTTCCTCTAAGCGAACAAGCTGCACCATATGAGAGAGAGGGTCCTCTTGCACAGCCTAATCACCAGGTGCCGGCATCGTGGACTGCGTTCATCGCTATGCGTCAGGAGATTCGAGACTCCACAATACATCAACTGTTGCAGGATGATCTGGTGGAGCATATATGGAGACTTCAAGGCAACACCAACTAGTTTCCATTTAATTTGTTTGAAAACTTGTCAAATTATTTGCTTGTTTTGTTGAACTTTAACGTTTATTTATAAAAATAAGCCAAATATTGGCAAAACTTTATCAAATTCGCTGAACTGTAACATTTATGTGTAAAAATAAGCTAAAAACGCCGATCTCTGGGCGTCTACTTGGGGAGACGGCTGGAAGTTCGGCGCTCTCCACGTCAAAGTTTTGTCCAATCCGGCATTATTTATCGCTGGATTTGACCGTGGGAAGCGCCAACGGCTGGAGATGCTCTTACTAGTAGGTCTGAAATAGCAAATATGACCCGGTGACAAAAAATTACAATGGATGAGAGCTCTTGGCTCAAGTATGGGAACGCATTGGCGTCTTTGTACCGACTTAAGTTTGATCCCTCCAACCCAGTGGCGGAGCCACGCTTGAGATGTTGTACACGTAGAAAATGATGCAAAAAAAATTCATAAAAATACGTGTGTTTGACTACACAAGGTTGAACTCCTAGCTCCGCCACTGCTCCAACCGGAATTTAGTCGCTCCGTTTTATTTATTTCACAGATGTAGAATCACCACATTTGATCAAGAAGGTGTGGAAGGTTCGTCTTTCTCTCACAATCTTCTTGATCAAATGCCGTGAGTCTCCTATATATCCTGGTTGAGCCAGATTCTTGAATACCTTCCGCGCGCGGTCATATATCATCGACATTCTACTTATTAGCTCTATACTTATACATCCCATCCCAAAACCTCACCATTTCTTATCCTCGTCGTCCTCGCGATCACCTCGTCCATGGCGACGTCGAACCCGTCCTTCATGTCACCCTCGAACCTCACCCTGGGGTCTTTGTACACGAACCTCGGGATCATCTTGATTACCTCCTCCCTCATGGCTTCCACCTCCTTGTCACTGTACCTGCCCAGCACCTCCTCGATGTCCACCTTCCCTTCCAGGAGCTCGTTCTCATCGATGAACACTGAGTAACGGCGGCGGTCGTCGATGTTGCCGCCGTTAACGTTCTTGTCCGGCCCGTGCCATCGGTACTGCTTCTGGAAGGTGGACCCGTCGTGGAAGAAGACGGGGATGCAGCCGGCCACGACGGCGTCGACGGACGACCGGCGCATGTAGGAATCGCCACGCGGCTGCAGGCAGAAGCGGGAGGAGGCGAAGAGGGACATGAGCTTCTCCGCGGACTGGCAGACGTGGCCCTGGCTGCAGTCGAGCATGCCGCAGTGGGTCGGCGAGGAGACGCACTTGTCAATGAGGCGGTCCCGGAGGACCAGCGTGCCGTTAGGGCGCCGCGCTCCGGCGAACGCGAAGAGCCACGGCCGGCGCATCCCGCGAGCGCGCGCCTGCCACGCGGCCACCTCGGCGTCGGACGACGGGTGGAAGTAGGTCGGGTAAGGCACGGCCATGTCCCGGCGGCCCCAGATGTTGGACTCGATGGTGAGCACGGTCATGTTGAGGCTCTCGGGCTGCTCGAGGAAGCTGTTGCCGCAGCCGTTGGGGTCGTCGTTGCTCGGCACGCGCCGGAACATCCACGTGGTCTTGGACGCCAGCATGAAGTGGTCGCGCCCGCCGAGCGCCCCCCACCGCGGCCGCGACGATAGCCACCGGAGGAACTCCGCCGACGCCGCGTCGCGCACCGACGCGTTGGTGTCGCAGGCGTAGTGGTTCAGCTCCAGGCCCGCGTAGTACGGCACGTACACCGCCGTCGCCGCCGCCGGGTCGTCGGTGAGGCACTCGTACCGTTTCATACGGTGGTGGAAGATCACCTCCAGAGCGTGATGGTTCGTGTTGAACCTGCATTTCAATCGAGAATTCGAGATGTAGTTAAGGAGAGCACGCAAAGAAACACAGATGGAAACCACAACCACCATCGTCCGGTCATATGTCGATTTCTTGCTTACCATCCTTTGTCAGGGATAACACGATCGGTGTCGTTGCCGGCGTCGGGAGCGAGCACCGGGCCGAGGCCGGCGTTGGACATGAAGACGCACGCGCTGGTCTCGTCCTCAAGCGCCGGTGATCCCTGAACGCAGTCCCGGAGAAGATTAAACCGCGAGGGTAGATCCAGCATGTACACGCGCCGGCCCTCGCACGATGACGACTGTGTAGTTTCATCGTCGCCGACCGCTGGCGGGGCAGTGAACAGATCGACGGGGAGTGCGGCGGGGCCGGCACCACTGTGAGCGGGAAGGTATGTGTAATGGAAGATCGAGATGTGGAAGAACTGGAGGTGGAGGAGGCACGGCAAGAGCCATGAGCCGGCGACGAGGATGCCATAGAGGAGGTACTTGTTGAGGCCGCTGTGAGCTTCCATGTCTGAGCTAGCTATAGGAGAGCATCCGGCGAGGTAGCTACACTAGTTCAATCGATCTGAAGGGGATCTCTAGTTCGCTACTGTAGATCAAGTACTACCACTCAAGTGGTAAGTTCAGAGGTTTATGTATCCGAGCTAGCCTATAGCACTCTCTGTATGACTTGTGTATCTAAATGAAATGGCAACTGGAGAAGTCTTACCGTGTCACTTGGACACTTGGTGGCCTGGCATAATTCTGGTTTCTGCTCTGCATTCCTTGGATATCTTTAATCGAGAGCCAAATCTTGGCATCCGTGTACTTCGAATTATTCAAACCCTCTGCAGTTGACTCAAGTTTGCGCATTAACGTTTGCTCATCGGTATTCGACACAGATCTGCAGATCAGCAGGCAAATTTTAGTTTTAAACCATCCAAGCTCTCCTCTCATAGGGGCTCGAGATCTCGAGGCCATGGCCAGCCGTAGTACGCGATTATTTTGGAGCGGATTCTACGGGCGCAAGATCAGCCTTGAGGTCTGACCTCAAGGAGGCCTACACGTAGTTTACACTCCAAGACAAGATCCTGGAGCTTCATCTCCATTGCTCTTGCACGATTGTTTAGTTCTTGCCACTGCAGAGAAATTAGGAGAAGAATCACACGTGGGAGCATCGTATACCACGCAGCACATAATGTAGGCTGCATAGTAGTACTTGCATCGTGTGCATTATACTTACCATTGTAATTAACGTCTGTGTTTGAACGGCATCTCTCCAAGGTGAACTACTTGGTGTTATTTTGTTTTGGCTAACTACTTGCTGTATTTTAGTTGATCGTTGAGTCATCGACTACTCTCTAGATAAATTTGTGGTTCAAGTCCGTCCAACGAGCTTTCTGATCCCTTAATTCGGACACTACACACTAATCACGTATCAAGCATTTAAGCTCCATTAGTTACTCTTATTTCTCTTGCAGTAGGTTTCTTCCTCTACGCCGACGATCTTCTGGTCCGTGCTCTTGTCCCTTGCACGTATGACTTCCCCCTGTCTTTTAGTCCAGCGCATAGAATCTTACGACTCCCTCGGGTTTCGTTTATAGGTCTTACGTGTGTACTTGGATTGTTAGTTTGATCACCATAATACGAAAACTATATTACATAACATATATCATTAGAAATTTCAGATTTATGCAATAGCAATGTCTAAAGAAGATGCAGACACTTGTAGTTGCTAAATGTTCTAGTATTAGACGCTAGAATTTTGATGTGTTTCTTTTCTTTTACAGAACTGTATATAGAGTAGAGATTTTTTAGCTCCTGAGTTGTCGTGATCCTTTTGTTTCCACACATTTGAAAATCATGTTTAAGTGTTTTAAAAATTGTAAAAAAAATTAGGTGTACCCAATGATGTATCCTACTATAATACAAAATTTCGTTTGGAATACTTTGTATACCGATCAATGAAAAAAATGAGAAAATTATGAATAAAGCATATTTTTAAACTCCAAAATTAATCATTTTTTTTTCATTTTTCTATGTAGCCAAGAGTTCAAAGAATTTAGTGTTACGATTTGGCATGTTCATAGGATACAATCATTGACAGTGTAAAGAAAAAATTCAGTTTTATTTGAAACTTGTAAAAACAATTAATAAAGGGATCACTAGAGCTTGTGGCCCAAAGAGTGCTTTCGCAAAATTATACTCCCTCCGTCCCAGGGATTAGGGCGTGAAATTTGTAGCGCGTTTATTTAGGCAGTGATTGGTAGAGAGGAAAAATTGGGACATTTCCGTTATTGCCCCTGCATGCATGCGATGACATCTCTCGCCTCCTCGTTTCTCGCACGCCGACGCCGCCATCGCTCGGCCTCTCAACGCCTCGTTTTTCTCCCACCGCATGGGCTTTGAATGGAATTGGTGATCCATGGCAAAAATTTGTGCCCAATTAGAGGGGAAAAGGATCTGCAATCATTGGGAAGAACCGTTGCCACGGATCACTCTGAAATCTCACGGTGGAGATCAAGTTGAGAGGGTCAGATGCGGGCAAAGATTGTTTGAAATCAGAAAACTCGAGCTCCTATAAGAGCTTCGCGCCATGGACGCCCAATTCTCCATCTTTAGGACGCGGCTGAGGGGGCGACGACTGTGAATTCTTCCGCTGGAGTCGAGGCATGCATGCACAGGAGTCGAGGAAGAAGGGGGGAACGAGAAATCAGGGGCAGTTACGAGAGAAAATCGCTAGTGCCAGCCGTGCTCCTTAATCGTTGGAAAAAATTAGATTTTTTTTCACACCCTAATCCCTTGGACGGAGGGAGTACCTCTTTATACATCGGAAACAAAGTTACATCACTAAGCATCAGATGTATAATTGACTGGGGGGAGGGGGTCATCTATCCATACACCATGATTAGTCCCCTCGCTAACTTAGCCTATTAATGGCTACATAGTTAGCCTCCAAGGATATGTATGCAAAAAGTGAAAAAATGCCGAAAACCGCTATGGTGATTCCATGACTTTGTCGTCCATGGACCAAAATGCTTAGACTTCCAAACAATCTGAGCTAAGTATTACTGAACTGCAACCCATCGACTAGGCTGGCATCAATCATTTCTCACTAGTAGAAAACATGGCTTTGGTCCTGGAACAAATTTTGCATCAGTCGCGGTTATGTATGGAGCCGGGACTAATATTGACATTAGTCCCGGTTCCAATGGCTAGGAGGCCGGCACGGGTCCGACAGGATTCAGTGCCGGTTGAATTTGAATCTTTAATCCCGGTTGGTGATACCAACCGGGACTAAAGGGTGTGCGGCAGGGCATCGACAGGGTGGGGCAGTTGCCAGAGGATTTAGTCCCGGTTGGTATCTCCAACAGGGACTAAAGGTCCACCTTTAGTCTCGGTTGGAGAGACCAACCGGGACTAAAATTCTTCTTATATAAAGTTCATCCCCCAGCTCGAGTTCATCACCATTTTTTCTCTACCCGAGCTCGAGTTCATCCCATTTTGGAGCACGATTCGTCAAGTTTTGCCGGTGCCCCTTTTATCTAAGGGTTCCAAAAGGTGTGAAACTTCATCCTTTTATCTATCATTGCTAGTTAACCTCTTTTTATGCTCTAGATGTAGAGAATTTGTGAGTTTTATTGTGGGAGTTAATTTGATATAAATGCAATGTGAGCTCAAATTAATTGTTTAAAATGTGTATAGAGTAGAGGGATTTGCGGGTTTTTAGTTTGGGAGTAATTATGTGGGAGTTTATTTGATTTATATGCAATTTGAGCTCAGATAGTTGTTGCATTACTATGCATAGTTAGAGAAGGAGTTAGAAATATTTGTTAGAAATAGAGTTATTTTTCAATTAGAATTAATTGAATTAGTAATTGATCAAAATGAGCTCAAATAGTTGTTGCTTTACTATATATATTTAGAAATAGAGTTAGAAATATTTGTTAGAAATACAATTATTTGTAAATTAAAATTATTTGTCAATTAGAATTAATAGAATTAGTAACTGAGCTCAAATAGTTTTTGCATTACTATATACTTAGAAATAGAGATAGAAATTACTTGTCAATTAGAATTAGTTGTCCATTAGAATTATTGATCAATTAGAATTATTTGTCAATCAGAAATATTTGTCAATTAGAGTTAATGGTTTTGATCAAAATGAGTTCAAATAGTTGTTGAATTATTATATTTGTTAGAAATGGTTTTTGATATACTTATATAATGCAGATGAGCCGCAATGGATGTACGATGACCGATGCTCTAACGAGTTCATTAATGGCATACATTATTGGGATTTCTATTTTCGTGCCCCTGGTTCGTTAGTTGTACTCAGTTTTCCCCAGCCGCTTAACTTTTCCTCAGTTTTCCCCTCGCTCTAGTTTGAAACCCCTCGCAGACGCTCGGACGGGAGGGTTGCGGTCTGGTTAGAGGCCTTAGACCGTTACCGGTGACGGCTAGGGAGCCACGGTGGTTGTGAATGGACCGTTGCTTTTGAATTGTGTTGACTGTTGACCCAATGAGACATGTCGGACTGGCGGTCTGTCACTCACCCAAAGCTTTCCCCTCCGCCCGAGACTGGAAGAGCTCACACACCGCCCCGCCGCCGCCACGCCGTCCTGCCCTCCTACCTTATGGTGTCGTCCGCCACCGAGCCGCCCCCGCCCCCACCACCACCCCCGGGAGGCGGAGAGGGCTCCGCCTCCACTAGATCTAGATCTACCCCTATGGCGGTAGAGTTTGCACATCTGTCTAATGTGCCGATTATGCCCCTCAACAGCGGAGAAGATTGGGAATCGGAGGGATCTAATGCATGGATTCCATCTGGGTAAGCATCGTCTGCCTATGTGAATTAAGAGTACGTAGTTTTTGAGCATGAATCGTTGTTGCTCAACTAACTACGTTGCTTTTCGAATAGGATTGATCCAGCGCTGGCTTTTCGGCTGGTGGTTAGGCTAGATACTAGCTTTTTGCGTGATTCTGAACGCAATGTGAGCGGATTTTACATCCCAGCGGTGGTTGCAACTACCATCTCGTTGAGGGATTTAAAAGATAACATCTGCGCTCGTTACCCCTGGGGCGCTGGCGATTTAGTTGATTTCCAATATTTCAACAGCACGAAGGGAAGATTTGTTCCACTAATTTCCGATGACGATCTGGGAATTCTTTTTGCTTTAAATGATTCTTGCCGTGTCGGTAAAATTCGAATCCATGTGGACAGGGTCCAGGCATCATCTGGTGTTGGGGCATCATCAGGTGGTCGGGCATCATGTCTCTCTAGTGTTGTTGCCTCTGCTAATCGTGTGCGCCGCCCCGCTCCTTGTAGGTCCACAACAGCACCATCTGTCCCCAGTGCTAGTGGTAGCCAGATTGTTCCTGCGGTCGATGTGGAGGACAATGCAGAGATTGAGGATCCGTCTCCTCAAGATGATGAGGATGAGTTGATGTTTCCTGAATTGGTAGATCGATGCAGTAAGCAGGCAATGGAGGATCAATACATGGAAGATATTGCACAAGGTGCCAGATTTGATGACACTGATGATGAAGAGAAGGATGAGAACAATGACAGCCTTGTTTTAGCCGATTACGAAGATGATGACTTGCCAACAATTGAGTGGAACATGGAGGATCCTCAGCTTGCAGAAGGCACCGTATTTCAAACGATGATGGACTGCCGTAATGCAATTACTACATATTGCATTCTCACCAAGAATGATTATGAGGTTATTAAAAGTGAGCCAGGTAGGTTCACAGTTAAGTGCCCATACAAGAGGTGTAGGTGGAGGTGGAGGCTGCATGCATCCACAATGCTCAGAAGCACCGTAGTTCAGGTACTACGCCAACCAGTTATATATTTTAGATCACGGTGTAAAATTTGTTAACTGTTACTGACATCCCTTATAATTATGTTTCAGATAAAGAAGAACTCGATCGACCATACTTGTCCACCTCGAGCGGGAGCGCCAGAGGAGAAATCAAAGCTAGCGAAGACTAGGTGGTTGGCAAATGCAATCATAGATTGGCTGAGCGAAACTCCAACACTTGGTCCAACGGCACTCATAAAATTGATATCTGATAAGTTTACTATAAACATACCTTACATGAGGATGTTCTATGCAAAGGAAATGGCTCTTGACAGGATAAATGGTCCATGGAATGAAAGCTTTCAGTTGCTTTACACTTTCAAAGCTAAAGTGGAGATGGCTAGTCCAGATAGTGTTGTAGCGATAGACAAGCATACAGTTCCCTACAAATTGAAAAGCGGGAGGATGATGTAGAAGGAATATTTTAGAAGGGCTTTTGTTTGTTTCAAAGCTTGCTAGAAAGGCTTTCTGGACGGTTGCAGGCCTTATTTGGCCATGGATGCAACAGCTCTTCTTGGCAGGTTTAAAGGACAACTAGTTGCTGCTACTGCAATTGATGGACACAATTGGATGTTCCCTGTTGCTTATGGAGTTTTGGAGGTTGAGTCAGAGGAAAGTTGGACTTGGTTTCTGCAGAATTTGCGCGACCTTATAGGTCATCCACCAGGACTTACTATCCACACAGACGCTTGCAAAGGTTTGGAGAGTGCAGTAGAAGCAGTATTCCCTGGAGTGGAGCATAGGGAATGTATGCGACACTTGGTACAGAATTTTACAAAGAAATTCAAGGGTAAAGTTTATACTGACAACCTATGGCCAGCTGCATACACATGCAGCATTAGGAAGCATCTGTTTCATTTGGAAGTGTTGTATAAACAAAAAACTGGGGTGAAGGAGTACTTGGATGAACATCATGGTAGGGTGTGGTCAAGAAGCCAATTCAATGAAATTTGCAAGGTAGACTATGTAACAAATAACCTTGCGGAGAGTTTCAATGCAAAGGTCAAGTCATTGAAAGGGCTTATGCTGTGGCAAATATTTGATAAGATTAGGCAGATGATCATGATAAAAATCGATCTGCGTCAAAGAATTGCAGCCACAAAATATGTTGGCCATCTCATGCTCCCATCTTTGATTAAGTCTTTGCATGTCAGGGCAAAACAATTGAAGATGAAATGCAACAGAAAAGGAATGGAGGCTGAGGTAACCTACGCTGACAGTAAAAACAGGCAGTGGAGGTATCCAGTGAGTTTGGTTGATAGGACATGCCATTGTAGGCGATGGCAGATCCGTGGGATACCCTGCATACACGCATTATTTTTCATGAGTGTTATAGCGGGTGCAGAAGGAGAAGTTGATCAGTATGTGTCAGAGTATTTCTCTATTGCCAAATTTAGGGCTGCATATGCTATGAATGTTTCTACCTTGTTGGGAAAATACCAATGGATGAAAGTCGATCCAGGCTTCAAACTGTACTCTCCAGTTTTGACTAGACCGGCAGGTAGGCTGAGGAAGAATAGGATCAGAGCTAGTGCAGAGGGTGGTCCACCGATTCGATGACGTAAGTGCAAACGTTGTGGAATCCCTGGACAAATTGCTAGGCTTTGTAAAAATCCAGTTGACCCAGCTTTTGGAATGGAAGATCAGGCGGGAGCAGCAAATGCAGAGGAGAATGAAGCAGCAATTCAACATGAGGAGATTGAAGCAATGGATCATGAGGAGATGATACGTCTCAAACGTATCTATAATTTTTGATGCTCCATGCTTGTTTTTACACCATTTGTCTTGTGTTTCGTTACACTTCGTGGCGTTTTTATGCGATTTCCAGAACTAACCTATTAACAAGTCGCCACAGTGCCAGTTCCCTATTTTCTGCTGTTTTTGTGTTTCAGAAGTGATACACAGGAAATATTCTCGGAATTGGATGAAACCACATCCTGAAGTCTTATTTTACCCGGAAGCTTCCAGAGATCCGAAGAAGAGTCGGAGGGGGGCCACCAGGGCCCTACATGCAGGGGTGGCGCGGCCAGGCCCCTGGCCGCGCGGGCCCCGCGTGAGGGCGCCTGGCTCCCCCTCTGACGACGCCCCTTCGCCTATATAAAGCCTCGGGACGGAAAACCCTAAAGGAGTCGGCAATTTTCCAGAAAGAGTTCCGCAGTTCCGCCGCCGCCACCGACAAATTTCGAGGGACAGAAGTCTCTGTTCCGGCACCCTGTCGGGACAGGGAATTGCCCCCGGAGCCATCTCCATCGGTCTCCATCGCCGTCTTCGCCGTCTCCATCGACCTCACCGCCATCTCCATCAACCTTGCTGTCTCCTATGATGAGGAGGGAGTAGTTCATCCCCGGGGCTGAGGGCTCTACCTGTAGCTATGTGGTTCACCTCTCTCTCCCATGATGTGATCTTTATGTGATCGTGAGCTTTGTATCATGTTGAACAAGTAGATGTTATTATTCAGATATTATGTGTACTCTAGTGGTATTATTAAAGTAATCTATTCCTCCTGCCATGGTGTAACGGTGACAGTGCGTGCATCATGGTGGTACTTGGTTTAGGCTATGATTGTGATCTCTTGTGGATTATGAGAGTAATTATTACTATGATAGTATTGAGTGATCTATTCCTCCTTTCATGGTGTAATGTTGACAGTGTGTGCATCGTGTTAGTACTTGGTCTAAGTTGCAATGATATCTATCTTGAGTTATGCTTTGATTTGGATATCTCTATGAGTGGTGTTTGTCAAGTACTTGTTGAACTTTAAGGGGTGCTTCTGTAGCCACTACACAATGATTAGTGTTATTCAATAGGAGAGTAATTCAGAGTACCATAGTGGAGAGAAGTTGTTTATTTGTTCAATCATGTTATATTGTTGGGAGTGTGTCCACTAGTGAAAGTATGATCCCTAGGCCTTGTTTCCAAGCATTGCACACCGTTTACTTGCTATTTTGTTACTTGTTTGCTCGCAACGATATTTATTTCACATCACGTTTGCTACTTATAATCATCTATACCACTTGTATTTCACTATCTCTTCGCCGAACTAGTGCACCTATACATCTGACAAGTGTATTGGGTGTGTTGGGGACATAAGAGACTTTCTGTATCGTAATTGCAGGGTTGCTTGAGAGGGATAGCTTTGACCTCTAACCTCCCTGAGTTCGATAAACCTTGGGTGATCCACTTAAGGGAAACTTGCTGCTGTTCTACAAACCTCTGCACTTGGAGGCCCAACAAGTGTCTACAAGAATAGAAGTGCGTAGACATCAAGCTCTTTTCTGGCGCCGTTGCCGGGGAGGTAAGGTAAAAGGTACTCGCATCCTCCTGTGTGAGTGCTCAGAGTTATTTCCTTTAGATTCTGCAATTCTATCTTTTTGTTTCTTGTTTTTATTTTCACTAGTTAGGCTTAATGGAAAATAAAGAGTTCTGTAGTCTTTTTTCTGAGTTTAGATATGAAGTGTTTGAAGAGAAAATTGAAAAACCTTTGCAGCTTAATTTGCATGCTAATAGTGTTGTTAGCATGAATGTTTTGAACACCGTTGTTGCTAATACTATAGAAAAGTCTAAGCTTGGGGAAGCTGGTTTTGTTAAGCATGATATTTTTAGTTGCCCGGCTTTAGTGGAGAAAATTTGCTCTGATGATATTTTATCTCCCATATGTGATGTTCCTTCTTATGTTGATATGTTTGAAGAATATGCTTTGCGAAATAGCTGTTCTTTAGCTTGCGATGATACTAAACCTCTAGTTTATGATGGCTATGATGATGAGTATAATGTTTTCAATTCACCTACTTTTGAGGAGAAAAATAGTTATGATTACAATATGCCTCCTGTCTTTGATGATTATGGTGATGAGAATAATTATTCTGCTGAATCTGCTCCTACTACTATTGTTCCTGTGGTGAGTATTAATTCTTTTATGCATGTGGCTCATGATAGAGATGCTTTATGTGATAGTTATATTGTTAGTTCTATTCATGATGCTACTGAAAGTTATTATGAGAGAGGGAAACATGGTTTGATGGATCTCAACAATATTAATTTTCCCCTCTTTATGTTGCAAATCTTGAAGTGGCACTTGTTTTATCTATCCATGCTTGCTACTATGTGCCTCGTTGATTTATTTTCTTACAAGATTCCTATGCATAGGAAGTGGTTCAGATATAAATGTCTTTCATATCTGCTTTTTGATGCTCTCTATTGCTTTAAGTTCCTATATGGCGCATTTGCCTCAAGCTCTTATATGGCGCCCACATGAGCATCTTTGCAATTTACTGCGCCTAGCTCAAAGGCGTTAAAGAAAAGCACTCTTGGGAGATAACTCATTGTTTTATTTTCAGTACTTTTTCTTTTATTTGAGTCTTGGAAGTTATTACTACTATAATAACCGCTCCTTATCTTGTTTATTTCGTTTTTGTGCCAAGAGAAGCCTCTAATTTGAGTGAGGTAAAGATTTGGGGATGTTGCTGTCCTGAAACAGTTTTCGGTGCTGCACCGTAAAAATTCGTATAAATTCTCTGTATATCTTTTGGACCTGCGATTTCTTGTGCATATGCCCCAGGTTATATCCAAACTTTCATTAGTTGAACATTTTTTGATTTGAGCAACAGAAAACCCTCTAAAAATTCGACCTTTGTCAGCTGTTCAGTTTTGACAGATTTCTGCCAATATTTGTGTTTGCCACTTTATCGCTTTCTTTTGAGTTCTTTTGATCACGGAACTTTTGGAGAAGTTGCTACAGTAATATGTGCTATATATGTGGTGGTTTTGAGTTGAAACCTGAAGCAAAAAGAGGTTGATTATATGTTATGCTAGACTAATGTTGCTAATAGAATTGTGTTTAGTTTTGTATGAAGGAAGTTTTCAAGTGTAGGGATTGGAGAATGATGAGATGAGATGAAGAATGGACAAAAGCTCAAGCTTGGGGATGCCCATGCATCACCCCAAGAAATATCCAAGAAGTACAAGCGTCAAAGCTTGGGGATGCCCCCGAGGCACCCCTTCTTCATCGGCAAAAATCAGGTCACCTTTCAAGACACTATATTTTTATTGCTTCATGCACTATATGTTTTTCTTGGAGCGTTAGTTGCTTTTGTTTTCAGTATTAGTTAAGTTTAGTTTGCTGCAATAAATAGTTTGATCACATCATGTTGTTTTGGAGAGAGACTTATTCCGTTTTTCATTTGCCAAGAACACTCCATTTTTCATTCTTACAATTTCACCGAGTGTTCTTCTTTTTCTGCTACTGCTTTTGGTTTTCGTTTTCGCCTTGATATGCGTTCAGACCTTGTCATATCTTTTCATCAAGGTGTATTTTTGCCTCTGATCTTTATTGGTTTTCATCAAAAGAGGTGTTTATAAAAAATTCAAATGGTGTTGGAAAAGAGAAAAAGCTTTGTGCAAAATAGTGGTACAAGTAGGAGCTTGTGTAGACTGCGGCTTAGGCTTTTTCATGTCATGCTTGATGTCTTTTTGATAGTATGCTTAGTGGTTTTGCTGTAGCATGACTTGTCTCAAATAACTGAGATTGCTTAATGAGCCTTTGAAAAACCATGCGTTGTTTTTATCGTTTGGAAGCATTATTTTGGTTTTCTCCTTGATGCTTTATTTGGGTCGACTTGGCGCATGCTCACACATGTTAGACTCTTACAAAGTCGCCAATAGCCTCTATGATCATTTAGTTTTTGACTTTTGATGCCATTTTATGCTTCTCTTAATGATGTTTTGTCGCTATGCATGATTATGACCGTTATTACTCTCTTAGTTGGTCGCTCCCAGTCTTTTGCTAGCCCTCATTTTGTACTGAGTATGAGCTCTACTCGTGCATCCAACTCCCTAAAACCAAGTTTGCCAAAGTGTCCACTATAAATTCCTATGCATGGTATTTGTAAGCCATTCCAAAGTAAATTTTCATGTGCTACCTTTCAAAACCTTCAAAATACTTCTCATTTTGTGACACTGTTTTCAGCTCATGGGGACGTAGTGGTCAGATTTGCTATCTTCCATATTGCTTATTCCAAAAAGAAAAAAAAGGAAAAAAGAAAGAAAAAAGGCACTCCTCCATGGAAAGTGAATGTTGGTGGGCACCCGATGGAATCGGTTAGCCATGGTTTGTGAAAGGAAAAAAGGTGGGGAGGAGTGCCAAGCTTTATAAAAGAGCACAAAAGTGCCAATCTCTCTCTCAAAAACTTGCTTCATTTTTTTATGGAAGATAGTAAGAACCCCATTGCCAGTCGTTGACAAAGACAACCACCTCTTGTCGGGGGGATGACCCCCGGTAGGGTCAAAGAGACTAGAAAGACACAAGGTCTATGGTTGACTTGGGCCGGGTTATCAAGGAAGGGCCTGGCCGGAATATGAGAGCATCGGCCAGGCCGGCATATATGTATATCCCGGCTGGTGTCTGGATATGCCGGTATAGCCGGAATACTGATATATGTGTTCCGGCATATACTTAGATATGCCGGCCTAACCATTTGGTGTGTTGTGCAGGAGCAGGGGAGGCCGGATTACCCGACCCTCGTAGGTCGTTGGTCCGGCATATAAGTCCTGGGTATGGCCAACGGTCATATCCGGGATACTTAAGTCAACCAAGGTGTCACATCCCTACAATCAAGGAAGAAAACATCCAAGCATGGTAGCAGAGTAAGATGGCAGGGTGCACAGTGGAGGTTACCTACCCTCACTGTGCACAAGTACGAGCTTACCGCACAGAGGTAAGGCCACAGTCCTGGAAGTACAAGGTACAGCAAGGGGAGTCCCATCGAGAGCAATCAGGGAGAAAGTCGTGGGCGTCTGCCCTCGACAACAAGTCCTATTTGGAGTGTAGTTGGTGTCTCCTGGTCTTCTATGACCGTTGTAACCCTGGCCACCACTATATAAGGTGGCACAGGGAGTTCTAGCAAGGGGGTTAGAAGGTTGAAGGTTGGTTGGTCACTCTGTGTTCCTACACTTAGCAGTTCATCTTCCTTCTCTAGCAGAGAGCTTGGAAGCACCATTGTTGTGTACTACATCAACCCAAATATACCATCAGTAGAGCAGGAGTAGGGGTGTTATCTCCTTACGAGAGCCCCGAACCTGGGTAGATCAGTGTCTCTTTCTGTCGTGCTTTTTAGCCCGTTCCCCTCTCCCGAATCCTCCAGCATCTAGTTCGGCCCCCGTTTAAGCCATCCTATGGCATATGTTGTTTCACCACGACGACATTTGGCGCCCACCGTGGGGCTCTTCGATATGCAGGGCGGAGTGTTCATTCGGACGGGGTCTGTGATAGCAGCTTCGGGAGTGCGCGTGGTCTCTGGCCTCGTCCAGAGGCTAGGCTCGCTCAGTTTCGTCAGTGACAACGCCGGTTGTCTCGGTGGCCGGCCGTTCCCCAGGGATGGCCGGATTATGTCTTTCGGTTCCCACGAGGTGTACGTGGGGACTGAGAGAATTTGCAGGAAGGAGGTGCTGGTGGCGTCGGATCCTCCGTCACATCGGCTGGCTCACGCTGGGCGTAGCGCTCGCTCAGTAGAGCCGGCTGAGGTGATGATGGCCGGCACATCCGTGCCGCCGGCGGAAGATGCCAACAAAGCAGCAGCGGCCGGAGCTTCTCCTCCGGAGCCGCCGAAGGTCAAGAGGTCGGCGCGTCCTCCGTTGGAGCGTGCGGAGAACCTGGCCGGCACTTCCGGTGTGCCGGCTAGGGGCGAGGTTCTTCTTCCCATCATCGACCGGCTTCTCGAGCCGGTGCGATCCGGCGTTGATCCGGAGCAGACAAGGGAGGTCCTGGAGGGATCTCGTCAGGCCCTCGTCGACGAGGCCCTGGCTATGAACCAGGAGCGCGAACGGTTTAACCGACAACTCCGTGAGTATGAGGCAGCCCATGGTTTTACTCCTGTAGTAATCCGGCCTAGCCGGATAGAAGAGGTTAAAACTAGAGGCAGAAATCTTAATGCTGAGATAGGAAAAGATGCTAGAGATAAGAGTCATACCGCAACTAGTACTGTGCCTAAGGTAGTCTATAGTTCGCCAGTAAAGAACCTTAGAGCGGCGGCCGAGGTAGCTAAGGATTTATCTTGTTTATCCGGCGAAGCACTGCGTGAGCAGCAAGCCCGGCTTAACCAACTTTTGTCTGAAGCTACAAAGCAGCAGGAGGCCTTTAAGAAGGCAAACCCGGGTGCCGGGGCGTCCTAGTACATTCTGTCGGCGGGAGGTGCCGGTGCGAGGTCGAGGGGCCAAGCCTCGTCCCCGCATCCTAGCGCCCGGCGTGCCGGAAGTGTGACCTCTGGCCGCCGGGACAAGCAGATCCAGGTGTACGATCCGGCTGCCGCCGGAAAGCAGGCGGTGGTGCAGAAGAATGTCGGCCAAGCTGACAAGTATGTCGGCAGCAAGAAGCCCGACCAGAGTGTGCCGGCCGGGCATGAAGCAGGCGCGGCCGGTGGTGGCCGGAGTAACAGTGCAGCCCGGCGTCAGCAACAGGGCGTCGGAGGTGCAGCGCAGCAGCAGGGTGCAGCTCATCCGGGACATCGAGAGGATGACGGCAATTCCGCCCTTGCCAGGGCGGGATATCAGCAGCAGCACCAGCAAGGCCGGCATAGTGAGCAGCATCAGCCGGAGCAGCAGCAGCAGATGATCGCAGGCCCAATAGCATCCCGGCTTGGACCTCGGTCCTTGGAAGCCAATGATGCACGTTTCAAGCTGGACAAGATCCAACAATCAGAGTTGGTGGAGAGACAAGGAGCTCCGGGCCCTATGTGTTTCGGACCCCGGATTATGGGGGAGCCGGTGCCTTACTTCTTCCAGCTTGCGCGTGGCGCGAGGACATATAATGGCAGTACGAAGCCGGAAGATTGGTTGGAGGATTACTCCACAGCGGTGAACATCGCCGGAGGAAACCTCAGATGGGCGGTACGATATGTGCCGCAGATGTTGGAAGGTCCAGCCAGGATATGGCTGAATAATTTGCCGGCCGGGAGTATCAACGGCTGGATTGATTTCGAAGAGCAGTTTGTGTCGAACTTTACCAGTACATACAAGAGGCCCAACCGTCCGCAGCAGCTGGCTAACTGCCGGCAAGGAGTGAATGAGACTGACCATGACTATCTGACCAGGTGGTGCACGTTGCGCAATTCCTGCGAAGGAATCAATGAGCAGCAGGCCATCATGTGGTTCGCTCATGGGTGCCAACATGGCACCATGCTGTGGCAAAAGCTTCAGAGGCAAATGCCGGCCACGCTGGCCGAAACAATCAAGATCGCTGATAGTTATGCTCTGGGAGATCCCAAGCAGCCCAGTCTCGATTCACAAGGACAGGGGCAAACCCAGGGGAACACCAGCAATGCCGGGAGATCAGGGCAATATTATCGCACTGATAACCGGAACAAGAGAAGAGAGGAAAGGCCGGATCACCGGTATGGGGCAGCATAAGTTGCAGCTGTGGAGGAAGAGCAAGGGGGCGCCGGCAGTAGCCAGCGTCCGAGATATGAGAACTATCAGCAGCCTCAGCAGCAGCCGCAGCAGCAAGCACAGACGTTCCAGAAGAAGAATGTCTGGACCAACAAGAATGCCGGCGGAGCCGCCGGCCAGAAGAAGCAGTGGCCGAAGTATACAGTGGGTCTTGCCATGGACAAGCCTTGTGTGTTCCACACATTCCAGCCGGGAAAGCCGGCAAACCATTTGACAAGGAACTGTTCGTGGCTGGACGACATATTAGCAGGTCGTGCAGGTCCCTGGGGACCGGCTAGACCCTCTGTCCCGGCAGCTCCATCGCCGTTGACAGGGGCCAATACGATTGCAGTCCCACCTAGGCCGGTTAATCCTGGGAATCAGAGCAACGCCGGAAATGCCGGCGTAAATCAAGTTGACCAGAGCTATAATCCGGAACATAACGCCGGAGGCCCAGGAGCGGGCCGGAATGAGTACAAGGAGTATGATCAGAGCTATATGGTCTTTGAGACCGAGAGGACAGACAAGCAGAGCTTGTACCGCCGGAGTCTGGAGGTGAATGCCGTTATGTCGGCTGTGCCAAAGCTGATGTACTGGTCTGACCAGGCTGTTGGTTGGGACAGGGCAGATCATCCCCGGATCATGCCAAATCCCGGCGGATATGCTCTGGTGATGGATCCGACATTCGTCGGGCTGGCTAATAACGTAAGATTCAGCAAGGTCCTCATTGATAATGGAAGCAGCATCAACATCATGTATCGGGATACGATGGAGAAGCTGGGAATCAAGGAAAATATGCTGGAACCGAGCAAGACCACGTTCCACGGCATTGTGCCGGGACTTTCGTGTGCGCCGATGGGCAAGATCAGGATGGATGTGATGTTTGGCAGCCGGGATAACTGCAGGGTGGAAAACCTCATGTTCGAGGTGGTTGATCTGGAGAGCCCCTACCATGCTTTGCTGGGTAGACCGGCACTGGCAAAATTCATGGCCTCTACGCATGTGGCGTATCTGAAGATGAAGATGCCGGGACCCAAAGGAGTGATCACCATCATTGGTGATTACAAGCGTTCGATGGCATGTGCCACCGCCGGATCCAATCTGGCCGAGACTCTGATCATTGCAGAGGAGAGAAAGAGGCTCAAGCGAGCAGTGGAGATTGCTGAGACGGTCGTGGCCGGTAAATATATGCCGGGCATGACAAATCCCGGTGGCAGCGTTTCTTTTCAAGTGAGTAAGGAAGTCAAAAAGGTGCCTCTGGATGAAGCTTTCCCGGAGCGCCATGCCCTAGTTGGGGCAAGTTTGGATCCCAAATAGGAAAGCGAGCTCATCAGCTTCCTCCGTGAGAATCGGGATATCTTTGCATGGTCTACTTCGGACCTGCAAGGTGTGCCGAGGGAGCTGGCTGAGCACGCATTGCACGTGAGACCCGATGCTAAGCCAGTGAAGCAGCCGCTCCGGCGGAATGCCGGCGATAGAAGGAAAGCCATATGGGAGGAAGTGGCCAGGCTCTTAGCCTCTGGCTTTATCAAGGAAGTACTTCATCCGGATTGGGTGTCTAATCCGGTTTTGGTGGAAAAGAAGAAAGACGAGCCCGCCATAGTGAAAGTATGGCGGATGTGTGTTGATTACACCAACTTGAATAAGGCATGTCCTAAAGATCCATTCCCGCTGCCTCGGATCGATCAAGTGATTGATTCCACAGCCGGATGTGAACTGTTATCATTCGTAGATGCCTATTCTGGTTTCCACCAGATCCCCTTGTTTGAGCCAGATCAAATAAAGACATCCTTTATTACCCCGTACGGGGCTTATTGCTATCTCACTATGCCGTTCGGTTTAAGAAATGCCGGCGCAACTTACCAAAGGTGCATGCAAAAGTGTTTGCACGATCAGATAGATAAAAATGTGCAGGTATATGTCGATGATATCGTCATAAAAACCAAGGAGAGCAAGACTCTCATAGATGATCTCCGGGAAACCTTTGGGAACCTGAGGAGATTCCGGATGAAGTTGAATCCGGCTAAGTGCACCTTTGGTGTGCCGGCGGGCAAGTTGCTCGGTTTCCTTGTTTCCAGCCGGGGTATTGAGGTGAATCCCGGCAAGATTCGTGCCATAGAAAGGATGAAGCCGCCGACAGATTTGAGGGAAGTACAGAAGTTCATTGGGTGCCTCGCATCCCTGAGCCGCTTCATAAGCCGGCTGGGAGAGAAAGCTCTGCCGTTATATCAGTTGATGAAAAAGTCCGACACATTTGTCTGGACAACGCAAGCAGATGCAGCTTTCAAGGAATTGAAACAGTTGTTGTCGACAGCGCCGGTATTAGCGTCTCCGATGCCCCGGGAGCCAATGTTGCTCTATATAGCGGCAACCAACCGAGTTGTCAGTGCTGTGGTGGTAGTAGAGCGAGAGGAAGGAGGCAAAACCGTGCAGCGGCCGGTATATTATCTGAGTGAAGTCCTCTCCACCTCAAAACAAAACTACCCCCACTATCAGAAGATGACCTATGGTGTCTATATGGCGGCCAAGAAGCTCAAGCATTACTTCCAAGAGCATCCAATCCGGGTAGTGGCCGAGGCCCCTATCTCGGAAATTATAGGCAACAAAGATGCCAGCGGCCGGATAGCAAAGTGGTCAATAGAGCTTTCACCATATACACCGCAGTACGATAAGAGGGATACAATCAAGTCCCAGGTCTTGGCTGATTTCTTTATTGACTGGGCCGAGATACAGTATGAGCCACCATTGCTAGATGCCAATTATTGGAGGATGCATTTCGATGGGTCCAAGACAATCCATGGCTTGGGTGCCGGCATAGTTCTCAGTTCACCAAAGAATGACCAGCTGAGATACGTCCTGCAGATTCACTTTGCAGCATCAAATAATGTGGCGGAATATGAGGCACTTGTGCATGGCCTGAAGGTGTCTAAGGACATAGGAATTCGCCGGATTATGTGCTTCGGGGATTCTGACTTAATGATTCAGCAGTGTTCCGGCATATGGGACGCGCATGATGCTAACATGGCATCATACCGTTTCCTAGTGCAGCAGTTAAGTGGTTACTTTGAAGGTTGTGAGTTCCGGCACGTTCTCCGGGCTCAGAACGATGCAGCCGATGCATTATCTAAGCTGGGGTCTTCCCGAGATTCAATCCCGCCCGGCATTTCGCTGGAGCATCTGAGGAAGCCATCGATCAAACCCTCGCCGGAGTCATCCTCCATTTATGTCCCGCCAGGTCCAGACGAAGCAGTTCCAATGGAGATAGATGCCGGAGCCAGGACGGATAACCCGGGGACTGTTTCCTCAGTCCCGGGGACTGGGCCGGCATATGCTGTTAGTACAGTATTCCGGAGCAAAACTAAAGGCAAGGGTAAAATGTGCCAAGAGGTTGTGCCGGTATACCCGGGGACTGCTCCGGCATACCCGGGGACTGATTCTTCAGTCCCGGGGACTTCGCAGCCCATGGAGATCGATTATGTGTCGGTCGAGATGATGGAAATAGATCAGGTAGTGTTCACTGTCAGGGAAGTGCCCTCATGGGCACGTCCTATCATGAACTTCATGGTGGATGGTCAAGTGCCGGTGGATGAAACCGAGGCCCGCCGGGTTATAAGGAGATCCAAAGCGTATACCATCATCAACAAAGAAATATACAAGAGAAGTACCACCGGAGTATTGCAGAGATGTGTCGAATCTGCGGAGGGTCTGGAGATGCTCCGGGAAATTCACCAGGGGGAGTGTGGTCACCATGCTTCGTCCAGGGCATTGGTGGCAAAGGTATTCCGGCATGGCTTCTATTGGCCAACGGCACTGCAAGAGGCAGAAAACTTGGTCCGGAAATGTAATGGCTGTCAAAGATATGCCCACCAGATTCATCAGCCGGCATCTGCCCTGAAAACTATCCCAATAACCTGGCCCTTTGCAGTTTGGGGCCTGGATATGGTCGGGGCTTTTAAGCCGGCCAGAGGGAAAATGACCCATATCCTGGTCATGGTGGACAAGTTCACCAAGTGGATTGAAGTGAAGCCCATAAGCAAGTGTGATGGTCACACAACAGTGAAATTCTTAAAGGATATAATCTTGAGATATGGTGTTCCTCATAGCATCATCACTGACAATGGGTCAAACTTTGCCCAAGGGCCATTTGCCAGATTTTGTGAGGAGGTGGGAATCCGGCTGGACGTTGCGTCGGTTGCCCACCCTTGTGCCAATGGCCAAGTAGAGAGATCGAATGGGCTAGTATTATCCGGCATAAAACCCCGGCTGATAGAGCCCCTGGAGAAAACTCCGGGATGTTGGCTAGATGAGCTGCCAGCAGTGCTGTGGAGTTTAAGAACAACTCCGAATAGATCAACAGGCTACACACCATTTTTCCTGGTGTATGGAGCAGAAGCGGTGCTTCCAACAGATGTAATACATGATGCACCAAGAATAGTGCTATATACTGAGGACGAGGCTAAAGAAGCCAGAGAAAATGATGTTGATCTGCTAGAGGAAGCAAGGGAAATAACTCTGTCAAGAACAGCAGTATATCAGCAGAACCTCAGACGCTATCATGCGCAGAAGGTAAATCCAAGGAGATTTCAAGAGGGAGATCTAGTACTCCGGCTAAAGCAAGGAACAGAAGGCCGGCATAAGTTAACTCCTCCATGGGAGGGTCCATTCATTGTGAGCAGAGCTCTGCACAATGATGCCTATTATCTTATAGATGCGCAGGACCCCAAGAAGAATAAGGTGGACAGGTCCGGAGAAGAAACCAAGAGGCCATGGAACATAGCTCTACTGCGCCCCTTTTACTCCTGAGCAACACAATGTATGTATTTCCATATTTTCCTTTGTATGCCGGCGTGTTGTGCCGGCACAAGACTAATGAATGAAATACCGGCATCCCGAAGAAGCCGGGTAACTAGCTCCGAGGTATATTTGTTGTTTATTTACAATTTTTTGTTATATGCCGGCTGGCTTTATTTGAGTGTTTCCTAGGTCGGCCTAGTAATGTGTCGGCATCAAAGGCCACTCTTCGACTCAGCTGCTGTCCGAAACCCGGCTTCATGGCTAGCAAGAGTAGATGCCGGAGATTGTCTACACATGGAAAACGGCTAAGGAAATACAAAGCAAGCGAACCGACATTTTCGTTAAAGCTAAAGTTAAAATTTAAAGTGTCGGATGATTTGAAGTCTAAGTCTCAAAGTTAAAGTACTGTATGTTCGAGGAAGCAACCTTGAGACTCATACGTCGAAAGCCAATTAAGGTAGACAAGTAGCCAAGGTTGTGAAATTGAGGAAACAGGAAAACAACTCGGTGACTTAGCCAAAAGATGATCCGGCATTAGTAACAAGCAAACCAAGATAAAACTTGTTCAGGAAGCAAACCAAAGGAAATTAAACGTGTATATTACATCTGCACCCGGCATACCGGGGATCTGATAAAACTTAAAGTTTTTATGCTCCAAAGTCAAGGAGCAGTGGCAGAAGCAGAGCCGCCGGCAGGTGGAGCGGTAGCAGTGGAAGTGTCGGCTTCAGGTGTGCCGGACCCAGCAGATGGAATGGAGCCATCACCTCCGCCCGGGGCAGATGCCTGTTCCGGGACATCAGTGTCGGCCTCTTCAGCTTCATCTTCATCCTGGCTGGAGTCGGAGCCCTCAGCAGCGGCGGATGTCCCGGCATCGTCCTTCTTCTCCGGCTCACGGATATCCCGAACGAAGGCGTCGGTGTCGGCATAGTCCACATAGCTGTGGGCTAGCTCCCGTCGGCGCCGGATATGTTCCGGATCCGTGGTCCAGATGGATCCTTCGCGCACAGTGCGCAAAGTCTCCAAGTCAGCCTTTTCATACCAGGACAAGAAGTAGGTGAGAGCTTCGTCAGCTCCAACCCTCGCGCCGGAATCTCGCCACTCCCGGAGGCAAACCTTGGCCAGCTGCAGATCGTTGCCGAGGTCGACGGGATCAGTGGGAGTCCTTTGTCCCGGCCAGAGGGCAGAGAATGCCTCCTGGGCGCCGTAGAAGAGCTCTTCAGTGTAAAGGGTCATGGCCTCCTTCCGGGACTGCAGGGCCAGCAGCTGCTCCGACATGTCCCAGTTGGGCGAGTCAACCGGAACACCCCGGTTTTCTCGGTCCAACTGCAAAGCCCTCTCAACGTCAGCGACGGAAGCGGGAAACATGCCTGCAGAATAGAAACAATGTTAGCAAAAGGAAAATATGTCGGCATAGATGCTATGCCGAAAAAGATTACACTATGTCGGGAAGGATAAAAGGGGAAAGGATTTGAAGCTTACGGGCAAGGTCGGCATTCAGCTGTGCAACTGTAACCTCCCATTTGGTGGCCTGCTCCTTCAGGCTATCCAGTTCAGCATGGGCGTTGGCGGCATCAGTCTCGGAGGTAACAAGCAGGGTCTGGGTTTTCTTCAGTAGGCCCTCCCTCTGTTCCTTTTCGTCCAGTAGCTCGGTGATCCGACCCTTCAACTGCTCAACCTCGGCCTTGTGACCGGCATCCCGGTCGTCCAGTTGCTTGGCCACATCCACCGAGGACACACAATCCTGGTGGCGTGCCTCCAGTGCAGCCTTCTCATCTGCAAAGATTTCAAGTTAAAAGGATTTGAAGAAAGAAAACAGTGACAAAGAGTAAAGGATTTGAAGTATAAAGTAGCTATCCGGGTAACAGCAGGATCCGGCATACCAGTAAGCTCTTTCACCCTCTTGAGAAGCTCGGTGACTTGTGCTTCGGCACCAGCTGAAGAATGTCGGCACAAGGTTACGTGTCGGCAAGAGTAAGCATTGCAAAGTAAAGAGAGGAAAGATATCCGGCATACAGCAGTATGTCGGCAAAGATTACCTTTCTGGGACAGCTCCTGCTGAAGCTTGCTGTGTGCGTCAGATAGCTTCCGGTGCTCGCACACCAACTCATGGAACATGTCGGCCCTTGTGTTGTTCATGCGCTGCAAAAATGCCGGGATTTGAAATGTCAGCAGAGAAATTTGACATGATAATTAAAGTGAAGATTTTATCAAGTGATCATTCTTTTAAAGACCCGGCACAGGTGCTGCGCACCTATCCCGGCCCTCGGTGACTAGGATTTGAAGCTCGGATCGAGCTCATATGTCGGCAGTTAATTCAAAAGAAGCTAGCTAAAGGACTATGAGAAAATCCTGGATGTCCATATCCCGGACAGCCGACATTTTCGGGGACTGGGGATATGTGTGTAAATAGAGAGGACTTACGTTGGTGGCAGAGGCCAACTTGTGAAGTCTTTGCTGGATGCTGAGGAGCTCGCTGGCGATCGGTATGGGCTTCGCTGCGAGGAAGTCGCTTGGGTCGCCACTGGTCTTGGCTTCGGCCAGCTTCTTGCTCCTTGAGTCCGCAGTGTCCATGTTGCTGGCGTCGTTCCACTTGGTGCACTGCTCCTTAAGAGAGCCGAGGCTCTGATCACTTTTCGTCGCAAGAGGGACGAGGCCCTCGAGTTCTGGGGTGTCGAAGAAGCTGGTCCGGTACCCCGGCCGGGCTGCTGCCCTGCCAAGATGCAGGGCCAGAGCAGAGCTGGTCCGGGACGCTGCCTTAGGAGGAGCAGTTGCGGCAGATGGTGTGCCGGACTTGGCCGGCTGAATCTTCAACGTGCCGGTCTGGGCCGGTGCAGTGGTCTTGGCCGGGGCAGTGGACTTGGCCGGTGCAGTGGTCTTGGCCGGTGCAGTGGTCTTGCCCGGTGCTGAGGTCTTGTCAGCTGAAGGAGTCTCGGGTGCGGGCTGTTCCGGCGCGGCCGGTGCTTCTTGGCCAGCGGGAGCAGGATCCGGAAAAGTCCGGACTTCCAGCACTAAAGGGCCTTTGCCCTTGATGTCTGTGCCGGCGCTCTTGTCGCTTGCGCCGGCGTCGTCAGTTGTGCCGGCGTCGCTGGTGGGCGCGCCGGAGTCTGGGGCTTCTTGGTGGGCTCCTGTGTCCATGTGGACATCAGGAGCCGGAGGTTCCTGTTGAGCCCCCGAGTCCATGTGGACGTCGGGGGCAGAGGTGTCTTGTGCCGGCGGAGGGACGTCCTTCGCCGGGGAGGTGGTCTTGTCGGGCGCAGGCGAAGATGTCGGCGCCGGGGAGGTCGTGTGACTGGCAGAGGGAATGTCAGAGGTAGCAGGGGCAGCGGGCTTGGTAACCTTCGGGTCGCCACTCAAGCCAGAAGCTTGTTCCGGCGCAAGAGGAGCTCTGAAAGAGAGAAAACATCAAGTCAGTAGTACAAGCAAGAGATATGTCGGAGGAAATGCAAAGAAAAGGAAACTTACCCCGAGGCAACAGGCCTCTGTTTCTTCGGTATGGGCACGCTGACCTTCTGCCTCTTCGACTTCTGAGGTATGTCGGACTGGGGCTTCACCCCTCGCTTCCGGCCGGCACGTCCGCCGGTGGAAGGAGGTCCCTGGTTCAGAGGGGCGGCGTCGATAACCATATCGTCCGGGATAGCTGAGGACGACATTGCAAACTCGTAAGCAATAGGTGTTTCTGGAAAGGCGTACGCAAGTGGCATCGGGTCATAGTACAGCAGGATCTCCTCGTCAGAATCAATCTCACTCCGGTCTTGAGTATAATGCCGGGATGAAGAGCCCTTACCCATGGCAGCTGCAGCACGGGTGCTCCTGGGAAGCTTATCCCAATGATCCGGATCTTCAACATCCGCAACAGTGCGGTCCGCCGCGATCTTGATCCGGGAGTTCTCCATGGTTTGGAAGCTGAATTTCTGTATAAACAGCAAAGTCAAGTATTCAGACAAGGAAATATGCCGGTGGTAGAGGTATGTCGGATCAATATGATATGTGTCGGCAAACAGACATATGTCGGCTTAAGTATCTATGTGCCGGACATGGACTTTATGTATCGGATAAGATGGTTTACCGTTGGGGCGGGCCTATCCCGGCTGTATGGTTCTAGCCCCCAGGCAAAAGTGGCCTGAGAGGACTTGCAGACATCCTTAATCCGGCGCAGAATGTCGGCCGGAGTCAGCTCGTGTGTGGAGTGCCGGTTGGGGTCCATTGGCCCGCTCATCTGGCAGATCTTGTGCGACCGGCGCTGCAGAGGGGAGACGCGCCGGCTTATATAGCAGGCCACCAGGTCTTGAGGAGTAAGACCGACATCCAGGAGCTCGCCCTTAACCCGGTGAAGCGCATTCACCGGCATCACCGAGTTCTTCGGGTTGTAGGTCCAGTTCGTCATAGCCAAGGGTGGCTCGTCCACAAATGGCGGCAGGTTGAGCAGATCCTCGTCGGTGGTGTTCTTGACGTAGAAGAAGCTTTTCTGCCACTTCTTGCAAGATTCCAGGAGTTCCACCTTGGGGAAGTCCGAGCCCTTTCGGGACATGATGGTGGCCGCGCCGCAGAGGGTCATGGGGCGGTCCTTCTTTTCCTGGGCCGTCTCCGGCGGGTCGTCCTTGCTCCGGGGCGGCTCTTGGACGACTTGCTTCCGCAGTTGGAAGTACTTCGCCCAGCCTTGAGTAAGGGGCACTATGCCGGCATAGCCCTCGCAAAAAGCAGCGAAGGCGGAGAGGATCATCACGGCATTGGCCGGGATATGATGAGGTTGTAGGTCGTAGGTGTTCAGGAAGCCCCGGAAGAAATCCGATGCCGGCAGGCCGAAGCCACGCTCGAAGTGGCCGATGAAGACGACGCGTTCGCCAGGTTCAGGTGCCGGCACAGTTTCTCCTGCTGGTAGCCGGCATGCTACGCCCTCCGGGACTCTCCTGGTGGAGGTGACCCAGGATATCTCGGCCGGAGTAACCTCCGACCCCTCCCAGCCGGAGCGTCCCTGGGTTCGGGCCGAGGTATCTTCCTCAGAGGCCGAGGTACCCGTCATGCTTGAAGATGCCATCTTACTGGCCGGGATAAGGCGTGAGAGCCGGAGTCCCGTGGTGATATTCCTATCAAGGCCGGAGAAAAGAGGAAGGTTAGTCTCTCCGGCATACCGCCCTCACCAATGTTAGCAGAGATAAAAAGATCTACCGAGGCAGTTAAAATAGGAAACAAATAAGGGTAAAACTTCTAAGGAAGAACACTCGAGAACGTTGTTAGGCAACGCTAATCGAATCCAAAGAATAACAAGCAGAGGAACTGAAGCGGATCTATGCAAGCATGGTTACCAATGAGAAGCTATGAAGAAGCATCAAAGAGGAAGAACAGAGGGAGGTCTCACCGGAGCTTGGCCGGCGACGATGGAGCGGCGGCGAGCGTGCAGGAAGAGATCCAATCTCCCTGCAATGTCGCGGAGAAGAGGCGGCGGCGGCGGCGTCGTCAATGGTGATGCCGTGCGTCGTCGGGCGTCGGCGTCGGCGGGGAGCAGGACGGCTGCGGCGGAGATGCTGCTCTTCGGACCGGCGGTGGAGCGCAGGAGGCAAAGGAGCAGGCGAGGAAGACGATGGTGGGGGTAAAAAGATAAGTCTACCCCCGCCGCCCTATTTATATGTTGCCAGGTCAGGGTCGTGGGGATCGTGGGAGTGTTCCACTCCCCCGACCGTTCCTGCAGAGAGTCGCCACGTGGCGGCACGGAGTGGGGCGGCGGTTCCTGTAACCGTGCCATGACGCAATGATGGCAAGAAGTAACTGCTGCACTGTGAACCGTCACATCGTGGGTGACCGTTCGAGGTGGCAGGGCAGTTACAAGTTTCGATGCAAAGCTGTCAGGCATGGCTTCTCGAGGAAGACTCGTCTATATGTCGGATTAATTGCCCGATGTATATGTTCCGTCCGGAATACCCTCGGGACCGGCCGGAATAAGTTTTGGAACAGGAACAGAGGCCGGGATATGTGCAGATGTGCCGGCATACAAATCTGATCGCCGGGGCATAATGAAGAAAGGTATGTTGAACCTGTCAAGGCTCCACAGTTATGACTGGGGAACCTCGGCAGCTTCGGGGACTAGTGTCGGGGGGATGACCCCCGGTAGGGTCAAAGAGACTAGAAAGACACAAGGTCTATGGTTGACTTGGGCCGGGTTATCAAGGAAGGGCCTGGCCGGAATATGAGAGCATCGGCCAGGCCGGCATATATGTATATCCCGGCTGGTGTCTGGATATGCCGGTATAGCCGGAATACTGATATATGTGTGCCGGCATATACTTAGATATGCCGGCCTAACCATTTGGTGTGTTGTGCAGGAGCAGGGGAGGCCGGATTACCCGACCCTCGTAGGTCGTTGGTCCGGCATATAAGTCCTGGGTATGGCCAACGGTCATATCCGGGATACTTAAGTCAACCAAGGTGTCACATCCCTACAATCAAGGAAGAAAACATCCAAGCATGGTAGCAGAGTAAGATGGCAGGGTGCACAGTGGAGGTTACCTACCCTCACTGTGCACAAGTACGAGCTTACCGCACAGAGGTAAGGCCACAGTCCTGGAAGTACAAGGTACAGCAAGGGGAGTCCCATCGAGAGCAATCAGGGAGAAAGTCGTGGGCGTCTGCCCTCGACAGCAAGTCCTATTAGGAGTGTAGTTGGTGTCTCCTGGTCTTCTATGACCGTTGTAACCCTGGCCACCACTATATAAGGTGGCACAGGGAGTTCTAGCAAGGGGGTTAGAAGGTTGAAGGTTGGTTGGTCACTCTGTGTTCCTACACTTAGCAGTTCATCTTCCTTCTCTAGCAGAGAGCTTGGAAGCACCATTGTTGTGTACTACATCAACCCAAATATACCATCAGTAGAGCAGGAGTAGGGGTGTTATCTCCTTACGAGAGCCCCGAACCTGGGTAGATCAGTGTCTCTTTCTGTCGTGCTTTTTAGCCCGTTCCCCTCTCCCGAATCCTCCAGCATCTAGTTCGGCCCCAGTTTAAGCCATCCTATGGCATATGTTGTTTCACCACGACGACACCTCTCAAAACCCAATTTTCATCTCTCTGTTTTACAAGTGAAAAGCTCTAGCACATGTTTAATCACTGCTTCCCTCTGCGAGGGGCCTTTCTTTTACTTTTATGTTGAGTCACCACCTTCTATCTTTATGCACCATTAAGAGAGCATAGTTGCCATTCTGAGTTTAATGTGCATTGTCCCAAAGTTTTCATTGATTGATTTATATTATTGGTTTCACTTGTTCTTAAATTATTTGTATCTAGTCGCCCTTTTAAACTTGAAGGTGTCCTATGCATTTATGTTTTGCTCTCTTTGAAGGACAAGCTGAAAACCATTTGTATGTTTTCCTTATGATTTGAACACACGTTTGACTTTTATTGTTTCATTTTCATGATCTTTTGTTTGTGTTTATTTGCATGTTTACAACATGGTTGCAAAGTTCTTATTGTCAAGATTATATCTGTCATGCCCATGTTTTAAGTTCTTATGATCCCAGCTCACAATGCTTACATATATGATCAAGATTGTGTAGGTGCATGTCACCTCAAAAATTATTTCTTTTGTTATCACTTACCTACTCGAGGACGAGCAGGAGTTAAGCTTGGGGATGCTGAAACGTCTCAAACGTATCTATAATTTTTGATGCTCCATGCTTGTTTTTACACCATTTGTCTTGTGTTTCGTTACACTTCGTGGCGTTTTTATGCGATTTCCAGAACTAACCTATTAACAAGTCGCCACAGTGCCAGTTCCCTGTTTTCTGCTGTTTTTGTGTTTCAGAAGTGATACACAGGAAATATTCTCGGAATTGGACGAAACCACATCCTGAAGTCTTATTTTACCCGGAAGCTTCCAGAGATCCGAAGAAGAGTCGGAGGGGGGCCACCAGGGCCCTACATGCAGGGGTGGCGCGGCCAGGCCCCTGGCCGCGCGGGCCCCGCGTGAGGGCGCCTGGCTCCCCCTCTGACGACGCCCCTTCGCCTATATAAAGCCTCGGGACGGAAAACCCTAAAGGAGTCGGCAATTTTCCAGAAAGAGTTTCGCAGTTCCGCCGCCGCCACCGACGAATTTTGGGGGATAGAAGTCTCTGTTCCGGCACCCTGCCGGGACGGGGAAGTGCCCCCAGAGCCATCTCCATCGGTCTCCATCGCCGTCTTCACCGTCTCCATCGACCTCACCGCCATCTCCATCAACCTTGCTGTCTCCTATGATGAGGAGGAAGTAGTTCATCCCCGGGGCTGAGGGCTCTACCGGTAGCTATGTGGTTCACCTCTCTCTCCCATGATGTGATCTTTATGTGATCGTGAGCTTTGTATCATATTGAACAAGTAGATGTTATTATTCAGATATTATGTGTACTCTAGTGGTATTATTAAAGTAATCTATTCCTCCTGCCATGGTGTAACGGTGATAGTGTGTGCATCATGGTGGTACTTGGTTTAGGCTATGATTGTGATCTCTTGTGGATTATGAGAGTAATTATTACTATGATAGTATTGAGTGATCTATTCCTCCTTTCATGGTGTAATGTTGACAGTGTGTGCACCGTGTTAGTACTTGATCTAAGTTGCAATGATATCTATCTTGAGTTATGCTTTGATTTGGATATCTCTATGAGTGGTGTTTGTCAAGTACTTGATGAACTTTAAGGGGTGCTTCTGTAGCCACTACACAATGATTAGTGTTATTCAATAGGAGAGTAATTCAGAGTACCATAGTGGAGAGAAGTTGTTTATTTGTTCAATCATGTTATATTGTTGGGAGTGTGTCCACTAGTGAAAGTATGATCCCTAGGCCTTGTTTCCAAGCATTGCACACCGTTTACTTGCTATTTTGTTACTTGTTTGCTCGCAGCAATATTTATTTCACATCACGTTTGCTACTTATAATCATCTATACCACTTGTATTTCACTATCTCTTCGCCGAACTAGTGCACCTATACATCTGACAAGTGTATTGGGTGTGTTGGGGACACAAGAGACTTTCTGTATCGTAATTGCAGGGTTGCTTGAGAGGGATAGCTTTGACCTCTAACCTCCCTGAGTTCGATAAACCTTGGGTGATCCACTTAAGGGAAACTTGCTGCTGTTCTACAAACCTCTGCACTTGGAGGCCCAACAAGTGTCTACAAGAATAGAAGTGCGTAGGCATCAGGAGATTGAAGCAATGGATCATGAGCTGCTTGAACCGATGGATCCAGAGCAGATTGAACCGATGGATCGAGAGCTGCTTGAACCGATGGATCAAGAGCTGCTTGAACTGATGGATTGAGAGCAGAGGGAACAGATGGATCGAGAGCTGCTTGAACCGATGGATCGAGAGCAGAGGGAACAGATGGATCGAGAGCTGCTTGAAGCATTTGAAGAAAATACATTAGAAGAAAGAGCACAAGCTTTGCATGATATGGTTTTCTCGGTCTTGGCACAACCCGAAGAGAAGAAGAAGAAGAACAAGAAAGATGGAAAAAGGAAGGTAGACACCGATAATATCCCTGGTAGGGTTACCCGGAGTAAGGTGGTGGACCCAGCGAGTCACACCAGGAGCAAGAGAAAGATTGTATTTTAAACAATTAATTTGAATTTGTATGAACAATATGTATTGGGGATCCCTCTGTATTGAATTCGAACTAGTGTGACGTTCCCAAGTTTGTATGTTGAATAATCACAATAATGTATGTGTTATTTGCTTGAATAAGTTCCTAGCTATAGTTCATCGCTTGAGGTTTCCTCACTTTTCCCCCTCTTAGTGACTAAACTCAAAAAATATAGTTTTGGGTTTATTTTAATTCATAATAATTCAAAACATGGTGGAACCTTCCCATGGAGTCTTGTTATGTTACCTACAACCTAGAGAAATAATAATGGAAAAGGAAATATAGAGATATGAAGTTTCCCTTTCCCAAAACCACTTCCTAGTCCATGAGCTACTAGCTATGAAGATGCAGGGCTTTCTACTCAACACACCTCCCAAATGCCCACAATGCTTACAAACTTTGTCCAAATGAGTCCAAATTTGTCACACTTGTGTATCTTTGAATTGCAAACAATATCACGTCGGCCAAAATGTACTATATTGTTCAAATAACACAATCTAACAATTTTTATGCCAAAAGCTTCAATTTCGCTTACTCCCTTTATTATTTGGGTGCCCCTGTTTTACTTAGTTTTATTCAGTTTTCCCCCTCTGGGTCCACTTGTTTTATTCAGTCCTACTCAGTTTTGCCCTTCCGATAAACATTTCCTCACTTTTCCCCCTCTTAGTTCTACTCAGTTTTCCTCCCTTGTACTCACTGGTTGATCTCTGATTGGTCGAGATGTATTTCACATGAATCTTGGTTGGTTGATAGCTCAACGCACGCTTGCACCGTTGGATCATTTATGATCGGACGGCCTATCAACCCTGGCGGTTGCGGCGGCGCGGATCTGCAGAGCACATACCTACCAACCCTGGCAGTCGCATATTCCAGTCGCATCTTCCTCTCTTACTCTGGCGGTCGCGACGGCGCGGATCTGCAGCGTGCGTGCGTGCATGCGGCGGCGCGGATCTAACTGTGCGTGCGGCGGCGCGGATCTAACCATGCGGCGGCGTGGATCTAAGAGTGCCGGTGAGGATCTAACCCTCAGAAATAGTTGAAATGTCTCTCTCTGTCTCACTTTCGTTTATCTTCTCAGATCTGTTGATGATGAAGAACACCAAGACGGTGGCCGTGCCGACAGTGCTCACCGATGCCAAGACGATTGAAGCCATCGCCTATAACATCGCTGCGACGGCGCAGATCCAGCCTTCAATGTCGGAGCCTACCGATGTCTCACTTTCGTTACCCTCCTCAGATCTGTTGCTGATGGACACCAAGATGGCGGCCGTGTTGATAGTGCTCATCGATCGTCTTGAAGCCATCGCCTACAACATCGCTGCGACCTACAACATCGCTGCGACGGCGCAGATCCAGCCTTCAATGTCAGAGCCTGCCGATGTCTCACTTCCGTTACCCTCCTCGGATCTGTTGCTGATGGACACCAAGACGGCGGCCGTGTCGACAGTGCTCATCGATCGTCTTGAAGCCATCGCCTACAACATCACTGTGACGGTGCAGATCCAACCTTCAATGTCAGAGCCTGCCGATGTCTCACTTTCGTTGCCCTCCTCAGATCTGTTGCTGATGGACACCAAGACGGCAGCTGTGTCGACAGTGGTCATCGATGACAAGACGATTGAAGCCATCATCCACAACATCGCTGCGACGGCGCAGATCCAGCCCTCCTCCATGTCCGAGTTTGCGGATGGCGCAGATCCAGCCCCCTCAGCCGCCCGTCGTCCAGGCCCTTCTAGCCCATCGGTGCGCGGCCGTGTTCGACGCCGCAAATTGGGATAAATTATGATAAATTTGTATTTTTCAATTTCAATTTGGGATAAAATTGTTCGAACTACTACCTCCGTGTCAAAAAAAGCTTCTCCACTTTCTCGATGTGTCCCTGTACATCCGAATGTATGATTTGAATTCTATCCCAACTTGATTGGGAAGATTGATATGTATTTGATCCGAGAGGCTGGTACATGCTTTCACTTTTGGGATCCCTTCACTTTTATAAGATGTTCATGCATGAAAATTATCGCGCGCATTACTTAGCACAACTAGGAAATTGTACGATAAAATACAGTGGCTAGAGCCACACCAAAATACAGTGGTTAGAGCCATCTACTGAATAACAATTCTATACTATCTAAATCATCTACCACAACCACATAACTGCTAGGACAGGGATGACACCTAATAAAACTGCCCAGATGAATCTACTTTTCGCCTCTCCCATCACTTGAAGTTCATGTTCTAGATTTTCTACCACTTGATCAAATACGGCAAGATCTGTTTCAAGTATCAACTTCTCCTTGCGAATAAGCTCTGAATTCTTCTTTTCTTCCTCCATAGTACGCTTCAGCTCGAATATCATTAGGTTTTTACGGGCCAATTCATCACCTAAATTGGCCACCTTCTCCTCCAAATCCATCCTCTGGCTACACCACTAGGTTGATTCATCTTGGTATGCAATGTACCATGGATCATCGGCTTGCCTGGCGAACTGTAACAATAATGGAAAAAAGAACAACTGAAATCACTCCAACATGCCATGGTGGCACTTCAAATTCAACGGTAGTACAGAGAGCAGAAGCTAGATACCTGCACTTCCGACGAGGTAGGAGAAGTAGAACGTGGCCACGACATGATCGAATCCCCACCCTCGCCGGTGTACCCGCTACGACTAGATATTGAGGACTATTTCGCACCTGCAAACTCCAAATAAATTACGGGAACCGAATCGATTGGGGGGCGGGGGAGGCAGAAGAGGAGGTCATCATGGGCGGCGGATTTGCTTGCGGCGGAGCAAATCCCGGTCATCGTGGGCGGCGGATCTGCTTGCAGCGGACTTTCCTGCGGTGGGTACCAATGCGTGCGGACGAAACAAGTGCTGGAGCCGTGGTTAACGTGCAGCGCCGCAGTCCGTCCGACGCCGCCGGGGAACAGAGTCGGCGGCGCGACGAGGCGCCGGCGATGGCTGCTCCGTCCGAGGGTGGGGAACGAGCTGCTAGCGGTTCTTCGATGACTAATGAGATGCACAACACTAGGTTCCAGCCATGTTTAGCACAAGATTCACTTTAGATTAAGCTGCGAAAATAGTCACCTGCTGGGTCTAGCTTAAGAAAAATTAATTAGCGAACTTGTTGCTTCTCTCTAACTAAAAGCAGGGATATATGCCTTTTCACTAAGGGCGACCCCAGCGGTCATTGGCTGAGGCGGCCCCATAGAGCGGCTCTATATGATTTTCTCTAAATAAATAGACGACCCCAGCGGTCATTGGCTGCGGCAGCCCCACAGAGCGGCAATATATGATTTTCTCTAAATAAATTGATGACCCCACTGGTCATTGGCTGTGGCAGCCCCACAGAGCGGCAATATATGTCTTTTCCTGAAAATTACACGACCCCACTGGTCATTGGCTGCGGCAGCCCTATAGAGCGGCCCCATTTGTCATTGGCAGCACCGCGTATACAATCAGGAAATAAAACGGCCCACACGTCAGCAATAGATGGATGGCTGCTCCAACGTGTCTCCTGACCCTACCCGTCAGCACCATTCAAAAGCATCGATCAATTCACAACCACCGCGGCTCCCTAGCCATCACCGGTAGCAGTCAAGGCCTCTGACCAGACCGCAACCCTCCCGTCCGAGCGTCTGCGAGGGGTTTCAAACTAGAGCGAGGGGAAAACTGAGGAAAAGTTAAGCGGCTGGGGAAAACTGAGCACAATTAAGGACCCGAGGGCACGAAAATAGAAATCCCTACATTATTTTATCGATGTTAATGAGGCAAGCAAGCAGAATGGTTTTATGTCTTATCCTTTGCATTACTATATACTTATAAATATAGATATAAATTACTTGTCAATTAGAATTAGTTGTCCATTAGAATTATTGATCAATTAGAATTATTTGTCAATTAGAGTTAATGGTTTTGATCAAAATGAGTTCAAATAGTTGTTGCATTACTATATTTGTTAGAAATGGTTTTGATATACTTATATAATGCAGATGAGCCGGTAATGGACGTACGATGACCGATGCTCTAACGAGTTCATTAATGGCATACATTATTTTATCGATGTGGCTGAGGCAAACAAGCAGAATGGTTTTATGTCTTGTCCTTGTGCTGTCTGTCAGAATAAGAAGGATTACTCTAATTCAAGTACCCTTCATATCCACCTGATTTGGTCTGGTTTCATGTCCGACTATAACTGTCGGACCAAGCACGGAGAAAGAGGGGTTATAATGGAAGACAATGAAGAAGAAGAGGATGATGATAACTATCCCGAGTTCCCTGAATATTGTGGTATTTAAATGGGGGAGGATGAAGAAGAGGTACCAGACGAGCCCGTTGATGATCTTGGTCAGGTCATTGTTGATGCACAGGGAGGCTGCAAAAGTGAAAAAGGAGAGATTGAATTTTGACCGCATGTTAGAGGATCACAACAAATTGTTGTACCCAAATTGCAAAGATGGCCAGAAAAAGATGGGTAGCACCCTGGAATTGCTGCAACGGAAGGTAGAGAATGGTCAATGTGACAAGGGATTTGAACAGTTGTTGAAAATGATGAAGAAGATGCTTTCAAGGGATAACGAATTGCCCACCAGTACGTACGAAGCAAAGAAGGTTGTATACCCTCTAGGATTGGAGGTGAAGAAGATACATGCATGCCCTAATGACTACATCCTTTATCGTGGTGAGGAGTATGAGAATTTGAATGCATGTCCGGTATGCAGTGCATTGCAGTATAAGATCAGGTGAGATGACCCTGGTGATCTTGAGGGCGAGCGCCCTAGGAAGAGGGTTCCTGCCAAGGTGATGTGGTATGCTCCTATAATACCACAGTTGAAACATTTGTTCAGAAACAAAGAGCATGCCAGGTTATTGTTGTGGCACAAAGAAGAGCGTAAGGCAGATGTGATGTTGAGACACCCCGCTGATGGGTTGCAGTGGAGAAAAATCGAGAGAGAGTTCCCGAACTTTGCGGAAGATGCACAGAACTTAAGGTTTGGTCTAAGTACTGATGACATGAATCCTTTTGGGGAGCAGAGCTATAGTTATAGCACCTGGCCGGTGTCTCTATGTATCTATAACCTTCCTCCTTGGTTGTGCATGAAGTAGAAGTTCATTATGATGTCAGTGCTCATCCAAGGCCCAAAACAGCCGGGCAACGACATTGATGTGTACCTAAGGCCATTAGTTCAAGAAATTTTACAGTTGTGGCAGAATGAAGGTGTATGTGTGTGGGATGAGCACAAACAAGAGGAATTTGACCTATGAGCATTGTTGTTCGTCACCATCAATGATTGGCCTGCTCTTAGTAACCTTTCAGGACAAACAAACAAGGGCTACAATGCATGCACGCACTGTTTAGATGTGACTGAAAGTATATATTTGGGTAAAAGTAAGAAGTTTGTGTATCTGGGGCATCGTCGATTTCTTCCTCCAAGGCATGCCATAAGAAAGAAAGGCAAGCATTTCAAAGGCGAGGCAGATCCACGGCCGAAGCCTGCCCACTGTACTGGTGAAGATGTATTTGGTATGGTGAACAATTTAAAAGTAATCTTTGGAAAAGGTCCTAGCAATCAATCTGTTCCGAATGACGCCAATGCATACACACCCATGTGGAAGAACAAATCTATATTTTGGGAGCTACCCTATTTGAAATTCCCAGAGGTCCACTCTGCAATCGATGTGATGCACATGACGAAGAATCTTTGCGTGAACCTTCAGGGCTTCTTGGGCGTGTATGGTAAGACAAAAGATACACCGGAAGCACAGCAGGACCAACAACAAATGAAAGAACGAGATGGTCTGCATCCAGATCATTATCAAGGTCCTGCCAGCTATGCTCTTACCAAAGAAGAGAAGGGAATATTTTTTTGAGTTGGTGTTCCCACCATCCTTCTGCAATATTATGACCCAGCTCTAGTTCACCTAGTCGAAGAGATTTCCATTATCGATCCTATCTTTCTACACAATATGTTCCCCTTTGAAAGGTTCATGGGAGTCTTAAAGAAATATGTTCACAGTCGTGCTAGGACAGAAGGAAGCATCTCCAAGGGCTATGGAACAGAGGAGATAATTGAGTTTTGTGTTGAATTTATTCCTGACCTTAAGCCAATTGGTGTTCCTCAATCAAGCCACGAGGGAAGACTGAGTGGAAGAGGCACGCTAGGAAGGAAAACAATATATTGTATGGACGGGCAATCTTACAGTCAAGCACACTACACAGTTCTACAAAGCTCCACCTTGGTGGCTCCGTATATCGTGGAACACATGAATATTGTACGCTCCCTAAACCTGGGGCAGTCTGAATCCTGGATTAAAAATGAACACATGGCGACTTTCAGCGGTTGGTTCGAAACACTTCTCCAGAATAACACCAATGTTGAGGATCAGCTCTACTGGTTGGCCAAGTCACCATCTTCGACCATATCGACTTTCCAAGGGTACGAGGTAAATGGGAATACATTTTACACGATCGCCTAAGATAAAAAGAGCACCAACCAAAACAGTGGTGTCCACTTTGATGCAGGAAACAATAGTGGGCCAAAGGACACATATTATGGTTACATAAAGGAGATATGGGAACTTGACTATGGACCTTCTTTTAAGGTCCCTTTGTTTTGGTGCAAATGGTTCAAGCTGACAGGAGGGGGGTAAGGGTAGACCAGCAGTACAGAATGACAATAGTGGATCTCAACAATCTTGGATATAAAGACGAACCCCATTTGTCCTAGCCAATGACGTGTCTCAGGTATTCTATGTGAAGGACATGTGTACCAAACCAAAGAAAAGAAAAGATAAGCAAATGAATACATCACACGATGAGCCAAAGCGCCATATAGTTCTTTCAGGGAAGAGAAACATCATGGGAGTGGAGGACAAGACAGACATGTCAGAAGATTGTAATAAGTTTGCTGAAATTCTACCCTTTGCAGTGAACACTGACCCAAACATCCTGTTAAATAATAAAGATACTCCATGGTTACGGTGCAATCATAAGCAAGGGACACACGCAAAGAAAAAGTACTACACACCCGAACACTAGATGGTTATGTGTAATAATATATTAAATCTTCCAAATAGGAAATACTATTTGAGATCATTCTATTTGATAGGAAATGCTATTTGAGATCATATTGTAAATTTCTTATCCTATTTCCGATCATTCTTAAAATAGGAACCCTAAATTGCAAACCCTAAATAACGGTTTTAGAGTTTAATCAAATTTTAAATGATTTAAAGTTGACTTAAAAGTTTTTGAATTGAGATTTAATGGAATAAATTGCTGAATGATTTTTTATACTTACAACAATGTAATTTTATGTTTTTTTACATATATGAGATTTGTAAAATGGTTCGATTTCTATATGGGATTCAAATTCATATTAAAATAGTTTCTAATCAAATGTTAAATGTTTTAAAATTGAATTTAAATAACATAAAAAAGATAGATCTTATTCTTCTAATCATTTTGATATATAATATGATAAAACTTGATCAAAAGTCCAAAAACTTAATTCCTGTCTGCAGGGCCCTTTAGTCTCGGTTGGTAATACCAACCAAGACTAAAGCCCAATTTTTGGCCTGCCCGCCAAAATGCCAACCGGCGGGGCTTTAGTCCCGGTTGGTCGCATCAACCGGGACTAAAGGGTACTACTTTAGTCCCGGTTGATGCCACTAACCGGGACTAAAGACATCACACTGACAGCGACGAAGACGACGGCCCCCGATGTGCCCGCGCCGATTTTTGCGGTCGCAGCGCCAATTGAAGCCACCGATGATGCCGCCGCCCCTCGTCGGTGCCGCCCCCTCTTGGAGAAGCTTCCGTGTCGGCCTGTCACACCGTACCCCTGACGCCTCAGCATGTCGCTTCCTCTACAGTGCCGTCATCCTCTTCTGCAGCGTTGCCGCCCTCCTCCCTTGCCTGCGGCACCCCCGACGACCTGCAGCACTGGCACCGATCTCCCTTGCACCGTACCACAGATGCCTCCATGTGCCACCGCCCTCCTCTCTGCAGCACCACCGGCCTCCTCTGCAGCGCCGCCCCCTCGCCTGCGGTGCCCACGACGACCTGCAGCACCGTCGCCGATCTCCGCCTGCACCGTACACTGTCGGCGCCGCGCTGACCCCCTGCATGTAAAATTAGTTAGGGTTATAGTTAGAAAAATAGTTATAAAATTTAGTTAGAAAATTTAGTTTGCTAGTACAAAATAGTTAGAAATTTTATTTGGTAGAAAAATAGTTAGAATTACTATTTTATGGTTTTCATAAATAGTTAGAAATAGAATTATTATTTGTTAGAATTAGTATTTGTTACAATTAGTATTTGTTAGAATTTGTATTTATTATAATTACTTTTTGTTTTAAAAAATGGTTATGCTATGGACGACAGTGGCATATACGGCAATCAGGAAGAAGCGATGTATGCAATTATAGAAGAAGGAGGAGGAGAAGGTAATGACGATGGCTCACAGTTTTTGAACGATTCTGGTGAGGGAATGGAAACTGAACGAATAGGCGAAGAGCAAGCCAAACCAACGGACGAAACCAAACCATCAGATGGCGAAGAAAATCCTTCCAACGAGGTATATTAGTTGCCTCTCATGATTACTAGATGCATTAGTTGATTTCTATATATATTGACAAATCTTTCTTCTTTCAGCCCTCCGGATCGAGCCAATATACCACCAAGAAATGAGGCCCAACCAAAAAGTTGGGCGATCATGAGCAGTACCCAATCTTTGAAGTGGCTGAAGATGGCACTCCGCTTGCTCCCACTGAGAATGTGAATAAATTCATAAGATAGTGCGGAGTTGTTGTTAGGGACACCATCGCAATCACCATTCGAGAATGGAACAAGCTGAAGGAAGAAGGAGTTAGTTTTGTCAGCAATAGAAACAAAGAAGACCTTTGGGCTGCGGTGTTGTGACATTTCCACCTACCACCACCTCCTAGAGAGGACAACCAGGCTATCAGGTTGGAAATCGAGAAGAAAGTCAAGGAGTGGGCTCTTAAGAAGATGTCCACACAATTCCTCACTTTCAAGAAAAGACAATACACAAAGTACATCAAGAAAGGAATAACTTCGGAATTCACTAGGCCACTAGAGAAGATAAGAAATCACTGGGAGGAATTTGTGGAGTACAAGACATCGGCTGAAGCTCTGGCAAGGTCAGAAACAAATAAGGGAAATGCTTCAAAAAAGAAATATCACCACAAATTGGGGCCAGGTGGCTACAAGACTGCCGCGCCTAAGTGGGAAAAAGCCGAGGCCGCCTTGATTGAGAAAGCGATCACTCTAGCTATGGAGGATTGGCCCCTCAGGGCCGAGCAATGGTTTTACGCGCATGAGGGAAGTTGCACCCACTTACCGGGTAGATTATGGGACCCAATGACGAGGCCTGCACAAAGCTCATAACCACATGCGCCAAAGCTCGAGAGGGAAAGATCAACCCCGAGAGAGAGAACAACGAGCTGACCATCGCCCTCGGGAATCCAGAACACCCAGGACGAACACGAGGAAAAGGCATTGTCCCATGGAGGGTTGTATTTTCCGAGTATAATGACACTTATAAAAGCTGCCAGAGAAAAAAGAAGATTTAGGCAGACAGGTGGAAGAGGTTAGAACAAAGGATCGTGGATTTTGAACGCATGTTAATGCAGCATGATGATGCACTGATGACAATGAGCCAGCAAAGGGCATCTCCTCAGGAGCAAGATCATGCGTTCGAGAGTACCGTCCCATCTCAGCGCAAAAGCAGCCAAGCTTCCACGGAGGTTCCCGCTAATGATGCACTGCTACTGGACGATGCACCAATGGCTCGCTACCCTATCGATGATGTCATAGATAAGCAAAGTTGTGAGCTACGTCAAAAGATGGCGAACCTTTCTATGAAGGTGGCAGTCGGCTATGCTATACCTTCTCCACCTGGACAATTATACCATTGTCGTCTGATTCCACCTGGCTATGCTCGTGTCTGGGTGGATGAAGTCATGAAGGATTTGAGGGGCTAGAGCTTGAAATCCCTAGAGGTGAAGGGGAGGCGACACTGGGAGAAATCATGTGTGGCTCTATCATTCTATGGAGAAAGGAAAACATCGTGTTTCCAAACTGGGCGCCAAGGATCCCGACTCCTTCAAGGCCACCGACTCCCCCGAGTCCACAGACTCCTCTGAGGGACCCAAGCGTTAGTCCAATTCGATCTCCGACGCGTCAGTCGACTCTGTCGAGGCACCCCAACATGAGTCCAGCTCGATCTCCGGCGCGTTAGCCGACTCTGTCCGCTATGTCCCGCGTGCAAAAGCGGAACACTGCCATCACTACATCGACTGGTACTAGTCAGAAGAAAGCCATGGTGAAAGTCAAGGCTTCTCCTCTGATGCTCCAAGTGAATGTGGCTACAGACTGTCCTTGTGCGTGGTGAATAACTAGCCCGTTGGGAACCCCAAGAGGAAGGTATGATGAGTGCAGCAACAAGTTTTCCCTCAGTTTAAGAAACCAAGGTTTATCGAACAGGAGACGAGAGACAATGACGACTGAAGGTGTTGTGGAACCTGCACACACACAAACAAATACTTTGTTCCCAACTTGCGATGAGGTTGTCAATCTCACCGGTTTGCTTGAAACAAAGGTTATGAATGTATCGAGTGGAAAACAATATAGTATGCGAGTAAAGTAAACAGTACGAGTAAAGTAAACAGGTGATAGCAATATGATGGAAATAGGACCGGGGTCCACAGTTCACTAGTGGTGTCTCTCCATAGATAAAATAACACATGCTGGGTAAACAAATTACAGTTGGGCAATTGATAGAATAGAGATAAGGTGATATGTCAAGAAGATCACTATGAGATTTACTCTGGGCATTACAACAAAATACATAGACCGCCATCCAACTGCATCTATGACTAATAATCCACTCCCTGGGATATCAATCCGAACACCCTAGAAGTATTAAGTTGCGAACAACAGATAATTGCATTAAGCAAAGTGTGTAATGTAAACAAAGCATATGCCCTTGAGCATATGAATGTTGTTTTCTCCCTAGTAGCAACAGCACATCTACCACCTTAGAGGTTTCTGTCACTCCCCCAGGTGAAATACAGGCATGAACCCACTATCGAGCATAAATACCCCCTCTTGGAGTCACTAGCAACTACTCGGCCAATATAGCTACTAACAACGGAGAGCATGCAAGATCATAAACAACATAGAGATAATAAAAGATATAATTCAGTACAGCAACTTAATAATAAACACCAATATTCATCGGATCCCAACAAACCAAACATGTAGAATTACATAACGGTGATCTCAATCATGTATGGCAGCTCATGAGATCTAAACATGAAGCACATAGTGGAGAAGACAACCATCTAGCTACTGCTATGGACCCATAGTCCAAGGTAGACTACTCACTCATCGCTCCGGAGGCAAGCATGGCGATGAAGAAGACCTCCGGTGGCGATTCCCCTCTCCGGCAGGGTGCCGGGAGGAGCTTCTGGACCCTCCCGATCTTCGGGTCGACGGTGGCGGCGGATCGCGATGTGTTCTGGAAAACTGATCGGGCCCTTAGGTTTTTCTCGTCGGGGGGTCTTTATAGGCGAAGGGGCGATGTCAGAGGAGGGGCCAGGCGGCCACACACGGGGGTGGCGCGGGCCAGGGGCTGGCCGCGCCACCTGTGCGTGTGGGCCCCTGGTCCCTCGCCTCCTACTCTCCTTCGGATCTCTGGAAGCTTCCGGGTAAAATAAGACTTCAGGAACTTGTTTCGTCCAATTCCGAGAATATTTCCTGTGTATCACTTCTGAAACACAAAAACAGCAGAAAACAGGAAACTGGCACTGTGGCACTTGTTAATAGGTTAGTTCCGGAAAATGCATAAAAATGCCACTAAGTGTAACGAAACAATAGGCAAATGGTGTAAAAACAAGCATGGAGCATCAAAAATTATAGATACGTTTGAGACGTATCAAGCATCCCCAAGCTTAACTCCTGCTCGTCCTCGAGTAGGTAAGTGATAACAAAAGAATAATTTTTGAGGTGACATGCACCTACATAATCTTGATCATATATGTAAGCATTGGTGAGCTGGGATCAATAGAACTTAAAACATGGGCATGAAGATATAATCATGACAATAAGAACTTAGCAACCATGTTGTAAACATGCTAATGAATACAAACAAAAGATCATGAAAATGAAACAATGAAAGTCAAACGTGTGTTCAAATCATAAGGAAAAACATACAAAAGGTTTTCAGCTTGTCCTTCAAAGAGAGCAAAACATAAATGCATAGGACACCTTCAAGTTTAAGAGGGCGACTAGATACAAATAATTTAAGAACAAGTGAAACCAACAATATGAATCAATCAATGAACTTTGGGACAATGCATATCACACTAAGAATGACAACTATGCTCTCTTAATGGTGCATAAAGAAAGAAGGTGGTGACTCAACATAAAAGTAAAAGAAAGGCCCTTCGCAGAGGGAAGCAGTGATTGCAAGTTTTATAACCTTAAAAAATTATGGTACTTACCGGCTTTGAGCTCTCATTGCCCCCATCATAAGCATCTTGAATGGTTAAAGTTAATGCGAGAACAATTATGATGTATATGCTTGACAAATCATAAGTTGAAAACCTCGTGCCCCGTGAATACGAGTACCCAAACCTCATGCTACTTTACTTAGAGTCCCAAGCAAGGCTCTTGTCATTGTAAGTATATGCATATCATTGAGAACCGCCAATGGGGTACCTCCGTGCCCGATGACATGGAACAAGCCCACACCAAAATGACAGGACAAGCAGACAATGAACACCTCGACATCTCTTTTATTTGCCTTTTGTTTAGCTTTTTATTGTGAGATGCGTCGTCGAATGTTCACCATGGGTATGCTGCAAATTTTCACCATGAATTATGCATGGCTTAGATTAGCGGCCCGGCGTTTCCCTAACACATATACAAACTCCATGATCCCCACAAGATTCCCAATTCATTTCACACCACCGGCATCCATAAACAAAAGATCACGATATCAACTCAAATAAGAAGTGCAATGTTGAAAGCTTGCCCCATGACAGCATGGCTGGGCTAGACTCCAACTTACAACTGCAAGCATAACAAATCAACATAAGAGACCACAATGTCAAATTTTTAAGAACAGGAAAAAGTAAAGTGTGCCTTCCGGTTCGTGAGAGCTTTACTAACCGAGTTTCGCATAACACTGGTAAGAGTTTAATTTGCAGAGAAAATAAAAGCAAGTCAAATTTACTTGGAATAGAAAATTGCTAGTAGGTATGTATGGTGGACACTTTGGAAAACTTTGGCTTTTAGGAGTTGGATGCACGAGTAGAGCTCATACTCAGTACAAGGCGAAGGCTAGCAAAAGACTGGGAGCGACCAACTAAGAGAGCAATAATGGCCATAATCATGCAAAGCGACAAAGCGACATTAAAAGAAGCATAAGATGGCATCAAAAGTCAAAAACTAAATGATCATGAAGGCTATTGGCAACTTTGTAAGAGTCTAACATGTGTGAGCATGCGCCAAGTCAACCCAAATAAAGCATCAAGGAGAAAACCAAAATAATGCTTCCATACAATAAAAACAACGCATGATTTTTTCAAAGGCTCATTAAGCAATCTCAGTTATTTGAGACAAGTCATGCTACAGCAAAACCACTAAGCATACTATCAAAAAGACATCAAGCATGACATGAAAAAGCCTAAGCCGCAGTCTACACAAGCTCCTTCTTGTACCACTATTTTGCACAAAGCTTTTTCTCTTTTCCAACACCATTTGAAATTTTTAAAGACACCTCTTTTGATGAAAACCAATAAAGATCAGAGGCAAAAATACACCTTGATGAAAAGATATGACAAGATCTGAATGCAAATCAAGGCGAAAACGAAAACCAAAAGCAGTAGCAGAAAAAGTAGAACACTCGATTTTTAATGAGGGTGAAAACTAGAGCGTTCTTTGCAAATGAAAACGAGTACATCTCCTCCAAAAGAAATTTGTTGGGGTCCAACCATTTATTGCAGCAAACAAACAAACTAAACCAACTAAGAAAACTAAAACAACTGACGCTCCAAGAAAAACACATAGTGCATGAAGCAATAAAAATATAGTGTTTTGAAAGGTGACCTGATTTTTGCCGATGAAGAAGGGGTGCCTCGGGGGCATCCCCAAGCTTTGACGATTGTACTTCTTGGATATTTCTTGGGGGGATGCATGGGAATCCCCAAGCTTGAGCTTTTGTCCATTCTTCAACTCATCTCATCATTCTCCAATCCCTACACTTGAAAACTTCCTTCATACAAAACTAAACACAAATCTATTAGCAACATTAGTGCAAGCATAACATATAATCAATCATATATTTGCTTCAGGTTTCAACTCAAAACCACCACATATATAGCATATACTACTGTATCAACCTCCCCAAAAGTTCCATGATCAAAAGAACTCAAAAGAAAGCGATAAAGTGGCAAACACAAATATTGGCAGAAATCTGTCAAAACTGAACAGCTGACAAAGGTCGAATTTTTTAGGGATTTTATGTTGCTCAAATCAAAAAGTGTTCAACTAAGAAAAGTTTGGATATAACCTGGGGCATATGCACAAGAAATCGCATGTCCAAAAGATAAACAGAGAATTTTCACGAATTTTTACGGTGCAGCACCGAAAACAGTTTCAGGACAGCAACATCCCCAAATCTTTACCTCACTCAAATTAGAGGCTTCTCTTGGCACAAAAACGAAATAAACAAGATAAGGAGCGGTCATTACAGTAGTAATGACTTCCAAGACTCAAATAAAAGAAAAAGTACTAAAAAGAAAACATTGGGTTATCTCCCAAGAGTGCTTTTCTTTAACGCCTTTGAGCTAGGCGCAGAAAATTGCGAATCAAGTAATATCAGATGAAGCATTATGCTCATAATTTGCTCTAAGAATAGAGTCAAAAAGCAATTTCTTTATTTTCCTAGGGAAGTGTTCCATACCTTTCTTAAGTGGGAATTGATATTTGATAGTGCCTTCCCTCATATCAATGATAGCACCTACAGTTCGAAGAAAGGGTCTTCCCAAAATAATAGGACATGAAGCATGGCATTCAACGTCCATAACAAGAAAATCAACGGGAACAAGGTTATTGTTAACCACAATAAGAACATCATTAATCCTTCCCAAAGGTCTTTTCTTAGCAACATCAGCAATAGGAACATCAAAATAACATTTTTCAAGCGGTGGTAAATCAAGCATGTCATAAATCTTTCTAGGCATGACAGAAATACTAGCACCTAGATCACATAAAGCATGGCAATCATAACCATTAACATTCATATCAATGATGGGTTCCCAACCATCTTCTGACTTCTTGGGAACAGAGGCTTTTTGCTTCAACTTTTCATCCCTAATTTTTATGAGAGCATTGGTAATATGCTTAGTAAAAGCAATATTTAAAGAACTAGCACTGGGAGTCAAAGCAAGCTTTTGCAAGAACAAAATTACTTCAGATATATTGCAGCCATCAACATCAAAATCATTAAAAGAAATAGAGCTATCATCTCCCACACTCCGAAAAATTTCAGCACTCTTTTGAGAAAAAGTTTTGGCAGATTTAGGCTTTTTAACAAAAGGAGTGGGAGTTTTCTCTACACCAATCAAAGTAAGAGGATTGCTACCAGTAGGAGAAACATCATTTGAGGTAGTAATGGTACATACCTTCATCTCTCTAGCCATCTCATCTTCTCTTTCCCACCTGGCATGCAATTCCGCTAACAATCTAATATTTTCATCAATTCCAACTTGGATAGCATTAGCGGTAGCAAAAACATTGTTCTCTTTCACATCATTAGGCAACACTTTTAATTTCAGAAGTTCAACATCATGAGCAAGGCTATCAACTTTAGAAGCAAGAATATCAATTTTGCCTAACTTTTCCTCAACAGACTTGTTAAAACCAGTTTGCTTACCGATGAAGTCCTTGAGCATTACCTCAAGCTCGGAGGGCGCGGCCCTAGTGTTGTTGTAGGAATTACCATAAGAGTTACCATAACCATTACCATTGGTGGAAGGATACGACCTATAATTGTTACTAGCAAAATTGTTCCTATAAGCATTGTTGTTAAAATTATTGTTTCTAATGAAATTCACATCAACATGCTCTTCTTGAGCAACCAGAGAGGCCAAAGGAACATTATTAGGATCAACATGGGTCCTATCATTAGCAAGCATAGCCATAATGGTATCAATCTTATCATTCAAGGAAGAGGTTTCCTCAACAGAATTTACCATCTTACCTTGTGGAGCTCTCTCGGTGTGCCATTCAGAATAATTTACCATCATGTTGTCGAGTAGCTTTGACGCGGCACCCAAGGTAAGGGACATAAAAGTGCCTCCAGCAGCTGAATCAAGTAGGTTCCTTGAAGAAAAATTCAGTCCTGCATAAAAAGTTTGGATAATCATCCAAGTAGTCAGTCCATGAGTGGGGCAATTCTTTATCATAGATTTCATTCTTTCCCAAGCTTGAGCAACATGTTCATTATCAAACTGAGTAAACTTCATAATATTGCTACGCAACGATATAATCTTAGTAGGAGGATAGTATTTTTCAATAAAAGCATCCTTACACTTAGCCCATGAATAAATACTATTCTTAGTCAAAGATAGCAACCAATCTTTAGCCTTTCCTCTCAAAGAAAAAGGAAGCAACTTGAGCTTAATAATATCACTATCAACATCCTTATATTTCTGCATCTCACATAGCTCAACAAAATTGTTGAGATGAGCTGCAGCATCTTCAGTACTTGCACCAGAAAATTGCTCTTTCATAACAAGGTTCAATAAAGCAGGCTTAATCTCATAAAAGTTTGCAGCAGGAATAGGTGGTGCAATAGGAGTGCAGATAAAATCACTATTGTTCGTGCTAGTGAAGTCACACAACTTGGTGTTTTTAGGATTGGCCATTTCAGCAAAACGAAAGTAAACAAGTAAAAACAACTACCAAGGATTCTAATTTTTTTTGGGTTTTTGATAAAAAGCAATGCAGGTAAAATAAATAAAGTAAAGCAAAACAATAACAAAGTAAAGAATGTGTGTGCAAAGAACTCCCCTCGCAGAAGTCTTCTCTCCTCCCCGGCAACGGCGCCAGAAAAATAGCTGATGCTCCAAGTGAATGTGGCTACAGACTGTCCTTGTGCGTGGTGAATAACCAGCCCATTGGGAACCCCAAGAGGAAGGTATGATGAGTGCAGCAGCAAGTTTTCCCTCAGTTTAAGAAACCAAGGTTTATCGAACAGGAGAGGAGAGACAATGACGACTGAAGGTGTTGTGGAACCTGCACACACACAAACAAATACTTTGTTCCCAACTTGCGATGAGGTTGTCAATCTCACCGGTTTGCTTGAAACAAAGGTTATGAGTGTATCGAGTGGAAAACAATATAGTATGCGAGTAAAGTAAACAGTACGAGTAAAGTAAACAGGTGACAGCAATATGATGGAAATAGGACCGGGGTCCACAGTTCACTAGTGGTGTCTCTCCATAGATAAAATAACACATGCTGGGTAAACAAATTATAGTTGGGCAATTGATAGAATAGAGATAACGTGATATGTCAGGAAGATCACTATGAGATTTACTCTGGGCATTACAACAAAATACATAGACCGCCATCCAACTGCATCTATGACTAATAATCCACTCCCTGGGATATCAATCCGAACACCCTAGAAGTATTAAGTTGCGAACAACAGATAATTGCATTAAGCAAAGTGTGTAATGTAAACAAAGCATATGCCCTTGAGCATATGAATGTTGTTTTCTCCCTAGTAGCAACAACACATCTACCACCTTAGAGGTTTCTGTCACTCCCCCAGGTGAAATAGAGGCATGAACCCACTATCGAGCATAAATACCCCCTCTTGGAGTCACTAGCAACTACTCGGCCAATATAGCTACTAACAACGGAGAGCATGCAAGATCATAAACAACATAGAGATAACAAAAGATATAATTCAGTACAGCAACTTAATCATAAACACCAATATTCATCGGATCCCAATAAACCAAACATGTAGAATTACATAACGGTGATCTCAATCATGTATGGCAGCTCATGAGATCTAAACATGAAGCACATAGTGAAGAAGACAACCATCTAGCTACTGCTATGGACCCATAGTCCAAGGTAGACTACTCACTCATCGCTCCGGAGGCAAGCATGGCGATGAAGAAGACCTCCGGTGGCGATTCCCCTCTCCGGCAGGGTGCCGGGAAGAGCTTCTGGACCCTCCCGATCTTCGGGTCGACGGCGGCGGCGGATCGCGATGTGTTCTGGAAAACTGATCAGGCCCTTAGGTTTTTCTCGTCGGGGGGTCTTTATAGGCGAAGGGGCGATGTAAGAGGAGGGGCCAGGCGGCCACACACGGGGGTGGCACGGGCCAGGGGCTGGCCGCGCCACCTGTGCATGTGGGCCCCTGGTCCCTCGCCTCCTACTCTCCTTCGGATCTCTGGAAGCTTCCGGGTAAAATAAGACTTCAGGAACTTGTTTCGTCCAATTCCGAGAATATTTCCTGTGTATCACTTCTGAAACACAAAAATAGCAGAAAACAGGAAACTGGCACTGTGGCACTTGTTAATAGGTTAGTTCCGGAAAATGCATAAAAATGCCACTAAGTGTAACGAAACAATAGGCAAATGGTGTAAAAACAAGCATGGAGCATCAAAAATTATAGATACGTTTGAGACGTATCATCCTCCCAAGTTACCTTATGAGTGCACGATGGAGGAATGCATTGAAATTTCAAATGCCGAGGTGAAACCCCATTTTGCACCGAAAAAGCCTCTGCCAAAGCAAGTAATACCACCAAAGATATCACAACACTTTGTGGATATTCTTGAGAGAAAACCAAGACATGTGGAGGCCCTAGAAATAGACTATAACCGCGCTATTGTCAAGTCACATTGGGACATGCGAAAGAATAAAAGCGGGAAACAAGTTGCCTAGCTCGGAGAACTGAAAAAGCAATCAATCTCCCCGCTCAAGGTGCCTTCTACTACATTGGAAGTACCACACGAAATGATGGAGTATGCTTTAGAAGCTGGACTAGATCTTGACCAAATGTTTGGCCAAGGACATATCCCTAGTCCTAAGCTAGCATGGAAATATGCTCACGGGCAGCCTCTGCTCCCACCTGAGAAGATGTAGGATCTACAAACATGGATGCGACAATTGCATGAGTGGTACACTAAGGAAGCAGCAAAGGGGCAAAAGATGCTCATGGTGAGGGTTAAAGAAAATCATTTCTTATATAATAACGACTTGGTATTGGAGGTTGAGGAATTATTCTATCTATTCAATCAAGATGCTCTCGACAAAGCTCTCCTCAGTTGCTATTGTCTGTAAGTGATTTATTTATATAATTAAGTCTCTAGCTCAGCTCGTTAATTCTATATAATTATCCTCACTACTTTATTTTGTACACTATTATGCAGAGCAAAAATTCTTGAACTCAAAAGAAAAGCAAACTTTCGCACTGGGTTCATTGACCCATATATCATTAATTCAGTTATGGTAGACGATCACGCCAAGGACATAGAGGCTAACTTGCTAGCATTTCTCAAGAAACATAGTTGCAAATAAGATATACTATTTCCTTACAACTTCAGGTGAGTGCTACTTTCTTTGTATACATTCTATTTTTCTTACTCCATGTTAAGTGTAATTGATGAGTTATATTCATGCTTGCACAACTACCACTGGATTTTGCTAATCATAATACTGGACGAGAGTGTACTTCATATCCAGGACTTATTAGATAGGCCCCTTGATGACTACCGCAACATGCTTGATATGCTCCAGAGGTAATTTAAATCATTATTAGCCTCTTTCATCAATTTCCTTATATCAAGTAATTAATAACTCCTTTATTCATTTTCTTTGTTGAGCAGGGTTTGGAAATGCTTCATCAAGAAAGAGAAAGGTGAATGGAGGGAGGAGCTCAGGATTCGAAAGATACTGATTAGTAGTACTTGGTCCGTGCATTGATGGTATGTAGATTACACCCTGTTGGGAACCCCAAGAGGAAGGTATGATGAGCACAGCAGCAAGTCTTCCCTCAGTTGTGAAACCAAGGTTTATCGAACCAGTCGGAGAAAGCCAAACTTCAGAAGGTTGATGCTCGCTAGCTTCGCGACAGCTCCGGACAATTTATATGGCGCCTTGTTGAGGGCTTAGCTTTGCACCAGCAGCAACGTGGAACCTGCACACAACACAACCAAGTACTTTGCCCCAACTTATGATGATGTTGTCAATCTAACCAGTTTGCTGTAAACAAAGAATTGAGCGTATCGAGTGGTAAAAGGTAATAGTATGCAAGACAGTAAATAGTGCGAGTAAAAGTAAATGGTAATAGCAATATAAAAGAAATTGGACCAGGGTCCACAGTTCACTAGTGGTGTCTCTCCGTAAGATAAATAACAACATGCTGGGTAAACAAATTACAGTTGGACAATTGATAGAATAAAGATAGCGTACATATGTCATGAGGATCACTATGAGATTCACTCTGGGCATTACGACAAAATACATAGACCGTAATCCAACTACATCTATGACTAATAATCCACCCTCCGGATGTTGTCTGAGCAACCATCGGGTATTAAGTTGCGAACAACAGATTATCGCCTTAAGAAAAGTGTGTAATGTAAGAAATGCAAATGTCCTTGAACACAAGAATGTTGTTTTCTCCCTAATGGCAACAACACATCTACAACCTTAGAGGTTTCTGTCACTTCCCCAGATACTAGAGGCATGAACCCAACTATCGAGCATAAATAATCCCTCTTGGAGTCACTAGCATCTACTCAGCCAAGATATCTACTAGCAACGGAGAGCATGCAAGATCATAAACAACATAGAGATAACATAAAGATAATAATTCAGCACATCAACTTGACATAGTACCAATACTCATCGGATCCCAACAAACACAACATGTAGAATAACACAAAGATGATCTTGATCATATAGGGCAGCTCACAAGATCTAAACATGAAGCACATGGTGGAGGAGACGACCATCTAGCTACTGCTATGGACCTGTAGTCCAAGGTAGACTACTCACACATCACTCCGGAGGAGACCATGGTGCTGGAGAAGGCCTCTGGCAGGGTGCCGGGAAGAGCTTCTGGACCGTCCCGATCTCGCGTCGATGATGGCGGCGGCTTGCAGTAGGTTTTGTGGAAAATTGATCGGGGCTTTAGCTTTTTCCCATCGCGGGGAATATATAGGCGGAAGGGCGGCATCAGGAGGTGGACCAGGGGGTCTCACCCCCTGGTGGCGCGACCAGGGCCTGGGCCGCGCCACCCTAGGGTGTGGCCGGCCTATGGCCCCCCTTCGTCTCATCTTCGGTCTTTGCAAAGCTTCGGTAAAAATAGGAGGTTTGGCTTTTGTTTCATCCAATTCCGAGAATATTTCCCGTGTAGATTTTCTGAAACACAAAAACAGCAGAAAACAGGGAACTGGCACTATGGCGTCTCGTTAGTAGGTTAGTTCCGGAAAATGCATAAAAACGCCACGAAGTGTAACAAAACACAAAGCAAATGGTGTATGAACAAGCATGGAGCATCAAAAATTATAGATACATTTGAGACGCATCAAGCACCCCTAAGCTTAACTCCTGCTCGTCCTCGAGTAGGTAAGTGATAACAAAAGAATAATTTTTGAGGTGACATGCACCATCACAATCTTGATCAACGATGTAAAGCATTGAGTGCTGGGATCAAAGTACTTAAAACATGGGCATAAGAGACATAATCTTGATAATAAAAACTTAGCAACCATGTTATAACATGAAAAGTAACACAAACAAAAGATCATGAATAATGAAACATTGAAAGTCAAATGTGTGTTCAAACCATATAGAAAAACATAGCAAAGTGGTTTTCAGCTTGTCCCTCATGGAGTAGCAAAATATAAATGCATAGGACACCTTCAAGTTTAAGAGGGCGACTAGATACAAATAATTTAAGAACAAGCAAAACCAAAATCATGAATCAATCAATGATAAATTTTGGGACTATGCACATTAAACTCAGAATGGCAACTATGCTCTCTTAGACGGTGCATAAAGGTAGAAGGTAGAGACTGACATAAAAGTAAAAGAAAGGCCCTTCGCAGAGGGAAGCAGTGATTAAACATGTGCTAGAGCTTTTCATTTGTAAAATAGAGAGATAAAAAATTGGGTTTTGAGAGGTGGTTGTCTTTGTCAATGACTGGCAATGGGGTTCTTACTATCTTCCATACAAAGCAAGTTTTTGAGAGAGAGATTGGCACTTTGGTGCTCTTTTATAAAGCTTGGCACTCCTCCCCACTTTTCGTTTCACAAACCATGGCTAACCAATTTTATCGGGTGCCCACCAACTTTCACATACCATGGAGGAGTGCCTTTTTTCTTTTATTTTTTTCCTTTTTTTTATTTTTGGAATAAAACAATATGGAAGATAGCAAATCCGACCACTACGTCCCCATGAGCTGAAAACTGTGTCACAAAATGAGAAGTATTTTGAAGGTTTTTTTTGAAAGGTAGCACATGAAAATTTACTTGGAATGGCTTGCAAATACCATGCATAGGAATTTATAGTGGACACATTGGAATAAATTTGTTTTTGGGAGTTGAATGCACGAGTAGAGCTCATACTCATTACAAAATGAAGGCTAGCAAAAGACTGGGAGCGACCAACTAAGAGAGCAATAACGGCCATAATCATGCATAGCGACAAAACATCATTAACCGAAGCATAAAGTGGTATCACAAGTCAAAAACCAAATGATCATAGAGGCTTTTGGCGACTTTGTAAAAGTCAAACATGTTGTAAGCATGCGCCAAGTCAACCCAAATAAAGCATCAAAGGAGAAAACCACAATAACATGCTCCCATATAATAAAAACAACGCATGATTTTTTCAAAGGCTTATTAAGCAATCTCAGTCATTTGAGACAAGTCATGCTACACCAAAAACTACTAAGTATACTATCAAAATGATATCAAGCATGACATGCTAAAGTCTAAGCCGCAGTCTAAACAAGCTCCCATTTGTACCACTTTTGGCATGAATTTTTTTTCTCTTTTCCAACACCATTCAAACCTTTTTGAGACAACTCTTTCGATGAAAACCAAAATAGACCAGAGGTCTAAATACACCTTGATGCAAAGATATAACAAGATCTGAACAAAAATCAAGGTAAAAAATGAAAGCTAAACGCAGTTCTAGAAAAAGAGAACACTCGTTGAACGATAAGAGTCAAAAATAGAGTGTTCTTGGCAATGAAAAATGAGGTATGTCTTCTCCAAAAGAAATTTGTTGGGGTCCAACCATTTATTGCAGCAAACAAAACAAAAGAAAACTGAAAGTAAAAGTAAAGACGCTCCAATAAAAACGCATAGAATATGAAGCAATAAAAATATAGTGTGTTGAAAGGTGACCTGATTTTTGCCGATGAAGAAGGGGTCCCTCGGGGGCATCCCCAAGCTTTGACGCTTGTACCTCCTGGATATTTCTTGGGGTGAAATGGGCATTCCCAAGCTTGAGCTTTTGTCCATACTTCATCTTATCTCATCACTCTCCATTCCCTACACTTGAAAACTTTCTTCATACAAAACTTCACACAATTCTATTAGCAACATTAGCATAAATATGATAGTAAATCTCCCATTTTGGTTCAGTTTCAAATTCAAATATACCAACCATTAAAGCATCAGCTACTGTAGCAACTTCCTCAAAAGTTCCATGATCAAAAGAACTCAAAAAGAAAGCGATCGAGAGGCAAGCAAAAATAGTGGCAGAATCTGTCAAAACAGAACAGCTTACAAAGATTGATTTTTTCGAGGACCTTCTGTTGCTCAAATCGAAAAGTGCAAAACTAATGAAAGTTTCGATATAACCTGGGGCATACGCACAAGAAATTTAAGATCAAAAAGATATTCTAAGAATTTTCACGAATTTTTATGGTGCAGCACAGAAATCTGTTTCAGAATAGCAACTTCCCCAAATCTTACGTCACTCAAATTAGAGGTTTTTCTTGGCACAAAAACGAAATAAAAATGATAAGGAGAGGTTTTTACAGTAGTAATAACTTCCAAGACTCAAATAAAATAAAAAGTACTAAAAAGAAAACACTGGGTTATCTCCCAAGAGTGATTTTCTTTAACGCTTTTGAGCTAGGCGCAGAAAGTGAAAATCAAGTAATATCAAATGAGGCATTAAGATCAATTGCAGAAGTCTTCTCAACAATAAATTGTATTATATCCAAATGAGTTTTTGAAGATCCCTTGTGAACACTCTTTGGTTCACTACTTTCATCAAAAGGGTTTTTAGGACAAATCCAATCAAAATTCTTTTCCAAAGCTTCATGCAATCCTACAAGTTTGCAAGGTATTGGTACTTTGATGTCTTCTTTGGTTGTACCAACAACATTAACAGGTGAGCCAAGCATATTAAAATGCTTAAAAACTTTCTTAGCTTCAATAGCAACATCTCTAAATTCTCTATGCAAAGTCTCCAAAATAAAATCTTTCTTTTCGGAGTCTTCGATATCATGAAGCTTAAGAAACATTTGTTGCATAAAAGGATTAAGGTTAACAAACCTAGCCTCCAACATGTGAACTAAATAAGCAGCAGCAACTTCATAACTAGGATCAAGCTCAGCTAAAGATCTATCCTCAACATCTTTATGCATACTAACATGATTAAAGAACTCCTTGATGTTACCTTTCCCAATTATAGAACCACTACCTATGTAAGGTCCTCCAGAGCATACTTAGGGAACAACATAATGAACTAAAAGTAAAGGTAATGGAATGCAAGCTATCAAAGAAACTATTTTTTTTGTATTTTTTATAAAAAGATGCAAGCAAAAAAAAGTAAAGCAAAACAATAACAAAGTAAAAGGTTGGAAGTAAGAGACTCCCCTTGCAGAAATCTTCATTCTCCCTGGCAACGGCGCCAGAAAAAATGCTTGATGGCATGTAGATTACACCCCGTTGGGAACCCCTAGAGGAAGGTATGATGAGCACAGCAGCAACTCTTCCCTCAGTTGTGAAACCAAGGTTTATTGAACCAGTAGGAGAAAGCCAAACTTCAGAAGGTTGATGCTCGCTAGCTTCGCGACAGCTCTGGACAATTTATATGGTGCCTCATCCAGGGCTTAGCTTTGCACCAGCAGCAACGTGGAACCTGCACATAACACAACCAAGTACTTTGCCCCAACTTACGATGAGGTTGTCAATCTCACCGGTTTACTGTAAACAAAGGATTGAGCATATCGAGTGGTAAAAGGTAATAGTATGCAAGAAAGTAAATAGTGCGAGTAAAAGTAAACGGTAATAGCAATGTAAAAGAAATTGGACCGGGGTCCACAGTTCACTAGTGGTGTCTCTCCATAAGATAAATAACAATATGCTGGGTAAACAAATTACAGTTGGGCAATTGATAGAATAAAGATAGCGTACATATGCCATGAGGATTACTATGAGATTCACTCTGAGTATTACAACAAAATACATAGAATGTAATCCAACTGCATCTATGACTAATAATCCACCCTCCGGATGTCGTCCGAGCAACCATCGGGTATTAAGTTGCGAACAACAGATTATCTCCTTAAGCAAAGTGTGTAATGTAAACAATGCAAATATCCTTGAACACGAGAATGTTGTTTTCTCCCTAGTGGCAACAACACATCTACAACCTTAGAGGTTTTTGTCACTCCCCCAGATTACTAGAGGCATGAACCCAACTATCGAGCATAAATACTCCCTCTTGGAGTCACTAGCATCTACTCAGCCAATATATCTACTAGCAACGGAGAGCATGCAAGATCATAAACAACATAGAGATAACATAAAGATAATAATTCAGCACATCAACTTCACATAGTAACAATACTCATCGGATCTCAACAAACACAATATGTAGAATTACACAAAGATGATCTTGATCATGTAGGGCAGCTCACAAGATCTAAACATGAAGCACATGGTGGAGGAGACGACCATCTAGCTACAGCTATGGACCTGTAGTCCAAGATAGACTACTCACACATCACTCCGGAGGTGACCATGGTGGTGGAGAAGGCCTCCGGCAGGGTGCCGGGAAGATCTTCTACACCCTCCCGATCTCGCGTCAAAGACGGCGGCGGCTTGCAGTAGGTTTCGTGGAAAATTGATTGGGACTTTAGGTTTTTCCCGCCGAGGGGAATATATAGGCGGAAGGGCGGCATCAGGAGGTGGACCAGGCGGTCTCACCCCCTAGTGGCGCGGCCAGGGCCTGGGTCGTGCCACCCTAGGGTGTGGCCGGCCTGTGGCCCCCCTCCGTCTCATCTTCGGTCTTCGTGAAGCTTCGGTAAAAATAGGAGGTTCGGCTTTTGTTTTGTCCAATTCCGAGAATATTTCCTGTGTAGCTTTTCTGAAACACAAAAACAGCAGAAAACAGGGAACTGGCACTGTGGCGTCTCGTTAGTAGGTTAGTTCTGGAAAATGCATAAAAACGCCACGAAGTATAACAAAACACAAAGCAAATGATGTATAAACAAGCATGGAGCATCAAAAATTATAGATACGTTTGAGACGTATCACGCATCTCTTTAATTATAGTTTCAATATCATTATCATCATTGATTAGCATTTGATTGAATTCTATTCTCGTAAAGTCGACGAGGCAGCCACAGGGAACAAATCTATGTGGATTGATCTGTTGCAAGAATATTCACGTGTCCATCCGTGGGAAAGACTTTCATAATGACAGGACACTTGAAGTATGTAAAGAATGCTAATAGTTTTATTTCATTTGAGTTTCATTCGTAAATTGAGTTTGAGTCATAAATTTGTTTATGATGATTTCATATATATGCACACAACTCACATATTGATCTTCTTCTTAATAGACAAAAAAATTGCGGGACCAACTCCCAATGATGGAATGCGCACGAGCAATTCAAGAGGAATTGGTGGGATTTCTCCTTAAGGAGGTCATATCTCCTAAAGGAGAATACCATTACAGATAATGCCTGTGTCCATGAAACTTGATGATCTCCATGTAATTAAGTAGATAGTATATACCAAATAGTATATATATGTATGATCTATGCATCAAGGTGTACTAGTAGCGTACAATATATATGTATATACGATTTTTTTGAAAAAAAAAGAATTAAAATGGAAAACACAGCAATTCATAAATCCTAAATACTAAAACCTAAAAATAAGAATTATAGGCTGCAGGCTCGGGACTCTTTAGTACCGGTTGGTATTACCAACCGGGACTAAAGGTCCCCAGCCCACAGCAGACAGCCGCACCCACATGGACACCCAACCGGGACTAAAGGTCCCCAGCCTTGTCGGGGGGATGACCCCTGGTAGGGTCAAGAGACTAGAAAGATACCAGGTCTGAGGTTGACTTTATGCCGGATTATCAAGGGTGGGCCTGGCCGGAATATAAGAGCATCGGCCAGGCCGGCATATATGGTTATCCCGGCTGGTGTTCGGATATGCCGGTATAGCCGGAATACTGATATAGGAGTGCCGGCATATACTTAGATATGCTGGCTTAACCTTTTGGTGTGTTGTGCAGGAGCAGGGGAGGCCGGATTAGCCGACCTTCGTAGGTCGTTGGTCCGGCATATAGGTCCGGGATATGGCCAACGGTCATATCCGGAATACAGAAGTCAGCTAAGGTGTCACATCCCTATAATCAAGGAAGAAAACATCCAAGCATGGTAGCAGAGTGTGATGGCAGGGTGCACAGTGGAGGTTACCTACCCTCACTGTGCACAAGTACAGAGCTTACCTCACAGGGGTAAGGTCACAGTGCAGGAAGTACAAGGTACAGGGATATGAAGTCCCATCGAGAGCAATCAGGGAGGAAGTCAAGGGTCTCTGCCTTCGTCAGCAAGTCCTATTTGGAGTGTAGCTCGTGTCTGCTGGTCTCTTGTGACCGTTGTAACCCTGGCCACCACTATATAAGGTGGCACAGGGAGTCCTAGCAAGGGGTTGGTCCCTCTGTGTTCCTACACTTAGCATTTCATCTTCCTCCTCTAGCAGAGAGCTTGGAAGCACCATTGTTGTGTACTCCATCGATCCAAATATATAACTAGTAGAGCAGGAGTAGGGGTGTTATCTCCTTACGAGAGCCCCGAACCTGGGTAGATCCGTGTTCCTTTCTGTCGTGCTTTTCAGCTCGTTCCCCTCTCCCGAATCCTCCAGCATCTAGTTCGGCCCCCATTTAAGCCATCCTATGGCATATGTTGTTTCACCACGACGACATTTGGCTCCCACCGTGGGGCGGATTGATATGCTGGGCGGAGTGTTTATTCAGACGGGGTCTGTGATAGCAGCTTCGGGAGTGCGCGTGGTCGCTGGCCTCGTCCAGAGGCTAGGCTCGCTCAGCTTTGTCAGCGACAACGCCGGATGTCTCGGCGGTCAGCCGTTCCCCAGGGATGGCTGGATCATGTCTTTCGGTTCCCACGAGGTGTATGTGGGGACTGAAAGAGTTTGCAGGGAAAAGGTGCTGGTGGCGGCGGATCCTCCGTCGCATCGGTTGGCTCACGCTGGGCGTAGCGCTCGCTCAGTAGAGTCGGCCGAGGTGATGATGGCCGGCACATCAATGCCGCCGGCAGATGGTGCCGGCAAAGCAGCAGCAGCAGCAGGAGATACTCCCCTGGAGCCGCCGAAGGCCAAGAGGTCGGCACGTCCTCCGTTGGAGCGTGTCGAGAACCTGGCCGGCACTTCCGCTGGGCCGGCAAAGGGTCAGGTGCTTCTTCCCATCATCGATCGGCTTCTCGAGCCGGTGCGATCCGGCGATGATCCGGAGCAAATAAGGGAGGTCCTGGAGGGATCTCGCCAGGCCCTCGTCGACGAGGCCCTGGCCATGCACCAAGAGCGCGAACGGTTTAACCGGCAACTCCGTGAGTATGAAGCAGCTCATGGTTTTACTCCTGTGGTAACCCGGCCTAGCCGGATAGAAGAGGTTAGAACTAGAGGTAGAGATCTTAACACTGAGCTAGAGAAAGGTGCTAGTGGTAAGGGTCATACTGCAACTAGTACTGTGCCTAAGGTAATTTATAGCTCACCAGTGAAGAACCTTAGAGCAGCAGCAGAGGTAGCTAAGGACTTATCTAATTTGTCTGGCGAAGCGCTGCATGAGCAGCAAGCCCGGCTTAACCATCTTTTGTCTGAAGCAACTAAGCAGCAGGAGGCCTTTAAGAAGGCAAACCCAGGTGCCGGGGCGTCGCAGTACATTGCGTCGGTAGGAGGTGCCGGCGCAAGGTCGAGGGGCCAAGCTTCGTCCCCGCATCCAAGTGCTCGGTGTGCCGGAAGTGTGACCTCTGGCCGCCGGGACAAGCAGATCCAAGTGTATGATCCGGCAATTGCCGGAAAGCAGACAGTAGTTCAGAAGAATGCCGGCCAAGCTGACAAATATGTCGGCCGCAAGAGTGCTGGCCAGAATGTGCCGGCCGGGCAAGGGGCAGTCTCGGCCGGTGGTGGCCGGAGTAACAGTGCAGCCCGGCGTCAGCAGCAGGGCACCGGAGGTGCAGCGCAGCAGCAAGGTGCAGGTCATCCGGGACATCGAGAGGATGACGGCAATTCCGCCCTTGCCAGGGCGGGATATCAGCAGCAGCATCAGCAAGGCCGGCATAGTGAGCAGTATCAGCCGGAGCAGCAGCAGGAAAAAGTGATTACGGGCCCAATCGCATCTCGGCTGGGACCTCGGTCCTTGGCAGCAAGTGATGCGCGCTTCAAGCTGGACAGGATTCACCAATCAGAGTTGGTGGAGAGGCAAGGAGCTCCGGGTCCTATGTGCTTTGGACCCCGGATTATGGGTGAGCCGGTACCTTACTATTTCCAGCTCGCGCGTGGCGCGAGAACATACAACGGCAGCACAAAGCCGGAAGATTGGTTGGAGGATTACTCCACCGCAGTGAACATTGCCGGAGGAAACCTCAGATGGGCGGTGCGATATGTACCGTAAATGCTAGAAGGACCAGCCAGGATATGGCTGAATAATCTGCCGGCCGGAAGTATCAACGGCTGGGTTGATTTTGAAGAATAGTTTGTATCAAACTTCACCAGTACATACAAGAGGCCGAATCGTCCTCAGCAGCTGGCTAACTACCGGCAGGGAGTGAATGAGACCGACCGAGACTATCTGACCAGGTGGTGCACCTTGCGCAATTCCTGCGAAGGAGTCGTGGAGCAGCAGGCCATCATGTGGTTCGCTCATGGGTGCCGGCATGGCACCATGTTGTGGCAAAAGCTTCAGAGGGAAATGCCGGCCACGCTGGCTGAGACAATCAAGATCGCCGATAGTTATGCTCTGGGAGATCCTATGCAGCCCACCCTTGATTCACAAGGTCAGGGACAGACCCAGGGGAACACCAGCAGCGCCGGAAGACTAGGGCAATACTATCGCTCTGATAACCGGAACAAGAGAAGAGATGAAAGGCCGGATTACAGGTATGGAACGGCGCAAGTAGCGGCTGTGGAGGAAGAACAAGGGGGCGCCGGCAGTAGCCAGCGTCCGAGGTATGAGGACAATCAGCAGCCTCCGCAGCAACAACCGCAACAGCAAGCGCAACCCTTCCAGAAGAAGAATGTCTGGATCAACAAGAATGCCGGCGGAGCCGCCGGACAGAAGAAACAGTGGCCGAAGTATACAGTGGATCTGGCCATGGACAAGCCTTGTGTGTTTCACACATTCCAGCCGGGTAAGCCGGCAAATCATTTGACAAGAAACTGTTCATGGCTGGACGACATATTAGCAGGTCGTGCAGGTCCCTGGGGACCGGCTAGACCATCTGTTCCGGCAGCTCCATCGCCGTTGATAGGTGCCAATACAATTGCAATCCCGCCCAGGCCGGTTAATCTCGGGATTCAGAGCAATGCCAGAAGTGCCGGCGTAAATCAAATAGACCAGAGCTATAATCCGGAATATAATGCCGGAGGCCCAGGAGCGGGCCGGAATGAGTACAAGGAGCATGATCAGAGCTACATGGTCTTTGAGACCGAGAGAACAGACAAGCAGAGCTTGTACCGGCGGAGTTTGGAGGTAAACGCCGTTATGTCGGCAGTTCCAAAGATGATGCATTGGTCGGACCAGGCCATTGGCTGGGACAGGGCAGATCATCCCCGGATCATGCCAAACCCCGGCGGGTATGCTCTAGTGATGGATCCGACATTTGTCGGGCCGGCTAATAACGTGAGGTTCAGCAAGGTCCTCATTGACAATGGAAGCAGCATCAACATCATGTACCGGGATACGATGCAGAAGTTGGGGATCAAGGAGAATATGCTGGAGCCAAGCAAGACCACGTTCCATGGCATTGTGCCGGGATTGTCATGTGCGCCGATGGGCAAGATCCGGATGGATGTCATGTTTGGCAGCCGGGATAACTGCAGGGTGGAAAACCTCATGTTCGAGGTGGTTGATCTGGAAAGCCCCTACCATGCTTTGCTGGGGAGGCCGGCATTGGCAAAGTTCATGGCCTCTACGCATGTTGCATACCTGAAGATGAAGATGCCGGGACCCGGAGGGGCGATTACCATCGTAGGTGATTACAAGCGCTCGATGGCATGCGCAACTGCCGGATCTAACCTGGCCGAGACTCTGATCATTGCAGAGGAAAGGAAGAGGCTCAAGCGAGCAGTGGAGATTGCTGAGACAGTCGTGGCCGGCAAATCTATGCCGGGCATGACGAATCCCGGTGGCAGCGCTTCTTTTCAAGTGGGCAAGGAGGTCAAAAAGGTGCCTCTGGATGAAGCTTTCCCAGAGCGCCATGCCCTCGTTGGGGCAAGTTTGGATCCCAAATAGGAAAGCGAGCTCATCAGCTTCCTCCGTGAGAATCGGGATATCTTTGCATGGTCTACTTCGGACTTGCAAGGTGTGCCGAGGGAGCTGGCTGAGCACGCGTTGCATGTGAGACCGGATGCTAAGCCGATGAAGCAGCCGCTCCGGCGGAATGCAGGCGATAGAAGGAAAGCCATTTGGGACGAAGTGGCCAGGCTCTTGGCCTCTGGCTTTATCAAAGAAGTGCTTCATCCGGATTGGGTGTCTAATCCGGTTTTGGTGGAAAAGAAGAAGGATGAGCCCGCCATAGTGAAAGTATGGCGGATGTGTGTTGATTACACCAACTTGAATAAGGCATGTCCTAAAGATCCATTCACGCTCCCTCGGATCGATCAAGTGATTGATTCCACAGCTGGATGTGAACTGTTATCATTTGTAGATGCTTATTCTGGTTTCCACCAGATACCTTTGTATGAGCCGGATAAAATAAAGACATCCTTTATTACCCCGTACGGGGCTTATTGTTATCTCACTATGCCGTTCGGTTTAAGAAATGCCGGCGCAACTTACCAAAGGTGTATGCAAAAATGTTTGCACGATCAGATAGATAAAAATGTGCAGGTATATGTCGACGATATCGTCATAAAAACCAAGGAGAGCAAGACTCTCATAGATGATCTCTGGGAAACCTTTGGGAACCTGAGGAGGTTCCGGATGAAGTTGAATCCGGCTAAATGTACCTTTGGTGTTCCGGCGGGCAAGTTGCTTGGCTTCCTTGTCTCCAGCCGGGGTATTGAGGTGAATCCCGGCAAGATTCGTGCTATAGAAAGGATGAAGCCGCCGACAGATTTGAGGGAAGTACAGAAGTTCACTGGGTGCCTCGCATCCCTGAGCCGTTTCATAAGCCGGCTTGGAGAGAAAGCTTTGCCATTATACCAGTTGATGAAGAAGTCTGACACATTTGTCTGGACGACGCAAGTAGATGCAGCTTTCAAGGAATTGAAGCAGATGTTGTCAACAGCGCCGGTACTAGCATCTCCGATGCCCCGTGAGCCGATGTTGCTCTATATAGCGGCAACCAACAGAGTCGTCAGTGCTGTGGTGGTAGTAGAGCGAGAGGAAGGAGGCAAAACCGTGCAGCGGCCGGTATATTATCTGAGTGAAGTCCTCTCCACCTCAAAGCAAAACTACCCCCACTATCAGAAGATGACTTATGGTGTCTATATGGCGGCCAAGAAGCTCAAGCATTATTTCCAAGAGCATCCAATCCGGGTAGTGGCCGAGGCCCCTATCTCGGAAATCATAAGTAACAAAGATGCCAGCGGCCAGATAGCAAAGTGGGCAATAGAGCTTTCGCCATATACACCTCAGTATGATAAGAGGGATACAATGAAGTCCCAGGTGTTGGCTGATTTCTTTATTGACTGGGCCGAGATACAATACGAGCCGCCATTGCCAGATGCAAATTATTGGAGGATGCATTTCGATGGGTCCAAGACAATCCATGGCTTGGGTGCCGGCATAGTTCTCAGTTCGCCAAAAAATGACCAGTTGAGATATGTCCTGCAGATTCATTTCGCAGCGTCAAATAATGTGGCGGAGTATGAGGCACTGGTGCATGGCCTGAAGGTGTCTAAGGACATAGGAATTCGCCGGATTATGTGTTTCGGTGATTCTGACTTGGTAATCCAGCAATGTTCCAGCATATGGGATGCTCATGATGCAAACATGGGATCCTACCGTTTCCTGGTGCAGCAGTTGAGCGGTTATTTCGAAGGTTGTGAGTTCCGGCATGTTCTCCGGGCTCAGAACGATGCAGCCGATGCATTGTCCAAGCTGGGATCTTCTAGAGACTCAATCTCGCCCGGCATTTCGTTGGAGCATCTGAGGAAGCCATCGATCAAACCCTCGCCGGAGTCATCTTCCATTTATGTCCCGCCAGGTCCGGAGGAAGCAGTTCCGATGGAGATAGACGCCGGAGCCAGGACAGATAACCCGGGGACTGTTTCGTCAGTCCCGGGGACTGCGCCGACATATGCTGTGAGTGTAGTATTCCGGAGCAAAACTAAGGGCAAGGGTAAAATGTACCAAGAGGTTGTGCCGGTATACCCGGGGACTGATTCCTCAGTCCCGGGGACTTCGCAGCCCATGGAGATCGATTATGTGTCGGTCGAGATGATGGAGATAGATCAGGCAGTGTTCACTGTCAGGGAAGTGCCCTCATGGGCACCTCCTATCATGAATTTCTTGGTGGATGGTCAAGTGCCGGCGGATGAAACCGAGGCACGCCGGATTGCTAGAAGATCCAAAGGATATACCATCATCAACAAGGAGATATACAAGAGAAGTGTCACCGGAGTATTGCAGAGATGTGTCGAATCTGCGGAAGGTCTGGAGATGCTCCGGGAAATTCATCAGGGGGAGTGTGGTCACCACGCTTCGTCCAGAGCATTGGTGGCAAAGGTATTCCGGCATGGGTTCTATTGGCCGACGGCACTGCAAGAAGCAGAAAACTTAGTTCGGAAATGCAATGGATGTCAGAGATATGCCCACCAGATTCATCAGCCGGCATCTGGCTTGAAGACTATCCCGATAACCTGGCCCTTTGCTGTTTGGGGCCTGGATATGGTCGGGGCTTTTAAGCCGGCCAGAGGAAAGATGACCCATATCCTGGTCATGGTGGACAAGTTCACCAAATGGATTGAGGTGAAGCCCATAAGCAAGTGTGATGGTCACACATCAGTGAAATTCTTAAAAGATATAATCTTGAGGTATGGTGTCCCTCATGGCATCATCACTGACAATGGGTCAAACTTTGCCCAAGGGCCATTTGCCAGATTTTGTGAGGAAGTGGGAATCCGGCTGGACATTGCGTCGGTTGCTCACCCTTGTGCCAATAGCCAAGTAGAGAGATCAAATGGGCTGGTATTATCCGGCATAAAACCCCGGCTGATAGAGCCACTAGAGAAAACTCCAGGATGTTGGCTAGATGAGTTGCCGGCAGTGCTTTGGAGTTTGAGGACAACTCTGAATAGGTCAACAGGCTACACACCCTTTTTCCTGGTGTACGGAGCAGAAGCTGTGCTTCCAACAGATGTAATACATGATGCACCAAGAGTAGTGCTATATACTGAGGAAGAGGCTAAAGAAGCCAGGGAAAATGATGTGGATCTGCTGGAAGAAGCAAGAGAAATAACACTGTCTAGAACAGCAGTATATCAGCAGAACCTCAGACGCTATCATGCACAGAAGGTAAATCCAAGGAGATTCCAAGAGGGAGATCTAGTACTCCGGCTAAGGCAAGGAACAGAAGGCCGGCATAAGTTAACTCCTCCATGGGAGGGGCCATTCATTGTGAGCAGAGCTCTGCACAATGATGCCTATTATCTTATAGATGCGCAGGCCCCCAAGAAGGACAAGGCGGACAGGTCCGGAGAAGAAACCAAGAGACCATGGAACATAGCTCTACTCCGCCCCTTTCACTCCTGAGCAGCACAATGTATGTATTTCCATATTTATGCTGGCACAAGACTAATGAATGAAATACCGGCATCCCGAAGAGAGCGGGCACTGCCTCCGAGATATATCGTTGTTTATTTTCAGTTTTTGTTATATGCCGGCTGGCTTGATTTGAATGTTTCCTATGTCGGCCTAGTAATGTGTCGGCAACAAAGGCCGCTCTTCGACTCAGCTGCTGTCTGAAACCCGGCTTCATGGCTAGCAAGAGTAGATGCCGGAGATTGTCCACACATGGAAAACGGCTAAGGAAATGTAAAGCAAGCGAACCGACATTTATGTTAAAAGCTAAAGATAAAACTTGAAGTGTCGGATGATTTGAAGTCTAAGTTTCAAAGTTGAAGTACTGTATGTTCGATGAAGCAACCTTGAGACTCATACGTCGAAAGCCAAATAAGGTAGACAAGTAGCCAAGGTTGTGAAGTTGAGGAAATAGGAAAACAAACTCGGTGACTTAGCCAAAAGATGATCCGGCATTGTTAACAAGCAAACCAAGATAGAACTTGTTCAGGTAGCAAACCAAAGGAAATTAAACGTATATATTACATCTGCACCCGGCATACCGGGGATCTGATAAAGCTTAAAGTTTTTGTGCTGCAAAGTCAAGGAGCAGGGGCAGAAGCAGAGCCGCCGGCTGGTGGAGCTGTAGCAGTAGAAGTGTCGGCTTCAGGAGTGCCGGACCCAGCAGATGGAATGGAGCCATCACCTCCGCCCGGGGCAGATCCCTGTTCCGGGGCGTCGGTGTCGGCCTCTTCGACTTCCTCTTCATCTTGGCTGGAGTCGGAGCCCTCAACAGTGGCAGATGCCCCGGCGTCATCCTTCTTCTCCGGCTCGCGGATGTCCCGGACGAAGGCGTCGGTATCGGCATAGTCCACATAGCTGTGGGCCAACTCCCGCCGACGCCGGATGTGTTCCGGATCCGTGGTCCAGATGGATCCTTCGCGCACAGTGCGCAAAGTCTCCAGGTCAGCTTTTTCATACCAGGACAAGAAGTAGCTGAGAGCTTCGTCAGCTCCAACCCTCGCGCCAGAATCTCGCCACTCCCGGAGGCGAACCTTGGCGAGCTGCAGGTCATTACCGAGGTCGACAGGATCAGTGGGCGTCCTTTGTCCCGGCCAGAGAGCAGAGAATGCCTCCTGGGCGCCATAAAAGAGTTCTTTGGTGTAGAGCGTCATGGCGTTCTTCCGGGATTGCAGAGCCAGCAGCTGCTCCGACATGTCCCAGTTGGCCGAGTCAACCGGAACACCCCGGTTCTCTCGATCCAACTGCAGAGCCCTCTCAATGTCTTCGACGGAAGCGGGGAACATGTCTGAGAAAAATAGATGATGTTAGCAAAAGGAAAATATGTGTCGGCATAGATGGTGTGTCGGGCAGGATAAGGAAAAAAGGGATTTGAAGCTTACTGGCAAGGTCGGCATTAAGCTGGGCAACTGTGACTTCCCATTTTGTCGCTTGCTCCTTTAGGCTAGTCAGTTCGGCATGTGCGGTGGAGGCATCAGACTCGGAAGCAACGAGCAGGTCTTGGGTCTTCTTCAGTTGGCCCTCCCTCTGTTCCTTCTCGTCCAGAAGCTCGGTGATCCGGCCCTTCAGCTGCTCTATCTCGGCCTTGTGAGCGGCATCCCGGTCGTCCAGTTGTTTGGCCACATCCACTGAGGACATACAGTCCTGGTGGCGTGCTTCCAGTCCAGCCTTCTCGTCTGCAAAAATTTGAAGTTAAAAGGATTTGAAGAAAGAAAACAGTGACAAAGATTAAAGGATTTGAAGTACTGAATGTTTAGTTGAAGATTAACAGGATCGGGCATACCTGTCAGCTCTTTCACCCTCTTAAGAAGCTCGGCGACTTGTTCTTCAGTGCCAGCTGAAGAATGTCGGCACAAGGTCATGTGTCGGCAAGAATAGTATTGCAAAGTAAAAAGAGGAAAGGTATCCGGCATGTAGCGGTATGTCGGCGAGGATTACCTTTCTTGGACAGCTCCAGCCGAAGCTTGCTATGTGCGTCTGATAGCTTCCGGTGCTCGCACACCAAGTCGTGGAACATGTCGGCACGCGTGTTGTTCATGCGCTGCAAAAGTGTTAGGATTTGAAAGTCTAGCAAGCCGGTACAATGGAAGATTATATAAAGTACTCATGCTGTTGAAGACCCGGCACAGGTGCTGCTCACCTATCCCGGCTCTCGGTGACTAGGATTTGAAGCTCGAAACGAGCTTATATCTCGGTCAAAAGGATTTGAAAAATAATTGAGATGTGAAATTGTTAGAGACCCGGCACAGGTGCTGCTCACCTATCCCGGCTCTCGGTGACTAGGATTTGAAGCTCGGATCGAGCTCATGTGTCGGCAGATAATTCAAAAGAAGCTAACTAAAAGACTATGGGAAAATCCCGGATGTCCGTATCCCGGACAGCCGACATTTTCGGGGACTGGGGATATGTGTATAGGTAGAAAGGACTTACGTTGGTGGCATCGGCCAACCGGTGAAGTCTCTGCTGGAGGCTGAGGAGCTCGCAGGTGATCGGTAGGGGCTTCGCGGCCAGAATGTCTGCTGGACTGCCAGTAGCCGCGGCTTCGGCCATCTTCTTGCTCCTGGAATCCACTGTGTCCATGTCACCAGCGTCGTTCCACCTGACACAGTGCTCCTTGAGAGACCCGAGGCTTTGGTCACTCTTCGTCTCCAGGGGGACACGGCCCTCAAGTTCCGGCGTGTCGAAGAAGTTGTGCCGGTGTCGTCGTGGTGAAACAACATACGCCATAGGATGGCTTAAATGGGGGCCGAACTAGATGCTGGAGGATTCGGGAGAGGGGAACGAGCTAAAAAGCACGACAGAAAGAGGCACTGATCTACCCAGGTTCGGGGCTCTCGTAAGGAGATAACACCCCTACTCCTGCTCTACTAATTGTATATTTGGGTCGATGTAGTACACAACAATGGTGCTTCCAAGCTCTCTGCTAGAGAAGGAAGATGAACTGCTAAGTGTAGGAACACAGAGTGACCAACCCTTTACCAGGGCTCCCTATGCCACCTTATATAGTGGTGGCCAGGGTTACAACGGTCATACAAGACCACAAGACACGGGCTACACTCCAAACAGGAGCTGGTGACGATGGCAGAGACCCTTGACTTTGCCCCTGATTGCTCTCGATGGGACGCCATATCCCTGTACCTTGTACCTCTTGAACTGTGGCCTTACCTCTGTGCGGTGAGCTCGTACTTGTGCACAGTGAGGGTAGGTAACCTCCACTGTGCACCCTGCCATCTTACTCTGCTACCATGCTTGGATGTTTTCTTCCTTGATTGTAGGGATATGACACCTTGGTTGACTTAAGTATCCTGGATATGACCGTTGGCCATACCCAGGACATATATGCCGGACCAACGACCTACGAGGGTCGGGTAATCCGGCCTCCCCTGCTCCTGCACAACACACCAAATGGTTAGGCCGGCATATCTAAGTATATGCCGGCACACATATACCAGTATTCCGGCTATACCGGCATATCCAAGTATTAGCCGGGATACACACATATGCCGGCCTGGCCGATGCTCTTATATTCCGGCCAGGCCCTTTCTTGATAACTCGGCATAAGTCAACCATAGACTTTGTGTCTTTCTAGTCTCTTGACCCTACCGGGGGTTATCCCCCCGACACTAGTCCCCGAAGCTGCCGAGGTTCCCCAGTCATAGCTGTGGAGCCTCGACAGGTTCAACATACCTTTCTTCATTATGTCCCGGTGATCAGATTATATCCCGGCCTCTGTTCCTGTTCCAAAACTTATTCCGGCCGGTCCCGAGGGTATTCCGGACGGAACATATACATCGGGCAGTTAATCCGACATATAGACGAGTCTTCCTCGAGAAGCCATGCCTGACAGCTTTGCATCGAAACTTGTAACTGTCCTGCCACCTCGAACGGTCACCCACGATGTGACGGTTCACAGTGCAGTTACTCCTCGCCATCATTGCGTCATGGCACGGTTACCGGAACCGCCGCCCCACTCTGTGCCGCCACGTGGCGACTCTCTGCAGGAACGGTCGGGGGAGTGGAGCACTACCCACGATCCCCACGACCCTGCCTCTTCGGTATAAATATGGGGTGGGGGTAAACTTGCTCTTTTTACCCCCGCCACAGTGCCTTCTTCCTCTTCTGCTCTCCTGCCCCTTGCGCTTCGCCGCCGGACCGAGGGACAGAGAAGGAGCGCCGCCGACGACCCGCTCTACTCCGGCGCCGACGCCCGACGACGCACGGCATCACCATTGACGACGCCGCCGCCGCCTCTTCTCTCTGCAGCATTGCAGGGAGATTGGATCTTCTTCTGTACGCTCGCCGTCGTCGTTCTTTCGCCGTCGGCCAAACTCCGGTGAGTTCCTCTCTCCCTCTGTTCTTCCTCTTTGATGCTTCTTCATAGCTTCGCATTGGTAGCCATATCCGCATAGATCTAGTGCAGTTCCTCTCTGGATTCGACTAGCATTGCTAACAGCGCTCACAGGTGTTCTTCCTTAGAATTTTTACCCTTATTTGTTTCCTGTTTTAACTGGCTCGGTAGATCTTTGATTTCTGCTAACCTTGGGGAGAGTGGTATGCCGGAGAGACTAACCTCCCTCTTTTCTCCGGCCTTGATAGGAATAACATCACGGGACTCCGGCTCTCACGCCTTGTCCCGGCCACTAAGATGGCATCTTCAAGCATGACGGGCACCTCGGCCTCTGAGGAAGATACCTCGGCCCGAGCCCAAGGACGCTCCGGCTGGGAGGGGTCGGAGGTTACTCCGGCCGACATATCCTGGGTCACCTCCACCAGGAGAGTCCCGGAGGGCGTAGCATGCCGGCTACCAGCAGGAGAAACTGTGCCGGCACCTGAACCTGGCGAACGCGTCGTCTTCATCGCCCACTTCGAGCGTGGCTTCGGCCTGCCGGCATCGGACTTCTTCCGGGACTTCCTCAACACCTACGACCTACAACCTCATCATATCCCGGCCAATGCCGTGATGATCCTCTCCGCCTTCGCTGCTTTTTGCGAGGGCTATGCCGGCATAGTAGCCCCTTACTCAAGGCTGGGCGAAGTACTTCCAACTGCGGAAGCAAGTCGTCCAAGAGCCGCCCCGGAGCAAGGACGACCCGCCGGAGACGGCCCAGGAAAAGAAGGACCGCCCCATGACCCTCTGCGGCGCGGCCACCATCATGTCCCGAAAGGGCTCGGACTTCCCCAAGGTGGAGCTCCTGGAATCTTGCAAGAAGTGGCAGAAAAGCTTCTTCTACGTCAAGAACACCACCGACGAGGATCTGCTCAACCTGCCGCCATTTGTGGACGAGCCACCCTTGGCTATGACGAACTGGACCTACAACCCGAAGAACTCGGTGATGCCGGTGAATGCGCTTCACCGGGTTAAGGGCGAGCTCCTGGATGCCGGTCTTACTCCTCAAGACCTGGTGGCCTGCTATATAAGCCGGCGCGTCTCCCCTCTGCAGCGCCGGTCGCACAAGATCTGCCAGATGAGCGGGCCAATGGACCCCACCCGGCACTCCACACACGAGCTGACTCCGGCCGACATTCTGCGCCAGATTAAGGATGTCTGCAAGTCCTCTCAGGCCACTTTTGCCTGGGGGCTAGAACCATACAGCCGGGATAGGCCCGCCCCAACGGTAAACCATCTTATTCGATACATAAAGTCCATGTCCGGCACATAGATACTTAAGCCGACACATGTCTGTTTGCCGACACATATCATATTGATCCGACATACCTCTTCCACCGGCATATTTCCTTGTCTGAATACTTGACTTTGCTGTTTATACAGAAATTCAGCTTTCAAGCCATGGAGAACTCCCGGATCAAGATCGCGGCGGACCGCACTGTTGCGGATGTTGAAGATCCGGATCATTGGGATAAGCTTCCCAGGAGCACCCGTGCTGCAGCTGCCATGGGTAAGGGCTCTTCATCCCGGCATTATACTCAAGACCGGAGTGAGATTGATTCTGACGAGGAGATCCTGCTGTACTATGACCCGATGCCACTTGCATATGCCTTTCCAGAAACACCTATTGCTTACGAGTTTCCAATGCCGTCCTCAGCTATCCCGGACGATATGGTTATCGACGCCGCCCCTCTGAACCAGGGACCTCCTTCCACCGGCGGACGTGCCGGCCAGGAAGCGAGGGGTGAAGCCCCAGCCGACACACCTCAGAAGTCGAAGAGGCAGAAGGTCGGCGTGCCCATACTGAAGAAACCGAGACCTGTCGCCGCGGGGTAAGTTCCTTCTGCTTGTTTTATTTCCGACATATCTCTTGCTTGCATTATTGACTTGGCGTTTTTTCTCTTTCAGAGCTCCTCTTGCGCCGGAACAAGCTTCTGGCTCGAGTGGCGACCCGAAAGTTACCAAGCCCGCGGCCACTGCTACCTCCGACATACCCTCTGCCAGCCACACGACCTCCCCGGCGCCGGCATCCTCGCCTGCGCCCGACAAGACCTCCTCCCCGGCGAAGGACGTTCCTCCGCCGGAACAAGACACCTCTGCCCCCGACGTCCACATGGACTCGGGGGCTCAACAGGAACCTCCGGCTCCTGATGTCCACATGGACACAGGAGCCCACCAAGAAGCACCAGACTCCGGCGCGCCCACCAGCGACGCCGGCACAACTGAAGACGCCGGAGCAGACATCAAGGGTAAAGGCCCTTTAGTGCCGGAAGTCCGGACTATTCCGGATCCTGCCTCTGCTGGCCAAGATGCACCGGCCGCGCCGGAACAGCCCGTGCCCAAAACTCCTTCTGCTGAAACGACTCCTGCACCGGCCAAGACCACGGCGCCGGCCAAGACCTCTGCCCCGGCTAAGTCCGGCACATTGAAGATCCAGCCGACCAAGTCCGGCACTCCATCCGCCGCCACTGCTCCTCCTAAGGCAGCGCCTCGGACCAGCTCTGCTCTGGCCCTGCATCTTGGCAGGGCAGCAGCCCGGCCTGGCTACCGGCGCAACTTCTTCGACACGCCAGAACTTGAGGGCATCATCCCCCTGATGACAAAGAGTGACCACAGCCTCGGGTCTCTCAAGGAGCGCTGCGAGAAATGGAATGACGCCGACTCCCTGGACACAGCTGAATCCAAAGAAGAAGAAACAGGCCGAAGCTTCGGCCACCGGCAACCCAGCTGATATCCTGGCCCGCTAAGCCCATTCCTATTGCCTGCGAACTTCTCAGTCTTCAGCAACGACTTCATCGCCTGGCCGATGCCACCAACGTAAGTCCTTTACATATAGATATCCACAGTTCACTAGTGGTGTCTCCCATAGATAAATAACACATGTCTGGGTAAACAATTACAGTTGGGCAATTGATAGAAAAGATAACGTCGATACTGCAGGAAGATCACTATGAGCATTTACTCTGGGCATTACGACAAAATACATAGACCGCCATCCAACTGCATCTATGACTAAATAATCCACTCTGGGATATCAATCCGACACCCCTTAGAGTATTAAGTTGCGAACAACAGATAATTGCATTAAGCAAAGTGGTAATGTAAACAAAGCAATGCCTTAGAAGCAATGAATGTTTGTTTTCTCCTAGTGAGCAACACACATCTACCACCTTAGAGGATTCTGTCACTCCCCCAGTAAATAGAGCATGAACCCAACTATCGAGCATAAATACCCCTCTTGGAGTTCACTAGCATACTACTCGGCCAATATAGCTACTAGACACGGAAGCATGCAAGATCATAAACAACATAGAGTAACAAAGATAATATTCAGCACAGCAATTACATCAGTAAACACCAATACTGCATCGGATCCCAACTAAACACAAACATGTATGATTACATAAAGTGATCTTATCATGTAGGGCAGCTCACTAGATCTAACATGAAGCACATGAGGAGAAGACAACCATCTAGTACTGCTGTGGACCCTAGTCCAAGGTAGACTACTCACATCACTACCGGAGGCACACATGGTGATGAAGAAGGCCTCCGGCAGGCGATTCCCCTCTCGGCAGGGTGCCGGGAAGAGCTTCCTCGGACCTCCCGATCTTCGGTGACGGCGGCGGCTGCGTATGTGTTCTGGGAAAACTGATCAGGCCTTAGGTTTTTTCCGACGGGGGGTCTTTATAGGCGAAGGGGCATCGTAGAGGAGGTGGACCAGAGGGCTCACACATGGGGTAGGCATGGGCCAGGGGCTGGCGCCCGGCTGGGCCCCTGGTCCTCGTGCCACTCTGCCCTCCTTCAGATCTCTGCGAAGCTTCCGGGAAAATAAGACTTAGGCTTTGTTTCGTCCAATTCTCGAGAATATTTCCTGTGTACTTTCTGAAACACAAAAATGCAGAAAATCAGGAACTGGCACTGTGGCACTTGTTAATAGGTTAGTTCCGGAAAATGCATAAAATGCCACGTAAGGGTAACGAAACCAATAGCAAATGGTGTATAAACAAGCATGGAGCATCAAAAATTATAGATACGTTTGAGACGTATCAGTGCCTATCCCAATTAACACTTAGACGTCACCCGATGGGACAAAATGTCAAAGGCACGGGTGAACCCATTGCTACAAAAGCCTCTGCCAGAAGTCAAGTAATATGCCACCTAGATAGTGACTGAGCAGACGATATTCAGAGGTGAAGGACTTTTACGCTAAAATTCATTCTGCAGACTACTGAAATATAGCTCCAAGACATGTGTTAGGGTTATCCGGTGAAGGCCTTATCCTTACCCGAGAACCATCGAGACTAACACCGCCTTAGTGGTGTCCAACGCTAGCACGTGGGCGATGCTGCGCTGAGCTGCGTGTAAAGACATAATCAAGTGCTATGGGGAACAGATTGCTGGAGTCGGAGAGGAACGACTGAAAAGCATGACAGAAAGGACGGATCACCATCGGGCTCTCGTAAGAACCCTCTCTGCTCTACTAGTAGGATCGTGCACACAATGTCTACTGGCAAGGAATATCAATGTAGGAACGGACCACATCCGCAACTCCACCTAATGGTCAGTTAACGTCCAAGAGACACAACTAACTATGACTTGTAGAGAGCGAGACCTTGATCCTCTGATCCTCATGTTGGCCTAACCTGATGACATATCCTCATGTCCTACCTAGTAGCTCTTATGGCACAGGATATACTCACTGTGCTGCCATACACTCTGCTACCAGCGATGTCTCTGATTGATGACACTTAGCTGATCTTACCAGAAACCTCATCGGACTAGCGGACCAACCCTACATGTCGTAATCCGGCTCGTCGCAACACCAAAGGTTAAGCAGCATATCAGATGGGCAATATAGATTCGCTAACGCATGCCCAGCGGATACCATATTGCCCCGAGGTTATATTCCAGAACATTGCTTAATCCGCATAAATCAACTGACTTGGTATCTTCTGTGACAGGGTATCCCGACTAGTCGAAGTATCAGTTCCCTATCTATCAATGTGGCTCTCGACAAGCTCTCAGGCTATGCGAGTATTATCTCTCTATATTAATCCAGCCGGCTCGTTATATCCCTACGATCAGTATTATACTCCGGACTTTATCTTTGCCTATATGCGACGCACAAATTCCTTGCTCCAAAAGAGCCAACTGGTCTCCACTGAGGTCATTCGACGCATATTCGTTATTCCGCAGTTATGCCGACTTAGACGACTCCTGAGCCAGCGACAGTTCATCGACTAACTTGCACATTCCTGCATCAACGAACACGATTAGTTCACATATTACGCATATGACTATGGTGGTCAGACGCCCCCACTCGTGACTGGCGACTACTCAGAAGTGGGAGTGGAACTCCACTCCACCTGGCTCTTCAGTAATACGGGATGTACTATCTTTTTTACCCCTCCAGTGTTTTCTATCGTATATTATGCCTTTATGCAGCTTGCACCAACTGGACCGACTGGATTCTAACATAAAGGAAATCGAGCAGTCGCCCACTGCATATGCCGCGCTCCTATGATACGCCGCACATCTCGACAGCCTGCACCTACCTGCAACAAGATGGATCTTGCATGCACCTCGCTCCATTGAGGAAGTTCGTAGTATCCATCTATTCCGTTCTTTCTTCATCAATCTGCCTCTCTTAGCTATTCAAGCCTGACATTAATACTCGCTAGTTTATTGCATTGTGTCTTTAGTTGAAGTGTATCCTTTGTGTCACGTGTCTTCACAGAGAGAAAGGTCGATTATCGAGTGAACTGCTCGGAGGATCTCAAATTACTGACATTGGTAGTACTGGTAGCCGAGATCCTTGGCTTGATGGTGCGTGTTGATGATGTAAAAACCGACGTTGGGAACCCCAAGAGAAGGTATGATGAGCACAGCAGCAAGTCTTCCCTAGTTGGAAACCAAGGTTATCAATCCAGTGGAGAAAGCCAAACTTAGAAGGTGATGCTGCTAGCTTGGACACTCCGGACAATGGCGCCTTGTTGGGGTGTCTTCACCTAGCAGCAAGTGAAACCTGCACACAACACAACACAATACTTTGTCCCCAACTTAGATGAGTTGTCAATCTAACCGTTTGCTGTAAAAAAGATTGAGCGTATCGAGTGGTAAAAGGATAATAGTTGCAAGTAAGTAAAATGCGAGTAAAGTAAAATGGTAAAGCATATATAAAGAAATTGGACCGGGTCCAAGTTCACTAGTGGTGTCTCTCCTAAGATAAATAAAGCATGCTGGGTAAACAAATTACAGTTGGCAATTGATAGATAAAGATACGTACATATCATGAGGATCACTATGAGTTACTCTGGGCATTACGACAAAATACATAGACCGTAATCCAACTCATCTATGACTAAAATCCACTCGCGGATGTGTCATCCGACACACCCGGAGTATTAAGTTGCGAACAACGATATCGCTTAAGCAAAGTGCATAATGTAAAAAGCAAATGTCCTTGAGACACAAGAATGTTGTTTTCTCCCTATGGCAACATCACATCTACAACCTTAGAGGCTGTCACTCTCCCAGATTATAGAGGCATGAACCCAACTATCGAGCATAAATATCCCTCTTGGAGTACTAGCATCTACTCGCCAAGATACTACTAGCAACGGAAAGCATGCAAGATCATAAACAACATAGAGATAACATAAGATAATATTCAGCACATCAATTGACATAGTACCAATACTATCGGACCCAACAAACACAACATTATGATAACAAAAGATGATCTTGATCATTAGGGCAGCTCACAAGATCTAAAATGAAGCACATGGTGGAGAACACCATCTAGCTACTGCTATGGACCGTAGTCCAAGGTAGACTACTCACACATCACTCGGAAGGCGACCATGGTGCTGGTAGAAGGCCTCTCCGGCAGGGTGCCGGGAAGAGCTCTGGATCCTCCCGATCTCGACGATCGAATGGCGGCGGCTTGCAGTAGTTTCTGGGAAAAGATCGCTTTAGTTTTTCCCGACGAGGGGTTATAGGCGAAGGGCGTGCTCAGGAGGTGGACCAGGTGGGCTCACCTGGGTGGGCGCGCCAGGGCCTGGGCCGCGCCCCCTGGTGTGGCCGGCCTCTGGCCCCCCTCTCTCATCTTCGGTCTTGCAAAGCTTCGGTAAAAATAGGAGGTTTGGCTTTTTTTCTCCAATTCCGAGAATATTTCCCGTGTAGCTTTTCTAAACACAAAAAAGCAGAAAACAGGGAACTGGCACTTGGCTCTGTTATAGGTTAGTTCCGGAAAATGCATAAAAACGCCAAAGTGTAACAAAACACAAAGCAAATGGTGTATAACAAGCATGGAGCATCAAAAATTATAGATACTTTGAGACGATCAAGCATCCCCAAGCTTAACTCCTCTCGTCCTCGAGTAGGTAAGTGATAACAAAAGAATAATTTTTGAGGTGACATGCACCATCACAATCTTGATCATATAGTAAGCATTGAGTGCTGGGATCAAAAGAACTTAAAACATGGGCATGAAAGACATAATCTTGATAAAAGAAACTTAGCAACCATGTTATAACATGAAAATAAACACAAAAAAAGATCATGAATAATGAAACATTGAAAGTAAATTGTGTTCAAACATATGAAAAACATAGCAAATGGTTTTCAGCTTGTCCTTCATGGAAGAGCAAAACATAAATGCAAGGACACCTTCAAGTTTAAGAGGGCGACTAGATACAAATAATTTAAGAACAAGTGAAACCAAAATCATGAATCAATCAATGATAAACTTTGGGACTATGCACATAAACTCAAATGGCAACTATGCTCTCTTAGACGGTGCATACAAGTAGAAGGTGGACTCAACATAAAAGTAAAAGAAAGGCCCTTCGCAGAGGGAAGCAGTGATTTAAACCTTAAAAATTATGGTACTTACTGCTTTGAGCTCTATGCCCCCATTATTCTATTTGTAAAAAGTTATGAGATTGATATAAAAAATTGACGTGAAGTACTTCATGAGATTAGAGTGGTTGTCTTTGTCACATCGAACCTAGGATCAAACACCACATGACAGGACACGTGAACTTACATATCTTTCATTGACATAAGATAGTTTTTTATGAGAGAGAATGTCCACTATTGGTGCTGCTATTTCATAAAGCTGGCACTTCGGCCCACTTTTCGTTCACAAACCATGGTACCTTTTATCGGGCCCACATTCACAACATGAGTGCCTTTTCTTTATTTTCCGTTCCTTTATTAATAAACAATCATGAAGTGCAATGAAAGCTTGCCCCATACGCAGCTAATTGTCCACACATTGAGCATAACAACTGCGCTGTCAAAATTCAAAGTGTATCGAGTAGAGCTTACTATAATTTTGAAGGTTTTTTTTGAAGAGATAAAGCAAGTAAAATTTACTTGGAATGCTTGCAAATAATGCAATAGGATTGTAGTGGACACATTGGAACAACTTATGTTTTTGGGAGTTGGATGCACGAGTAGAAGCTCATACTCATACAAAATAAGGGCTAGCAAAAGACTGGGGCGACCAACTAAGAGAGCAATAACGCCATAATCATGCATAGCGACAAAACATCATTAAAGAAGCATAAATGGCATCAAAGTCAAAAACTCAATGATCATAGAGGCTTATGACACTTTGTAAAGTAAACATGTTGTAAGCATGCGCCAAGTCAACCCAAATAAAGCATCAAGGAGAAAACCAAATTAATGCTTCCATAATAAAAACAACGCATGATTCTTTTCAAAGGCTCATTAAGAATCTCAGTCATTTGAGACAAGTCATGCTACAGCCAAAAACACTAAGATACTATCAAAATGAATCAAGCATGCATGAAAATCTAAGCCGCAGTCTAAACAAGCTCCTTTGTACCACTTTTGCATGAACTTTTTTTCTCTTTTCCAACACCATTCAAACCTTTTTGAGACAACTCTTTGATGAAAACCAAAATAGACCAGAGGTCAAATACACCTTATGAAAGATAAACAAGATCTGAACAAAAATCAAGGAAAAATGAAAGCTAAACGAGTTCTAGAAAAAGAGAACACTCGTTGAACGATAAGAGTAAAAACGGAGTGTTCTTGGCAAATGAAAAGAGGTATCTCTCTCCAAAAGAAATTTTTGGGGTCCAACCATTTATTGCAAAAAAAACAAAAGAAAACTAAAAAAAGTAAAGACGCTCCAAGAAAAACGCATAGTGCATGAAGCAATAAAAATATAGTGTTTGAAAGGTGACCTGATTTTTCCGATGAAGAAGGGGTGCCCTCGGGGCATCCCCAAGCTTTGACCTTGTACCCTTGGATATTTCTTGGGGTGAAATGGGCATTCCCAAGCTTGAGCTTTTGTTCCATTACTTCATCTTCATCTCATCACTCTCCATATCCCTACACTTGAAAACTTTCCTTCATACAAAACTTCACACAATTCTATTAGTACTGATAGCAAACCTCTGCTCATCGCGCATACTATACCACTAGATTGCCATAAAAGTAGACATCGTAGGACCAGCATGCTCTCTACGCACGTCTGCTACGTTTTCAATATATTCAAATAATACCACACCATCTAAAGTATGCATTCATGCTACATGTAGCAACTTTCTCGTACAAAAAGTTCTCATAGATACAAAATAGAACTCAAAAAGAAATGTCGATATCGATGAGAATAGCAAGCAAAAATAGTGATAGCAGAATCATAAAGTCAACAAACAAGAACAAAGCTTAGCAAAGAATATGATTTTTTCGAGGACCTTCTGTTGCTCAAATCAAAAAGTGTAAAACTAATGAAAGTTTTGATATAACCTGGGGCATATGCACAAGAAATAGCAAGTCAAAAAGATACTCTGAGAATTTTCACGAATTTTTACGGTGCAGCACCGAAATCTGTTTCAGGACAGCAACTTCCCCAAATCTTACCTCACTCAAATTAGAGGTTTTCTTGGCACAACAAACGAAATAAAAAGATAAGGAGAGGTTTTACAGTACTAATAACTTCCAAGACTCAAATAAAAGAAAAAGTACTGAAAATAAAACATGGGTTATCTCCCAAGAGTGCTTTTCTTTAACGCCTTTGAGCTAGGCGCAGAAAGTGTAATCAAGTAATATCAAATGAGGCATTAAGATCAATTGCAGAAGTCTTCTCAACAATAAATTGTATTATATCCAAATGAGTTTTTGAAGATCCCTTGTGAACACTCTTTGGTTCACTACTTTCATCAAAAGGGTTTTTAGGACAAATCCAATCAAAATTCTTTTCCAAAGCTTCATGCAATCCTACAAGTTTGCAAGGTATTGGTACTTTGATGTCTTCTTTGGTTGTACCAACAACATTAACAGGTGAGCCAAGCATATTAAAATGCTTAAAAACTTTCTTAGCTTCAATAGCAACATCTCTAAATTCTCTATGCAAAGTCTCCAAAATAAAATCTTTCTTTTCGGAGTCTTCGATATCATGAAGCTTAAGAAACATTTGTTGCATAAAAGGATTAAGGTTAACAAACCTAGCCTCCAACATGTGAACTAAATAAGCAGCAGCAACTTCATAACTAGGATCAAGCTCAGCTAAAGATCTATCCTCAACATTTTATGCATACTAACATGATTAAAGAACTCCTTGATGTTACCTTTCCCAATTATAGAACCACTACCTATGTAAGGTCCTCCAGAGCATACTTAGGGAACAACATAATGAACTAAAAGTAAAGGTAATGAATGCAAGCTATCAAAGAAACTATTTTTTTTGTATTTTTTATAAAAAGATGCAAAGAAAAAAAAGTAAAGCAAAACAATAACAAAGTAAAAGGTTGGAAGTAGAGACTCCCCTTGCAGAATCTTCTTCTCCCGGCAACGGCGCCAGAAAAAATGCTTGATGGCTGTAGATGTACAACCCGTTGGGAACCCCTAGAGGAAGGTATGATGAGCACAGCAGCAATCTTCCCTCAGTTGTGAAACCAAGGTTTATTGAACCAGTAGGAGAAAGCCAAACTTCAGAAGGTTGATGCTGCTAGCTTCGCTGACAGCTCTGGACAATTATTGGTGCCTCATCCAGGGCTTAGCTTGCACCAGCAGCAACGTGAACCTGCACAAACACAACACAATACTTTGTCCCCAACTTACGATGAGTGTTGTCAATCTCACCGGTTTCTGTAAACAAAGGATATGAGCTATCGAGTGGTAAAAGGTAATAGTTGCAAGTAAAGTAAAAGTGCGAGTAAAAGTAAACAGGTAATAGCAATGTAAAAGAAATTGGACCGGGGTCCACAGTTCACTAGTGGTGTCTCTCCATAAGATAAATAACATATGCTGGGTAAACAAATTACAGTTGGGCAATTGATAGAAGTAAAGATAGCGTACATAGCCATGAGGATTACTATGAGAGTTCACTCTGGCATTACGACAAAATACATAGACGTAATCCAACTGCATCTATGACTAATAAATCCACCTCTGGGATGATCGATCCGAGACACCACGTTGGTATTAAGTTGCGAAAACAGATTACTCGCTTAAGCAAAGTGTCGTAATGTAAACAATAGCAAATAGTCCTTAACACAAGAATGTTGTTTTCTCTCCTAGTGGCAACACACATCTACAACCTTAGAGGCTGTCACTCCCCCAGATTACATAGAGGCATGAACCCAACTATCGAGCATAAATACTCCCTCTTGGAGTCTACTAGCATCTACTCGGCCAATGATACTACTAGCAACGGAGAAGCATGCAAGATCATAAACAACATAGAGATAACATAAAGATAATATTCAGCACATCAACTTGACATAGTAACAATACTCATCGGATCTCCAACAAACACAACATGTATGAATTACATAAAGATGATCTTGAGTCATGTAGGGCAGCTCACAAGATCTAAACATGAAGCACATGGTGGAGGAAGACAACCATCTAGCTACAGCTATGGACCGTAGTCCAAGATAGACTACTCACACATCACTCACGGAGGGACCATGGTGGTGTAGAAGGCCTCCGGCAGGGTTTCTGCAGCCGGGAAGACTCTAACTCCTCCCGATCCTCGTCGATGACGGCGGCGGCTTGCAGTAGGTTTCGTGGAAAATGACGATCGTCCTTAGGTTTTTCCCGCACGAGGGGAATCTTTATAGGCGGAAGGGGGCATCGTAGGAGGTGGACCAGGCGGTCTCACCCCCTAGTGGCGAGCGGCCAGGGGCTGGGCCGCGCCACCCTAGGGTGTGGCCGGCCTCTGGCCCCCCTCCGTCTCATCTTCGGTCTTCGTCGAAGCTTCGGAAAAATAGGAGGTTCGGCTTTTGTTTCGTCCAATTCCTGAGAATATTTCCTGTGTAGCTTTTCTGAAACACAAAAAAGCAGAAAACTAGGGAACTGGCACTGTGGCGTCTGTTAGTAGGTTAGTTCTGGAAAATGCATAAAAACGCCACGAAGGTAACAAAACGCAAAGCAAATGGTGTATAAACAAGCATGGAGCATCAAAAATTATAGATACGTTTGAGACGTATCACGCATCTCTTTAATTATAGTTTCAATATCATTATCATCATTGATTAGCATTTGATTGAATTCTATTCTCGTAAAGTCGACGAGGCAGCCACAGGGAACAAATCTATGTGGATTGATCTGTTGCAAGAATATTCACGTGTCCATCCGTGGGAAAGACTTTCATAATGACAGGACACTTGAAGTATGTAAAGAATGCTAATAGTTTTATTTCATTTGAGTTTCATTCGTAAATTGAGTTTGAGTCATAAATTTGTTTATGATGATTTCATATATATGCACACAACTCACATATTGATCTTCTTCTTAATAGACAAAAAAATTGCGGGACCAACTCCCAATGATGGAATGCGCACGAGCAATTCAAGAGGAATTGGTGGGATTTCTCCTTAAGGAGGTCATATCTCCTAAAGGAGAATACCATTACAGATAATGCCTGTGTCCATGAAACTTGATGATCTCCATGTAATTAAGTAGATAGTATATACCAAATAGTATATATATGTATGATCTATGCATCAAGGTGTACTAGTAGCGTACAATATATATGTATATACGATTTTTTTGAAAAAAAAAAATTAAAATGGAAAACACAGCAATTCATAAATCCTAAATACTAAAACCTAAAAATAAGAATTATAGGCTGCAGGCTCGGGACTCTTTAGTACCGGTTGGTATTACCAACCGGGACTAAAGGTCCCCAGCCCACAGCAGACAGCCGCACCCACATGGACACCCAACCGGGACTAAAGGTCCCCAGCCTTGTCGGGGGGATACCCCTGGTAGGGTCAAGAGACTAGAAAGATACACAGGTCTATGGTTGACTTTTGCCGGATTATCAAGGGTGGGCCTGGCCGGAATATAAGAGCATCGGCCAGGCCGGCATATATGTGTTATCCCGGCTGTGTTGGATATGCCGGTATAGCCGGAATACTGATATAGAGTGCCGGCATATACTTAGATATGCCGGCTTAACCTTTTGGTGTGTTGTGCAGGAGCAGGGGAGGCCGGATTACCCGACCTTCGTAGGTCGTTGGTCCGGCATATAGGTCCGGGATATGGCCAACGGTCATATCCGGAATACAGAAGTCACAAGGTGTCACATCCCTATAATCAAGGAAGAAAACATCCAAGCATGGTAGCAGAGTGGATGGCAGGGTGCACAGTGGAGGTTACCTACCCTCACTGTGCACAAGTACAGAGCTTACCCACAGGGTAAGGCACAGTGCAGGAAGTACAAGGTACAGGGATATGGTCCCATCGAGAGCAATCAGGGAGCGAAGTCAAGGGTCTCTGCCTTCGTCAGCAAGCTCCTATTTGGAGTGTAGCTCGTGTCTTGTGGTCTCTTGTTGACCGTTGTAACCCTGGCCACCACTATATAAGGTGGCACAGGGAGCCTAGAAGGGTTGGTCCTCTGTGTTCCTACACTTAGCATTCATCTTCCTCCTCTAGCAGAGAGCTTGGAAGCACCATTGTTGTGTACTCCATCGACCAAATATAAATAGTAGAGCAGGAGTAGGGGTGTTATCTCCTTACGAGAGCCCCGAACCTGGGTAGATCGTGTCCTTTCTGTCGTGCTTTTTAGCTCGTTCCCCTCTCCCGAATCCTCCAGCATCTAGTTCGGCCCCCATTTAAGCCATCCTATGGCATATGTTGTTTCACCACGACGACATTTGGCGCCCACCGTGGCGGACGATCGATGCTGGGCGGAGTGTTTATTCGACGGGGTCTGTGATAGCAGCTTCGGGAGTGCGCGTGGTCTCTGGCCTCGTCCAGAGGCTAGGCTCGCTCAGCTTCGTCAGCGACAACGCCGGATGTCTCGGCGGCCGGCCGTTCCCCAGGGATGGCCGGATCATGTCTTTCGGTTCCCACGAGGTGTACGTGGGGACTGAAGAGTTTGCAGGGAAAAGGTGCTGGTGGCGGCGGATCCTCCGTCGCATCGGTTGGCTCACGCTGGGCGTAGCGCTCGCTCAGTAGAGTCGGCCGAGGTGATGATGGCCGGCACATCAGTGCCGCCGGCAGATGGTGCCGGCAAGCAGCAGCAGCAGCAGGAGATACTCCCCGGAGCCGCCGAAGGCCAAGAGGTCGGCACGTCCTCCGTTGGAGCGTGTCGAGAACCTGGCCGGCACTTCCGCTGGCCGGCAAAGGGTCAGGTGCTTCTTCCCATCATCGATCGGCTTCTCGAGCCGGTGCGATCCGGCGATGATCCGGAGCAACAAGGGAGGTCCTGGAGGGATCTCGCCAGGCCCTCGTCGACGAGGCCCTGGCCATGCACCAGAGCGCGAACGGTTTAACCGGCAACTCCGTGAGTATGAGCAGCTCATGGTTTTACTCCTGTGGTAACCCGGCCTAGCCGGATAGAAGAGGTTAGAACTAGAGGTAGAGATCTTAACACTGAGCTAGAGAAAGGTGCTAGTGGTAAGGTCATACTGCAACTAGTACTGTGCCTAAGGTAATTTATAGCTCACCAGTGAAGAACCTTAGAGCAGCAGCAGAGGTAGCTAAGGACTTATCTAATTTGTCCGGCGAAGCACTGCATGAGCAGCAAGCCCGGCTTAACCATCTTTTGTCTGAAGCAACTAAGCAGCAGGAGGCCTTTAAGAAGGCAAACCCAGGTGCCGGGGCGTCCCAGTACATTGCGTCGGTAGGAGGTGCCGGCGCAAGGTCGAGGGGCCAAGCTTCGTCCCCGCATCCAAGTGCTCGGGTGCCGGAAGTGTGACCTCTGGCCGCCGGGACAAGCAGATCCAAGTGTATGATCCGGCAATTGCCGGAAAGCAGAGTAGTTCAGAAGAATGCCGGCCAAGCTGACAAATATGTCGGCCGCAAGAGTGCTGGCCAGAATGTGCCGGCCGGGCAAGGGGCAGTCTCGGCCGGTGGTGGCCGGAGTAACAGTGCAGCCCGGCGTCAGCAGCAGGGCGCCGGAGGTGCAGCGCAGCAGCAAGGTGCAGGTCATCCGGGACATCGAGAGGATGACGGCAATTCCGCCCTTGCCAGGGCGGGATATCAGCAGCAGCATCAGCAAGGCCGGCATAGTGAGCAGTATCAGCCGGAGCAGCAGCAGGAAAAAGTGATCGGGCCCAATTGCATCCGGCTGGGACCTCGGTCCTTGGCAGCAAGTGATGCGCGCTTCAAGCTGGACAGGATTCACCAATCGAGTTGGTGGAGAGGCAAGGAGCTCCGGGTCCTATGTGCTTTGGACCCCGGATTATGGGTGAGCCGGTACCTTACTATTTCCAGCTCGCGCGTGGCGCGAGACATACAACGGCAGCACAAAGCCGGAAGATTGGTTGGAGGATTACTCCACCGCAGTGAACATTGCCGGAGGAAACCTCAGATGGGCGGTACGATATGTACCGCAAATGCTAGAAGGACCAGCCAGGATATGGCTGAATAATCTGCCGGCCGGAAGTATCAACGGCTGGGTTGATTTGAAGACGTTTGTATCAAACTTCACCAGTACATAAAGAGGCCGAATCGTCCTCAGCAGCTGGCTAACTGCCGGCAGGGAGTGAATGAGACCGACCGAGACTATCTGACCAGGTGGTGCACCTTGCGCAATTCCTGCGAAGGAGTTGTGGAGCAGCAGGCCATCATGTGGTTCGCTCATGGGTGCCGGCATGGCACCATGTTGTGGCAAAAGCTTCAGAGGGAAATGCCGGCCACGTTGGCCGAGACAATCAAGATCGCCGATAGTTATGCTCTGGGAGATCCCATGCAGCCCACCCTTGATTCACAAGGACAGGGAGCAGACCCAGGGGAACACCACAGCGCCGGGAGACCAGGGCAATACTATCGCTCTGATAACCGGAACAAGAGAAGAGATGAAAGGCCGGATTACGGTATGGAACGGCGCAAGTAGCGCTGTGGAGGAAGAACAAGGGGGCGCCGGCAGTAGCCAGCGTCCGAGGTATGAGGACAATCAGCAGCCTCACGCAGCAACAACCGCAGCAGCAAGCGCAGCCCTTCCAGAAGAAGAATGTCTGGATCAACAAGAATGCCGGCGGAGCCGCCGGACAGAAGAAACAGTGGCCGAAGTATACAGTGGGTCTGGCCATGGACAAGCCTTGTGTGTTTCACACATTCCAGCCGGGTAAGCCGGCAAATCATTTGACAAGAAACTGTTCATGGCTGGACGACATATTAGCAGGTCGTGCAGGTCCCTGGGGACCGGCTAGACCATCTGTCCCGGCAGCTCCATCGCCGTTGACAGGTGCCAATACAATTGCAATCCCGCCCAGGCCGGTTAATCCCGGGATCAGAGCAATGCCGAAATGCCGGCGTAAATCAATAGACCAGAGCTATAATCCGGAATATAATGCCGGAGGCCCAGGAGCGGGCCGGAATGAGTACAAGGAGCATGATCAGAGCTACATGGTCTTTGAGACCGAGAGAACAGACAAGCAGAGCTTGTACCGGCGGAGTTTGGAGGTAAACGCCGTTATGTCGGCAGTTCCAAAGATGATGCATTGGTCTGACCAGGCCATTGGCTGGGACAGGGCAGATCATCCCAGGATCATGCCAAACCCCGGCGGGTATGCTCTAGTGATGGATCCGACATTTGTCGGGCCGGCTAATAACGTGAGGTTCAGCAAGGTCCTCATTGACAATGGAAGCAGCATCAACATCATGTACCGGGATACGATGCAGAAGCTGGGATCAAGGAGAATATGCTGGAGCCAAGCAAGACCACGTTCCACGGCATTGTGCCGGGACTTTCATGTGCGCCGATGGGCAAGATCCGGATGGATGTCATGTTTGGCAGCCGGGATAACTGCAGGGTGGAAACCTCATGTTCGAGGTGGTTGATCTGGAAAGCCCCTACCATGCTTTGCTGGGGGCCGGCATTGGCAAAGTTCATGGCCTCTACGCATGTTGCGTACCTGAAGATGAAGATGCCGGGCCCGGAGGGGCGATTACCATCTAGGTGATTACAAGCGCTCGATGGCATGCGCAACTGCCGGATCTAACCTGGCCGAGACTCTGATCATTGCAGAGGAAAGGAAGAGGCTCAAGCGAGCAGTGGAGATTGCTGAGACGGTCGTGGCCGGCAAATCTATGCCGGGCATGACGAATCCCGGTGGCAGTGCTTCTTTTCAAGTGGGCAAGGAGGTCAAAAAGGTGCCTCTGGATGAAGCTTTCCCGGAGCGCCATGCCCTCGTTGGGGCAAGTTTGGATCCCAAATAGGAAAGCGAGCTCATCAGCTTCCTCCGTGAGAATCGGGATATCTTTGCATGGTCTACTTCGGACTTGCAAGGTGTGCCGAGGGAGCTGGCTGAGCACGCATTGCATGTGAGACCGGATGCTAAGCCGGTGAAGCAGCCGCTCCGGCGGAATGCAGGCGATAGAAGGAAAGCCATTTGGGACGAAGTGGCCAGGCTCTTAGCCTCTGGCTTTATCAAAGAAGTGCTTCATCCGGATTGGGTGTCTAATCCGGTTTTGGTGGAAAAGAAGAAGGATGAGCCCGCCATAGTGAAAGTATGGCGGATGTGTGTTGATTACACCAACTTGAATAAGGCATGTCCTAAAGATCCATTCCCGCTCCCTCGGATCGATCAAGTGATTGATTCCACAGCTGGATGTGAACTGTTATCATTTGTAGATGCCTATTCTGGTTTCCACCAGATCCTTTGTATGAGCCGGATCAAATAAAGACATCCTTTATTACCCCGTACGGGGCTTATTGCTATCTCACTATGCCGTTCGGTTTAAGAAATGCCGGCGCAACTTACCAAAGGTGTATGCAAAAATGTTTGCACGATCAGATAGATAAAAATGTGCAGGTATATGTCGACGATATCGTCATAAAACCAAGGAGAGCAAGACTCTCATAGATGATCTCCGGGAAACCTTTGGGAACCTGAGGAGGTTCCGGATGAAGTTGAATCCGGCTAAATGTACCTTGGTGTGCCGGCGGGCAAGTTGCTCGGCTTCCTTGTCTCCAGCCGGGGTATTGAGGTGAATCCCGGCAAGATTCGTGCTATAGAAAGGATGAAGCCGCCGACAGATTTGAGGGAAGTACAGAAGTTCACTGGGTGCCTCGCATCCCTGAGCCGTTTCATAAGCCGGCTTGGAGAGAAAGCTTTGCCATTATATCAGTTGATGAAGAAGTCGACACATTTGTCTGGACGACGCAAGCAGATGCAGCTTTCAAGGAATTGAAGCAGATGTTGTCAACAGCGCCGGTACTAGCATCTCCGATGCCCCGTGAGCCGATGTTGCTCTATATAGCGGCAACCAACAGAGTCGTCAGTGCTGTGGTGGTAGTAGAGCGAGAGGAAGGAGGCAAAACCGTGCAGCGGCCGGTATATTATCTGAGTGAAGTCCTCTCCACCTCAAAGCAAAACTACCCCCACTATCAGAAGATGACTTATGGTGTCTATATGGCGGCCAAGAAGCTCAAGCATTATTCCAAGAGCATCCAATCCGGGTAGTGGCCGAGGCCCCTATCTCGGAAATCATAAGTAACAAAGATGCCAGCGGCCAGATAGCAAAGTGGGCAATAGAGCTTTCGCCATATACACCTCAGTATGATAAGAGGGATACAATCAAGTCCCAGGTGTTGGCTGATTTCTTTATTGACTGGGCCGAGATACAATACGAGCCGCCATTGCCAGATGCAAATTATTGGAGGATGCATTTCGATGGGTCCAAGACAATCCATGGCTTGGGTGCCGGCATAGTTCTCAGTTCGCCAAAAATGACCAGTTGAGATATGTCCTGCAGATTCATTTCGCAGCGTCAAATAATGTGGCGGAGTATGAGGCACTGGTGCATGGCCTGAAGGTGTCTAAGGACATAGGAATTCGCCGGATTATGTGTTTCGGTGATTCTGACTTGGTAATCAGCAATGTTCCGGCATATGGGATGCTCATGATGCAAACATGGGATCCTACCGTTTCCTGGTGCAGCAGTTGAGCGGTTATTTCGAAGGTTGTGAGTTCCGGCATGTTCTCCGGGCTCAGAACGATGCAGCCGATGCATTGTCCAAGCTGGGATCTTCCAGAGACTCAATCCGCCCGGCATTTCGTTGGAGCATCTGAGGAAGCCATCGATCAAACCCTCGCCGGAGTCATCTTCCATTTATGTCCCGCCAGGTCCGGAGGAAGCAGTTCCGATGGAGATAGATGCCGGAGCCAGGACAGATAACCCGGGGACTGTTTCCTCAGTCCCGGGGACTGCGCCGACATATGCTGTGAGTGCAGTATTCCGGAGCAAAACTAAGGGCAAGGGTAAAATGTACCAAGAGGTTGTGCCGGTATACCCGGGGACTGATTCCTCAGTCCCGGGGACTTCGCAGCCCATGGAGATCGATTATGTGTCGGTCGAAATGATGGAGATAGATCAGGCAGTGTTCACTGTCAGGGAAGTGCCCTCATGGGCACGTCCTATCATGAATTTCTTGGTGGATGGTCAAGTGCCGGCGGATGAAACCGAGGCACGCCGGATTGCAAGGAGATCCAAAGGATATACCATCATCAACAAGGAGATATACAAGAGAAGTGTCACCGGAGTATTGCAGAGATGTGTCGAATCTGCGGAAGGTCTGGAGATGCTCCGGGAAATTCATCAGGGGGAGTGTGGTCACCACGCTTCGTCCAGAGCATTGGTGGCAAAGGTATTCCGGCATGGGTTCTATTGGCCGACGGCACTGCAAGAAGCAGAAAACTTGGTCCGGAAATGCAATGGATGTCAGAGATATGCCCACCAGATTCATCAGCCGGCATCTGCCTTGAAGACTATCCCGATAACCTGGCCCTTTGCTGTTTGGGGCCTGGATATGGTCGGGGCTTTTAAGCCGGCCAGAGGAAAGATGACCCATATCCTGGTCATGGTGGACAAGTTCACCAAATGGATTGAAGTGAAGCCCATAAGCAAGTGTGATGGTCACACAGCAGTGAAATTCTTAAAAGATATAATCTTGAGGTATGGTGTCCCTCATGGCATCATCACTGACAATGGGTCAACTTTGCCCAAGGGCCATTTGCCAGATTTTGTGAGGAAGTGGGAATCCGGCTGGACATTGCGTCGGTTGCTCACCCTTGTGCCAATGGCCAAGTAGAGAGTCAAATGGGCTGGTATTATCCGGCATAAAACCCCGGCTGATAGAGCCACTAGAGAAAACTCCGGGATGTTGGCTAGATGATTGCCGGCAGTGCTTTGGAGTTTAAGGACAACTCCGAATAGGTCAACAGGCTACACACCATTTTTCCTGGTGTATGGAGCAGAAGCTGTGCTTCCAACAGATGTAATACATGATGCACCAAGAGTAGTGCTATATACTGAGGAAGAGGCTAAAGAAGCCAGGGAAAATGATGTGGATCTGCTGGAGAGAAGCAAGAGAAATAACATCTTCTAGAACAGCAGTATATCAGCAGAACCTCAGACGCTATCATGCGCAGAAGGTAAATCCAAGGAGATTCCAAGAGGGAGATCTAGTACTCCGGCTAAGGCAAGGAACAGAAGGCCGGCATAAGTTAACTCCTCCATGGGAGGGGCCATTCATTGTGAGCAGAGCTCTGCACAATGATGCCTATTATCTTATAGATGCGCAGGCCCCCAAGAAGGAAAGGCGGACAGGTCCGGAGAAGAAACCAAGAGGCCATGGAACATAGCTCTACTCCGCCCTTTTACTCCTGAGCAGCACAATGTATGTATTTCCATATTTGTTTGGTGGCGCGCTTATCGAAGACTAATGAATGAAATGCCGGCATCCCGAAGAGAGCGGGCACTGCCTCCGAGATATATTCGTTGTTTATTTTCAGTTTTTGTTATATGCCGGCTGGCTTGATTTGAATGTTTCCTATGTCGGCCTAGTAATGTGTCGGCACAAAGGCCGCTCTTCGACTCAGCTGCTGTCCGAAACCCGGCTTCATGGCTAGCAAGAGTAGATGCCGGAGATTGTCCACATGGAAAACGGCTAAGGAAATTAAAGCAAGCGAACCGACATTTATGTTAAAGCTAAAGATAAAACTTGAAGTGTCGGATGATTTGAAGTCTAAGTTTCAAAGTTAAGTACTGTATGTTCGATGAAGCAACCTTGAGACTCATACGTCGAAAGCCAAATAAGGTAGACAAGTAGCCAAGGTTGTGAAGTTGAGGAAACAGGAAAACAAACTCGGTGACTTAGCCAAAAGATGATCCGGCATTGATAACAAGCAAACCGAAATAAAACTTGTTCAGGTAGCAAACCAAAGGAAATTAAACGTATATATTACATCTGCACCCGGCATACCGGGGATCTGATAAAGCTTAAAGTTTTTGTGCTGCAAAGTCAAGGAGCAGGGGCAGAAGCAGAGCCGCCGGCTGGTGGAGCTGTAGCAGTGGAAGTGTCGGCTTCAGGGTGCCGGACCCAGCAGATGGAATGGAGCCATCACCTCCGCCCGGGACAGATCCCTGTCCGGGGCATCAGTGTCGGCTCCTCCTTCCTCTTCATCTTGGCTGGAGTCGGAGCCCTCAGCAGCGGCAGATGCCCCGGCGTCGTCCTTCTTCTCCGGCTCGCGGATGTCCCGGACGAAGGCGTCGGTGTCGGCATAGTCCACATAGCTGTGGGCCAACTCCCGCGCGCGCGGATGTGTTCCGGATCCGTGGTCCAGATGGATCCTTCGCGCACAGTGCGCAAAGTCTCCAGTCAGCTTTTCATACCAGGACAAGAAGTAGCTGAGAGCTTCGTCAGCTCCAACCCTCGCGCCGGAATCTCGCCATTCCCGGAGGCGAACCTTGGCGAGCTGCAGGTCATTGCCGAGGTCGACAGGATCAGTGGGCGTCCTTTGTCCCGGCCAGAGGGCAGAGAATGCCTCCTGGGCGCCATAAAAGAGTTCTTCGGTGTAGAGCGTCATGGCGTTCTTCCGGGATTGCAGGCCAGCAGCTGCTCCGACATGTCCCAGTTGGCCGAGTCAACCGGAACACCCCGGTCTCTCGATCCAACTGCAGAGCCCTCTCAACGTCTTCGACGGAAGCGGGGAACATGTCTGAGAAAAATATATTTAGCAAAAGGAAATATGTCGGCATAGATGGTGTGTCGGGCAGGATAAGGAAAAAGGGATTTGAAGCTTACTGGCAAGGTCAGCATTGAGCTGGCGACTGTGACTTCCCATTTTGTCGCTTGCTCCTTTAAGCTAGCCAGTTCGGCATGGGCAGTGGAGGCATCAGTCTCGGAAGCAACGAGCAGTCCTGGGTCTTCTTCAGTTGGCCCTCCCTCTGTTCCTTCTCGTCCAGAAGCTCGGTGATCCGGCCCTTCAGCTGCTCTATCTCGGCCTTGTGAGCGGCATCCCGGTCGTCCAGTTGCTTGGCCACATCCACTGAGGACATACAGTCCTGGTGGCGTGCTTCCAGTCCAGCCTTCTCATCTGCAAAATTGAAGTTAAAAGGATTTGAAGAAAGAAAACAGTGACAAAGATTAAAGGATTTGAAGTACAGAATGTTTAGTTGAAGTTAACAGGATCCGGCATACCTGTCAGCTCTTTCACCCTCTTAAGAAGCTCGGCGACTTGTTCTTCAGTGCCAGCTGAAGAATGTCGGCACAAGGTCATGTGTCGGCAAGAATAGTATTGCAAAGTAAAAGAGGAAAGGTATCCGGCATATAGCGGTATGTCGGCGAGGATTACCTTTCTTGGACAGCTCCAGCCGAAGCTTGCTATGTGCGTCGATAACTTCCGGTGCTCGCACACCAAGTCGTGGAACATGTCGGCACGCGTGTTGTTCATGCGCTGCAAAAGTGTTAGGATTTGAAAGTCTAGCAAGCCGGTACAATTGAAGATCATATAAATACTCATGCTGTTGAAGACCCGGCACAGGTGCTGCGCACCTATCCCGGCTCTCGGTGACTAGGATTTGAAGCTCGAACGAGCTTATATCTCGGTCAAGAGGATTTGAAAAATAATTAGATGAGAAATTGTTAGAGACCCGGCACAGGTGTCTGCGTCACCTATCCCGGCTCTCGGTGACTAGGATTTGAAGCTCGGATCGAGCTCATTGTCGGCAGTTAATTCAAAAGAAGCTAACTAAAAGACTATGGAAAATCCCGGATGTCCGTATCCCGGACAGCCGACATTTTCGGGGACTGGGGATATGTGTATATGAGTAGAAAGGACTTACGTTGGTGGCATCGGCCAATCGGTGAAGTCTCTGCTGGAGGCTGAGGAGCTCGCAGGCGATCGGTAGGGGCTTCGCGGCCAGAATATCTGCTGGACTGCCAGTAGCCGCGGCTTCGGCCATCTTCTTGCTCCTGGAATCCGCTGTGTCCATGTCGCCAGCGTCGTTCCACCTGGACACAGTGCTCCTTGAGAGACCCGAGGCTTTGGTCACTCTTCGTCTCCAGGGGGACCGGCCCTCAAGTTCCGGCGTGTCGAAGAAGTTGCGTGCCAGGTGTCGTCGTGGTGAAACAACATACGCCATAGGATGGCTTAAATGGGGGCCGAACTAGATGCTGGAGGATTCGGGAGAGGGGAACGAGCTAAAAAGCACGACAGAAAGAGCACTGATCTACCCAGGTTCGGGGCTCTCGTAAGGAGATAACACCCCTACTCCTGCTCTACTATTGTATATTTGGGTCGATGTAGTACACAACAATGGTGCTTCCAAGCTCTCTGCTAGAGAAGGAAGATGAACTGCTAAGTGTAGGAACACAGAGTGACCAACCCTTTACCAGGGCTCCCTATGCCACCTTATATAGTGGTGGCCAGGGTTACAACGGTCATACAAGACCACAAGACACGGGCTACACTCCAAACAGGAGCTGGTGACGATGGCAGAGACCCTTGACTTCGCCCCTGATTGCTCTCGATGGGACGCCATATCCCTGTACCTTGTACCTCTTGAACTGTGGCCTTACCTCTGTGCGGTAAGCTCGTACTTGTGCACAGTGAGGGTAGGTAACCTCCACTGTGCACCCTGCCATCTTACTCTGCTACCATCTTGGATGTTTTCTTCCTTGATTGTAGGGATGTGACACCTTGGTTGACTTAAGTATCCGGATATGACCGTTGGCCATACCCAGGACTTATATGCCGGACCAACGACCTACGAGGGTCGGTAATCCGGCCTCCCCTGCTCCTGCACAACACACCAAATGGTTAGGCCGGCATATCTAAGTATATGCCGGCACACATATACCAGTATTCCGGCTATACCGGCATATCCAAGTATTAGCCGGGATACACACATATGCCGGCCTGGCCGATGCTCTTATATTCCGGCCAGGCCCTTTCTTGATAACTCGGCAAAGTCAACCATAGACTTTGTGTCTTTCTAGTCTCTTGACCCTACCGGGGGTTATCCCCCCGACACTAGTCCCCGAAGCTGCCGAGGTTCCCCAGTCATAGCTGTGGAGCCTCGACAGGTTCAACATACCTTTCTTCATTATGTCCCGGTGATCAGATTATATCCCGGCCTCTGTTCCTGTTCCAAAACTTATTCCGGCCGGTCCCGAGGGTATTCCGGACGGAACATATCATCGGGCAGTAATCCGACATATAGACGAGTCTTCCTCGAGAAGCCATGCCTGACAGCTTTGCATCGAAACTTGTAACTGTCCTGCCACCTCGAACGGTCACCCACGATGTGACGGTTCACAGTGCAGTTACTCCTGCCATCATTGCGTCATGGCACGGTTACCGGAACCGCCGCCCCACTCTGTGCCGCCACGTGGCGACTCTCTGCAGGAACGGTCGGGGGAGTGGAACACTACCCACGATCCCCACGACCCTGCTCTTCGGTATAAATAGGGGTGGGGGTAACTTGCTCTTTTTACCCCCGCCACAGTGCCTTCTTCCTCTTCTGCTCTCCTGCCCCTTGCGCTTCGCCGCCGGACCGAGGGACAGAGAAGGAGCGCCGCCGACGACCCGCTCTACTCCGGCGCCGACGCCGACGACGCACGGCATCACCATTGACGACGCCGCCGCCGCCTCTTCTCTCTGCAGCATTGCAGGGAGATTGGATCTTCTTCTGTACGCTCGCCGTCTCGTCTTTCGCCGTCGGCCAAACTCCGGTGAGTTCCTCTCTCCCTCTGTTCTTCCTCTTTGATGCTTCTTCATAGCTTCTCATTGGTAGCCATTCCGCATAGATCTAGTGCAGTTCCTCTCTGGATTCGACTAGCATTGCTAACAGCGCTCACAGGTGTTCTTCCTTAGAATTTTTACCCTTATTTGTTTCCTGTTTTAACTGGCTCGGTAGATCTTTGATTTCTGCTAACCTTGGGGAGAGTGGTATGCCGGAGAGACTAACCTCCCTCTTTTCTCCGGCCTTGATAGGAATACATCACGGGACTCCGGCTCTCACGCCTTGTCCCAGCCACTAAGATGGCATCTTCAAGCATGACGGGCACCTCGGCCTCTGAGGAAGATACCTCGGCCCGAGCCCAAGGACGCTCCGGCTGGGAGGGCTACAGTTCGAAGAAAAGGTCTTCCCAAAATAATAGGACATGAAGCATTGCATTCAACATCCATAACAAGAAAATCAATGGGAACAAGGTTATTGTTAACCATAATAAGAATATCATTAATCCTTCCCAAAGGTTTCTTCTTAGCAACATCAGCAATAGGAACATCAAAATAACACTTTTCAAGTGGTGGTAAACCAAGCAGATCATAAATCTTTCTAGGCATAACAGAAATACTAGCACCTAAATCACATAAAGCATGGCAATCAAAACCATTAACATGCATATAAATGATGGGCTCCCAACCATCTTCTAACTTCTTGGGAATAGAAGCTTTTTGCTTCAACTTTTCCTCCCTAATTTTCATGAGAGCATTTGTAATATGATTTGTAAAAGCAATATTCAAAGAACTAGCATTAGGGCTCAAAGCAGGCTTTTGCAAGAACAAAATAACTTCAGATATATTGTAGCCATCAACATCAAAATCATCAAAAGAAATAGAGCTATCATCTCCTACACTCCAAAAAATTTCAGCACTCTTTTGAGAAAAAGTTTTTGCAGTTTTGGGCTTTTTAACACAAGGAGTAGGAGTTTTCTCTACACCGATCAAAGTAAGAGGATTGCTAGCATTTGGAACAACGTCATTAGAGGTAGTAATGGTACATACCTTCATCTTCCTAGCCATCTCATCTTCTCTTTCCCACCTGGCATGCAATTCTGCTAACATCCTAACATTTTCATCAATCTTAACTTGAATAGCATTAGTAGCAGCAAAAGTATTATTTTCCTTCACATCATTAGGCAACACTTTTAATTTAAGAAGTTCAACATCAAGAGCAAGGCTATCAACTTTAGAAGCAAGAATATCAATTTTACCCAACTTTTCCTCAACAGACTTATTAAAAGCAGTTTGCTTACCGATGAAGTCCTTGAGCATGACTTCAAGCTCAGAGGGCGCGCCCCTAGTGTCGTTGGAGGAATTACCATAAGAGTTACCATAACCATTACCATTGGTAGAAGGATACGGCCTATAATTGTTGCTAGCAAAATTGTTCCTATAAACATTGTTGTTGAAATTATTATTTTAATGAAGTTTACATCAACATGCTCTTCTTGAGCAACCAAAGAGGCCAAAGGAATATTATTAGGATCAACATGAGCTCTATCATTAAAAAGCATAAGCATAATAGCATCAATCTTATCACTCAAGGAAGAGGTTTCCTCAACAGAATTTACCTTCTTACCTTGTGGAGCTCTCTTGGTGTGCCACTCAGAATAATTTACCATCATGTTGTCAAGAAGCTTTGTTGTGGCACCCAAGGTAAGGGACATAAAAGTGCCTCCACCAGCTGAATCCAACAGATTTCTTGAAGAAAAATTCAGTCCTGCATAAAAAGTTTGGACAATCATCCAAGTAGTCAGTCCATGAGTAAGGCAATTCTTTATCATAGATTTCATTCTTTCCCAAGCTTGAGCAACATGTTCATTATCAAACAGTCTAAACTTCATGATATCACTACGCAAAGCTATAATCTTAGCAGGAGGATAGTATTTTTCAATAAAAGCATCCTTACACTTATCCCAAGAATCAATACTATTTCTAGGCAAAGATAGCAACCAATCCTTAGCTCTTCCTCTTAAAGAGAAATGAAACAACTTAAGCATAATAATATTATCCTCTACATCCTTATACTTTTGCATCTCACATAGCTCAACAAAATTGTTGAGATGAGCTGCAGCATCATCAGAACTGGCACTAGAAAATTGCTCTTTCATAACAAGATTTATCAAAGCAGGTTTGATCTCATAAAAATTTGCCTTAGGAGCAGGTGGCGCAATAGGAGTGCTGATAAAATCATTATTTTAATTGCTAGTAAAGTCACACAACTTGGTGTTTTTAGGAGTACCCATTCTAATAAAACTAAAAGCAAGTAAATAAAAGCAACTATAAAGGAAACTATTTTTTTGTATTTTTGATAAAAAGATGAAAGAAAAAATAAAGTAAAGCAAAACTAAAAACAAAGTAAAAGATTGTGCGTGCGAGACTCCCCTTGCAGAAGTCTTCTTTCTCCCCGGCAACGGTGCCAGAAAACTTGCTTGATGGTGCGGTGTTGATGATGTAAATAACCGACCAGTTGGGAACCCTAAGAGAAGGTATGATGAGCACAGCAGCAAGTCTTCCCTCAGTTTTGAAACCAAGGTTATCAATCCAGTAGGAGAAAGCCAAACTTAAGAAGGTGATGCTTGCTAGCTTAGTGACACTCCGGACAATGGCGCCAGACAACTTGTTGGTGTGTCTTCACCTAGCAGCAACGTGAAACCTGCACACAACACAAACAAATACTTTGTCCCCAACTTACGATGATGTTGTCAATCTCACCGGTTTGCTATAAACAAAGGTATGAGCGTATCGAATGGTAAAAGGATAATAGTTTGCAAGTAAAAGTAAACAGTGCGAGTAAAGTAAAATGGTAAAGCTATGTAAAGGAAATTGGACCGGGGTCCACAGTTCACTAGTGGTGTCTCTCCATAAGATAAATAAAGCATGTTGGGTAAACAAATTACAGTTGGGCAATTGATAGAGTAAAGATAACGTACATACATCATGAGGATCACTATGAGGCTTACTCTGGGCATTACGACAAAATACATAGACCGTAATCCAACTGCATCTATGACTAAAAATCCACTCATGGGGATATCATCCGAACACCCCTTGAGTATTAAGTTGCGAATAACAGATAATCGCATTAAGCAAAGTGCGTAATGTAAACAAAGCAAATGTCCTTAGACACAAGAATGTTGTTTTCTTCCTAGTGGCAATAGCACATCTACAACCTTAGAGGAAACTGTCACTCCCCCAGATTAAATAGAGGCATGAACCCAACTATCGAGCATAAATACTCCCTCTTGGAGTTACTAGCATCTACTCGGCCAAGATAGCTACTAGCAATGGAAAGCATGCAAGATCATAAACAACATAGAGATAACATAAGATAATATTCAGCACATCAACTTGACATAGTACCAATACTGATCGGATCCCAACAAACACAACATGTATGATTACATAAAGATGATCTTGGTCATGTAGGGCAGCTCACAAGATCTAAACATGAAGCACATGGTGGAGAAGACAACCATCTAGATACTGCTGTGGACCCGTAGTCCAAGGTAGACTACTCACACATCACTACGGAGGCGACCATGGTGGTGTAGAAGGCCTCCGGCAGGGATTCCCCTCTCTGGCAGGGTGCCGGGAAGAGCTCCTGAATCCTCCCGACCTCGATTCGATGACGGCGGCGGCTTGCAGTATGTTTCTGGGAAAAGCGATCCGTCCATTAGGTTTTTCCCGACGAGGGGTCTTTATAGGCGAAGGGGCATCGTCAGGAGGTGGACCAGATGGGCTCACCATGGGTAGGCATGGCCAGGGGCTGGGCCGCGCCCCCCTATGGTGTGGCCAGCCTCTGGCCCCCCTCCGTCTCATCTTCGATCTTCGCGAAGCTTCGGAAAAATAGGAGGTTTGGCTTTTGTTTCGTCCAATTCTGAGAATATTTCCTGTGTAGCTTTTCTGAAACACAAAAATAGCAGAAAATAGGGAACTGGCACTGTGGCATCTTGTTAATAGGTTAGTTCCAGAAAATGCATAAAAACGCCACGAAGGGTAACAAAACGCAAAGCAAATGGTGTATAAACAAGCATGGAGCATCAAAAATTATAGATACGTTTGAGACGTATCAGTGCACTAGTTCCTAATTAACAAACTTAACTCACCCAGGGCAAAACTGAGGCAGGGTGAATGGTCTAATCCTCTGATGGATCACGTCAAGATGAATGTTGATGCATCCTTTGATGTGGATGACTTGGGAGGAACTACTGAGCTGATATTCAAGAGGGTGAAGGACATTTTTTTACCGCTACAAAAAATTCCAAAATTCTACATGCTCAAGACACACTTACATCTGAAACTATAGCTCTCAAGACACTAGTAGAATATAGGGCTTCTATCCCGGTTGGAAAGGGCCTTTAGTCCCGGTTACCCAACCGAGACTACCCAATCGGGACTCAAACCCCACCCCTTCAGTCCCGGTTGTGCCACAACCCGGGACTAAAGGGTGTCCACGTGGGCGTGGCTGTCTGCTGCAGGCTTGTCGTCGTGGTGAAACAACATATGCCATAGGATGGCTTAAATGGGGGCCGAACTAGATGCTGGAGGATTCGGGAGAGGGGAACGAGCTGAAAAGCATGACAGAAAGGAACACGGATCTACCCAGGTTCGGGGCTCTCGTAAGGAGATAACACCCCTACTCCTGCTCTACTAGTTATATATTTGGATCGATGGAGTACACAACAATGGTGCTTCCAAGCTCTGTGCTAGAGGAGGAAGATGAAATGCTAAGTGTAGGAACACAGAGGGACCAACCCCTTGCTAGGACTCCCTGTGCCACCTTATATAGTGGTGGCCAGGGTTACAACGGTCACAAGAGACCAGCAGACACGAGCTACACTCCAAATAGGACTTGTTGACGAAGGCAGAGACCCTTGACTTCCTCCCTGATTGCTCTCGATGGGACTTCATATCCCTGTACCTTGTACTTCCTGCACTGTGACCTTACCCCTGTGAGGTAAGCTCTGTACTTGTGCACAGTGAGGGTAGGTAACCTCCACTGTGCACCCTGCCATCACACTCTGCTACCATGCTTGGATGTTTTCTTCCTTGATTATAGGGATGTGACACCTTAGCTGACTTCTGTATTCCAGATATGACCGTTGGCCATATCCCGGACCTATATGCCGGACCAACGACCTACGAATGTCGGCTAATCCGGCCTCCCCTGCTCCTGCACAACACACCAAAAGGTTAAGCCAGCATATCTAAGTATATGCCGGCACTCCTATATCAGTATTCCGGCTATACCGGCATATCCGAACACCAGCCGGGATAACCATATATGCCGGCCTGGCCGATGCTCTTATATTCCGGCCAGGCCCACCCTTGTTAATCCGGCATAAAGTCAACCTCAGACCTGGTATCTTTCTAGTCTCTTGACCCTACCGGGGGTCATCCCCCCGACACTAGTCCCCGAAGCTATCGAGGTTCCCCAGTCATAACTGTGGAGCCTCGACAGGTTCAACATATCGTCTCTTCATTATACCCCGGTTCTCCGTTATATCCCGACGATCAGATTATATGCCGGGACATCCGCGCATATCCCGACCACTGTTCCTTCTCCAAAAGTTGTCCCGGCTGGTCCCGAGGTATTCCGGACGGAACGTATTCCCCGGCAGTTATGCCGACACTTAGACGAGACTTCCTTGAGAAGCCAGGCCTGACAGTTTTCATCGAAACTTGCAACTTCCCTGCCACCTCGAACGATCACACGATGTGATGGTTCACAGTGCAGTTACTCCTCGCCATCATGACCTAGTGGCATGGTTACAGGAACCGCCGCCCCACTCCGTGCCGCCACGTGGCGACTCACTGCAGGAACGGTCGGGGTAGTGGAACAATCCCACGATCCCCACGACCCTGGCCTCTTCAGTATAAATACGGGGTGGGGGTAACTTGCTCTTTTTACCCCCACAGTGCCTTCTTCTTTCTCCATTCCTCTGCCCCTTGCGCTTCACCACTGGACCGAGGAACCAGAGAAGGAAAGTCGCCGCCGTCGCCCACCTGCACGCCGGCGCCTCCGCTTGCCAACGTCCGGCACCAACATCGACAACGCCGCCGCACCTCTCTGCGACATTGCTGAGAGATCGGATCTTGGCATGCACGCTCGCCGTCGCTCCATTGCCGCCGACCAAGCTTCGGTGAGTTCCTCTATCTCCGTTCTTGTTCTTCATCCCTCCTGCCTCTCTGTAGCTATATCACGATAGCCCTGCTAGCTTGAATCTGCGCTAGTTTCTCTGCTTGATGTCTCCTTAGCATTGACAGTGATATCCCTTTGTAGTTCACCGCTGTTCTTCCGTAGGAATTATACCCATGTTTATCTCCAGTTTTAACTGCCTCGGTAGATCTTCTATTTCTGCTAACATTGGTGAGAGCGGTATGCCGGAGAGACTAACCTCCCTCTTTTCTCCGGCCTTGATAGGAATAACATCACGGGACTCTGATGCGTGGTGAATGACCAGCCCGTTGGGAACCCCAAGAGGAAGGTATGATGAGTGTAGCGGCTAGTTTTCCCTCAGTTAAGAAACCAAGGTTTAATGTCGATCTTGAAGAAGAGAGACGGTGACGACTGAAGGTGATGCGGACTGGCTTAGTAGCTTCCAACAAGGGCGCCGTTAACGATACTTGTTGACTCGTCTTCGGCCAGCGGCAACGCGGAACCTGCACACACACAAACAAATACTTTGTCCCCAACTTGCGATGAGGTTGTCAATCTCACCGGTTTGCTTGAAACAAAGGTTATGAGTGTATCGAGTGGAAAACAGTAGTAATATGCGAGTAAAGTAAACAGTGCGGGAAAAGTAAATAGGTGATTGCAATATGATTAAAATAGGACTGGGGTCCACAGTTCACTAGTGGTGTCTCTCCATAGATAAATAACATGCTGGGTAAACAAATTACAGTTGGGCAATTGATAGAATAAAGATAACGTGATATGTCAAGAAGATCACTATGAGATTTACTCTGGGCATTACAACAAAATACATAGACCGCCATCCAACTGCATCTATGACTAATAATCCACCCCCGGGGATATCATCCGAACACCCTAGAAGTATTAAGTTGCGAACAACAGATAATTGCATTAAGCAAAGTGTGTAATGTAAACAAAGCATATGCCCTTGAGCATATGAATGTTGTTTTCTCCCTAGTAGCAACAGCACATCTACCACTTTAGAGGTTTCTGTCACTCCCCCAGGTGAAATAGAGACATGAACCCACTATCGAGCATAAATACCCCCTCTTGGAGTCACTAGCAACTACTCAGCCAAGATAGCTACTAACAACGGAGAGCATGCAAGATCATAAACAACATAGAGATAACAAAAGATATAATTCAGTACAGCAACTTAATCATAAACACCAATATTCATCGGATCCCAACAAACCAACATCATAGTATTACATAACGGTGATCTCAATCATGTAGGGCAGCTCATGAGATCTAAACATGAAGCACATGGTGGAGAAGACAACCATCTAGCTACTGCTATGGACCCATAGTCCAAGGTAGACTACTCACTCATCGCTCCAGAGGCAAGCATGGCGATGAAGAAGACCTCCGGTGGCGATTCCCCTCTCCGGCAGGGTGCCGGGAAGAGCTTCTGGACCCTCCCGATCTTCGGGTCGACGGCGGCAGCGGATCGTGATGTATTCTGGAAAACTAATCGGGCACTTAGGTTTTTCTCGTCAGGGGGTATATATAGGCGAAAGGACGATGTCAGAGGAGGGACCACGGCCCCTCACGCGGGCCCGGCGCGGCCAGGGGGGTGGCCGCGCCGCCCCTGTGTGTGGGGGCCACGTGGCCCCCCTCCGTCAGGTCTTCGGATGTTTGGGAGCTTCCCCGTAAAGTATGACTTCAGGAACTTGTTTCGTCCAATTCCGAGAATATTTCCTGTGTATCACTTCTGAAACACAAAAACAGCAGAAAACAGGAAACTGGCACTGTGGCACTTCGTTAATAGGTTAGTTCCGGAAAATGTATAAAAGTGCCACTAAGTGTAACGAAACAATAGGCAAATGGTGTAAAAACAAGCATGGAGCATAAAAAATTATAGATACGTTTGAGACATATCAAGCATCCCCAAGCTTAACTCCTGCTCGTCCTCGAGTAGGTAAGTGATAACAAAAGAATAATTTTTGAGGTGACATGCACCTAGACAATCTTGATCATATATGTAAGCATTGGTGAGCTGGGATCAATAGAACTTAAAACATGGGCATGAAAGATATAATCATGACAATAAGAACTTAGCAACCATGTTGTAAACATGCAAATGAACACAAACAAAAGATCATGATAATGAAACAATGAAAGTCAAACGTGTGTTCTAATCATAAGGAAAAACATACAAAAGGTTTTCAGCTTGTCCTTCAAAGAGAGCAAAACATAAATGCATAGGACACCTCAAAGTTTAAGAGGGCGACTAGATACAAATAATTTAAGAACAAGTGAAACCAACAATATGAGTCAATCAATGAACCTTGGGACAATGCATATCACACTAAGAATGACAACTATGCTCTCTTAATGGTGCATAAAGAAAGAAGATGGTGACTCAACATAAAAGTAAAAGAAAGGCCCTTCGCAGAGGGAAGCAGTGATTGCAAGTTTTATAACCTTCAAAAATTATGGTACTTACCGGCTTTGAGCTCTCATTGCCCCCATCATAAGCATCTTGAATGGTTAAAGTTAATGCGAGAACAATTATGATGCATATGCTTGACAAATCATAAGTTGAAAACCTCGTGTCCCGTGAATACGAGTACCCAAACCATGCTAATTTACTTAGAGTCCCAAGCAAGGCTCTTGTCATTGTAAGTATATGCATATCATTGAGAACCGCCAATGGGGTACCTCCGTGCCCGATGACATGGAACAAGCCCACACCAAAATGACAGGACAAGCAGACAATGAACACCTCGACATCTCTTTTATTTGATATATTGTTTAGCTTTTTATTGTAAGATGCGTCGTCGAATGTTCACCATGGGTATGCTGCAAATTTCCACCATGAATTATGCATGGCTTAGATTGGCGGCCCGGCATTTCCCTAACACATATAAAAACTCCATGATCCCTACAAGATTCCCAATTCATTTCACACAGCGGGCATCCATAAACAAAAGATCACGATATCAACTCAAAAAGAAGTGCAATGTTGAAAGCTTGCCCCATGACAGCATGGCTGGGCTAGAATCCAACTTACAACTTGCAAGCATAACAACTCAGCATAAAAGACCACAATGTCAAAATTTTAAGAACAGGAAAAAGTAAAGTGTGCCTTCCGGTTCGTGAGAGCTTTACTGACCGAATTTCGCATAACACTGGTAAGAGTTTAATTTGAAGAGAATATAAAAGCAAGTCAAATTTACTTGGAATAGCAAATTGCTAGTAGGTATGTATGGTGGACACTTTGGAAAACCTTGGTTTTTAGGAGTTGGATGCACGAGTAGAGCTCATACTCAGTACAAGGCGAGGGCTAGCAAAAGACTGGGAGCGACCAACTAAGAGAGCAATAATGGCCATAATCATGCAAAGCGACAAAGCGACATTAAAAGAAGCATACGATGGCATCAAAAGTCAAAAACTAAATGATCATGAAGGCTAATGGCGACTTTGGAAGAGTCTAACATGTGTGAGCATGCGCCAAGTCAACCCAAATAAAGCATCAAGGAGAAAACCAAAATAATGCTCCCATACAATAAAAACAACGCATGATTTTTTCAAAGGCTCATTAAGCAATCTCAGTTATTTGAGACAAGTCATGCTACAGCAAAACCACTAAGCATACTATCAAAAAGACATCAAGCATGACATGAAAAAGCCTAAGCCGCAGTCTACACAAGCTCCTTCTTGTACCACTATTTTGCACAAAGCTTTTTCTCTTTTCCAACACCATTTGAAATTTTTATAAACACCTCTTTTGATGAAAACCAATAAAGATCAGAGGCAAAAATGCACCTTGATGAAAAGATATGACAAGATCTGAACAAATATCAAGGCGAAAACGAAAACCAAAAGCAGTAGCAGACAAAGTAGAATGCTCGATTAATAAGAGTGAAAACTAGAGCGTTCTTTGCAAATGAAAACGAGTACATCTCCTTCAAAGGAAATTTGTTGGGGTCCAACCATTTATTGCAGCAAACAAACAAACTAAGCCAACTAAGAAAACTAAAACAACTGACGCTCCAAGAAAAACACATAGTGCATGAAGCAATAAAAATATAGTGTCTTGAAAGGTGACCTGATTTTTGCCGATGAAGAAGGGGTGCCTCGGGGGCATCCCCAAGCTTTGACGCTTGTACTTCTTGGATATTTCTTGGTGTGATGCATGGGCATCCCCAAGCTTGAGCTTTTGTCCATTCTTCAACTCATCTCATCATTCTCCAATCCCTACACTTAAAAACTTCCTTCATACAAAACTAAACACAATTCTATTAGCAACATTAGTGTAAGCATAAAATATATTCAACCTCTTTTAGCTTCAGGTTTCAACCCAAAACCACCACATATAAAGTATATACTACTGTATCAACTTCCACAAGAGTTCCATGATAAAAAAGAACTCAAAAAAAAGTGATAAAGTGGCAAAAACAAATATTGGCAGAAATCTATCAAAACTGGACAGCTGATAATGGACGAATTTTTGAGGGATTTTCCGTTGCTCAAATAAAAAAGTGTTCAACTAAGAAAAGTTTGGATATAACCTGGGGCATATGCACAAGAAATCGCAGGTCCAAAAGATAAACAGAGAATTTTCACGAATTTTTACGGTGCAGCACCGAAAACAGTTTCAGGACAGCAATAACCCCAAATCTTTACCTCACTCAAATTAGAGGCTTCTCTTGGCACAAAAAACGAAATAAACAAGATAAGGAGCGGTCATTACAGTAGTAATGACTTCCAAGACTCAAATAAAAGAAAAAGTACTGAAAAGTAAACAATGGGTTATCTCCCAAGAGTGCTTTTCTTTAACGCCTTTGAGCTAGGCGCAGAAAATTGCGAATCAAGTATTATCAATAGATGAAGCATCAAGTTCCATAGGAACAAAGAAATGAATACTATCCAAATGAGGTTTTGAGTACCCCTTGTAGTCACGCCTTGGTATACTATTCTCATCAAAAAGATTTTCAGGACAAATCCAACTAAAATTAGTTTCCAAGGCATCATGAATTCCTACAAGTTTACAAGGTATTGGCATTCTAGAATCTTCATTGGGCGTACCAACAACCTTAACAGGCGAGCCAAGCTTATTAAACTTCTTAAAAACTTTCCTAGCCTCAATTGCAATGTCTCTAAATTCTGTGCGCAAGGTTTCTAAGATAAAAGCTTTCTTTTCGGGATCCTCAATTTCATGAAGCTTAAGGAACTTGTATTGCATACAAGAATTAAGACTAGCAAACCTAGTTTCCAATATGTCAATTAAATAAATAGAAGCAACTTCAATACTAGGAGCAAGTTCAACCCAAGACTTTTCCTCATCTTCATCATGCATACTAATGTGATTAAAGAACTCCTCAATGTTACTTTTGCCAATAATCGAACCACTCCCTACAGAGAGGTCCTCCAGAACGAACTTAGGAAACGACATGATAAACTAAAGTAAAGAAATAACAACTACCAAGGATTCTAATTTTTTTGGGTTTTCGATATAAAGCAATGCAGGTAAAATAAAATAAAGTAAAGCAAAACAAATAACAAAGTAAAGAATGTGTGTGCGAAGAACTCCCCTCGCAGAAGTCTTCTCTCTTCCCCGGCAACGGCGCCAGAAAATTAGCTTGATGCGTGGTGAATGACCAGCCCGTTGGGAACCCCAAGAGGAAGGTATGATGAGTGTAGCGGCTAGTTTTCCCTCAGTTAAGAAACCAAGGTTTAATGTCGATCTAGAAGAAGAGAGACGGTGACGACTGAAGGTGATGCGGACTGGCTTAGTAGCTTCCAACAAGGGCGCCGTTAATGATACTTGTTGACTCGTCTTCGGCCAGTGGCAACGCGGAACCTGCACACACACAAACAAATACTTTGTCCCCAACTTGCGATGAGGTTGTCAATCTCACCGGTTTGCTTGAAACAAAGGTTATGAGTGTATCAAGTGGAAAACAGTAGTAATATGTGAGTAAAGTAAACAGTGCGGGAAAAGTAAACAGGTGATTGCAATATGATTAAAATAGGACCGGGGTCCACAGTTCACTAGTGGTGTCTCTTCATAGATAAATAACATGCTGGGTAAACAAATTACAGTTGGGCAATTGATAGAATAAAGATAACGTGATATGTCAAGAAGATCACTATGAGATTTACTCTGGGCATTACAACAAAATACATAGACCGCCATCCAACTGCATCTATGACTAATAATCCACCCCCGGGGATATCATCCGAACACCCTAGAAGTATTAAGTTGCGAACAACAGATAATTGCATTAAGCAAAGTGTGTAATGTAAACAAAGCATATGCCCTTGAGCATATGAATGTTGTTTTCTCCCTAGTAGCAACAGCACATCTACCACCTTAGAGGTTTCTGTCACTCTCCCAGGTGAAATAGAGACATGAACCCACTATCGAGCATAAATACCCCCTCTTGGAGTCACTAGCAACTACTCGGCCAAGATAGCTACTAACAACGGAGAGCATGCAAGATCATAAACAACATAGAGATAACAAAAGATATAATTCAGTACAGCAACTTAATCATAAACACCAATATTCATCGGATCCCAACAAACCAACATCATAGTATTACATAACGGTGATCTCAATCATGTAGGGCAGCTCATGAGATCTAAACATGAAGCACATGGTGGAGAAGACAACCATCTAGCTACTGCTATGGACCCATAGTCCAAGGTAGACTACTCACTCATCTCTCCGGAGGCAAGCATGGCGATGAAGAAGACCTCCGGTGGCGATTCCCCTCTCCGGCAGGGTGCCGGGAAGAGCTTCTGGACCCTCCCGATCTTCGAGTCGATGGCGGCGGCGGATCGCGATGTATTCTGGAAAACTGATCGGGCACTTAGGTTTTTCTCGTTAGGGGGTATATATAGGCGAAAGGACGATGTCAGAGGAGGGACCACGGCCCCTCACGCGGACCCAGCGCGGCCAGGGGGGTGGCCGCGCCGCCCCTGTGTGTGGGGGCCACGTGGCCCCCCTCCGTCGGGTCTTCGGATGTTTGGGAGCTTCCCCGTAAAGTATGACTTCAGGAACTTATTTCGTCCAATTCCGAGAATATTTCCTGTGTATCACTTCTGAAACACAAAAACAGCAGAAAACAGGAAACTGGCACTGCGGCACTTCGTTAATAGGTTAGTTCCGGAAAATGTATAAAAGTGCCACTAAGTGTAACGAAACAATAGGCAAATGGTGTAAAAACAAGCATGGAGCATCAAAAATTATAGATAAGTTTGAGACGTATCAGACTCCGGCTATCACGCCTTGTACCGGCCATCCCGATGGCTTCATCGAGCATGACAGGTACCTCGGCCTCAGAGGAAGATACCTCGGCCCGGGTCCAAGGACGCTCCGGCTGGGAGGGGTCGGAGGTTACCCCGGCCGACATATCCTGGGTCACCTCCACCAGGAGAGTCCCGGAGGGCGTAGCATGCCGGCTTCCGGCGGGAGAGACTACACCGGCACCCGAACCCGACGAACGGGTCGTCTTCATTGCCCACTTCGAGCGGGGTTTCGGCCTGCCAGCGTCGGACTTCTTCCGGGACGTCCTCGACACTTACGACCTGTAGCCTCACCATATCCCGGCGAATGCGGTGATGATCCTTTCTGCCTTCGCCGCATTCTGCGAAGGCTACGCCGGCATAGAGCCCTTCTCCCAAGCCTGGGCGAAGTACTTCCAACTTCGGAAGCAAGTCGTCCAGGAGCCGCCCCGGAGCAAGGATGACCCGCCGGAGACAGCCCAGGAGAAGAAGGACCGCCCCATGACCCTTTGCGGCGCGGCCACCATCATGTCCCGGAAGGGCTCGAACTTCCCCAAGGTGGAACTCCTCGAGTCTTGCAAGAAGTGGCAGAAGAGCTTCTTCTACGTCAAGAACACCACCGACGTGGATCTGCTCAACCTGCCGCCATTTGTGGACGAGCCACCTTTGGCTATGAAGAATTGGACCTACAATCCGAAGAACTCGGTGATGCCGGTGAATGCTCTCCACCGGGTTAAGGGCGAGCTCCGGGATGCCGGCCTTACACCTCAAGACTTGGTGGCATGCTATATCAGCCGGCGCGTCTCTCCTTTGCAGCGCCGGTCACACAAAATTTGCCAGATGAGCGGGCCCATGGACCCCACCCGGCACTCTACACATGAGCTGACCCCGGCCGACATTCTGCGGCGGATCAAGGACGTCTGCAAGTCCTCCCAGGCCACCTTTGCCTGGGGACTTGAACCATACAGCCGGGACCGGCCCGCCCCAACGGTAAATACACTGGCCGACACATACTCTATTGTGCGGCATATACTTACTTATCACGCATGCCCCGAGATTTGTTATTTTCCGACATACTTATAGCGCTTGATCCGACATACTTCTTCCACCGACATATTTATTGCTTCTGACCCCTTTACTTTGCATTATGCAGACGTTCAGCTTCCAGAGTATGGAGAACTCCCAGATCAAGATTGCGGCAGACCGCACTGCTGCGGATGTTGAAGATCTGGACCATTGGGACAAGCTGCCCCGGAACACCCGCGCTGCCGCCGCCGCGGGTAAGGCCTCTTCATCCCGGCATTTCACTCAAGGCCGGGGTGAGGGTGATTCTGACGAGGAGATCCTGACGTATTATGACCCGATGCCACTCGCATATGCCTTTCCTACCGCATCCTTTGCTTATGCCTTTCCAATGCCATCCTCAGCTATCCCGGACGACATGGTTGTCGATGCCGCCCCTCTGAACCAGGGACCTCCTTCCACCGGCGGACGTACCGGCCGGAAGCGAGGTGTGAAGCCCCAGCCCGACACACCTCAGCAGCAGAAGAGGCAGAAGGTTGGCGTGCCTATCCCGAAGAAACAGAGACCTGTCGCCGCGGGGTAAGTTCCTTTTCTTTGCATTCCCTCCGACATATCTCTTGCTCTGGTTATTAACTTGGTATTTTCTCTCTTTCAGGGCTCCACTTGCGCCGGAACAAGCTTCTGGCTCGAGTGGCGGCCCGAAGGTTACCAAGCCAGCGGCCCCTGCTACCTCTGACATACCCTCTGCCAGTCATACGACCTCCCCGGCGCTGGCATCTTCACCTGCGCCCGACAAGACCACCTCCCCGGCGAAGGACGATCCTCCGCCGGAACAAGATATCTCTGCCCCCGACGTCCACATGGACTCGGGGGCTCAACAGGAACCTTCGGCCTCTGATGTCCACATGGACATAGGGGCCCACCAAGATGCTCCAGACTCCGGCGCGCCCACCAGCGACGCCGGCACAACTGAAGATGTCGGCGCAAGCAACAAGAGCGCCGGCATAGATGACAAAGGAAAAGGCCCTGCTGTGCCGGAAGTCCGGACTATTCCGGAACCTGCCCCTGCTGGCCAAGCTGCACCGGCCGCGCTGGAACAGCCCGCGCCCAAGACTCCTTCTGTTGAAAAGACTCCTGCACCGGCCAAGACCTCGGTCCCGGACAAGACCTCTGCCCCGGTCTGGTCCGGCACTCTCAAGATCCAGAAGACCAAGTCCGGCACACCATCTGCCGCCACTGCTCCTCCTAAAGCTGCGTCCCGGACCAGCTCTGCCCTGGCCCTGCACCTTGGCAGGGCAGCGACCCGGCCTGGCTACCGGCTATCGGGGGGATAACCCCCGGTAGGGTCAAGAGACTAGAAAGACACAAAGTCTATGGTTGACTTGTGCCGAGTTATCAAGAAAGGGCCTGGCCGGAATATGAGAGCATCGGCCAGGCCGGCATATGTGTGTATCCCGGCTAATACTTGGATATGCCGGTATAGCCGGAATACTGGTATATGTGTGCCGGCATATACTTAGATATGCCGGCCTAACCATTTGGTGTGTTGTGCAGGAGCAGGGGAGGCCGGATTACCCGACCCTCGTAGGTCGTTGGTCCGGCATATAAGTCCTGGGTATGGCCAACGGTCATATCCGGGATACTTAAGTCAACCAAGGTGTCACATCCCTACAATCAAGGAAGAAAACATCCAAGTATGGTAGCAGAGTAAGATGGCAGGGTGCACAGTGGAGGTTACCTACCCTCACTGTGCACAAGTACGAGCTTACCGCACAGAGGTAAGGCCATAGTTCAAGAGGTACAAGGTACAGGGATATGGCGTCCCATCGAGAGCAATCAGGGGCGAAGTCAAGGGTCTCTGCCATCGTCACCAGCTCCTGTTTGGAGTGTAGCCCGTGTCTTGTGGTCTTGTATGACCGTTGTAACCCTGGCCACCACTATATAAGGTGGCATAGGGAGCCCTGGTAAAGGGTTGGTCACTCTGTGTTCCTACACTTAGCAGTTCATCTTCCTTCTCTAGCAGAGAGCTTGGAAGCACCATTGTTGTGTACTACATCGACCCAAATATACAATTAGTAGAGCAGGAGTAGGGGTGTTATCTCCTTACGAGAGCCCCGAACCTGGGTAGATCAGTGCCTCTTTCTGTCGTGCTTTTTAGCTCGTTCCCCTCTCCCGAATCCTCCAGCATCTAGTTCGGCCCCCATTTAAGCCATCCTATGGCGTATGTTGTTTCACCACGACGACATTTGGCGCCCACCGTGGGGCAGATCGATATGCTGGGCGGAGTGTTCATTCGGACGGGGTCTGTGATAGCAGCTTCGGGAGTGCGCGTGGTCTCTGGCCTCGTCCAGAGGCTAGGCTCGCTCAGTTTCGTCAGTGACAACGCCGGTTGTCTCGGTGGCCGGCCGTTCCCCAGGGATGGCCGGATTATGTCTTTCGGTTCCCACGAGGTGTACGTGGGGACTGAGAGAATTTGCAGGAAGGAGGTGCTGGTGGCGTCGGATCCTCCGTCACAACGGCTGGCTCACGCTGGGCGTAGCGCTCGCTCAGTAGAGCCGGCTGAGGTGATGATGGCCGGCACATCCGTGCCGCCGGCGGAAGATGCCGGCAAAGCAGCAGCGGCCGGAGCTTCTCCTCCGGAGCCGCCGAAGGTCAAGAGGTCGGCGCGTCCTCCGTTGGAGCGTGCGGAGAACCTGGCCGGCACTTCCGGTGTGCCGGCTAGGGGCGAGGTTCTTCTTCCCATCATCGACCGGCTTCTCGAGCCGGTGCGATCCGGCGTTGATCCGGAGCAGACAAGGGAGGTCCTGGAGGGATCTCGTCAGGCCCTCGTCGACGAGGCCCTGGCCATGAACCAGGAGCGCGAACGGTTTAACCGGCAACTCCGTGAGTATGAGGCAGCCCATGGTTTTACTCCTGTAGTAATCCGGCCTAGCCGGATAGAAGAGGTTAGAACTAAAGGCAGAAATCTTAATGCTGAGATAGGAAAAGATGCTAGAGATAAGAGTCATACCGCAACTAGTACTGTGCCTAAGGTAGTCTATAGTTCGCCAGTAAAGAACCTTAGAGCGGCGGCCGAGGTAGCTAAGGATTTATCTTGTTTATCTGGCGAAGCACTGCGTGAGCAGCAAGCCCGGCTTAACCAACTTTTGTCTGAAGCTACAAAGCAGCAGGAGGCCTTTAAGAAGGCAAACCCGGGTGCCGGGGCGTCTCAGTACATTGTGTCGGCGGGAGGTGCCGGCGCGAGGTCGAGGGGCCAAGCCTCGTCCCCGCATCCTAGCGCCCGGCATGCCGGAAGTGTGACCTCTGGCCGCCGGGACAAGCAGATCCAGGTGTACGAACCGGCTGTCGCCGGAAAGCAGGCGATGGTGCAGAAGAATGTCGGCCAAGCTGACAAGTATGTCGGCAGCAAGAAGCCCGGCCAGAGTGTGCCGGCCGGGCATGAAGCAGGCGCAGCCGGTGGTGGCCGGAGTAACAGTGCAGCCCGGCGTCAGCAACAGGGCGCCGAAGGTGCAGCGCAGCAGCAGGGTGCAGGCCATCCGGGACATCGAGAGGATGACGGCAATTCCGCCCTTGCCAGGGCGGGATATCAGCAGCAGCACCAGCAAGGCCGGCATAGTGAGCAGCATCAGCCGGAGCAGCAGCAGCAGATGATCGCAGGCCCAATAGCATCCCGGCTTGGACCTCGGTCCTTGGAAGCCAATGATGCACGTTTCAAGCTGGACAAGATCCACCAATCAGAGTTGGTGGAGAGACAAGGAGCTCCGGGCCCTATGTGTTTCGGACCCCGGATTATGGGGGAGCCGGTGCCTTACTTCTTCCAGCTCGCGCGTGGCGCGAGGACATATAATGGCAGTACGAAGCCGGAAGATTGGTTGGAGGATTACTCCACAGCGGTGAACATCGCCGGAGGAAACCTCAGATGGGCGGTACGATATGTGCCGCAGATGTTGGAAGGACCAGCCAGGATATGGCTGAATAATTTGCCGGCCGGGAGTATCAACGGCTGGATTGATTTCGAAGAGCAGTTTGTGTCGAACTTTACCAGTACATACAAGAGGCCCAACCGTCCGCAGCAGCTGGCTAACTGCCGGCAAGGAGTGAATGAGACTGACCGTGACTATCTGACCAGGTGGTGCACGTTGCGCAATTCCTGCGAAGGAATCAATGAGCAGCAGGCCATCATGTGGTTCGCTCATGGGTGCCGGCATGGCACCATGCTGTGGCAAAAGCTTCAGAGGCAAATGCCGGCCACGCTGGCCGAAACAATCAAGATCGCTGATAGTTATGCTCTGGGAGATCCCATGCAGCCCAGTCTCGATTCACAAGGAAAGGGGCAAACCCAGGGGAACACCAGCAATGCCGGGAGATCAGGGCAATATTATCGCACTGATAACCGGAACAAGAGAAGAGATGAAAGGCCGGATCACCGGTATGGGGCAGCACAAGTTGCAGCTGTGGAGGAAGAGCAAGGGGGCGCCGGCAGTAGCCAGCGTCCGAGATATGAGGACTATCAGCAGCCTCAGCAGCAGCCGCAGCAGCAAGCACAGCCGTTCCAGAAGAAGAATGTCTGGACCAACAAGAATGCCGGCGGAGCCGCCGGCCAGAAGAAGCAGTGGCCGAAGTATACTGTGGGTCTTGCCATGGACAAGCCTTGTGTGTTCCACACATTCCAGCCGGGTAAGCCGGCAAACCATTTGACAAGGAACTGTTCGTGGCTAGACGACATATTAGCAGGTTGTGCAGGTCCCTGGGGACCGGCTAGACCCTCTGTCCCGGCAGCTCCATCGCCGTTGACAGGTGCCAATACGATTGCAGTCCCACCTAGGCCGGTTAATCCTGGGAATCAGAGCAACGCCGGAAATGCCGGCGTAAATCAAGTTGACCAGAGCTATAATCCGGAATATAACGCCGGAGGCCCAGGAGCGGGCCGGAATGAGTACAAGGAGTAGGATCAGAGCTATATGGTCTTTGAGACCGAGAGAACAGACAAGCAGAGCTTGTACCGGCGGTGTCTGGAGGTGAATGCCGTTATGTCGGCTGTGCCAAAGCTGATGTACTGGTCTGACCAGGCTGTTGGTTGGGACAGGGCAGATCATCCCCGGATCATGCCAAATCCTGGCGGATATGCTCTGGTGATGGATCCGACATTCGTCGGGCCGGCTAATAACGTAAGATTCAGCAAGGTCCTCATTGATAATGGAAGCAGCATCAACATCATGTATCGGGATACGATGGAGAAGCTGGGAATCAAGGAAAATATGCTGGAACCGAGCAAGACCACGTTCCACGGCATTGTGCCGGGACTTTCGTGTGCGCCGATGGGCAAGATCCGGATGGATGTGATGTTTGGCAGCCGGGATAACTGCAGGGTGGAAAACCTCATGTTCGAGGTGGTTGATCTGGAGAGCCCCTACCATGCTTTGCTGGGTAGACCGGCACTGGCAAAATTCATGGCCTCTACGCATGTGGCGTATCTGAAGATGAAGATGCCGGGACCCAAAGGAGTGATCACCATCATTGGTGATTACAAGCGTTCGATGGCATGTGCCACCGCCGGATCCAATCTGGCCGAGACTCTGATCATTGCAGAGGAGAGGAAGAGGCTCAAGCGAGCAGTGGAGATTGCTGAGACGGTCGTGTCCGGCAAATCTATGCCGGGCATGACAAATCCCGGTGGCAGCGTTTCTTTTCAAGTGAGTAAGGAAGTCAAAAAGGTGCCTCTGGATGAAGCTTTCCCGGAGCGCCATGCCCTGGTTGGGGCAAGTTTGGATCCCAAATAGGAAAGCGAGCTCATCAGCTTCCTCCATGAGAATCGGGATATCTTTGCATGGTCTACTTCGGACCTGCAAGGTGTGCCGAGGGAGCTGGCTGAGCACGCATTGCACGTGAGACCCGATGCTAAGCCAGTGAAGCAGCCGCTCCGGCGGAATGCCGGCGATAGAAGGAAAGCCATATGGGAGGAAGTGGCCAGGCTCTTAGCCTCTGGCTTTATCAAGGAAGTACTTCATCCAGATTGGGTGTCTAATCCGGTTTTGGTGGAAAAGAAGAAAGACGAGCCCGCCATAGTGAAAGTATGGCGGATGTGTGTTGATTACACCAACTTGAATAAGGCATGTCCTAAAGATCCATTCCCGCTCCCTCGGATCGATCAAGTGATTGATTCCACAGCCGGATGTGAACTGTTATCATTGTAGATGCCTATTCTGGTTTCCACCAGATCCCCTTGTATGAGCCAGATCAAATAAAGACATCCTTTATTACCCCGTACGGGGCTTATTGCTATCTCACTATGCCGTTCGGTTTAAGAAATGCCGGCGCAACTTACCAAAGGTGTATGCAAAAGTGTTTGCACGATCAGATAGATAAAAATGTGCAGGTATATGTCGATGATATCGTCATAAAAACCAAGGAGAGCAAGACTCTCATAGATGATCTCCGGAAACCTTTGGGAACCTGAGGAGATTCCGGATGAAGTTGAATCCGGCTAAGTGCACCTTTGGTGTGCCGGCGGGCAAGTTGCTCGGTTTCCTTGTTTCCAGCCGGGGTATTGAGGTGAATCCCGGCAAGATTCGTGCCATAGAAAGGATGAAGCCGCCGATAGATTTGAGGGAAGTACAGAAGTTCACTGGGTGCCTCGCATCCCTGAGCCGCTTCATAAGCCGGCTGGGAGAGAAAGCTCTGCCGTTATATCAGTTGATGAAAAAGTCCGACACATTTGTCTGGACAACGCAAGCAGATGCAGCTTTCAAAGAATTGAAACAGTTGTTGTCAACAGCGCCGGTATTAGCGTCTCCGATGCCCTAGGAGCCAATGTTGCTCTATATAGCGGCAACCAACCGAGGTTGTCAGTGCTGGGTGGTAGTAGAGCGAGAGGAAGGAGGCAAAACCGTGCAGCGGCCGGTATATTATCTGAGTGAAGTCCTCTCCACCTCAAAGCAAAATTACCCCCACTATCAGAAGATGACCTATGGTGTCTATATGGCGGCCAAGAAGCTCAAGCATTACTTCCAAGAGCATCCAATCCGGGTAGTGGCCGAGGCCCCTATCTCGGAAATTATAGGCAACAAAGATGCCAGCGGCCGGATAGCAAAGTGGGCAATAGAGCTTTCACCATATACACCGCAGTACGATAAGAGGGATACAATCAAGTCCCAGGTCTTGGCTGATTTCTTTATTGACTGGGCCGAGATACAGTATGAGCCACCATTGCCAGATGCCAATTATTGGAGGATGCATTTCGATGGGTCCAAGACAATCCATGGCTTGGGTGCCGGCATAGTTCTCAGTTCACCAAAGAATGACCAGCTGAGATACGTCCTGCAGATTCACTTTGCAGCATCAAATAATGTGGCGGAATATGAGGCACTTGTGCATGGCCTGAAGGTGTCTAAGGACATAGGAATTCGCCGGATTATGTGCTTCGGGGATTCTGACTTAGTGATTCAGCAGTGTTCCGGCATATGGGACGCGCATGATGCTAACATGGCATCATAC